>JANJXV010000539.1:0-640429 GCA_024803745.1 Megascapheus bottae | reverse complement strand
AGAATGGAGGTGTGTGACGTCACAATGGAAGTGTGTGAAGTCATAGAATGGAGGTGTGTGAAGTCATACAATGAAGGTGTGTGAAGTTAGAATGGAGGTGTGTGAAGTCACAGAATGGATGTTTTTGAAGTAAGAATGAAGGTGTGTGAAGTCATAGAATGGAGGTGTGTGATGTCACAATGGAAGTGTGTGAAGTCATAGAATGGAGGTGTGTAAAGTCACAATGGAGGTGTGTGAAATCATAGAATGGAGGTGTGTGAAGTCACAAAATGGAGGTGTGTGAAGTCATAGAATGGAGGTGTGTGAAGTCATAGAATGGATGTTTTTGAAGTAAGATGAAGGTGTGAAGTCATAGAATGGAGGTGTGTGACGTCACAGATTGGAGTTGTGTGAAGTCATAGAATGGAGCGTTGTGAAGTCAGAATGCAGGTGTGTAAAGTCACAGGATGGATGTGTGTCAATTCAGAATGGAGGTGTGTGAAGTCACAGAATGGAGGTGTGTGAAGTCAGAATGGAGGTGTGAAATCGCAAAATGGAGGTGGGTGAAGTCATAGAAAGGAGGTGTGGGAAGTCATAGAATGGAGGAGTGTGAAGTCGTAGAGTGGAGGTGAGTGAAGTCAAAGATACGAGGTCTGTGAAGTCATAGAATGGAGGTGTGTGAATTAAGAATGGAGGTGTATGAAGTCATAGAATGGAGATAAGTGAACTCATAGAATGGAGGTGTGTGATGTCACAAAGGAAGTGTGTAAAGTCATAGAATGGAGGTGTGTGAAGTCACAGAATGGAGGTGTGTGAAGTCATACAATGGAGGTGAGTGAAGTCCGAAAGGAGTTCTGTGAAGTCACAGAATGGAGGTGTGTGAACTCAGAATGGAGTTGTGTGAAGTCATAGAAGGAGGTGTGTGAAGTCATAGATGTAGGTGTGTGAAGTCATAGTATGGAGGTGTGTGAAGTCATAGGATGGAAGTGTGTGAAGTCAGAGAATGAAGCTGTGTGAAGTCATGAAATGGATGTGTGTGAAGTCACAGAATTGAGGTGTGTGAAGTCATAGAATGGAGGTGTGTGAATTCATAGAATGGAGGTTTGTGAAATCACAGAATGGAGGAGTGTGAAGTCACAGAATGGAGGTGTTTGAACTCACAATAGAGGTGTCTGAAATCACAGAATGGAGGTGTGTGAAGTCAAAGAATGGAAGTGTGTGAAGTCATAGAATGGAGGTGTGTGAAGTAAGAATGGACGTGTGAAGTCACAGAATTGAGGTGTGTGAAGTCACAGAATGGAGGTTTGTAAAGACATACAATGGAGGTGTGTGAAGTCATAGAATGGATTTTTCTAAAGTAAGACTGAATGTGTGTGAAGTCATAGTATGGAGGTGTGTGAAGTCATAGGATGGAAGTGTGTGAAGTCAGAGAATGAAGCTGTGTGAAGTCATGAAATGGATGTGTGTGAAGTCACAGAATTGAGGTGTGTGAAGTCATAGAATGGAGGTGTGTGAATTCATAGAATGGAGGTTTGTGAAATCACAGAATGGAGGAGTGTGAAGTCACAGAATGGAGGTGTTTGAACTCACAATAGAGGTGTCTGAAATCACAGAATGGAGGTGTGTGAAGTCATAGAATGGAAGTGTGTGAAGTCATAGAATGGAGGTGTGTGAAGTAAGAATGGACGTGTGAAGTCACAGAATTGAAGTGTGTGAAGTCACAGAATGGAGGTTTGTAAAGACATACAAAGGAGGTGTGTGAAGTCATAGAATGGATTTTTCTAAAGTAAGACTGAATGTGTGTGAAGTCATAGAATGGAGGTGTGTGAAGTCAAAATTAAGGTGTGTGAACTCATAGAATGGAGGTGTGTGAACTCATAGATTGGTGGTGTGAAGTCATGGAATGGAGGTGTGTGAAGTCAAAGATTGGAGGTGTGTGAAGTCAAACAATAGAGGTGTGTGAAGTCACAGATTGGAAGTGTGTGAAGTCAAAACGGAGATGCGTGAAGTAAAAAAGGTGGTGTGTGAAGTCACAAATGGAGGTGTGTGAAGTCACAGAATGGAGGTATGTGAACTCAGAATGGAGGTGTGTGAAGTCATAGATGGAGGTGTGGGAAGTCATAGTATGGAGGTGTGTGAAATTATAGAAAGGAGTTTTGTGAACTCACAGAATGGACTGTGTGAAGTCAGAATGGAGGTGTGTGAAGTCATAGAATGCAGGTGTGTGAAGTCACAGAATGGAGGTGTGTGACTTCATAGAATGGTGGTGTGTGAAGTCATAGAATGGAGGTGTGTGAAGTCATAGAATGGAGGTGTGTGAAGTCACAGAATGGAGGTGTGTGAAGTCACAGAATGGAGGTGTGTGAACTTAGAATGGAGGTGTGTGAAGTCACAAAATGGAGGTTTGTGAAGTCATATAATGGAGGTGTGTGAAGTCATAGAATGGATGTTTCTGAGGTAAGAATGAAGGAGAGTGAAGTCAGAGAATGGAGGTGTGTGAAGTCAAAATGGAGGTGTGTGAACTCATAGAATGGACGTGTGTGAACTCATAGATGGAGGTGTGTGAAGTCATCGAATGGAGGTGTTTGAAGTCAGAATGGAGGTGTGAGAATTAACAGAATGGAGGTGTGTGAATTCAGAATGGAGGTATGTGAAGTCACAGAATGGAGATGTGTGAATTCAGAATGGAGGTTAGTGAAGTCATATAATGGAGGTGTGTGAAGTCATAGAAAGGAGGTGTGTGAAGTCATACAATGGAGGTGTGTGAAATCATAGAATGGAGGTGTTTGAATTCACAGAATGGAGGTGTGTGAAGTCAGAGTGGAGGTGTGTGAAGTCATAGAATTGAGGTGTGAAATCAGAAGGGAGGTGTGTGAACTCATAGAATGCAGGTGTGTGAAATCACAATGGAGGTGTGTGAAGTCATAGAATGGAGTTGTGTGAAGTCACAGAATGGAGGTGTGTGAACTCATGGAATGGAGCTGGGTGAAGTCATAGAATGGAGGTGTGTGATGTCACAATGGAAGTGTGTGAAGTCATAGAATGGAGGTGTGTAAAGTCACAATGGAGGTGTGTGAAATCATAGAATGGAGGTGTGTGAAGTCACAAAATGGAGGTGTGTGAAGTCATAGAATGGAGGTGTGTGAAGTCATAGAATGGATGTTTTTGAAGTAAGATGAAGGTGTGAAGTCATAGAATGGAGGTGTGTGACGTCACAGATTGGAGTTGTGTGAAGTCATAGAATGGAGCGTTGTGAAGTCAGAATGGAGGTGTGTAAAGTCACAGGATGGATGTGTGTCAATTCAGAATGGAGGTGTGTGAAGTCAAAGAATGGAGGTGTGTGAAGTCAGAATGGAGGTGTGAAATCGCAAAATGGAGGTGGGTGAAGTCATAGAAAGGAGGTGTGGGAAGTCATAGAATGGAGGAGTGTGAAGTCGTAGAGTGGAGGTGAGTGAAGTCAAAGATACGAGGTCTGTGAAGTCATAGAATGGAGGTGTGTGAATTAAGAATGGAGGTGTATGAAGTCATAGAATGGAGATAAGTGAACTCATAGAATGGAGGTGTGTGATGTCACAAAGGAAGTGTGTAAAGTCATAGAATGGAGGTGTGTGAAGTCACAGAATGGAGGTGTGTGAAGTCATACAATGGAGGTGAGTGAAGTCCGAAAGGAGTTCTGTGAAGTCACAGAATGGAGGTGTGTGAACTCAGAATGGAGTTGTGTGAAGTCATAGAAGGAGGTGTGTGAAGTCATAGATGTAGGTGTGTGAAGTCATAGTATGGAGGTGTGTGAAGTCATAGGATGGAAGTGTGTGAAGTCAGAGAATGAAGCTGTGTGAAGTCATGAAATGGATGTGTGTGAAGTCACAGAATTGAGGTGTGTGAAGTCATAGAATGGAGGTGTGTGAATTCATAGAATGGAGGTTTGTGAAATCACAGAATGGAGGAGTGTGAAGTCACAGAATGGAGGTGTTTGAACTCACAATAGAGGTGTCTGAAATCACAGAATGGAGGTGTGTGAAGTCAAAGAATGGAAATGTGTGAAGTCATAGAATGGAGGTGTGTGAAGTAAGAATGGACGTGTGAAGTCACAGAATTGAGGTGTGTGAAGTCACAGAATGGAGGTTTGTAAAGACATACAATGGAGGTGTGTGAAGTCATAGAATGGATTTTTCTAAAGTAAGACTGAATGTGTGTGAAGTCATAGTATGGAGGTGTGTGAAGTCATAGGATGGAAGTGTGTGAAGTCAGAGAATGAAGCTGTGTGAAGTCATGAAATGGATGTGTGTGAAGTCACAGAACTGAGGTGTGTGAAGTCATAGAATGGAGGTGTGTGAATTCATAGAATGGAGGTTTGTGAAATCACAGAATGGAGGAGTGTGAAGTCACAGAATGGAGGTGTTTGAACTCACAATAGAGGTGTCTGAAATCACAGAATGGAGGTGTGTGAAGTCATAGAATGGAAGTGTGTGAAGTCATAGAATGGAGGTGTGTGAAGTAAGAATGGACGTGTGAAGTCACAGAATTGAGGTGTGTGAAGTCACAGAATGGAGGTTTGTAAAGACATACAATGGAGGTGTGTGAAGTCATAGAATGGATTTTTCTAAAGTAAGACTGAATGTGTGTGAAGTCATAGAATGGAGGTGTGTGAAGTCAAAATTAAGGTGTGTGAACTCATAGAATGGAGGTGTGTGAACTCATAGATTGGTGGTGTGAAGTCATGGAATGGAGGTGTGTGAAGTCAAAGATTGGAGGTGTGTGAAGTCAAACAATAGAGGTGTGTGAAGTCACAGAATAGAGGTGTGTGAAGTCACAGATTGGAAGTGTGTGAAGTCAAAACGGAGATGCGTGAAGTAAAAAAGGTGGTGTGTGAAGTCACAAATGGAGGTGTGTGAAGTCACAGAATGGAGGTATGTGAACTCAGAATGGAGGTGTGTGAAGTCATAGATGGAGGTGTGGGAAGTCATAGTATGGAGGTGTGTGAAATTATAGAAAGGAGTTTTGTGAACTCACAGAATGGACTGTGTGAAGTCAGAATGGAGGTGTGTGAAGTCATAGAATGCAGGTGTGTGAAGTCACAGAATGGAGGTGTGTGACTTCATAGAATGGTGGTGTGTGAAGTCATAGAATGGAGGTGTGTGAAGTCATAGAATGGAGGTGTGTGAAGTCACAGAATGGAGGTGTGTGAAGTCACAGAATGGAGGTGTGTGAACTTAGAATGGAGGTGTGTGAAGTCACAGAATGGAGGTTTGTGAAGTCATATAATGGAGGTGTGTGAAGTCATAGAATGGATGTTTCTGAGGTAAGAATGAAGGAGAGTGAAGTCAGAGAATGGAGGTGTGTGAAGTCAAAATGGAGGTGTGTGAACTCATAGAATGGACGTGTGTGAACTCATAGATGGAGGTGTGTGAAGTCATCGAATGGAGGTGTTTGAAGTCAGAATGGAGGTGTGAGAATTAACAGAATGGAGGTGTGTGAATTCAGAATGGAGGTATGTGAAGTCACAGAATGGAGATGTGTGAATTCAGAATGGAGGTTAGTGAAGTCATATAATGGAGGTGTGTGAAGTCATAGAAAGGAGGTGTGTGAAGTCATACAATGGAGGTGTGTGAAATCATAGAATGGAGGTGTTTGAATTCACAGAATGGAGGTGTGTGAAGTCAGAGTGGAGGTGTGTGAAGTCATAGAATTGAGGTGTGAAATCAGAAGGGAGGTGTGTGAACTCATAGAATGCAGGTGTGTGAAATCACAATGGAGGTGTGTGAAGTCATAGAATGGAGTTGTGTGAAGTCACAGAATGGAGGTGTGTGAACTCATGGAATGGAGCTGGGTGAAGTCATAGAATGGAGGTGTGTGATGTCACAATGGAACTGTGTGAAGTCATAGAATGGAGGTGTGTAAAGTCACAATGGAGGTGTGTGAAATCATAGAATGGAGGTGTGTGAAGTCACAAAATGGAGGTGTGTGAAGTCATACAATGGAGGTGAGTGAAGTCCGAAAGGAGTTCTGTGAAGTCACAGAATGGAGGTGTGTGAACTCAGAATGGAGTTGTGTGAAGTCATAGAAGGAGGTGTGTGAAGTCATAGATGTAGGTGTGTGAAGTCATAGTATGGAGGTGTGTGAAGTCATAGGATGGAAGTGTGTGAAGTCAGAGAATGAAGCTGTGTGAAGTCATGAAATGGATGTGTGTGAAGTCACAGAATTGAGGTGTGTGAAGTCATAGAATGGAGGTGTGTGAATTCATAGAATGGAGGTTTGTGAAATCACAGAATGGAGGAGTGTGAAGTCACAGAATGGCGGTGTTTGAACTCACAATAGAGGTGTCTGAAATCACAGAATGGAGGTGTGTGAAGTCAAAGAATGGAAGTGTGTGAAGTCATAGAATGGAGGTGTGTGAAGTAAGAATGGACGTGTGAAGTCACAGAATTGAGGTGTGTGAAGTCACAGAATGGAGGTTTGTAAAGACATACAATGGAGGTGTGTGAAGTCATAGAATGGATTTTTCTAAAGTAAGACTGAATGTGTGTGAAGTCATAGTATGGAGGTGTGTGAAGTCATAGGATGGAAGTGTGTGAAGTCAGAGAATGAAGCTGTGTGAAGTCATGAAATGGATGTGTGTGAAGTCACAGAACTGAGGTGTGTGAAGTCATAGAATGGAGGTGTGTGAATTCATAGAATGGAGGTTTGTGAAATCACAGAATGGAGGAGTGTGAAGTCACAGAATGGAGGTGTTTGAACTCACAATAGAGGTGTCTGAAATCACAGAATGGAGGTGTGTGAAGTCATAGAATGGAAGTGTGTGAAGTCATAGAATGGAGGTGTGTGAAGTAAGAATGGACGTGTGAAGTCACAGAATTGAGGTGTGTGAAGTCACAGAATGGAGGTATGTGAACTCAGAATGGAGGTGTGTGAAGTCATAGATGGAGGTGTGGGAAGTCATAGTATGGAGGTGTGTGAAATTATAGAAAGGAGTTTTGTGAACTCACAGAATGGACTGTGTGAAGTCAGAATGGAGGTGTGTGAAGTCATAGAATGCAGGTGTGTGAAGTCACAGAATGGAGGTGTGTGACTTCATAGAATGGTGGTGTGTGAAGTCATAGAATGGAGGTGTGTGAAGTCATAGAATGGAGGTGTGTGAAGTCACAGAATGGAGGTGTGTGAAGTCACAGAATGGAGGTGTGTGAAGGCATAGAATGGATGTGAGTGAAGACAGAGAAGGGAGGTGTGTGAAGTCACAGAATGAAGGTGTGTGAAGGCATAGAATGGATGTGTGTGAAGACACAGAAGGGAGGTATGTGAAGTCACATAATGGAGGTGTGTGAAGTGAAAATGGAGGTGTGTGACTTCATAAAATGGAGGTGTATGAAATCATAGAATGGAGGTGTGTGAAATCATAGAATGGAGTTTTGTGAAGTCACAGAATGGAGCTGTGTGAATACAGAATGGAGGTGTGTGAAGTCATAAAATGGAGGTGGGTGAAGTCATAGAAAGTACATGTGGGAAGTCATAGAATGGAGGAGTGTGAAGTCATAGATTGGAGGTGAGTGAAGTCACATATTCGAGGTCTGTGAAGTCATAGAATGGAGGTGGGTGAAGTCATAATGGAGGTGTGTGAAGTCATAGAATGGAGGTGTGTGAACTCATAGAATGGAGGTGTGTGACGTCAAAAAGGAAGTGTGTGAAGTCATAGAATGCAAGTGTGAAGTCACAGAATGGAGGTGTGAGAAGTCAACATGGAGGTGTGTGACGTCATGAAATGGAGGTGTGTGAAGTCATAGAATGGAGCTGTGTGAAATCATAGAATGGAGGTTTGTGAAGTCACAGAATGGAGGTGTGTGAAGTCATAGAGTGGAGGTGTGTGAAGTCACAGAATGGAGGTGTGTGAAGTCACAGCATGGAGGTATGTGAAATCATAGAATGGAAGTGTGTGAAGTCATAGAATGGAGGTGTGTGAATCACAGAATGAAGGTGTGTGAAGTCATAGAATGGAGGTGTGTGAAGACACAGAAGGGAGGTGTGTGAAGTCACATAATGGAGGTGTGTGAAGCCAAATGGAGGTGTGTGACCTCATAAAATGGAGGTGTGTGAAGTCATAGAATGGAGGTGTGTGAAATCATGGAATGGAGGTTTGTGAAGTCACAGTTTGGAGGTGTGTGACGTCACAGAATGGAGGTTTGTGTAGTCATAGAATGGAGGTATGTGAAGTCAAATTGGAGGGGTGTGAAGTATGAGAATGGAGGTGTGTGAAGTCACAGAATGGAGGTTGGTGAAGTCACAGAATGGAGGTGTGTGAAGTCATAGAATGGAGGTGTGTGAAGTCACAGAATGGACGGGTATGAAGTCATAGAATGGAGGTGTGTGAAGTCACAGAGGAGAGGTGTTTGAAGTCATATATTTTATGTGTCTGAAGTCAAAATGTATGTGTGAAATCATAGAATAGAGGTGTGTGAAGTCATAGAATGGAGGTATGTGAAGTCACAGAATGGAGGTGTGTGAAGTCACAGAATGGAGGTGTGTGAAGTCATAGAATGGAAGTGTGTAAAGTCATAGAATGGATGTGTGTGAAGTCAGAATGGAGGTGTGTGAAGTCACCGAATGGAGGTGTGTGAACTCAGAATGGAGGTGTGTGAAGTCACAGAATGGAGTTTTGTGAAGTCATAGAATGGAGGTGTGTGAAGTCATAGAATGGATGTTTCTGAATTAAGAATGAAGGTGTGTGAAGTCATAGAATGGAGGTCTGTGAAGACAAAATTGTGGTGTGTGAACTCATAGACTGGATATTTCTGAACTCATAGAATGAAGGTATGTGAAGTCGTGGAATGGAGGTGTATGAAGTCAAAGAATGGAGGTGTGTGAAGTCAAACAATGGTGGTTTGTGAAGTCACAGAATGGAGGTGTGTTAAGTCCCAGAATGGAAGTGTGTGAAGTCAAAACGGAGGTGTGTGAAGTCAAAGAATGGAGTTGTGTGAAGTCAAAGAATGGAGGTGTGTGAAATCAAAATGGTGGTGTGTGAAGTCAAAAATGCAGCTGTGTGAAGTCACAGAATTTAGGTGTGTGAAGTCAAAATGGAGGTGTGTGAAGTCAAAGAATGGAGGTGTGTGAACTCATAGAATGGAGGTGTGTGAATTCAGAATGGAGGTTAGTGAAGTCATATAATGGAGGTGTGTGAAGTCATAGAAAGGAGGTGTGTGAAGTCATACAATGGAGGTGTGTGAAATCATAGAATGGAGGTGTTTGAATTCACAGAATGGAGGTGTGTGAAGTCAGAGTGGAGGTGTGTGAAGTCATAGAATTGAGGTGTGAAATCAGAAGGGAGGTGTGTGAACTCATAGAATGCAGGTGTGTGAAATCACAATGGAGGTGTGTGAAGTCATAGAATGGAGTTGTGTGAAGTCACAGAATGGAGGTGTGTGAACTCATGGAATGGAGTTGGGTGAAGTCATAGAATGGAGGTGTGTGATGTCACAATGGAACTGTGTGAAGTCATAGAATGGAGGTGTGTAAAGTCACAATGGAGGTGTGTGAAATCATAGAATGGAGGTGTGTGAAGTCACAAAATGGAGGTGTGTGAAGTCATACAATGGAGGTGAGTGAAGTCCGAAAGGAGTTCTGTGAAGTCACAGAATGGAGGTGTGTGAACTCAGAATGGAGTTGTGTGAAGTCATAGAAGGAGGTGTGTGAAGTCATAGATGTAGGTGTGTGAAGTCATAGTATGGAGGTGTGTGAAGTCATAGGATGGAAGTGTGTGAAGTCAGAGAATGAAGCTGTGTGAAGTCATGAAATGGATGTGTGTGAAGTCACAGAATTGAGGTGTGTGAAGTCATAGAATGGAGGTGTGTGAATTCATAGAATGGAGGTTTGTGAAATCACAGAATGGAGGAGTGTGAAGTCACAGAATGGCGGTGTTTGAACTCACAATAGAGGTGTCTGAAATCACAGAATGGAGGTGTGTGAAGTCAAAGAATGGAAGTGTGTGAAGTCATAGAATGGAGGTGTGTGAAGTAAGAATGGACGTGTGAAGTCACAGAATTGAGGTGTGTGAAGTCACAGAATGGAGGTTTGTAAAGACATACAATGGAGGTGTGTGAAGTCATAGAATGGATTTTTCTAAAGTAAGACTGAATGTGTGTGAAGTCATAGTATGGAGGTGTGTGAAGTCATAGGATGGAAGTGTGTGAAGTCAGAGAATGAAGCTGTGTGAAGTCATGAAATGGATGTGTGTGAAGTCACAGAACTGAGGTGTGTGAAGTCATAGAATGGAGGTGTGTGAATTCATAGAATGGAGGTTTGTGAAATCACAGAATGGAGGAGTGTGAAGTCACAGAATGGAGGTGTTTGAACTCACAATAGAGGTGTCTGAAATCACAGAATGGAGGTGTGTGAAGTCATAGAATGGAAGTGTGTGAAGTCATAGAATGGAGGTGTGTGAAGTAAGAATGGACGTGTGAAGTCACAGAATTGAGGTGTGTGAAGTCACAGAATGGAGGTATGTGAACTCAGAATGGAGGTGTGTGAAGTCATAGATGGAGGTGTGGGAAGTCATAGTATGGAGGTGTGTGAAATTATAGAAAGGAGTTTTGTGAACTCACAGAATGGACTGTGTGAAGTCAGAATGGAGGTGTGTGAAGTCATAGAATGCAGGTGTGTGAAGTCACAGAATGGAGGTGTGTGACTTCATAGAATGGTGGTGTGTGAAGTCATAGAATGGAGGTGTGTGAAGTCATAGAATGGAGGTGTGTGAAGTCACAGAATGGAGGTGTGTGAAGTCACAGAATGGAGGTGTGTGAAGGCATAGAATGGATGTGAGTGAAGACAGAGAAGGGAGGTGTGTGAAGTCACAGAATGAAGGTGTGTGAAGGCATAGAATGGATGTGTGTGAAGACACAGAAGGGAGGTATGTGAAGTCACATAATGGAGGTGTGTGAAGTGAAAATGGAGGTGTGTGACTTCATAAAATGGAGGTGTATGAAATCATAGAATGGAGGTGTGTGAAATCATAGAATGGAGTTTTGTGAAGTCACAGAATGGAGCTGTGTGAATACAGAATGGAGGTGTGTGAAGTCATAAAATGGAGGTGGGTGAAGTCATAGAAAGTACATGTGGGAAGTCATAGAATGGAGGAGTGTGAAGTCATAGATTGGAGGTGAGTGAAGTCACATATTCGAGGTCTGTGAAGTCATAGAATGGAGGTGGGTGAAGTCATAATGGAGGTGTGTGAAGTCATAGAATGGAGGTGTGTGAACTCATAGAATGGAGGTGTGTGACGTCAAAAAGGAAGTGTGTGAAGTCATAGAATGCAAGTGTGAAGTCACAGAATGGAGGTGTGAGAAGTCAACATGGAGGTGTGTGACGTCATGAAATGGAGGTGTGTGAAGTCATAGAATGGAGCTGTGTGAAATCATAGAATGGAGGTTTGTGAAGTCACAGAATGGAGGTGTGTGAAGTCATAGAGTGGAGGTGTGTGAAGTCACAGAATGGAGGTGTGTGAAGTCACAGCATGGAGGTATGTGAAATCATAGAATGGAAGTGTGTGAAGTCATAGAATGGAGGTGTGTGAATCACAGAATGAAGGTGTGTGAAGTCATAGAATGGAGGTGTGTGAAGACACAGAAGGGAGGTGTGTGAAGTCACATAATGGAGGTGTGTGAAGCCAAATGGAGGTGTGTGACCTCATAAAATGGAGGTGTGTGAAGTCATAGAATGGAGGTGTGTGAAATCATGGAATGGAGGTTTGTGAAGTCACAGTTTGGAGGTGTGTGACGTCACAGAATGGAGGTTTGTGTAGTCATAGAATGGAGGTATGTGAAGTCAAATTGGAGGGGTGTGAAGTATGAGAATGGAGGTGTGTGAAGTCACAGAATGGAGGTTGGTGAAGTCACAGAATGGAGGTGTGTGAAGTCATAGAATGGAGGTGTGTGAAGTCACAGAATGGACGGGTATGAAGTCATAGAATGGAGGTGTGTGAAGTCACAGAGGAGAGGTGTTTGAAGTCATATATTTTATGTGTCTGAAGTCAAAATGTATGTGTGAAATCATAGAATAGAGGTGTGTGAAGTCATAGAATGGAGGTATGTGAAGTCACAGAATGGAGGTGTGTGAAGTCACAGAATGGAGGTGTGTGAAGTCATAGAATGGAAGTGTGTAAAGTCATAGAATGGATGTGTGTGAAGTCAGAATGGAGGTGTGTGAAGTCACCGAATGGAGGTGTGTGAACTCAGAATGGAGGTGTGTGAAGTCACAGAATGGAGTTTTGTGAAGTCATAGAATGGAGGTGTGTGAAGTCATAGAATGGATGTTTCTGAATTAAGAATGAAGGTGTGTGAAGTCATAGAATGGAGGTCTGTGAAGACAAAATTGTGGTGTGTGAACTCATAGACTGGATATTTCTGAACTCATAGAATGAAGGTATGTGAAGTCGTGGAATGGAGGTGTATGAAGTCAAAGAATGGAGGTGTGTGAAGTCAAACAATGGTGGTTTGTGAAGTCACAGAATGGAGGTGTGTTAAGTCCCAGAATGGAAGTGTGTGAAGTCAAAACGGAGGTGTGTGAAGTCAAAGAATGGAGTTGTGTGAAGTCAAAGAATGGAGGTGTGTGAAATCAAAATGGTGGTGTGTGAAGTCAAAAATGCAGCTGTGTGAAGTCACAGAATTTAGGTGTGTGAAGTCAAAATGGAGGTGTGTGAAGTCAAAGAATGGAGGTGTGTGAACTCATAGAATGGAGGTGTGTGAAGTCATAGAATGGATGTGTGTGAAGTCATACAATGGAGGTGTGTGAAGTCATAGAATGGAAGTGTGTGAAGTCATAGAATGGAGGTGTGTGATGTCATAGAATGGAGGTGTGTGAAGTCATAGAATGGTGGTATGAGAAGTCACGGAAGGGAGGTGTGTGAAGTCACCGATTGGATTTGTGTGAAGTCACAGAATGGAAGTGTGTGAAGTCACAGAATGGAGGTGTGTGAAATCACAGAATGCAGATGTGTGAAGTCAAAAGGGTGGTGTGAGAAGTCACAAATGTAAGTGTGTGAAGTCACAGAATGGAGGTGTGTGAAGTCAAAATGGAGGTGTGTGAAGTCAAAGAATATAGGTTTGTGAGGTCATCGAATGGAGGTGTGTGAAATCACAGAATGGAGGTGTGTGAAGTCAGAATACAGGTGTGCGAAGTCATAGAATGGAGGTGTGTGAAGTCACAGTATGGAGGTGTGGGAAGTCACAGAATGGCGGTGTGTGAAGTCACAGAATGCAGGTGTGTGAACTCAGAATGGAGGTATGTAAAGTCACAGAATGGAGGTGTGTGAAAGTCATAGAATGGAAGTGTGTGAAGTCATAGAATGGAGGGTGTGTGAAGTCATACAATGAAGGTGTGTGAAGTTAGAATGGAGGTGTGTGAAGTCACAGAATGGAGGTGTGTGAAGTCATAGAATGGAGGTGTGTGAAGTCATAGAATGGAAGTGTGTGAAGTCACAGAATGGAGGTGTGTGAAGTCACCGAATGGAGGTGTGTGAAGTCACAGAATGAAGGTGTGTGAAGTCATAGAATGGAAATGTGTGAAGTCATAGAATGGAGGTGTGTGAAGTCACAGAATGGATGGTATGAACTCATAGAATGGAGGAGTGTGAAGTCACAGAATGGAGGTGTGTGAAGTCACAGAATGGAGGTTTGTGAAGTCATATAATGGAGTTATATGAAGTCATAGAACGGATGTTTCTGAAGTAAGAATGAAGGCGTGTGAGTCATAGAATGGAGGTGTGTGAAGTCAAAATGAAGATGTGTGAACTCATAGGATGGAGGTGTGTGAACTCATAGAATGGAGGTGTGTGAAGTCATGGAATGGAGATGTGTGAAGTCAAAGAATTGAGGTGTGTGAAGTCAAACAATAGAGGTGTGTGAAGTCACAGAATGGAGGTGTTTGAAGTCACAGAATGGAAGTGTGTGAAGTAAAAAAGGAGGTGTGTCAAGTCACAGAATGGAGTTGTGTGAAGTCACAGAATGGAGGTGTGTGAAGTCAAAAAATGGTGTGTGAAGTCACAAATGAGAGGTGTGTGAAGTCACAGAATGGAGGTGTGTGAAGTCATCGAATGGATGTGTGTGAAGTCAGAATAGAGGTGTGCGAAGTCATAGAAATGGGAGGTGTGTGAAGTCAGAGTGGAGGTGTGTGAAGCCATAGAATGGAGGTGTGTGAAGTCAGAATAGAGGCGAGTGAACTTATAGAATGGAGGTGTGTGGAGTCACAATGGAGGTTTGTGAAGTCATAGAATGGTGGTGTGTGAAGTCACAGAATGGAGGTGTGGAAGTCATAGAATGGAGCTGTGTGAAGTCAGAATGGTGGTGTGAGAAGTCACAGAATGGAGGTGTGAGAATTCAGAATGGAGGTGAGTAAAGTCATAGAATGGAGGTGTGTGAAGTCATACAATGGAGGTTGTGAAATCATACAATGGCGGTGTGTGAAATCATAGAATGGAGGTGTTTGAAGTCACAGAATGGAAGTGTGTGAAGTCATAGAATGGAGGTGTGTGAAGTCACAGAATGGAGGTGTGTCACGTCATACAATGGAAGTGTGTGAATTCAGAATGGAGGTGTGTGAAGTCATAGAATGGAGGTGTGTGGACTCAGAATGCAGGTGTGTGAAGTCATAGATGGAGGTGTGTGACGTCATAGTATGGAGGTGTGTGCAATCATAGAATGGAGTTTTGTGAAGTCCCACAGAATGGAGCTGTGTGAAGTCAGAATGGAGGTGTGTGAAGTCATAGAATGGAGGTGTGTGAAGTCACAATGGAGGTGTGTGAAGTCATAGAATGGAGGTGTGTGAAGTCACAGAATTGAGGTGTGTGAAGTCATAGAATGGAGGAGTGTGATGTCATAGAATGGAGATGTGTGAAGTCAGAGAATGAAGGTGTGTGAAGTCATAGAATGCAGGTGTGTGAAGTCACAGAATGGAGGTGTGTGACTTCATAGAATGGTGGTGTTTGAAGTCATAGAATGGAGGTGTGTGAAGTCCATATAATGGAGGTGTTTGATGTCAACAGATGGAGGTGTGTGAACTTAGAATGGAGGTGTGTGAAGTCACAGAATGGAGGTGTGTGAAGTCTATAATGTAGGTGTTGAAGTCATAGAATGATGTTTCTGAGGTAAGAATGAAGGAGAGTGAAGTCAGAGAATGGAGGTGTGTGAAGTCAAAATGGAGTGTGTGAACTCATAGAATGGACGTGTGTGAACTCATAGATGTAGGGTGTGTGAAGTCTTCGAATGGAGGTGTGTGAAGTCAGAATGGAGGTGTGAGAATTAACAGAATGGAGGTGTGTGAATTCAGAATGGAGGTATGTGAAGTCACAGAATGGTGATGTGTGAATTCAGAATGGAGGTTAGTGAAGTCATATAATGGAGGTGTGTGAAGTCATAGAAAGGAGGTGTGTGAAGTCATACAATGGAGGGTGTGTGAAATCATAGAATGGAGGTGTTTGAAATTCACAGAATGGGAGGTGGTGTGAAGTCAGAGTGGAGGTGTGTGAAGTCTTAGAATTGAGGTGTGAAATCAGAAGGGAGGTGTGTGAAACTCATAGAATGCAGGTGTGGAAATCACAATGGAGGTGTGTGAAGTCATAGAATGGAGGTGTGTGAAGTCACAGAATGGAGGTGTGTGAACGTCATGGAATGGAGCTGGGTGAAGTCATAGAATGGAGGTGTGTGACGTCACAATGGAAGTGTGTCAAGTCATAGAATGGAGGTGTGTGAAGTCATACAATGAAGGTGTGTGAAGGTAGAATGGAGGTGTGTGTAGTTGATAGAATGGAGGTGTGTGAAGTCAGAATGGGATGTGTGTGAAGTCATAGACTGGAGATGTGTTAACTCATAGAATGGAGGTGTGTGACGTCACAATGGAAGTGTGTGAAGTCATAGAATGGAGGTGTGTGAAGTCATACAATGAAGGTGTGTGAAGTTAGAATGGAGGTGTGTGAAGTCACAGATGGATGTTTTTGAAGTAAGAATGAAGTGTGTGAAGTCATAGAATGGAGGTGTGTGATGTCACAATGGAAAGTGTGTGAAGGCATAGAATGGAGGTGTGTAAAGTCACAATGGAGGTGGTGTGAAATCATAGAATGGAGGTGTGTGAGTCACAAAATGGAGGTGTGTGAAGTCATAGAATGGAGGTGTGTGAAGTCATAGAATGGATTGTTTTTGAAGTAAGATGAAGGTGTGAAGTCATAGAATGAGGTGTGACGTCACAGATTGGAGTTGTGTGAAGTCATAGAATGGAGCGTTGTGAAGTCAGAATGGAGGTGTGTAAAGTCACAGGATGGATGTGTGTCAATTCAGAATGAGGTGTGTGAAGTCACAGAATGGAGGTGTGTGAAGTCAGAATGGAGGTGTGAAATCGCAAAATGGAGTGGGTGAAGTCATAGAAAGGAGGTGTTGGAAGTCATAGAATGGAGGAGTGTGAAGTCGTAGAGTGAGGTGAGTGAAGTCAAAGATACGAGGTCTGTGAATCATAGAATGGAGGTGTGTGAATTAAGAATGGAGGTGTATGAAGTCATAGAATGGAGATAAGTGAACTCATAGAATGGAGGTGTGTGAGTGACACAAAGAAGTGTGTAAAGTCATAGAATGGAGGTGTGTGAAGTCACAGAATGGAGGTGTGTGAAGTCATACAATGGAGTGAGTGAAGTCCGAAAGGAGTTCTGTGAAGTCACAGAATGGAGGTGTGTGAACTCAGAATGGAGTTGTGTGAAGTCATAGAAGGAGGTGTGTGAAGTCATAGATGTAGGTGTGTGAAGTCATAGTATGGAGGTGTGTGAAGTCATAGGATGGAAGTGTGTGAAGTCAGAGAATGAAGCTGTGTGAAGTCATGAAATGGATGTGTGTGAAGTCACAGAATTGAGGTGTGTGAAGTCATAGAATGGAGGTGGTGTGAATTCATAGAATGGAGGTTTGTGAAATCACAGAATGAGGAGTGTGAAGTCACAGAATGGAGGTGTTTGAACTCACAATAGAGGTGTCTGAAATCACAGAATGAGGTGGTGTGAAGTCAAAGAATGGAAGTGTGTGAAGTCATAGAATGGAGGTGTGTGAAGTAAGAATGGACGTGTGAAGTCACAGAATTGAGGTGTGTGAAGTCACAGAATGGAGGTTTGTAAAGACATACAATGGAGGTGTGTGAAGTCATAGAATGGATTTTTCTAAAGTAAGACTGAATGTGTGTGAAGTCATAGTATGGAGGTGGTGTGAAGTCATAGGATGGAAGTGTGTGAAGTCAGAGAGATTGAAGCTGTGTGTAAGTCATGAAATGGATGTGTGTGAAGTCACAGAATTGAGGTGTGTGAAGTCATAGAATGGAGGTGTGTGAATTCATAGAATGGAGGTTTGTGAAATCACAGAATGGAGGAGTGTGAAGTCACAGAATGGAGGTGTTTGAACTCACAATAGAGGTGTCTGAAATCACAGAATGGAGGTGTGTGAAGTCATAGAATGGAAGTGTGTGAAGTCATAGAATGGAGGTGTGTGAAGTAAGAATGGACGTGTGAAGTCACAGAATTGAAGTGTGTGAAGTCACAGAATGGAGGTTTGTAAAGACATACAATGGAGGTGTGTGAAGTCATAGAATGGATTTTTCTAAAGTAAGACTGAATGTGTGTGAAGTCATAGAATGGAGGTGTGTGAAGTCAAAATTAAGGTGTGTGAACTCATAGAATGGAGGTGTGTGAACTCATAGATTGGTGGGAAGTCATGGAATGGAGGTGTGTGAAGTCAAAGATTGGAGGTGTGTGAAGTCAAACAATAGAGGTGTGTGAAGTCACAGAATAGAGGTGTGTGAAGTCACAGATTGGAAGTGTGTGAAGTCAAAACGGAGATGCGTGAAGTAAAAAAGGTGGTGTGTGAAGTCACAAATGGAGGTGTGTGAAGTCACAGAATGGAGGTATGTGAACTCAGAATGGAGGTGTGTGAAGTCATAGATGGAGGTGTGGGAAGTCATAGTATGGAGGTGTGTGAAATTATAGAAAGGCGTTTTGTGAACTCACAGAATGGACTGTGTGAAGTCAGAATGGAGGTGTGTGAAGTCATAGAATGCAGGTGTGTGAAGTCACAGAATGGAGGTGTGTGACTTCATAGAATGGTGGTGTGTGAAGTCATAGAATGGAGGTGTGTGAAGTCATAGAATGGAGGTGTGTGAAGTCACAGAATGGAGGTGTGTGAAGTCACAGAATGGAGGTGTGTGAACTTAGAATGGAGGTGTGTGAAGTCACAGAATGGAGGTTTGTGAAGTCATATAATGGAGGTGTGTGAAGTCATAGAATGGATGTTTCTGAGGTAAGAATGAAGGAGAGTGAAGTCAGAGAATGGAGGTGTGTGAAGTCAAAATGGAGGTGTGTGAACTCATAGAATGGACGTGTGTGAACTCATAGATGGAGGTGTGTGAAGTCATCGAATGGAGGTGTTTGAAGTCAGAATGGAGGTGTGAGAATTAACAGAATGGAGGTGTGTGAATTCAGAATGGAGGTATGTGAAGTCACAGAATGGAGATGTGTGAATTCAGAATGGAGGTTAGTGAAGTCATATAATGGAGGTGTGTGAAGTCATAGAAAGGAGGTGTGTGAAGTCATACAATGGAGGTGTGTGAAATCATAGAATGGAGGTGTTTGAATTCACAGAATGGAGGTGTGTGAAGTCAGAGTGGAAGTGTGTGAAGTCATAGAATTGAGGTGTGAAATCAGAAGGGAGGTGTGTGAACTCATAGAATGCAGGTGTGTGAAATCACAATGGAGGTGTGTGAAGTCATAGAATGGAGTTGTGTGAAGTCACAGAATGGAGGTGTGTGAACTCATGGAATGGAGCTGGGTGAAGTCATAGAATGGAGGTGTGTGATGTCACAATGGAAGTGTGTGAAGTCATAGAATGGAGGTGTGTAAAGTCACAATGGAGGTGTGTGAAATCATAGAATGGAGGTGTGTGAAGTCACAAAATGGTGGTGTGTGAAGTCATAGAATGGAGGTGTGTGAAGTCATAGAATGGATGTTTTTGAAGTAAGATGAAGGTGTGAAGTCATAGAATGGAGGTGTGTGACGTCACAGATTGGAGTTGTGTGAAGTCATAGAATGGAGCGTTGTGAAGTCAGAATGGAGGTGTGTAAAGTCACAGGATGGATGTGTGTCAATTCAGAATGGAGGTGTGTGAAGTCACAGAATGGAGGTGTGTGAAGTCAGAATGGAGGTGTGAAATCGCAAAATGGAGGTGGGTGAAGTCATAGAAAGGAGGTGTGGGAAGTCATAGAATGGAGGAGTGTGAAGTCGTAGAGTGGAGGTGAGTGAAGTCAAAGATACGAGGTCTGTGAAGTCATAGAATGGAGGTGTGTGAATTAAGAATGGAGGTGTATGAAGTCATAGAATGGAGATAAGTGAACTCATAGAATGGAGGTGTGTGATGTCACAAAGGAAGTGTGTAAAGTCATAGAATGGAGGTGTGTGAAGTCACAGAATGGAGGTGTGTGAAGTCATACAATGGAGGTGAGTGAAGTCCGAAAGGAGTTCTGTGAAGTCACAGAATGGAGGTGTGTGAACTCAGAATGGAGTTGTGTGAAGTCATAGAAGGAGGTGTGTGAAGTCATAGATGTAGGTGTGTGAAGTCATAGTATGGAGGTGTGTGAAGTCATAGGATGGAAGTGTGTGAAGTCAGAGAATGAAGCTGTGTGAAGTCATGAAATGGATGTGTGTGAAGTCACAGAATTGAGGTGTGTGAAGTCATAGAATGGAGGTGTGTGAATTCATAGAATGGAGGTTTGTGAAATCACAGAATGGAGGAGTGTGAAGTCACAGAATGGAGGTGTTTGAACTCACAATAGAGGTGTCTGAAATCACAGAATGGAGGTGTGTGAAGTCAAAGAATGGAAGTGTGTGAAGTCATAGAATGGAGGTGTGTGAAGTAAGAATGGACGTGTGAAGTCACAGAATTGAGGTGTGTGAAGTCACAGAATGGAGGTTTGTAAAGACATACAATGGAGGTGTGTGAAGTCATAGAATGGATTTTTCTAAAGTAAGACTGAATGTGTGTGAAGTCATAGTATGGAGGTGTGTGAAGTCATAGGATGGAAGTGTGTGAAGTCAGAGAATGAAGCTGTGTGAAGTCATGAAATGGATGTGTGTGAAGTCACAGAACTGAGGTGTGTGAAGTCATAGAATGGAGGTGTGTGAATTCATAGAATGGAGGTTTGTGAAATCACAGAATGGAGGAGTGTGAAGTCACAGAATGGAGGTGTTTGAACTCACAATAGAGGTGTCTGAAATCACAGAATGGAGGTGTGTGAAGTCATAGAATGGAAGTGTGTGAAGTCATAGAATGGAGGTGTGTGAAGTAAGAATGGACGTGTGAAGTCACAGAATTGAGGTGTGTGAAGTCACAGAATGGAGGTTTGTAAAGACATACAATGGAGGTGTGTGAAGTCATAGAATGGATTTTTCTAAAGTAAGACTGAATGTGTGTGAAGTCATAGAATGGAGGTGTGTGAAGTCAAAATTAAGGTGTGTGAACTCATAGAATGGAGGTGTGTGAACTCATAGATTGGTGGTGTGAAGTCATGGAATGGAGGTGTGTGAAGTCAAAGATTGGAGGTGTGTGAAGTCAAACAATAGAGGTGTGTGAAGTCACAGAATAGAGGTGTGTGAAGTCACAGATTGGAAGTGTGTGAAGTCAAAACGGAGATGCGTGAAGTAAAAAAGGTGGTGTGTGAAGTCACAAATGGAGGTGTGTGAAGTCACAGAATGGAGGTATGTGAACTCAGAATGGAGGTGTGTGAAGTCATAGATGGAGGTGTGGGAAGTCATAGTATGGAGGTGTGTGAAATTATAGAAAGGAGTTTTGTGAACTCACAGAATGGACTGTGTGAAGTCAGAATGGAGGTGTGTGAAGTCATAGAATGCAGGTGTGTGAAGTCACAGAATGGAGGTGTGTGACTTCATAGAATGGTGGTGTGTGAAGTCATAGAATGGAGGTGTGTGAAGTCATAGAATGGAGGTGTGTGAAGTCACAGAATGGAGGTGTGTGAAGTCACAGAATGGAGGTGTGTGAACTTAGAATGGAGGTGTGTGAAGTCACAGAATGGAGGTTTGTGAAGTCATATAATGGAGGTGTGTGAAGTCATAGAATGGATGTTTCTGAGGTAAGAATGAAGGAGAGTGAAGTCAGAGAATGGAGGTGTGTGAAGTCAAAATGGAGGTGTGTGAACTCATAGAATGGACGTGTGTGAACTCATAGATGGAGGTGTGTGAAGTCATCGAATGGAGGTGTTTGAAGTCAGAATGGAGGTGTGAGAATTAACAGAATGGAGGTGTGTGAATTCAGAATGGAGGTATGTGAAGTCACAGAATGGAGATGTGTGAATTCAGAATGGAGGTTAGTGAAGTCATATAATGGAGGTGTGTGAAGTCATAGAAAGGAGGTGTGTGAAGTCATACAATGGAGGTGTGTGAAATCATAGAATGGAGGTGTTTGAATTCACAGAATGGAGGTGTGTGAAGTCAGAGTGGAGGTGTGTGAAGTCATAGAATTGAGGTGTGAAATCAGAAGGGAGGTGTGTGAACTCATAGAATGCAGGTGTGTGAAATCACAATGGAGGTGTGTGAAGTCATAGAATGGAGTTGTGTGAAGTCACAGAATGGAGGTGTGTGAACTCATGGAATGGAGCTGGGTGAAGTCATAGAATGGAGGTGTGTGATGTCACAATGGAACTGTGTGAAGTCATAGAATGGAGGTGTGTGAAGTCATACAATGAAGGTGTGTGAAGTTAGAATGGAGGTGTGTGTAGTTATAGAATGGAGGTGTGTGAAGTCAGAATGGAGGTGTGTGAAGTCATAGAATGGAGATGTGTTAACTCATAGAATGGAGGTGTGTGACGTCACAATGGAAGTGTGTGAAGTCATAGAATGGAGGTGTGTGAAGTCATACAATGAAGGTGTGTGAAGTTAGAATGGAGGTGTGTGAAGTCACAGAATGGATGTTTTTGAAGTAAGAATGAAGGTGTGTGAAGTCATAGAATGGAGGTGTGTGATGTCACAATGGAAGTGTGTGAAGTCATAGAATGGAGGTGTGTAAAGTCACAATGGAGGTGTGTGAAATCATAGAATGGAGGTGTGTGAAGTCACAAAATGGAGGTGTGTGAAGTCATAGAATGGAGGTGTGTGAAGTCATAGAATGGATGTTTTTGAAGTAAGATGAAGGTGTGAAGTCATAGAATGGAGGTGTGTGACGTCACAGATTGGAGTTGTGTGAAGTCATAGAATGGAGCGTTGTGAAGTCAGAATGGAGGTGTGTAAAGTCACAGGATGGATGTGTGTCAATTCAGAATGGAGGTGTGTGAAGTCACAGAATGGAGGTGTGTGAAGTCAGAATGGAGGTGTGAAATCGCAAAATGGAGGTGGGTGAAGTCATAGAAAGGAGGTGTGGGAAGTCATAGAATGGAGGAGTGTGAAGTCGTAGAGTGGAGGTGAGTGAAGTCAAAGATACGAGGTCTGTGAAGTCATAGAATGGAGGTGTGTGAATTAAGAATGGAGGTGTATGAAGTCATAGAATGGAGATAAGTGAACTCATAGAATGGAGGTGTGTGATGTCACAAAGGAAGTGTGTAAAGTCATAGAATGGAGGTGTGTGAAGTCACAGAATGGAGGTGTGTGAAGTCATACAATGGAGGTGAGTGAAGTCCGAAAGGAGTTCTGTGAAGTCACAGAATGGAGGTGTGTGAACTCAGAATGGAGTTGTGTGAAGTCATAGAAGGAGGTGTGTGAAGTCATAGATGTAGGTGTGTGAAGTCATAGTATGGAGGTGTGTGAAGTCATAGGATGGAAGTGTGTGAAGTCAGAGAATGAAGCTGTGTGAAGTCATGAAATGGATGTGTGTGAAGTCACAGAATTGAGGTGTGTGAAGTCATAGAATGGAGGTGTGTGAATTCATAGAATGGAGGTTTGTGAAATCACAGAATGGAGGAGTGTGAAGTCACAGAATGGAGGTGTTTGAACTCACAATAGAGGTGTCTGAAATCACAGAATGGAGGTGTGTGAAGTCAAAGAATGGAAGTGTGTGAAGTCATAGAATGGAGGTGTGTGAAGTAAGAATGGACGTGTGAAGTCACAGAATTGAGGTGTGTGAAGTCACAGAATGGAGGTTTGTAAAGACATACAATGGAGGTGTGTGAAGTCATAGAATGGATTTTTCTAAAGTAAGACTGAATGTGTGTGAAGTCATAGTATGGAGGTGTGTGAAGTCATAGGATGGAAGTGTGTGAAGTCAGAGAATGAAGCTGTGTGAAGTCATGAAATGGATGTGTGTGAAGTCACAGAATTGAGGTGTGTGAAGTCATAGAATGGAGGTGTGTGAATTCATAGAATGGAGGTTTGTGAAATCACAGAATGGAGGAGTGTGAAGTCACAGAATGGAGGTGTTTGAACTCACAATAGAGGTGTCTGAAATCACAGAATGGAGGTGTGTGAAGTCATAGAATGGAAGTGTGTGAAGTCATAGAATGGAGGTGTGTGAAGTAAGAATGGACGTGTGAAGTCACAGAATTGAAGTGTGTGAAGTCACAGAATGGAGGTTTGTAAAGACATACAATGGAGGTGTGTGAAGTCATAGAATGGATTTTTCTAAAGTAAGACTGAATGTGTGTGAAGTCATAGAATGGAGGTGTGTGAAGTCAAAATTAAGGTGTGTGAACTCATAGAATGGAGGTGTGTGAACTCATAGATTGGTGGTGTGAAGTCATGGAATGGAGGTGTGTGAAGTCAAAGATTGGAGGTGTGTGAAGTCAAACAATAGAGGTGTGTGAAGTCACAGAATAGAGGTGTGTGAAGTCACAGATTGGAAGTGTGTGAAGTCAAAACGGAGATGCGTGAAGTAAAAAAGGTGGTGTGTGAAGTCACAAATGGAGGTGTGTGAAGTCACAGAATGGAGGTATGTGAACTCAGAATGGAGGTGTGTGAAGTCATAGATGGAGGTGTGGGAAGTCATAGTATGGAGGTGTGTGAAATTATAGAAAGGCGTTTTGTGAACTCACAGAATGGACTGTGTGAAGTCAGAATGGAGGTGTGTGAAGTCATAGAATGCAGGTGTGTGAAGTCACAGAATGGAGGTGTGTGACTTCATAGAATGGTGGTGTGTGAAGTCATAGAATGGAGGTGTGTGAAGTCATAGAATGGAGGTGTGTGAAGTCACAGAATGGAGGTGTGTGAAGTCACAGAATGGAGGTGTGTGAACTTAGAATGGAGGTGTGTGAAGTCACAGAATGGAGGTTTGTGAAGTCATATAATGGAGGTGTGTGAAGTCATAGAATGGATGTTTCTGAGGTAAGAATGAAGGAGAGTGAAGTCAGAGAATGGAGGTGTGTGAAGTCAAAATGGAGGTGTGTGAACTCATAGAATGGACGTGTGTGAACTCATAGATGGAGGTGTGTGAAGTCATCGAATGGAGGTGTTTGAAGTCAGAATGGAGGTGTGAGAATTAACAGAATGGAGGTGTGTGAATTCAGAATGGAGGTATGTGAAGTCACAGAATGGAGATGTGTGAATTCAGAATGGAGGTTAGTGAAGTCATATAATGGAGGTGTGTGAAGTCATAGAAAGGAGGTGTGTGAAGTCATACAATGGAGGTGTGTGAAATCATAGAATGGAGGTGTTTGAATTCACAGAATGGAGGTGTGTGAAGTCAGAGTGGAAGTGTGTGAAGTCATAGAATTGAGGTGTGAAATCAGAAGGGAGGTGTGTGAACTCATAGAATGCAGGTGTGTGAAATCACAATGGAGGTGTGTGAAGTCATAGAATGGAGTTGTGTGAAGTCACAGAATGGAGGTGTGTGAACTCATGGAATGGAGCTGGGTGAAGTCATAGAATGGAGGTGTGTGATGTCACAATGGAAGTGTGTGAAGTCATAGAATGGAGGTGTGTAAAGTCACAATGGAGGTGTGTGAAATCATAGAATGGAGGTGTGTGAAGTCACAAAATGGTGGTGTGTGAAGTCATAGAATGGAGGTGTGTGAAGTCATAGAATGGATGTTTTTGAAGTAAGATGAAGGTGTGAAGTCATAGAATGGAGGTGTGTGACGTCACAGATTGGAGTTGTGTGAAGTCATAGAATGGAGCGTTGTGAAGTCAGAATGGAGGTGTGTAAAGTCACAGGATGGATGTGTGTCAATTCAGAATGGAGGTGTGTGAAGTCACAGAATGGAGGTGTGTGAAGTCAGAATGGAGGTGTGAAATCGCAAAATGGAGGTGGGTGAAGTCATAGAAAGGAGGTGTGGGAAGTCATAGAATGGAGGAGTGTGAAGTCGTAGAGTGGAGGTGAGTGAAGTCAAAGATACGAGGTCTGTGAAGTCATAGAATGGAGGTGTGTGAATTAAGAATGGAGGTGTATGAAGTCATAGAATGGAGATAAGTGAACTCATAGAATGGAGGTGTGTGATGTCACAAAGGAAGTGTGTAAAGTCATAGAATGGAGGTGTGTGAAGTCACAGAATGGAGGTGTGTGAAGTCATACAATGGAGGTGAGTGAAGTCCGAAAGGAGTTCTGTGAAGTCACAGAATGGAGGTGTGTGAACTCAGAATGGAGTTGTGTGAAGTCATAGAAGGAGGTGTGTGAAGTCATAGATGTAGGTGTGTGAAGTCATAGTATGGAGGTGTGTGAAGTCATAGGATGGAAGTGTGTGAAGTCAGAGAATGAAGCTGTGTGAAGTCATGAAATGGATGTGTGTGAAGTCACAGAATTGAGGTGTGTGAAGTCATAGAATGGAGGTGTGTGAATTCATAGAATGGAGGTTTGTGAAATCACAGAATGGAGGAGTGTGAAGTCACAGAATGGAGGTGTTTGAACTCACAATAGAGGTGTCTGAAATCACAGAATGGAGGTGTGTGAAGTCAAAGAATGGAAGTGTGTGAAGTCATAGAATGGAGGTGTGTGAAGTAAGAATGGACGTGTGAAGTCACAGAATTGAGGTGTGTGAAGTCACAGAATGGAGGTTTGTAAAGACATACAATGGAGGTGTGTGAAGTCATAGAATGGATTTTTCTAAAGTAAGACTGAATGTGTGTGAAGTCATAGTATGGAGGTGTGTGAAGTCATAGGATGGAAGTGTGTGAAGTCAGAGAATGAAGCTGTGTGAAGTCATGAAATGGATGTGTGTGAAGTCACAGAACTGAGGTGTGTGAAGTCATAGAATGGAGGTGTGTGAATTCATAGAATGGAGGTTTGTGAAATCACAGAATGGAGGAGTGTGAAGTCACAGAATGGAGGTGTTTGAACTCACAATAGAGGTGTCTGAAATCACAGAATGGAGGTGTGTGAAGTCATAGAATGGAAGTGTGTGAAGTCATAGAATGGAGGTGTGTGAAGTAAGAATGGACGTGTGAAGTCACAGAATTGAGGTGTGTGAAGTCACAGAATGGAGGTTTGTAAAGACATACAATGGAGGTGTGTGAAGTCATAGAATGGATTTTTCTAAAGTAAGACTGAATGTGTGTGAAGTCATAGAATGGAGGTGTGTGAAGTCAAAATTAAGGTGTGTGAACTCATAGAATGGAGGTGTGTGAACTCATAGATTGGTGGTGTGAAGTCATGGAATGGAGGTGTGTGAAGTCAAAGATTGGAGGTGTGTGAAGTCAAACAATAGAGGTGTGTGAAGTCACAGAATAGAGGTGTGTGAAGTCACAGATTGGAAGTGTGTGAAGTCAAAACGGAGATGCGTGAAGTAAAAAAGGTGGTGTGTGAAGTCACAAATGGAGGTGTGTGAAGTCACAGAATGGAGGTATGTGAACTCAGAATGGAGGTGTGTGAAGTCATAGATGGAGGTGTGGGAAGTCATAGTATGGAGGTGTGTGAAATTATAGAAAGGAGTTTTGTGAACTCACAGAATGGACTGTGTGAAGTCAGAATGGAGGTGTGTGAAGTCATAGAATGCAGGTGTGTGAAGTCACAGAATGGAGGTGTGTGACTTCATAGAATGGTGGTGTGTGAAGTCATAGAATGGAGGTGTGTGAAGTCATAGAATGGAGGTGTGTGAAGTCACAGAATGGAGGTGTGTGAAGTCACAGAATGGAGGTGTGTGAACTTAGAATGGAGGTGTGTGAAGTCACAGAATGGAGGTTTGTGAAGTCATATAATGGAGGTGTGTGAAGTCATAGAATGGATGTTTCTGAGGTAAGAATGAAGGAGAGTGAAGTCAGAGAATGGAGGTGTGTGAAGTCAAAATGGAGGTGTGTGAACTCATAGAATGGACGTGTGTGAACTCATAGATGGAGGTGTGTGAAGTCATCGAATGGAGGTGTTTGAAGTCAGAATGGAGGTGTGAGAATTAACAGAATGGAGGTGTGTGAATTCAGAATGGAGGTATGTGAAGTCACAGAATGGAGATGTGTGAATTCAGAATGGAGGTTAGTGAAGTCATATAATGGAGGTGTGTGAAGTCATAGAAAGGAGGTGTGTGAAGTCATACAATGGAGGTGTGTGAAATCATAGAATGGAGGTGTTTGAATTCACAGAATGGAGGTGTGTGAAGTCAGAGTGGAGGTGTGTGAAGTCATAGAATTGAGGTGTGAAATCAGAAGGGAGGTGTGTGAACTCATAGAATGCAGGTGTGTGAAATCACAATGGAGGTGTGTGAAGTCATAGAATGGAGTTGTGTGAAGTCACAGAATGGAGGTGTGTGAACTCATGGAATGGAGCTGGGTGAAGTCATAGAATGGAGGTGTGTGATGTCACAATGGAACTGTGTGAAGTCATAGAATGGAGGTGTGTAAAGTCACAATGGAGGTGTGTGAAATCATAGAATGGAGGTGTGTGAAGTCACAAAATGGAGGTGTGTGAAGTCATACAATGGAGGTGAGTGAAGTCCGAAAGGAGTTCTGTGAAGTCACAGAATGGAGGTGTGTGAACTCAGAATGGAGTTGTGTGAAGTCATAGAAGGAGGTGTGTGAAGTCATAGATGTAGGTGTGTGAAGTCATAGTATGGAGGTGTGTGAAGTCATAGGATGGAAGTGTGTGAAGTCAGAGAATGAAGCTGTGTGAAGTCATGAAATGGATGTGTGTGAAGTCACAGAATTGAGGTGTGTGAAGTCATAGAATGGAGGTGTGTGAATTCATAGAATGGAGGTTTGTGAAATCACAGAATGGAGGAGTGTGAAGTCACAGAATGGCGGTGTTTGAACTCACAATAGAGGTGTCTGAAATCACAGAATGGAGGTGTGTGAAGTCAAAGAATGGAAGTGTGTGAAGTCATAGAATGGAGGTGTGTGAAGTAAGAATGGACGTGTGAAGTCACAGAATTGAGGTGTGTGAAGTCACAGAATGGAGGTTTGTAAAGACATACAATGGAGGTGTGTGAAGTCATAGAATGGATTTTTCTAAAGTAAGACTGAATGTGTGTGAAGTCATAGTATGGAGGTGTGTGAAGTCATAGGATGGAAGTGTGTGAAGTCAGAGAATGAAGCTGTGTGAAGTCATGAAATGGATGTGTGTGAAGTCACAGAACTGAGGTGTGTGAAGTCATAGAATGGAGGTGTGTGAATTCATAGAATGGAGGTTTGTGAAATCACAGAATGGAGGAGTGTGAAGTCACAGAATGGAGGTGTTTGAACTCACAATAGAGGTGTCTGAAATCACAGAATGGAGGTGTGTGAAGTCATAGAATGGAAGTGTGTGAAGTCATAGAATGGAGGTGTGTGAAGTAAGAATGGACGTGTGAAGTCACAGAATTGAGGTGTGTGAAGTCACAGAATGGAGGTTTGTAAAGACATACAATGGAGGTGTGTGAAGTCATAGAATGGATTTTTCTAAAGTAAGACTGAATGTGTGTGAAGTCATAGAATGGAGGTGTGTGAAGTCAAAATTAAGGTGTGTGAACTCATAGAATGGAGGTGTGTGAACTCATAGATTGGTGGTGTGAAGTCATGGAATGGAGGTGTGTGAAGTCAAAGATTGGAGGTGTGTGAAGTCAAACAATAGAGGTGTGTGAAGTCACAGAATAGAGGTGTGTGAAGTCACAGATTGGAAGTGTGTGAAGTCAAAACGGAGATGCGTGAAGTAAAAAAGGTGGTGTGTGAAGTCACAAATGGAGGTGTGTGAAGTCACAGAATGGAGGTATGTGAACTCAGAATGGAGGTGTGTGAAGTCATAGATGGAGGTGTGGGAAGTCATAGTATGGAGGTGTGTGAAATTATAGAAAGGAGTTTTGTGAACTCACAGAATGGACTGTGTGAAGTCAGAATGGAGGTGTGTGAAGTCATAGAATGCAGGTGTGTGAAGTCACAGAATGGAGGTGTGTGACTTCATAGAATGGTGGTGTGTGAAGTCATAGAATGGAGGTGTGTGAAGTCATAGAATGGAGGTGTGTGAAGTCACAGAATGGAGGTGTGTGAAGTCACAGAATGGAGGTGTGTGAACTTAGAATGGAGGTGTGTGAAGTCACAGAATGGAGGTTTGTGAAGTCATATAATGGAGGTGTGTGAAGTCATAGAATGGATGTTTCTGAGGTAAGAATGAAGGAGAGTGAAGTCAGAGAATGGAGGTGTGTGAAGTCAAAATGGAGGTGTGTGAACTCATAGAATGGACGTGTGTGAACTCATAGATGGAGGTGTGTGAAGTCATCGAATGGAGGTGTTTGAAGTCAGAATGGAGGTGTGAGAATTAACAGAATGGAGGTGTGTGAATTCAGAATGGAGGTATGTGAAGTCACAGAATGGAGATGTGTGAATTCAGAATGGAGGTTAGTGAAGTCATATAATGGAGGTGTGTGAAGTCATAGAAAGGAGGTGTGTGAAGTCATACAATGGAGGTGTGTGAAATCATAGAATGGAGGTGTTTGAATTCACAGAATGGAGGTGTGTGAAGTCAGAGTGGAGGTGTGTGAAGTCATAGAATTGAGGTGTGAAATCAGAAGGGAGGTGTGTGAACTCATAGAATGCAGGTGTGTGAAATCACAATGGAGGTGTGTGAAGTCATAGAATGGAGTTGTGTGAAGTCACAGAATGGAGGTGTGTGAACTCATGGAATGGAGCTGGGTGAAGTCATAGAATGGAGGTGTGTGACGTCACAATGGAAGTGTGTCAAGTCATAGAATGGAGGTGTGTGAAGTCATACAATGAAGGTGTGTGAAGTTAGAATGGAGGTGTGTGTAGTTATAGAATGGAGGTGTGTGAAGTCAGAATGGAGGTGTGTGAAGTCATAGAATGGAGATGTGTTAACTCATAGAATGGAGGTGTGTGACGTCACAATGGAAGTGTGTGAAGTCATAGAATGGAGGTGTGTGAAGTCATACAATGAAGGTGTGTGAAGTTAGAATGGAGGTGTGTGAAGTCACAGAATGGATGTTTTTGAAGTAAGAATGAAGGTGTGTGAAGTCATAGAATGGAGGTGTGTGACGTCACAATGGAAGTGTGTGAAGTCATAGAATGGAGGTGTGTAAAGTCACAATGGAGGTGTGTGAAATCATAGAATGGAGGTGTGTGAAGTCACAAAATGGAGGTGTGTGAAGTCATAGAATGGAGGTGTGTGAAGTCATAGAATGGATGTTTTTGAAGTAAGATGAAGGTGTGAAGACATAGAATGGAGGTGTGTGACGTCACAGATTGGAGTTGTGTGAAGTCATAGAATGGAGCGTTGTGAAGTCAGAATGGAGGTGTGTAAAGTCACAGGATGGATGTGTGTCAATTCAGAATGGAGGTGTGTGAAGTCACAGAATGGAGGTGTGTGAAGTCAGAATGGAGGTGTGAAATCGCAAAATGGAGGTGGGTGAAGTCATAGAAAGGAGGTGTGGGAAGTCATAGAATGGAGGAGTGTGAAGTCGTAGAGTGGAGGTGAGTGAAGTCAAAGATACGAGGTCTGTGAAGTCATAGAATGGAGGTGTGTGAATTAAGAATGGAGGTGTATGAAGTCATAGAATGGAGATAAGTGAACTCATAGAATGGAGGTGTGTGATGTCACAATGGAAGTGTGTAAAGTCATAGAATGGAGGTGTGTGAAGTCACAGAATGGAGGTGTGTGAAGTCATACAATGGAGGTGAGTGAAGTCCGAATGGAGTTCTGTGAAGTCACAGAATGGAGGTGTGTGAATTCAGAATGGAGTTTTGTGAAGTCATAGAAGGAGGTGTGTGAAGTCATAGATGTAGGTGTGTGAAGTCATAGTATGGAGGTGTGTGAAGTCATAGGATGGAAGTGTGTGAAGTCAGAGAATGAAGCTGTGTGAAGTCATGAAATGGATGTGTGTGAAGTCACAGAATTGAGGTGTGTGAAGTCATAGAATGGAGGTGTGTGAATTCATAGAATGGAGGTTTGTGAAATCACAGAATGGAGGAGTGTGAAGTCACAGAATGGAGGTGTTTGAACTCACAATAGAGGTGTCTGAAATCACAGAATGGAGGTGTGTGAAGTCATAGAATGGAGGTGTGTGAAGTAAGAATGGACGTGTGAAGTCACAGAATTGAGGTGTGTGAAGTCACAGAATGGAGGTTTGTGAAGACATACAATGGAGGTGTGTGAAGTCATAGAATGGATTTTTCTAAAGTAAGACTGAATGTGTGTGAAGTCATAGAATGGAGGTGTGTGAAGTCAAAATTAAGGTGTGTGAACTCATAGAATGGAGGTGTGTGAACTCATAGATTGGTGGTGTGAAGTCATGGAATGGAGGTGTGTGAAGTCAAAGATTGGAGGTGTGTGAAGTCAAACAATAGAGGTGTGTGAAGTCACAGAATAGAGGTGTGTGAAGTCACAGATTGGAAGTGTGTGAAGTCAAAACGGAGATGTGTGAAGTAAAAAAGGTGGTGTGTGAAGTCACAAATGGAGGTGTGTGAAGTCACAGAATGGAGGTATGTGAACTCAGAATGGAGGTGTGTGAAGTCATAGATGGAGGTGTGGGAAGTCATAGTATGGAGGTGTGTGAAATTATAGAAAGGAGTTTTGTGAACTCACAGAATGGACTGTGTGAAGTCAGAATGGAGGTGTGTGAAGTCATAGAATGCAGGTGTGTGAAGTCACAGAATGGAGGTGTGTGACTTCATAGAATGGTGGTGTGTGAAGTCATAGAATGGAGGTGTGTGAAGTCATAGAATGGAGGTGTGTGAAGTCACAGAATGGAGGTGTGTGAAGTCACAGAATGGAGGTGTGTGAACTTAGAATGGAGGTGTGTGAAGTCACAGAATGGAGGTTTGTGAAGTCATATAATGGAGGTGTTTGAAGTCATAGAATGGATGTTTCTGAGGTAAGAATGAAGGAGAGTGAAGTCAGAGAATGGAGGTGTGTGAAGCCAAAATGGAGGTGTGTGAACTCATAGAATGGACGTGTGTGAACTCATAGATGGAGGTGTGTGAAGTCATCGAATGGAGGTGTGTGAAGTCAGAATGGAGGTGTGAGAATTAACAGAATGGAGGTGTGTGAATTCAGAATGGAGGTATGTGAAGTCACAGAATGGAGATGTGTGAATTCAGAATGGAGGTTAGTGAAGTCATATAATGGAGGTGTGTGAAGTCATAGAAAGGAGGTGTGTGAAGTCATACAATGGAGGTGTGTGAAATCATAGAATGGAGGTGTTTGAATTCACAGAATGGAGGTGTGTGAAGTCAGAGTGGAGGTGTGTGAAGTCATAGAATTGAGGTGTGAAATCAGAAGGGGGGTGTGTGAACTCATAGAATGCAGGTGTGTGAAATCACAATGGAGGTGTGTGAAGTCATAGAATGGAGTTGTGTGAAGTCACAGAATGGAGGTGTGTGAACTCATGGAATGGAGCTGGGTGAAGTCATAGAATGGAGGTGTGTGACGTCACAATGGAAGTGTGTCAAGTCATAGAATGGAGGTGTGTGAAGTCATACAATGAAGGTGTGTGAAGTTAGAATGGAGGTGTGTGTAGTTATAGAATGGAGGTGTGTGAAGTCAGAATGGAGGTGTGTGAAGTCATAGAATGGAGATGTGTTAACTCATAGAATGGAGGTGTGTGACGTCACAATGGAAGTGTGTGAAGTCATAGAACGGAGGTGTGTGAAGTCATACAATGAAGGTGTGTGAAGTTAGAATGGAGGTGTGTGAAGTCACAGAATGGATGTTTTTGAAGTAAGAATGAAGGTGTGTGAAGTCATAGAATGGAGGTGTGTGACGTCACAATGGAAGTGTGTGAAGTCATAGAATGGAGGTGTGTAAAGTCACAATGGAGGTGTGTGAAATCATAGAATGGAGGTGTGTGAAGTCACAAAATGGAGGTGTGTGAAGTCATAGAATGGAGGTGTGTGAAGTCATAGAATGGATGTTTTTGAAGTAAGATGAAGGTGTGAAGTCATAGAATGGAGGTGTGTGACGTCACAGATTGGAGTTGTGTGAAGTCATAGAATGGAGCGTTGTGAAGTCAGAATGGAGGTGTGTAAAGTCACAGGATGGATGTGTGTCAATTCAGAATGGAGGTGTGTGAAGTCACAGAATGGAGGTGTGTGAAGTCAGAATGGAGGTGTGAAATCGCAAAATGGAGGTGGGTGAAGTCATAGAAAGGAGGTGTGGGAAGTCATAGAATGGAGGAGTGTGAAGTCGTAGAGTGGAGGTGAGTGAAGTCAAAGATACGAGGTCTGTGAAGTCATAGAATGGAGGTGTGTGAATTAAGAATGGAGGTGTATGAAGTCATAGAATGGAGATAAGTGAACTCATAGAATGGAGGTGTGTGATGTCACAATGGAAGAGTGTAAAGTCATAGAATGGAGGTGTGTGAAGTCACAGAATGGAGGTGTGTGAAGTCATACAATGGAGGTGAGTGAAGTCCGAATGGAGTTCTGTGAAGTCACACAATGGAGGTGTGTGAATTCAGAATGGAGTTTTGTGAAGTCATAGAAGGAGGTGTGTGAAGTCATAGATGTAGGTGTGTGAAGTCATAGTATGGAGGTGTGTGAAGTCATAGGATGGAAGTGTGTGAAGTCAGAGAATGAAGCTGTGTGAAGTCATGAAATGGATGTGTGTGAAGTCACAGAATTGAGGTGTGTGAAGTCATAGAATGGAGGTGTGTGAATTCATAGAATGGAGGTTTGTGAAATCACAGAATGGAGGAGTGTGAAGTCACAGAATGGAGGTGTTTGAACTCACAATAGAGGTGTCTGAAATCACAGAATGGAGGTGTGTGAAGTCATAGAATGGAAGTGTGTGAAGTCATAGAATGGAGGTGTGTGAAGTAAGAATGGACGTGTGAAGTCACAGAATTGAGGTGTGTGAAGTCACAGAATGGAGGTTTGTAAAGACATACAATGGAGGTGTGTGAAGTCATAGAATGGATTTTTCTAAAGTAAGACTGAATGTGTGTGAAGTCATAGAATGGAGGTGTGTGAAGTCAAAATTAAGGTGTGTGAACTCATAGAATGGAGGTGTGTGAACTCATAGATTGGTGGTGTGAAGTCATGGAATGGAGGTGTGTGAAGTCAAAGATTGGAGGTGTGTGAAGTCAAACAATAGAGGTGTGTGAAGTCACAGAATAGAGGTGTGTGAAGTCACAGATTGGAAGTGTGTGAAGTCAAAACGGAGATGCGTGAAGTAAAAAAGGTGGTGTGTGAAGTCACAAATGGACGTGTGTGAAGTCACAGAATGGAGGTATGTGAACTCAGAATGGAGGTGTGTGAAGTCATAGATGGAGGTGTGGGAAGTCATAGTATGGAGGTGTGTGAAATTATAGAAAGGAGTTTTGTGAACTCACAGAATGGACTGTGTGAAGTCAGAATGGAGGTGTGTGAAGTCATAGAATGCAGGTGTGTGAAGTCACAGAATGGAGGTGTGTGACTTCATAGAATGGTGGTGTGTGAAGTCATAGAATGGAGGTGTGTGAAGTCATAGAATGGAGGTGTGTGAAGTCACAGAATGGAGGTGTGTGAAGTCACAGAATGGAGGTGTGTGAACTTAGAATGGAGGTGTGTGAAGTCACAGAATGGAGGTTTGTGAAGTCATATAATGGAGGTGTGTGAAGTCATAGAATGGATGTTTCTGAGGTAAGAATGAAGGAGAGTGAAGTCAGAGAATGGAGGTGTGTGAAGTCAAAATGGAGGTGTGTGAACTCATAGAATGGACGTGTGTGAACTCATAGATGGAGGTGTGTGAAGTCATCGAATGGAGGTGTTTGAAGTCAGAATGGAGGTGTGAGAATTAACAGAATGGAGGTGTGTGAATTCAGAATGGAGGTATGTGAAGTCACAGAATGGAGATGTGTGAATTCAGAATGGAGGTTAGTGAAGTCATATAATGGAGGTGTGTGAAGTCATAGAAAGGAGGTGTGTGAAGTCATACAATGGAGGTGTGTGAAATCATAGAATGGAGGTGTTTGAATTCACAGAATGGAGGTGTGTGAAGTCAGAGTGGAGGTGTGTGAAGTCATAGAATTGAGGTGTGAAATCAGAAGGGAGGTGTGTGAACTCATAGAATGCAGGTGTGTGAAATCACAATGGAGGTGTGTGAAGTCATAGAATGGAGTTGTGTGAAGTCACAGAATGGAGGTGTGTGAACTCATGGAATGGAGCTGGGTGAAGTCATAGAATGGAGGTGTGTGACGTCACAATGGAAGTGTGTCAAGTCATAGAATGGAGGTGTGTGAAGTCATACAATGAAGGTGTGTGAAGTTAGAATGGAGGTGTGTGTAGTTATAGAATGGAGGTGTGTGAAGTCAGAATGGAGGTGTGTGAAGTCATAGAATGGAGATGTGTTAACTCATAGAATGGAGGTGTGTGACGTCACAATGGAAGTGTGTGAAGTCATAGAATGGAGGTGTGTGAAGTCATACAATGAAGGTGTGTGAAGTTAGAATGGAGGTGTGTGAAGTCACAGAATGGATGTTTTTGAAGTAAGAATGAAGGTGTGTGAAGTCATAGAATGGAGGTGTGTGACGTCACAATGGAAGTGTGTGAAGTCATAGAATGGAGGTGTGTAAAGTCACAATGGAGGTGTGTGAAATCATAGAATGGAGGTGTGTGAAGTCACAAAATGGAGGTGTGTGAAGTCATAGAATGGAGGTGTGTGAAGTCATAGAATGGATGTTTTTGAAGTAAGATGAAGGTGTGAAGTCATAGAATGGAGGTGTGTGACGTCACAGATTGGAGTTGTGTGAAGTCATAGAATGGAGCGTTGTGAAGTCAGAATGGAGGTGTGTAAAGTCACAGGATGGATGTGTGTCAATTCAGAATGGAGGTGTGTGAAGTCACAGAATGGAGGTGTGTGAAGTCAGAATGGAGGTGTGAAATCGCAAAATGGAGGTGGGTGAAGTCATAGAAAGGAGGTGTGGGAAGTCATAGAATGGAGGAGTGTGAAGTCGTAGAGTGGAGGTGAGTGAAGTCAAAGATACGAGGTCTGTGAAGTCATAGAATGGAGGTGTGTGAATTAAGAATGGAGGTGTATGAAGTCATAGAATGGAGATAAGTGAACTCATAGAATGGAGGTGTGTGATGTCACAATGGAAGTGTGTAAAGTCATAGAATGGAGGTGTGTGAAGTCACAGAATGGAGGTGTGTGAAGTCATACAATGGAGGTGAGTGAAGTCCGAATGGAGTTCTGTGAAGTCACAGAATGGAGGTGTGTGAATTCAGAATGGAGTTTTGTGAAGTCATAGAAGGAGGTGTGTGAAGTCATAGATGTAGGTGTGTGAAGTCATAGTATGGAGGTGTGTGAAGTCATAGGATGGAAGTGTGTGAAGTCAGAGAATGAAGCTGTGTGAAGTCATGAAATGGATGTGTGTGAAGTCACAGAATTGAGGTGTGTGAAGTCATAGAATGGAGGTGTGTGAATTCATAGAATGGAGGTTTGTGAAATCACAGAATGGAGGAGTGTGAAGTCACAGAATGGAGGTGTTTGAACTCACAATAGAGGTGTCTGAAATCACAGAATGGAGGTGTGTGAAGTCATAGAATGGAAGTGTGTGAAGTCATAGAATGGAGGTGTGTGAAGTAAGAATGGACGTGTGAAGTCACAGAATTGAGGTGTGTGAAGTCACAGAATGGAGGTTTGTGAAGACATACAATGGAGGTGTGTGAAGTCATAGAATGGATTTTTCTAAAGTAAGACTGAATGTGTGTGAAGTCATAGAATGGAGGTGTGTGAAGTCAAAATTAAGGTGTGTGAACTCATAGAATGGAGGTGTGTGAACTCATAGATTGGTGGTGTGAAGTCATGGAATGGAGGTGTGTGAAGTCAAAGATTGGAGGTGTGTGAAGTCAAACAATAGAGGTGTGTGAAGTCACAGAATAGAGGTGTGTGAAGTCACAGATTGGAAGTGTGTGAAGTCAAAACGGAGATATGTGAAGTAAAAAAGGTGGTGTGTGAAGTCACAAATGGAGGTGTGTGAAGTCACAGAATGGAGGTATGTGAACTCAGAATGGAGGTGTGTGAAGTCATAGATGGAGGTGTGGGAAGTCATAGTATGGAGGTGTGTGAAATTATAGAAAGGAGTTTTGTGAACTCACAGAATGGACTGTGTGAAGTCAGAATGGAGGTGTGTGAAGTCATAGAATGCAGGTGTGTGAAGTCACAGAATGGAGGTGTGTGACTTCATAGAATGGTGGTGTGTGAAGTCATAGAATGGAGGTGTGTGAAGTCATAGAATGGAGGTGTGTGAAGTCACAGAATGGAGGTGTGTGAAGTCACAGAATGGAGGTGTGTGAACTTAGAATGGAGGTGTGTGAAGTCACAGAATGGAGGTTTGTGAAGTCATATAATGGAGGTGTTTGAAGTCATAGAATGGATGTTTCTGAGGTAAGAATGAAGGAGAGTGAAGTCAGAGAATGGAGGTGTGTGAAGCCAAAATGGAGGTGTGTGAACTCATAGAATGGACGTGTGTGAACTCATAGATGGAGGTGTGTGAAGTCATCGAATGGAGGTGTGTGAAGTCAGAATGGAGGTGTGAGAATTAACAGAATGGAGGTGTGTGAATTCAGAATGGAGGTATGTGAAGTCACAGAATGGAGATGTGTGAATTCAGAATGGAGGTTAGTGAAGTCATATAATGGAGGTGTGTGAAGTCATAGAAAGGAGGTGTGTGAAGTCATACAATGGAGGTGTTTGAAATCATAGAATGGAGGTGTTTGAATTCACAGAATGGAGGTGTGTGAAGTCAGAGTGGAGGTGTGTGAAGTCATAGAATTGAGGTGTGAAATCAGAAGGGAGGTGTGTGAACTCATAGAATGCAGGTGTGTGAAATCACAATGGAGGTGTGTGAAGTCATAGAATGGAGTTGTGTGAAGTCACAGAATGGAGGTGTGTGAACTCATGGAATGGAGCTGGGTGAAGTCATAGAATGGAGGTGTGTGACGTCACAATGGAAGTGTGTCAAGTCATAGAATGGAGGTGTGTGAAGTCATACAATGAAGGTGTGTGAAGTTAGAATGGAGGTGTGTGTAGTTATAGAATGGAGGTGTGTGAAGTCAGAATGGAGGTGTGTGAAGTCATAGAATGGAGATGTGTTAACTCATAGAATGGAGGTGTGTGACGTCACAATGGAAGTGTGTGAAGTCATAGAATGGAGGTGTGTGAAGTCATACAATGAAGGTGTGTGAAGTTAGAATGGAGGTGTGTGAAGTCACAGAATGGATGTTTTTGAAGTAAGAATGAAGGTGTGTGAAGTCATAGAATGGAGGTGTGTGACGTCACAATGGAAGTGTGTGAAGTCATAGAATGGAGGTGTGTAAAGTCACAATGGAGGTGTGTGAAATCATAGAATGGAGGTGTGTGAAGTCACAAAATGGAGGTGTGTGAAGTCATAGAATGGAGGTGTGTGAAGTCATAGAATGGATGTTTTTGAAGTAAGATGAAGGTGTGAAGTCATAGAATGGAGGTGTGTGACGTCACAGATTGGAGTTGTGTGAAGTCATAGAATGGAGCGTTGTGAAGTCAGAATGGAGGTGTGTAAAGTCACAGGATGGATGTGTGTCAATTCAGAATGGAGGTGTGTGAAGTCACAGAATGGAGGTGTGTGAAGTCAGAATGGAGGTGTGAAATCGCAAAATGGAGGTGGGTGAAGTCATAGAAAGGAGGTGTGGGAAGTCATAGAATGGAGGAGTGTGAAGTCGTAGAGTGGAGGTGAGTGAAGTCAAAGATACGAGGTCTGTGAAGTCATAGAATGGAGGTGTGTGAATTAAGAATGGAGGTGTATGAAGTCATAGAATGGAGATAAGTGAACTCATAGAATGGAGGTGTGTGATGTCACAATGGAAGTGTGTAAAGTCATAGAATGGAGGTGTGTGAAGTCACAGAATGGAGGTGTGTGAAGTCATACAATGGAGGTGAGTGAAGTCCGAATGGAGTTCTGTGAAGTCACAGAATGGAGGTGTGTGAATTCAGAATGGAGTTTTGTGAAGTCATAGAAGGAGGTGTGTGAAGTCATAGATGTAGGTGTGTGAAGTCATAGAATGGAGGTGTGTGAAGTCATAGGATGGAAGTGTGTGAAGTCAGAGAATGAAGCTGTGTGAAGTCATGAAATGGATGTGTGTGAAGTCACAGAATTGAGGTGTGTGAAGTCATAGAATGGAGGTGTGTGAATTCATAGAATGGAGGTTTGTGAAATCACAGAATGGAGGAGTGTGAAGTCACAGAATGGAGGTGTTTGAACTCACAATAGAGGTGTCTGAAATCACAGAATGGAGGTGTGTGAAGTCATAGAATGGAAGTGTGTGAAGTCATAGAATGGAGGTGTGTGAAGTAAGAATGGACGTGTGAAGTCACAGAATTGAGGTGTGTGAAGTCACAGAATGGAGGTTTGTGAAGACATACAATGGAGGTGTGTGAAGTCATAGAATGGATTTTTCTAAAGTAAGACTGAATGTGTGTGAAGTCATAGAATGGAGGTGTGTGAAGTCAAAATTAAGGTGTGTGAACTCATAGAATGGAGGTGTGTGAACTCATAGATTGGTGGTGTGAAGTCATGGAATGGAGGTGTGTGAAGTCAAAGATTGGAGGTGTGTGAAGTCAAACAATAGAGGTGTGTGAAGTCACAGAATAGAGGTGTGTGAAGTCACAGATTGGAAGTGTGTGAAGTCAAAACGGAGATGTGTGAAGTAAAAAAGGTGGTGTGTGAAGTCACAAATGGAGGTGTGTGAAGTCACAGAATGGAGGTACGTGAACTCAGAATGGAGGTGTGTGAAGTCATAGATGGAGGTGTGGGAAGTCATAGTATGGAGGTGTGTGAAATTATAGAAAGGAGTTTTGTGAACTCACAGAATGGACTGTGTGAAGTCAGAATGGAGGTGTGTGAAGTCATAGAATGGAGGTGTGTGAAGTCAGAATGGAGGTGTGTGAACTCATAGAATGGAGGTGTGTGCAGTCACAATGGAGGTGTGTGAAATCATAGACTGGAGGGGTGTGAAGTCACAAAATGGAGGTGTGTGAAATGATAGAATGTATGTGTGTGAAGTCATAGAATGGATGTTTCTGAAGTAAGAATGAAGGTGTGTGAAGTCAAAGAATTGAGGTGTGTGACGTCACAGAATGGAGTTGTGTGAAGTCATAGAATTGAGCTGTGTGAAGTCACAGAATGGAGGTGTGTGAAGTCACAGAATGGAGGTGTGTGAAGTCAAAGAATGGAGGTGTGTGAAGTCATAGAATGGAGGTGTGTGAAGACAGATTGGAGGTGTGTGAAGTCACAGAATAGAGGTGTGTGAACACAGAATGGAGGTTTGTGAAGTCACATAATGGAGGTGTGTGAAGTTGTAGAATGGAGGTGTGTGAAGTCATAGAATGGATGTTTGTGAAGTAAGAATGAAGGTGTGTGAAGTCATAGAATGGAGGTGTGTGAAGTCAAAATGAAGGTGTGTGAACTCACAGAATGGAGGTGTGTGATCTCATAGAACGGAGGTGTGTGAAGTCAGAATGGAGGTGTGAAGTCGCTGAATGGAGGTGGGTGAAGTCATAGGGTTGAGATGAGTGAAGTCACAGGTTCGAGGTCTGTGAAGTCATAGAATGGAGGTGTGTGAAGTCAGAATGGAGGTGTGTGAAGTCATGGAATGGAGGTGTGTGAAGTCAGAATGGAGGTGTGAGAAGTCACAGAATGGAGGTGTGTGAATTCAGAATGGAGGTGAGTGAAGTCATAGAATGGAGGTGTGTGAAGTCAGAATGGAGGTGTGAGAAGTCACAGAATGGAGGTGTGTGAATTCAGAATGGAGGTGAGTGAAGTCATAGAATGGAGGTGTGTGAAGTCATAGAATGGAGGTGCGTGAAATCACAGAATGGAGGTGTGTGAATTCATAGAATGGAGGTGTGACATCTCAGAATGGAGGTGTGTGAAATCGCAGAATGGAGGTGTGTGAGGTCACAGAATGGAGGTGTGTGAACTCACAATGCAGGTGTGTGAAGTCACGGAATGGCGGTGTGTGAAGTCATAGAATGGAAGTGTGTGAAGTCATAGAATGGAGGTGTGTGAAGTCCCAAAAGCGAGGTGTGTGGAGTCACATAATGGAGGTGTGTGAAGTCAAAATGGAGGTTTGTGACTTCATAAAATGTAGTTGTGTGAAGTCATAGTTTGGAGGTATGTGAAATCATAGAATGGAGGTTTGTGAAGTCACAGAATGGAGGTGTGTGAAGTCACAGAATGGAGGTGTGTGAAGTCATAGAATGGAGGTATGTGAAGTCAAATTGGAGGGGTGTGAAGTCGGAGAATGGCGGTGTGGGAAGTCACAGAATGGAGATGGGTGAAGTCACAGAATGGAGGTGTGCGAAGTCAAAGAATGGAGGTGTGTGAAGTCACAGAATGGACGGGTATGATTTCATAGAATGGAGGTGTGTGAAGTCACAGAATTCAGGTGTTTGAAGTTATATATTGGAGGTGTGTGAAGTCAAAATAGATGTGTGAAGTCATAGAATGGAGGTGTGTGAAGTCGGAGAATGGAGCTGTGTGAAGTCACAGAATGGAGCTGTGTGAATTCACAGAATGGAGGTGTGTGAAGTCACAGAATGGAGGTGTGTGAAGTCAAAGAATGGAGGTGTGTGATGTCAGAATGCAGGTGTGTGAAGTCATAGATGAATTTGTGTGAAGTCATAGTATGGAGGTGTGTGAAATCATAGAAAGGAGTTTTGTGAAGTCACAGAATGGAGCTGTGTGAATACAGAATGGAGGTGTGTGAAGTCATAGAATGTAGGTGTTTGAAGTCAGAACGGAGGTGTGTGAACTCATAGAATGGAGGTGAGTGACGTCACAATGGAAGTGTGTGAAGTCATACAATGGAGGTGTGTGAAGTCACAGAATGGAGGTGTGTGAAGTCATAGAATGGAGGTGTGTGAAGTCACAGAATGGAGGTGTGTGAAGTCATAGAATGGAGGTGTGTGAAGTTATAGAATGGATGTTTGTAAAGAAAGAATGAAGTTGTATGAAGTCATAGAATAAACGTGTGACGTCAAAGAATGGAGGTGTGTGAAGTCATAGAATGGAGGTGTGTAAACTCAGAATGGAGGTGTGTGAAGTCATAGAATGGAGGTGTGTGAAGTTATAAAATGGAGGTGTGTGAAGTCATAGAATGGAAGTGTGTGAAGTCATAGAATGGAGATGTGTGAAGTCACAGAATTGAGGTGTTTGAAGTCATATATTAGAGGAGTGTGAAGTCAAAATGGATGTGTGAAATCATAGAATGAAGGTGTGTGAAATCATAGAATGAGGGTGTGTGAGGTCATAGAATGGAGGTGTGTGAAGTCACAGAATGGAGGTGTGTGAAATTATAAAAGGGAGGTTTATGAAGTCATAGAATGGAAGTGTGTGAAGTCACACAATGGAGGTGTGTGAAGTCACAGAATAGAGGTGTGTGAAGTCACAGAATGGAGGTGTGTGAACTCAGAATGGAGGTTTGTGAAGTCACCAAATAGAGGTGTGTGAAGTCATAGAATGGAAGTGTATGAAGTCATAGAATGGATGGGTGTGAAGTCAGAATGGAGATGTGTGAAGTCACCGAATGGAGTTGTGTGAACTCAGAATGGAGGTGTGTGAAGTCACAGAATGGATGTTTGTGAAGTCATAGAATGGAGGTGTGTGAAGTCATAGAATGGATGTTTCTGAAGTAAGAATGAAGGGGTGTGAAGTCATAGAAAGAGGTGTGGGAAGTCATAGAATGGAGGAGTGTAAAGTCATAGAATGCAGGCGAGTGAAGTCACAGATTCGAGGTCTGTGAAGTCATAGAATGGAGGTGTGTGATATCAGAATGGAGGTGTGCGAAGTCATAAAATAGAGGTGTGTGAAGTCAGAATGGTGGTGTGTGAAGTCATAGAATGGAGGTGTGTGAAGTCAGAATGGAGCTGTGTGAACTCATAGAATGGAGGTGTGTGAAGTCATAGAATGGAGGTGTGTGAAGAAAGAATGGAGGTGTGTGAAGTCTCAGAATTGAGGTGTGTGATCACAGAATTGAGGTGTGTGAAGTAAAGAATGTACGTGTGTGAAGTCATAGAATGGAGGTGTGTGAAGTCATAGAATGTATGTTTGTGAAGTAAGAATGAAGGTGTGTGAAGTCATAGAATGGAGGTTTGTGAAGTCACAGAATGGAGTTGTGTGAAGTCATAGATTGGAGGTGTGTGAAGACATAGAATGGAGGTGTGTGAAGTCATATAATGGAGGTGTGTGAAGTCACAGATTGGATGTGTGTGAAGTCAGAATGGAGGTGTGAATCATAGAATGGAGGTGGGTGAATCATAGAATGGAGGTGTGGGAAGTCACAGAATGGAGGTGTGTGACGTCACAGAATGGAGGTGTGTGAAGTCAGAATGGAGGTGTGTAAAGTCACAGAATGGAGGTGTGTGAAGTCATAGAATTGAAGTGTGTGAAGTCATAGAATGGAGCTGTGTGAAGTCACAGATTGGACGGTATGAAGTCATAGAATGGAGGTGTGTGAAATCACAGAATTGAGGTGTTTGAAGTCATATATTGGAGCTGTGTGAAGTCAAAATGGATGTGTGAAGTCATAGAATGGAGGTGTGTGAAATCACAGAATGAGGGTGTGTGAGGGCATAGAATGGAGGTGTGTGAAGTCACAGAATGGAGGAGTGTGACGTCACAGAATGGAGGTTTGTGAAGTCATAGAATGGGGTTGTGTGAAGTCATAGAATGGATGTTTCTGAAGTAAGAATGAAGGTGTGTGAAGTCATAGAATGGAGGTATGTGAACACATAGAATGGAGGTGTGTGAATTCACAGAATGAAGTTGTGTGAAGTCAGAATGGAGGTGTGTAGTCATAAATTGGAGGTGGTGAAGTCATAGAAAGGAGGTGTAGAAAGTCATAGAATGGAGGTGTGTGAAGTCACAGAATGGAGGTGTGTGAAGTCACAGAATGAAGGTGTGTGAAGGCATAGAATGGATGTGAGTGAAGACACAGAAGGGAGGTGTGTGAAGTCACAGAATGAAGGTGTGTGAAGGCATAGAATGGATGTGTGTGACGACACAAAAGGGAGGTATGTGAAGTCACATAATGGAGGTGTGTGAAGTGAAAATGGAGGTGTGTGACTTCATAAAATGGAGGTGTGTGAAATCATAGAATGGAGGTGTGTGAAATCATAGAATGGAGTTTTGTGAAGTCACAGAATGGAGCTGTGTGAATACAGAATGGAGGTGTGTGAAGTCATAAAATGGAGGTGGGTGAAGTCATAGAAAGTACATGTGGGAAGTCATAGAATGGAGGAGTGTGAAGTCATAGATTGGAGGTGAGTGAAGTCACATATTCGAGGTCTGTGATGTCATAGAATGGAGGTGGGTGAAGTCATAATGGAGGTGTGTGAAGTCATAGAATGGAGGTGTGTGAACTCATAGAATGGAGGTGTGTGACGTCAAAAAGGAAGTGTGTGAAGTCATAGAATGCAAGTGTGAAGTCACAGAATGGAGGTGTGAGAAGTCAACATGGAGGTGTGTGACGTCATGAAATGGAGGTGTGTGAAGTCATAGAATGGAGCTGTGTGAAATCATAGAATGGAGGTTTGTGAAGTCACAGAATGGAGGTGTGTGAAGTCATAGAGTGGAGGTGTGTGAAGTCACAGAATGGAGGTGTGTGAAGTCACAGCATGGAGGTATGTGAAATCATAGAATGGAAGTGTGTGAAGTCATAGAATGGAGGTGTGTGAATCACAGAATGAAGGTGTGTGAAGTCATAGAATGGAGGTGTGTGAAGACACAGAAGGGAGGTGTGTGAAGTCACATAATGGAGGTGTGTGAAGCCAAATGGAGGTGTGTGACCTCATAAAATGGAGGTCTGTGAAGTCATAGAATGGAGGTGTGTGAAATCATGGAATGGAGGTTTGTGAAGTCACAGATTGGAGGTGTGTGACGTCACAGAATGGAGGTTTGTGAAGTCATAGAATGGAGGTATGTGAAGTCAAATTGGAGGGGTGTGAAGTATGAGAATGGAGGTGTGTGAAGTCACAGAATGGAGGTGGGTGAAGTCACAGAATGGAGGTGTGTGAAGTCATAGAATGGAGGTGTGTGAAGTCACAGAATGGACGGGTATGAAGTCATAGAATGGAGGTGTGTGAAGTCACAGAGCAGAGGTGTTTGAAGTCATATATTTTATGTGTCTGAAGTCAAAATGGATGTGTGAAATCATAGAATAGAGGTGTGTGAAGTCATAGAATGGAGGTATGTGAAGTCACAGAATGGAGGTGTGTGAAGTCACAGAATGGAGGTGTGTGAAGTCATAGAATGGAAGTGTGTAAAGTCATAGAATGGATGTGTGTGAAGTCAGAATGGAGGTGTGTGAAGTCACCGAATGGAGGTGTGTGAACTCAGAATGGAGGTGTGTGAAGTCACAGAATGGAGATTTGTGAAGTCATAGAATGGAGGTGTGTGAAGTCATAGAATGGATGTTTCTGAATTAAGAATGAAGGTGTGTGAAGTCATAGAATGGAGGTCTGTGAAGAAAAAATTGTGGAGTGTGAATTCATAGACTGGATATTTCTGAACTCATAGAATGAAGGTATGTGAAGTCGTGGAATGGAGGTGTATGAAGTCAAAGAATGGAGGTGTGTGAAGTCAAACAATGGTGGTTTGTGAAGTCACAGAATGGAGGTGTGTTAAGTCCCAGAATGGAAGTGTGTGAAGTCAAAACGGAGGTGTGTGAAGTCAAAGAATGGAGTTGTGTGATGTCAAAGAATGGAGGTGTGTGAAATCAAAATGGTGGTGTGTGAAGTCAAAAATGGAGCTGTGTGAAGTCACAGAATCTAGGTGTGTGAAGTCAAAATGGAGGTGTGTGAAGTCAAAGAATGGAGGTGTGTGAACTCATAGAATGGAGGTGTGTGAAGTCATAGAATGGATGTGTGTGAAGTCATACAATGGAGGTGTGTGAAGTCATAGAATGGAAGTGTGTGAAGTCATAGAATGGAGGTGTGTGATGTCATAGAATGGAGGTGTGTGAAGTCATAGAATGGAGGTATGAGAAGTCACGGAAGGGAGGTGTGTGAAGTCACAGATTGGATTTGTGTGAAGTCACAGAATGGAAGTGTGTGAAGTCACAGAATGGAGGTGTGTGAAATCACAGAATGCAGATGTGTGAAGTCAAAAGGGTGGTGTGAGAAGTCACAAATGTAAGTGTGTGAAGTCACAGAATGGAGGTGTGTGAAGTCAAAATGGAGGTGTGTGAAGTCAAAGAATATAGGTTTGTGAGGTCATCGAATGGAGGTGTGTGAAATCACAGAATGGAGGTGTGTGAAGTCAGAATACAGGTGTGCGAAGTCATAGAATGGAGGTGTGTGAAGTCACAGAATAGAGGTGTGGGAAGTCACAGAATGGCGGTGTGTGAAGTCACAGAATGCAGGTGTGTGAACTCAGAATGGAGGTATGTAAAGTCACAGAATGGAGGTGTGTGAAGTCATAGAATGGAAGTGTGTGAAGTCATAGATTGGAGGTGTGTGAAGTCACAGAATGGATGGTATGAACTCATAGAATGGAGGTGTGTGAAGTCACAGAATGGAGGTGTGTGAAGTCATAGAATGGAGGTGTGTGAAGTCATAGAATGGAAGTGTGTGAAGTCACAGAATGGAGGTGTGTGAAGTCACCGAATGGAGGTGTGTGAAGTCACAGAATGGAGGTGTGTGAAGTCATACAATGGAAATGTGTGAAGTCATAGAATGGAGGTGTGTGAAGTCACAGAATGGATGGTATGAACTCATAGAATGGAGGAGTGTGAAGTCACAGAATGGAGGTGTGTGAAGTCACAGAATGGAGGTTTGTGAAGTCATATAATGGAGTTATATGAAGTCATAGAACGGATGTTTCTGAAGTAAGAATGAAGGCGTGTGAAGTCATAGAATGGAGGTGTGTGAAGTCAAAATGAAGATGTGTGAACTCATAGGATGGAGGTGTGTGAACTCATAGAATGGAGGTGTGTGAAGTCATGGAATGGAGATGTGTGAAGTCAAAAAATTGAGGTGTGTGGAGTAAAACAATAGATGTGGGTGAAGTCACAGAATGGAGGTGTGTGAAGTCACAGAATGGAAGTGTGTGAAGTAAAAAAGGAGGTGTGTCAAGTCACAGAATGGAGTTGTGTGAAGTCACAGAATGGAGGTGTGTGAAGTCAAAAAATGGTGTGTGAAGTCACAAATGGAGGTGTGTGAAGTCACAGAATGGAGGTGTGTGAAGTCATCGAATGGATGTGTGTGAAGTCAGAATAGAGGTGTGCGAAGTCATAGAATGGAGGTGTGTGAAGTCAGAGTGGAGGTGTGTGAAGCCATAGAATGGAGGTGTGTGAAGTCAGAATAGAGGCGAGTGAACTTATAGAATGGAGGTGTGTGGAGTCACAATGGAGGTTTGTGAAGTCATAGAATGGTGGTGTGTGAAGTCACAGAATGGAGGTGTGGAAGTCATAGAATGGAGCTGTGTGAAGTCAGAATGGAGGTGTGAGAAGTCACAGAATGGAGGTGTGAGATTTCAGAATGGAGGTGAGTAAAGTCATAGAATGGAGGTGTGTGAAGTCATACAATGGAGGTTGTGAAATCATACAATGGAGGTGTGTGAAATCATAGAATGGAGGTGTTTGAAGTCACAGAATGGAAGTGTGTGAAGTCATAGAATGGAGGTGTGTGAAGTCACAGAATGGAGGTGTGTCAAGTCATACAATGGAAGTGTGTGAATTCAGAATGGAGGTGTGTGAAGTCATAGAATGGAGGTGTGTGGACTCAGAATGGAGGTGTGTGAAGTCATAGATGGAGGTGTGTGACGTCATAGTATGGAGGTGTGTGAAATCATAGAATGGAGTTTTGTGAAGTCACAGAATGGAGCTGTGTGAAGTCAGAATGGAGGTGTGTGAAGTCATAGAATGGAGGTGTGTGAAGTCAGAATGGAGGTGTGTTAAATCATAGAATCGAGGTGTGTGAAGTCACAATGGAGGTGTGTGAAGTCATAGAATGGAGGTGTGTGAAGTCACACAATTGAGATGTGTGAAGTCATAGAATGGAGGAGTGTGATGTCATAGAATGGAGATGTGTGAAGTCAGAGAATGAAGGTGTGTGAAGTCAGAGAATGGAGGTGTATGAACTCAGAATGGAGGTAGTTGAAGTCACAGAATGGAGGTGTGTGAATTCATAGAATTCAGGTGTGTGAAGTCACAGAATGGAGGTGTGTGACTTCATAGAATGGTGGTGTGTGAAGTCATAGAATGGAGGTGTGTGAAGTCATAGAATGGAGGTGTGTGAAGTCACAGAATGGAGGTGTGTGAAGTCACAGAATGGAGGTGTGTGAACTTAGAATGGAGGTGTGTGAAGTCACAGAATGGAGGTTTGTGAAGTCATATAATGGAGGTGTGTGAAGTCATAGAATGGATGTTTCTGAGGTAAGAATGAAGGAGAGTGAAGTCAGACAATGGAGGTGTGTGAAGTCAAAATGGAGGTGTGTGAACTCATAGAATGGACGTGTGTGAACTCATAGATGGAGGTGTGTGAAGTCATCGAATGGAGGTGTGTGAAGTCAGAATGGAGGTGTGAGAATTAACAGAATGGAGGTGTGTGAATTCAGAATGGAGGTATGTGAAGTCACAGAATGGAGATGTGTGAATTCAGAATGGAGGTTAGTGAAGTCATATAATGGAGGTGTGTGAAGTCATAGAAAGGAGGTGTGTGAAGTCATACAATGGAGGTGTGTGAAATCATAGAATGGAGGTGTTTGAATTCACAGAATGGAGGTGTGTGAAGTCAGAGTGGAGGTGTGTGAAGTCATAGAATTGAGGTGTGAAATCAGAAGGGAGGTGTGTGAACTCATAGAATGCAGGTGTGTGAAATCACAATGGAGGTGTGTGAAGTCATAGAATGGAGTTGTGTGAAGTCACAGAATGGAGGTGTGTGAACTCATGGAATGGAGCTGGGTGAAGTCATAGAATGGAGGTGTGTGACGTCACAATGGAAGTGTGTCAAGTCATAGAATGGAGGTGTGTGAAGTCATACAATGAAGGTGTGTGAAGTTAGAATGGAGGTGTGTGTAGTTATAGAATGGAGGTGTGTGAAGTCAGAATGGAGGTGTGTGAAGTCATAGAATGGAGATGTGTTAACTCATAGAATGGAGGTGTGTGACGTCACAATGGAAGTGTGTGAAGTCATAGAATGGAGGTGTGTGAAGTCATACAATGAAGGTGTGTGAAGTTAGAATGGAGGTGTGTGAAGTCACAGAATGGAGGTGTGTGAAGTCATAGAATGGAGGTGTGTGAAGTCATAGAATGGAAGTGTGTGAAGTCACAGAATGGAGGTGTGTGAAGTCACCGAATGGAGGTGTGTGAAGTCACAGAATGGAGGTGTGTGAAGTCATACAATGGAAATGTGTGAAGTCATAGAATGGAGGTGTGTGAAGTCACAGAATGGATGGTATGAACTCATAGAATGGAGGAGTGTGAAGTCACAGAATGGAGGTGTGTGAAGTCACAGAATGGAGGTTTGTGAAGTCATATAATGGAGTTATATGAAGTCATAGAACGGATGTTTCTGAAGTAAGAATGAAGGCGTGTGAAGTCATAGAATGGAGGTGTGTGAAGTCAAAATGAAGATGTGTGAACTCATAGGATGGAGGTGTGTGAACTCATAGAATGGAGGTGTGTGAAGTCATGGAATGGAGATGTGTGAAGTCAAAAAATTGAGGTGTGTGGAGTAAAACAATAGATGTGGGTGAAGTCACAGAATGGAGGTGTGTGAAGTCACAGAATGGAAGTGTGTGAAGTAAAAAAGGAGGTGTGTCAAGTCACAGAATGGAGTTGTGTGAAGTCACAGAATGGAGGTGTGTGAAGTCAAAAAATGGTGTGTGAAGTCACAAATGGAGGTGTGTGAAGTCACAGAATGGAGGTGTGTGAAGTCATCGAAAGGATTTGTGTGAAGTCAGAATAGAGGTGTGCGAAGTCATAGAATGGAGGTGTGTGAAGTCAGAGTGGAGGTGTGTGAAGCCATAGAATGGAGGTGTGTGAAGTCAGAATAGAGGCGAGTGAACTTATAGAATGGAGGTGTGTGGAGTCACAATGGAGGTTTGTGAAGTCATAGAATGGTGGTGTGTGAAGTCACAGAATGGAGGTGTGGAAGTCATAGAATGGAGCTGTGTGAAGTCAGAATGGAGGTGTGAGAAGTCACAGAATGGAGGTGTGAGATTTCAGAATGGAGGTGAGTAAAGTCATAAAATGGAGGTGTGTGAAGTCATACAATGGAGGTTGTGAAATCATACAATGGAGGTGTGTGAAATCATAGAATGGAGGTGTTTGAAGTCACAGAATGGAAGTGTGTGAAGTCATACAATGGAGGTGTGTGAAGTCACAGAATGGAGGTGTGTCAAGTCATACAATGGAAGTGTGTGAATTCAGAATGGAGGTGTGTGAAGTCATAGAATGGAGGTGTGTGGACTCAGAATGGAGGTGTGTGAAGTCATAGATGGAGGTGTGTGACGTCATAGTATGGAGGTGTGTGAAATCATAGAATGGAGTTTTGTGAAGTCACAGAATGGAGCTGTGTGAAGTCAGAATGGAGGTGTGTGAAGTCATAGAATGGAGGTGTGTGAAGTCAGAATGGAGGTGTGTTAAATCATAGAATCGAGGTGTGTGAAGTCACAATGGAGGTGTGTGAAGTCATAGAATGGAGGTGTGTGAAGTCACACAATTGAGATGTGTGAAGTCATAGAATGGAGGAGTGTGATGTCATAGAATGGAGATGTGTGAAGTCAGAGAATGAAGGTGTGTGAAGTCAGAGAATGGAGGTGTATGAACTCAGAATGGAGGTAGTTGAAGTCACAGAATGGAGGTGTGTGAATTCATAGAATTCAGGTGTGTGAAGTCACAGAATGGAGGTGTGTGACTTCATAGAATGGTGGTGTGTGAAGTCATAGAATGGAGGTGTGTGAAGTCATAGAATGGAGGTGTGTGAAGTCACAGAATGGAGGTGTGTGAAGTCACAGAATGGAGGTGTGTGAACTTAGAATGGAGGTGTGTGAAGTCACAGAATGGAGGTTTGTGAAGTCATATAATGGAGGTGTGTGAAGTCATAGAATGGATGTTTCTGAGGTAAGAATGAAGGAGAGTGAAGTCAGAGAATGGAGGTGTGTGAAGTCAAAATGGAGGTGTGTGAACTCATAGAATGGACGTGTGTGAACTCATAGATGGAGGTGTGTGAAGTCATCGAATGGAGGTGTGTGAAGTCAGAATGGAGGTGTGAGAATTAACAGAATGGAGGTGTGTGAATTCAGAATGGAGGTATGTGAAGTCACAGAATGGAGATGTGTGAATTCAGAATGGAGGTTAGTGAAGTCATATAATGGAGGTGTGTGAAGTCATAGAAAGGAGGTGTGTGAAGTCATACAATGGAGGTGTGTGAAATCATAGAATGGAGGTGTTTGAATTCACAGAATGGAGGTGTGTGAAGTCAGAGTGGAGGTGTGTGAAGTCATAGAATTGAGGTGTGAAATCAGAAGGGAGGTGTGTGAACTCATAGAATGCAGGTGTGTGAAATCACAATGGAGGTGTGTGAAGTCATAGAATGGAGTTGTGTGAAGTCACAGAATGGAGGTGTGTGAACTCATGGAATGGAGCTGGGTGAAGTCATAGAATGGAGGTGTGTGACGTCACAATGGAAGTGTGTCAAGTCATAGAATGGAGGTGTGTGAAGTCATACAATGAAGGTGTGTGAAGTTAGAATGGAGGAGTGTGTAGTTATAGAATGGAGGTGTGTGAAGTCAGAATGGAGGTGTGTGAAGTCATAGAATGGAGATGTGTTAACTCATAGAATGGAGGTGTGTGACGTCACAATGGAAGTGTGTGAAGTCATAGAATGGAGGTGTGTGAAGTCATACAATGAAGGTGTGTGAAGTTAGAATGGAGGTGTGTGAAGTCACAGAATGGAGGTGTGTGAAGTCATAGAATGGAGGTGTGTGAAGTCATAGAATGGAAGTGTGTGAAGTCACAGAATGGAGGTGTGTGAAGTCACCGAATGGAGGTGTGTGAAGTCACAGAATGGAGGTGTGTGAAGTCATACAATGGAAATGTGTGAAGTCATAGAATGGAGGTGTGTGAAGTCACAGAATGGATGGTATGAACTCATAGAATGGAGGAGTGTGAAGTCACAGAATGGAGGTGTGTGAAGTCACAGAATGGAGGTTTGTGAAGTCATATAATGGAGTTATATGAAGTCATAGAACGGATGTTTCTGAAGTAAGAATGAAGGCGTGTGAAGTCATAGAATGGAGGTGTGTGAAGTCAAAATGAAGATGTGTGAACTCATAGGATGGAGGTGTGTGAACTCATAGAATGGAGGTGTGTGAAGTCATGGAATGGAGATGTGTGAAGTCAAAAAATTGAGGTGTGTGGAGTAAAACAATAGATGTGGGTGAAGTCACAGAATGGAGGTGTGTGAAGTCACAGAATGGAAGTGTGTGAAGTAAAAAAGGAGGTGTGTCAAGTCACAGAATGGAGTTGTGTGAAGTCACAGAATGGAGGTGTGTGAAGTCAAAAAATGGTGTGTGAAGTCACAAATGGAGGTGTGTGAAGTCACAGAATGGAGGTGTGTGAAGTCATCGAATGGATGTGTGTGAAGTCAGAATAGAGGTGTGCGAAGTCATAGAATGGAGGTGTGTGAAGTCAGAGTGGAGGTGTGTGAAGCCATAGAATGGAGGTGTGTGAAGTCAGAATAGAGGCGAGTGAACTTATAGAATGGAGGTGTGTGGAGTCACAATGGAGGTTTGTGAAGTCATAGAATGGTGGTGTGTGAAGTCACAGAATGGAGGTGTGGAAGTCATAGAATGGAGCTGTGTGAAGTCAGAATGGAGGTGTGAGAAGTCACAGAATGGAGGTGTGAGATTTCAGAATGGAGGTGAGTAAAGTCATAGAATGGAGGTGTGTGAAGTCATACAATGGAGGTTGTGAAATCATACAATGGAGGTGTGTGAAATCATAGAATGGAGGTGTTTGAAGTCACAGAATGGAAGTGTGTGAAGTCATAGAATGGAGGTGTGTGAAGTCACAGAATGGAGGTGTGTCAAGTCATACAATGGAAGTGTGTGAATTCAGAATGGAGGTGTGTGAAGTCATAGAATGGAGGTGTGTGGACTCAGAATGGAGGTGTGTAAAGTCATAGATGGAGGTGTGTGACGTCATAGTATGGAGGTGTGTGAAATCATAGAATGGAGTTTTGTGAAGTCACAGAATGGAGCTGTGTGAAGTCAGAATGGAGGTGTGTGAAGTCATAGAATGGAGGTGTGTGAAGTCAGAATGGAGGTGTGTTAAATCATAGAATCGAGGTGTGTGAAGTCACAATGGAGGTGTGTGAAGTCATAGAATGGAGGTGTGTGAAGTCACACAATTGAGATGTGTGAAGTCATAGAATGGAGGAGTGTGATGTCATAGAATGGAGATGTGTGAAGTCAGAGAATGAAGGTGTGTGAAGTCAGAGAATGGAGGTGTATGAACTCAGAATGGAGGTAGTTGAAGTCACAGAATGGAGGTGTGTGAATTCATAGAATTCAGGTGTGAGAAGTCACAGAATGGAGGTGTGTGACTTCATAGAATGGTGGTGTGTGAAGTCATAGAATGGAGGTGTGTGAAGTGACAGAATGGAGGTGTGTGAAGTCACAGAATGGAGGTGTGTGAACTTAGAATGGAGGTGTGTGAAGTCACAGAATGGAGGTTTGTGAAGTCATATAATGGAGGTGTGTGAAGTCATAGAATGGATGTTTCTGAGGTAAGAATGAAGGAGAGTGAAGTCAGAGAATGGAGGTGTGTGAAGTCAAAATGGAGGTGTGTGAACTCATAGAATGGACGTGTGTGAACTCATAGATGGAGGTGTGTGAAGTCATCGAATGGAGGTGTGTGAAGTCAGAATGGAGGTGTGAGAATTAACAGAATGGAGGTGTGTGAATTCAGAATGGAGGTATGTGAAGTCACAGAATGGAGATGTGTGAATTCAGAATGGAGGTTAGTGAAGTCATATAATGGAGGTGTGTGAAGTCATAGAAAGGAGGTGTGTGAAGTCATACAGTGGAGGTGTGTGAAATCATAGAATGGAGGTGTTTGAATTCACAGAATGGAGGTGTGTGAAGTCAGAGTGGAGGTGTGTGAAGTCATAGAATTGAGGTATGAAATCAGAAGGGAGGTGTGTGAACTCATAGAATGCAGGTGTGTGAAATCACAATGGAGGTGTGTGAAGTCATAGAATGGAGTTGTGTGAAGTCACAGAATGGAGGTGTGTGAACTCATGGAATGGAGCTGGGTGAAGTCATAGAATGGAGGTGTGTGACGTCACAATGGAAGTGTGTCAAGTCATAGAATGGAGGTGTGTGAAGTCATACAATGAAGGTGTGTGAAGTTAGAATGGAGGTGTGTGTAGTTATAGAATGGAGGTGTGTGAAGTCAGAATGGAGGTGTGTGAAGTCATAGAATGGAGATGTGTTAACTCATAGAATGGAGGTGTGTGACGTCACAATGGAAGTGTGTGAAGTCATAGAATGGAGGTGTGTGAAGTCATACAATGAAGGTGTGTGAAGTTAGAATGGAGGTGTGTGAAGTCACAGAATGGAGGTGTGTGAAGTCATAGAATGGAGGTGTGTGAAGTCATAGAATGGAAGTGTGTGAAGTCACAGAATGGAGGTGTGTGAAGTCACCGAATGGAGGTGTGTGAAGTCACAGAATGGAGGTGTGTGAAGTCATACAATGGAAATGTGTGAAGTCATAGAATGGAGGTGTGTGAAGTCACAGAATGGATGGTATGAACTCATAGAATGGAGGAGTGTGAAGTCACAGAATGGAGGTGTGTGAAGTCACAGAATGGAGGTTTGTGAAGTCATATAATGGAGTTATATGAAGTCATAGAACGGATGTTTCTGAAGTAAGAATGAAGGCGTGTGAAGTCATAGAATGGAGGTGTGTGAAGTCAAAATGAAGATGTGTGAACTCATAGGATGGAGGTGTGTGAACTCATAGAATGGAGGTGTGTGAAGTCATGGAATGGAGATGTGTGAAGTCAAAAAATTGAGGTGTGTGGAGTAAAACAATAGATGTGGGTGAAGTCACAGAATGGAGGTGTGTGAAGTCACAGAATGGAAGTGTGTGAAGTAAAAAAGGAGGTGTGTCAAGTCACAGAATGGAGTTGTGTGAAGTCACAGAATGGAGGTGTGTGAAGTCAAAAAATGGTGTGTGAAGTCACAAATGGAGGTGTGTGAAGTCACAGAATGGAGGTGTGTGAAGTCATCGAATGGATGTGTGTGAAGTCAGAATAGAGGTGTGCGAAGTCATAGAATGGAGGTGTGTGAAGTCAGAGTGGAGGTGTGTGAAGCCATAGAATGGAGGTGTGTGAAGTCAGAATAGAGGCGAGTGAACTTATAGAATGGAGGTGTGTGGAGTCACAATGGAGGTTTGTGAAGTCATAGAATGGTGGTGTGTGAAGTCACAGAATGGAGGTGTGGAAGTCATAGAATGGAGCTGTGTGAAGTCAGAATGGAGGTGTGAGAAGTCACAGAATGGAGGTGTGAGATTTCAGAATGGAGGTGAGTAAAGTCATAGAATGGAGGTGTGTGAAGTCATACAATGGAGGTTGTGAAATCATACAATGGAGGTGTGTGAAATCATAGAATGGAGGTGTTTGAAGTCACAGAATGGAAGTGTGTGAAGTCATAGAATGGAGGTGTGTGAAGTCACAGAATGGAGGTGTGTCAAGTCATACAATGGAAGTGTGTGAATTCAGAATGGAGGTGTGTGAAGTCATAGAATGGAGGTGTGTGGACTCAGAATGGAGGTGTGTAAAGTCATAGATGGAGGTGTGTGACGTCATAGTATGGAGGTGTGTGAAATCATAGAATGGAGTTTTGTGAAGTCACAGAATGGAGCTGTGTGAAGTCAGAATGGAGGTGTGTGAAGTCATAGAATGGAGGTGTGTGAAGTCAGAATGGAGGTGTGTTAAATCATAGAATCGAGGTGTGTGAAGTCACAATGGAGGTGTGTGAAGTCATAGAATGGAGGTGTGTGAAGTCACACAATTGAGATGTGTGAAGTCATAGAATGGAGGAGTGTGATGTCATAGAATGGAGATGTGTGAAGTCAGAGAATGAAGGTGTGTGAAGTCAGAGAATGGAGGTGTATGAACTCAGAATGGAGGTAGTTGAAGTCACAGAATGGAGGTGTGTGAATTCATAGAATTCAGGTGTGAGAAGTCACAGAATGGAGGTGTGTGACTTCATAGAATGGTGGTGTGTGAAGTCATAGAATGGAGGTGTGTGAAGTGACAGAATGGAGGTGTGTGAAGTCACAGAATGGAGGTGTGTGAACTTAGAATGGAGGTGTGTGAAGTCACAGAATGGAGGTTTGTGAAGTCATATAATGGAGGTGTGTGAAGTCATAGAATGGATGTTTCTGAGGTAAGAATGAAGGAGAGTGAAGTCAGAGAATGGAGGTGTGTGAAGTCAAAATGGAGGTGTGTGAACTCATAGAATGGACGTGTGTGAACTCATAGATGGAGGTGTGTGAAGTCATCGAATGGAGGTGTGTGAAGTCAGAATGGAGGTGTGAGAATTAACAGAATGGAGGTGTGTGAATTCAGAATGGAGGTATGTGAAGTCACAGAATGGAGATGTGTGAATTCAGAATGGAGGTTAGTGAAGTCATATAATGGAGGTGTGTGAAGTCATAGAAAGGAGGTGTGTGAAGTCATACAGTGGAGGTGTGTGAAATCATAGAATGGAGGTGTTTGAATTCACAGAATGGAGGTGTGTGAAGTCAGAGTGGAGGTGTGTGAAGTCATAGAATTGAGGTATGAAATCAGAAGGGAGGTGTGTGAACTCATAGAATGCAGGTGTGTGAAATCACAATGGAGGTGTGTGAAGTCATAGAATGGAGTTGTGTGAAGTCACAGAATGGAGGTGTGTGAACTCATGGAATGGAGCTGGGTGAAGTCATAGAATGGAGGTGTGTGACGTCACAATGGAAGTGTGTCAAGTCATAGAATGGAGGTGTGTGAAGTCATACAATGAAGGTGTGTGAAGTTAGAATGGAGGTGTGTGTAGTTATAGAATGGAGGTGTGTGAAGTCAGAATGGAGGTGTGTGAAGTCATAGAATGGAGATGTGTTAACTCATAGAATGGAGGTGTGTGACGTCACAATGGAAGTGTGTGAAGTCATAGAATGGAGGTGTGTGAAGTCATACAATGAAGGTGTGTGAAGTTAGAATGGAGGTGTGTGAAGTCACAGAATGGAGGTGTGTGAAGTCATAGAATGGAGGTGTGTGAAGTCATAGAATGGAAGTGTGTGAAGTCACAGAATGGAGGTGTGTGAAGTCACCGAATGGAGGTGTGTGAAGTCACAGAATGGAGGTGTGTGAAGTCATACAATGGAAATGTGTGAAGTCATAGAATGGAGGTGTGTGAAGTCACAGAATGGATGGTATGAACTCATAGAATGGAGGAGTGTGAAGTCACAGAATGGAGGTGTGTGAAGTCACAGAATGGAGGTTTGTGAAGTCATATAATGGAGTTATATGAAGTCATAGAACGGATGTTTCTGAAGTAAGAATGAAGGCGTGTGAAGTCATAGAATGGAGGTGTGTGAAGTCAAAATGAAGATGTGTGAACTCATAGGATGGAGGTGTGTGAACTCATAGAATGGAGGTGTGTGAAGTCATGGAATGGAGATGTGTGAAGTCAAAAAATTGAGGTGTGTGGAGTAAAACAATAGATGTGGGTGAAGTCACAGAATGGAGGTGTGTGAAGTCACAGAATGGAAGTGTGTGAAGTAAAAAAGGAGGTGTGTCAAGTCACAGAATGGAGTTGTGTGAAGTCACAGAATGGAGGTGTGTGAAGTCAAAAAATGGTGTGTGAAGTCACAAATGGAGGTGTGTGAAGTCACAGAATGGAGGTGTGTGAAGTCATCGAATGGATGTGTGTGAAGTCAGAATAGAGGTGTGCGAAGTCATAGAATGGAGGTGTGTGAAGTCAGAGTGGAGGTGTGTGAAGCCATAGAATGGAGGTGTGTGAAGTCAGAATAGAGGCGAGTGAACTTATAGAATGGAGGTGTGTGGAGTCACAATGGAGGTTTGTGAAGTCATAGAATGGTGGTGTGTGAAGTCACAGAATGGAGGTGTGGAAGTCATAGAATGGAGCTGTGTGAAGTCAGAATGGAGGTGTGAGAAGTCACAGAATGGAGGTGTGAGATTTCAGAATGGAGGTGAGTAAAGTCATAGAATGGAGGTGTGTGAAGTCATACAATGGAGGTTGTGAAATCATACAATGGAGGTGTGTGAAATCATAGAATGGAGGTGTTTGAAGTCACAGAATGGAAGTGTGTGAAGTCATAGAATGGAGGTGTGTGAAGTCACAGAATGGAGGTGTGTCAAGTCATACAATGGAAGTGTGTGAATTCAGAATGGAGGTGTGTGAAGTCATAGATGGAGGTGTGTGACGTCATAGTATGGAGGTGTGTGAAATCATATAATGGAGGTGTGTGAAGTCAGAATGGAGGTGTGTTAAATCATAGAATCGAGGTGTGTGAAGTCACAATGGAGGTGTGTGAAGTCATAGAATGGAGGTGTGTGAAGTCACACAATTGAGATGTGTGAAGTCATAGAATGGAGGAGTGTGATGTCATAGAATGGAGATGTGTGAAGTCAGAGAATGAAGGTGTGTGAAGTCAGAGAATGGAGGTGTATGAACTCAGAATGGAGGTAGTTGAAGTCACAGAATGGAGGTGTGTGAATTCATAGAATTCAGGTGTGTGAAGTCACAGAATGGAGGTGTGTGACTTCATAGAATGGTGGTGTGTGAAGTCATAGAATGGAGGTGTGTGAAGTCATAGAATGGAGGTGTGTGAAGTCACAGAATGGAGGTGTGTGAAGTCACAGAATGGAGGTGTGTGAACTTAGAATGGAGGTGTGTGAAGTCACCGAATGGAGGTGTGTGAAGTCACAGAATGGAGGTGTGTGAAGTCATACAATGGAAATGTGTGAAGTCATAGAATGGAGGTGTGTGAAGTCACAGAATGGATGGTATGAACTCATAGAATGGAGGAGTGTGAAGTCACAGAATGGAGGTGTGTGAAGTCACAGAATGGAGGTTTGTGAAGTCATATAATGGAGTTATATGAAGTCATAGAACGGATGTTTCTGAAGTAAGAATGAAGGCGTGTGAAGTCATAGAATGGAGGTGTGTGAAGTCAAAATGAAGATGTGTGAACTCATAGGATGGAGGTGTGTGAACTCATAGAATGGAGGTGTGTGAAGTCATGGAATGGAGATGTGTGAAGTCAAAAAATTGAGGTGTGTGGAGTAAAACAATAGATGTGGGTGAAGTCACAGAATGGAGGTGTGTGAAGTCACAGAATGGAAGTGTGTGAAGTAAAAAAGGAGGTGTGTCAAGTCACAGAATGGAGTTGTGTGAAGTCACAGAATGGAGGTGTGTGAAGTCAAAAAATGGTGTGTGAAGTCACAAATGGAGGTGTGTGAAGTCACAGAATGGAGGTGTGTGAAGTCATCGAATGGATGTGTGTGAAGTCAGAATAGAGGTGTGCGAAGTCATAGAATGGAGGTGTGTGAAGTCAGAGTGGAGGTGTGTGAAGCCATAGAATGGAGGTGTGTGAAGTCAGAATAGAGGCGAGTGAACTTATAGAATGGAGGTGTGTGGAGTCACAATGGAGGTTTGTGAAGTCATAGAATGGTGGTGTGTGAAGTCACAGAATGGAGGTGTGGAAGTCATAGAATGGAGCTGTGTGAAGTCAGAATGGAGGTGTGAGAAGTCACAGAATGGAGGTGTGAGATTTCAGAATGGAGGTGAGTAAAGTCATAGAATGGAGGTGTGTGAAGTCATACAATGGAGGTTGTGAAATCATACAATGGAGGTGTGTGAAATCATAGAATGGAGGTGTTTGAAGTCACAGAATGGAAGTGTGTGAAGTCATAGAATGGAGGTGTGTGAAGTCACAGAATGGAGGTGTGTCAAGTCATACAATGGAAGTGTGTGAATTCAGAATGGAGGTGTGTGAAGTCATAGATGGAGGTGTGTGACGTCATAGTATGGAGGTGTGTGAAATCATAGAATGGAGGTGTGTGAAGTCAGAATGGAGGTGTGTTAAATCATAGAATCGAGGTGTGTGAAGTCACAATGGAGGTGTGTGAAGTCATAGAATGGAGGTGTGTGAAGTCACACAATTGAGATGTGTGAAGTCATAGAATGGAGGAGTGTGATGTCATAGAATGGAGATGTGTGAAGTCAGAGAATGAAGGTGTGTGAAGTCAGAGAATGGAGGTGTATGAACTCAGAATGGAGGTAGTTGAAGTCACAGAATGGAGGTGTGTGAATTCATAGAATTCAGGTGTGTGAAGTCACAGAATGGAGGTGTGTGACTTCATAGAATGGTGGTGTGTGAAGTCATAGAATGGAGGTGTGTGAAGTCATAGAATGGAGGTGTGTGAAGTCACAGAATGGAGGTGTGTGAAGTCACAGAATGGAGGTGTGTGAACTTAGAATGGAGGTGTGTGAAGTCACAGAATGGAGGTTTGTGAAGTCATATAATGGAGGTGTGTGAAGTCATAGAATGGATGTTTCTGAGGTAAGAATGAAGGAGAGTGAAGTCAGAGAATGGAGGTGTGTGAAGTCAAAATGGAGGTGTGTGAACTCATAGAATGGACGTGTGTGAACTCATAGATGGAGGTGTGTGAAGTCATCGAATGGAGGTGTGTGAAGTCAGAATGGAGGTGTGAGAATTAACAGAATGGAGGTGTGTGAATTCAGAATGGAGGTATGTGAAGTCACAGAATGGAGATGTGTGAATTCAGAATGGAGGTTAGTGAAGTCATATAATGGAGGTGTGTGAAGTCATAGAAAGGAGGTGTGTGAAGTCATACAATGGAGGTGTGTGAAATCATAGAATGGAGGTGTTTGAATTCACAGAATGGAGGTGTGTGAAGTCAGAGTGGAGGTGTGTGAAGTCATAGAATTGAGGTGTGAAATCAGAAGGGAGGTGTGTGAACTCATAGAATGCAGGTGTGTGAAATCACAATGGAGGTGTGTGAAGTCATAGAATGGAGTTGTGTGAAGTCACAGAATGGAGGTGTGTGAACTCATGGAATGGAGCTGGGTGAAGTCATAGAATGGAGGTGTGTGACGTCACAATGGAAGTGTGTCAAGTCATAGAATGGAGGTGTGTGAAGTCATACAATGAAGGTGTGTGAAGTTAGAATGGAGGTGTGTGTAGTTATAGAATGGAGGTGTGTGAAGTCAGAATGGAGGTGTGTGAAGTCATAGAATGGAGATGTGTTAACTCATAGAATGGAGGTGTGTGACGTCACAATGGAAGTGTGTGAAGTCATAGAATGGAGGTGTGTGAAGTCATACAATGAAGGTGTGTGAAGTTAGAATGGAGGTGTGTGAAGTCATAGAATGGAGGTGTGTGAAGTCATAGAATGGAAGTGTGTGAAGTCACAGAATGGCGGTGTGTGAAGTCACCGAATGGAGGTGTGTGAAGTCACAGAATGGAGGTGTGTGAAGTCATACAATGGAAATGTGTGAAGTCATAGAATGGAGGTGTGTGAAGTCACAGAATGGATGGTATGAACTCATAGAATGGAGGAGTGTGAAGTCACAGAATGGAGGTGTGTGAAGTCACAGAATGGAGGTTTGTGAAGTCATATAATGGAGTTATATGAAGTCATAGAACGGATGTTTCTGAAGTAAGAATGAAGGCGTGTGAAGTCATAGAATGGAGGTGTGTGAAGTCAAAATGAAGATGTGTGAACTCATAGGATGGAGGTGTGTGAACTCATAGAATGGAGGTGTGTGAAGTCATGGAATGGAGATGTGTGAAGTCAAAAAATTGAGGTGTGTGGAGTAAAACAATAGATGTGGGTGAAGTCACAGAATGGAGGTGTGTGAAGTCACAGAATGGAAGTGTGTGAAGTAAAAAAGGAGGTGTGTCAAGTCACAGAATGGAGTTGTGTGAAGTCACAGAATGGAGGTGTGTGAAGTCAAAAAATGGTGTGTGAAGTCACAAATGGAGGTGTGTGAAGTCACAGAATGGAGGTGTGTGAAGTCATCGAATGGATGTGTGTGAAGTCAGAATAGAGGTGTGCGAAGTCATAGAATGGAGGTGTGTGAAGTCAGAGTGGAGGTGTGTGAAGCCATAGAATGGAGGTGTGTGAAGTCAGAATAGAGGCGAGTGAACTTATAGAATGGAGGTGTGTGGAGTCACAATGGAGGTTTGTGAAGTCATAGAATGGTGGTGTGTGAAGTCACAGAATGGAGGTGTGGAAGTCATAGAATGGAGCTGTGTGAAGTCAGAATGGAGGTGTGAGAAGTCACAGAATGGAGGTGTGAGATTTCAGAATGGAGGTGAGTAAAGTCATAGAATGGAGGTGTGTGAAGTCATACAATGGAGGTTGTGAAATCATACAATGGAGGTGTGTGAAATCATAGAATGGAGGTGTTTGAAGTCACAGAATGGAAGTGTGTGAAGTCATAGAATGGAGGTGTGTGAAGTCACAGAATGGAGGTGTGTCAAGTCATACAATGGAAGTGTGTGAATTCAGAATGGAGGTGTGTGAAGTCATAGAATGGAGGTGTGTGGACTCAGAATGGAGGTGTGTGAAGTCATAGATGGAGGTGTGTGACGTCATAGTATGGAGGTGTGTGAAATCATAGAATGGAGGTGTGTGAAGTCAGAATGGAGGTGTGTTAAATCATAGAATCGAGGTGTGTGAAGTCACAATGGAGGTGTGTGAAGTCATAGAATGGAGGTGTGTGAAGTCACACAATTGAGATGTGTGAAGTCATAGAATGGAGGAGTGTGATGTCATAGAATGGAGATGTGTGAAGTCAGAGAATGAAGGTGTGTGAAGTCAGAGAATGGAGGTGTATGAACTCAGAATGGAGGTAGTTGAAGTCACAGAATGGAGGTGTGTGAATTCATAGAATTCAGGTGTGTGAAGTCACAGAATGGAGGTGTGTGACTTCATAGAATGGTGGTGTGTGAAGTCATAGAATGGAGGTGTGTGAAGTCATAGAATGGAGGTGTGTGAAGTCACAGAATGGAGGTGTGTGAAGTCACAGAATGGAGGTGTGTGAACTTAGAATGGAGGTGTGTGAAGTCACAGAATGGAGGTTTGTGAAGTCATATAATGGAGGTGTGTGAAGTCATAGAATGGATGTTTCTGAGGTAAGAATGAAGGAGAGTGAAGTCAGACAATGGAGGTGTGTGAAGTCAAAATGGAGGTGTGTGAACTCATAGAATGGACGTGTGTGAACTCATAGATGGAGGTGTGTGAAGTCATCGAATGGAGGTGTGTGAAGTCAGAATGGAGGTGTGAGAATTAACAGAATGGAGGTGTGTGAATTCAGAATGGAGGTATGTGAAGTCACAGAATGGAGATGTGTGAATTCAGAATGGAGGTTAGTGAAGTCATATAATGGAGGTGTGTGAAGTCATAGAAACGAGGTGTGTGAAGTCATACAATGGAGGTGTGTGAAATCATAGAATGGAGGTGTTTGAATTCACAGAATGGAGGTGTGTGAAGTCAGAGTGGAGGTGTGTGAAGTCATAGAATTGAGGTGTGAAATCAGAAGGGAGGTGTGTGAACTCATAGAATGCAGGTGTGTGAAATCACAATGGAGGTGTGTGAAGTCATAGAATGGAGTTGTGTGAAGTCACAGAATGGAGGTGTGTGAACTCATGGAATGGAGCTGGGTGAAGTCATAGAATGGAGGTGTGTGACGTCACAATGGAAGTGTGTCAAGTCATAGAATGGAGGTGTGTGAAGTCATACAATGAAGGTGTGTGAAGTTAGAATGGAGGTGTGTGTAGTTATAGAATGGAGGTGTGTGAAGTCAGAATGAAGGTGTGTGAAGTCATAGAATGGAGATGTGTTAACTCATAGAATGGAGGTGTGTGACGTCACAATGGAAGTGTGTGAAGTCATAGAATGGAGGTGTGTGAAGTCATACAATGAAGGTGTGTGAAGTTAGAATGGAGGTGTGTGAAGTCACAGAATGGATGTTTTTGAAGTAAGAATGAAGGTGTGTGAAGTCATAGAATGGAGGTGTGTGACGTCACAATGGAAGTATGTGAATTCATAGAATGGAGGTGTGTAAAGTCACAATGGATGTGTGTGAAATCATAGAATGGAGGTGTGTGAAGTCACAAAATGGAGGTGTGTGAAGTCATAGAATGGAGGTGTGTGAAGTCATAGAATAGATGTTTTTGAAGTAAGATGAAGGTGTGAAGTCATAGAATGGAGGTGTGTGACGTCACATATTGGAGTTTTGTGAAGTCATAGAATGGAGCGTTGTGAAGTCAGAATGGAGGTGTGTAAAGTCACAGGATGGATGTGTGTCAATTCAGAATGGAGGTGTGTGAAGTCACAGAATGGAGGTGTGTGAAGTCAGAATGGAGGTGTGAAATCGCAAAATGGAGGTGGGTGAAGTCATAGAAAGGAGGTGTGGGAAGTCATAGAATGGAGGAGTGTGAAGTCGTAGAGTGGAGGTGAGTGAAGTCAAAGATACGAGGTCTGTGAAGTCATAGAATGGAGGTGTGTGAATTAAGAATGGAGGTGTGTGAAGTCATAGAATGGAGATAAGTGAACTCATAGAATGGAGGTGTGTGATGTCACAATGGAAGTGTGTAAAGTCATAGAATGGAGGTGTGTGAAGTCACAGAATGGAGGTGTGTGAAGTCATACAATGGAGGTGAGTGAAGTCCGAATGGAGTTCTGTGAAGTCACAGAATGGAGGTGTGTGAACTCAGACTGGAGTTGTGTGAAGTCATAGAAGGAGGTGTGTGAAGTCATAGATGTAGGTGTGTGAAGTCATAGTATGGAGGTGTGTGAAATCATAGAATGGAGTTTTGTGAAGTCAGAGAATGGAGCTGTGTGAAGTCAGAATGGAGGTGTGTGAAGTCATAGAGTAGAAGTGTGTGAAGTCAAAATGGAGGTGTGTGAAGTCATAGAATGGATATGTGTGAAGTCACAGAATTGAGGCGTGTGAAGTCATAGAATGGAGGTGTGTGAATTCATAGAATGGAGGTGTGTGAAATCACAGAATGGAGGTGTGTGAAGTCACAGAATGGAGGTGTTTGAACTCACAATAGAGGTGTGTGAAGTCACAGAATAGAGGTGTGTGAAGTCATAGGATGGAAGTGTGTGAAGTCATAGAATGGAGGTGTGTGAAGTCATAGAATGGATGTGTGTGAAGTCACAGAATTGAGGTGTGTGAAGTCATAGAATGGAGGTGTGTGAATTCATAGAATGGAGGTTTGTGAAATCACAGAATGGAGGAGTGTGAAGTCACAGAATGGAGGTGATTGAACTCACAATAGAGGTGTCTGAAATCACAGAATGGAGGTGTGTGAAGTCATAGAATGGAAGTGTGTGAAGTCATAGAATGGAGGTGTGTGAAGTAAGAATGGACGTGTGAAGTCACAGAATTGAGGTGTGTGAAGTCACAGAATGGAGGTTTGTGAAGACATACAATGGAGGTGTGTGAAGTCATAGAATGGATTTTTCTAAAGTAAGACTGAATGTGTGTGAAGTCATAGAATGGAGGTGTGTGAAGTCAAAATTAAGGTGTGTGAACTCATAGAATGGAGGTGTGTGAACTCATAGATTGGAGGTGTGAAGTCATGGAATGGAGGTGTGTGAAGTCAAAGATTGGAGGTGTGTGAAGTCAAACAATAGAGGTGTGTGAAGTCACAGAATAGAGGTGTGTGAAGTCACACATTGGAAGTTTGTGAAGTCAAAACGGAGATGTGTGAAGTCAAAAAGGTGGTGTGTGAAGTCACAAATGGAGGTGTGTGAAGTCACAGAATGGAGGTATGTGAACTCAGAATGGAGGTGTGTGAAGTCATAGATGGAAGTGTGGGAAGTCATAGTATGGAGGTGTGTGAACTCATAGAATGGAGGTGTGTGCAGTCACAATGGAGGTGTGTGAAGTCATAGAATGGAGGTGTGTGAAGTCACAAAATGGAGGTGTGTGAAATGATAGAATGTATGTGTGTGAAGTCATAGAATGGATGTTTCTGAAGTAAGAATGAAGGTGTGTGAAGTCAAAGAATTGAGGTGTGTGACGTCACAGAATGGAGTTTTGTGAAGTCATAGAATTGAGCTGTGTGAAGTCAAAGAATGGAGGTGTGTGAAGTCACAGAATGGAGGTGTGTGAAGTCAAAGAATGGAGGTGTGTGAAGTCATAGAATGGAGGTGTGTGAAGACAGATTGGAGGTGTGTGAAGTCACAGAATAGAGGTGTGTGAACACAGAATGGAGGTTTGTGAAGTCACATAATGGAGGTGTGTGAAGTCGTAGAATGGAGGTGTGTGAAGTCATAGAATGGATGTTTGTGAAGTAAGAATGAAGGTGTGTGAAGTCATAGAATGGAGGTGTGTGAAGTCAAAATGAAGGTGTGTGAACTCACAGAATGGAGGTGTGTGATCTCATAGAACGGAGGTGTGTGAAGTCAGAATGGAGGTGTGAAGTCGCTGATTGGAGGTGGGTGAAGTCATAGGGTTGAGATGAGTGAAGTCACAGGTTCGAGGTCTGTGAAGTCATAGAATGGAGGTGTGTGAAGTCAGAATGGAGGTGTGTGAAGTCATGGAATGGTGGTGTGTGAAGTCAGAATGGAGGTGTGAGAAGTCACAGAATGGAGGTGTGTGAATTCAGAATGGAGGTGAGTGAAGTCATAGAATGGAGGTGTGTGAAGTCAGAATGGAGGTGTGAGAAGTCACAGAATGGAGGTGTGTGAATTCAGAATGGAGGTGAGTGAAGTCATAGAATGGAGGTGTGTGAAGTCATAGAATGGAGGTGTGTGAAATCACACAATGGAGGTGTCTGAAATCATAGAATGGAGGTGTTTGAAGTCACAGAATGGAGGTGTGTGAAGTCAGAATGGAGGTGTGTGAAGTCATAGAATTGAGTTGTATTAAGTCATAGAATGGAGGTGTGTGAAGTCAGAATGGAGGTGTGTGAAGTCACAGAATTGAGGTGTGTGAACACAGAATGGAGGTTTGTGAAGTCACATAATGGATGTGTGTGAAGTCATAGAATGGATGTGTGTGAAGTCATAGAATGGATGTTTGTGAAGAAAGAATGAAGGTGTGTGAAATCATAGAATAGAGGTGTGTGAAGGCAAAGAATGGAGGTGTGTGAAATCATAGAATGGATGTGTGTGAAGTCATAGAATGAAGGTGTGTGAAGTCAGAGAATGGAGGTTTGTGAAGTCACAGAATGGAGTTGTGTGAAGTCACAATGGAGGTGTGAAGTCGCTGAATGGAGGTGGGTGAAGTCATAGAAAGGAGGTGTGGGAAGTCATAGAATGGAGAAGTGTGAAGTCATAGGGTTGAGATGAGTGAAGTCACAGGTTCGAGGTCTGTGAAGTCATAGAATGGAGGTGTGTGAAGTCAGAATGGAGGTGTGTGAAATCATAGAATGGAGATGTGTGAACTCATAAAATGGAGGTGTGTGAAGTCACAATGAAAGTGTGTGAAGAAATAGAATGGAGGTGTGTGAAGTCACAGAATGGAGGTGTGTGAAGTCATAGAATGGAGGTGTGTGAAGTCACAGAATGGAGCTGTGTGAAGTAAGAATGGCGGTGTGTGAAGTCATAGAATGGAGGTGTGTGAAGTCACAGAATGGAGCTGTGTGATGTCAGAATGGCGGTGTGTGAAGGCATAGAATGGAGGTGTGTGAAGTCACCATGGAGGTGTGTGAAGTCATGGAATGGAGGTGCGTGAAGTCATAGAATGGAGGTGAGTGAAGTCATAGAATAGAGGTGTGTGAAGTCATAGAATGGAGGTGTGTGAACTCATAGAAGTTAGGTGTGTGAAGTCACAGAATGGAGGTGTGTGAAGTCAGAATGGAGGTGTGAAGTCGCTGAATGGAGTTGGGTGAAGTCATAGAAGGGAGGTGTGGGAAGTCATAGAATGGAGGAGTGTGAAGTTATAGAGTGGAGGTGAGTGAAGTCACATTCGAGGTCTATGAAGTGATAGAATGGAGGTGTGTGAAGTCAGAATGGAGGTGTGTGAAGTCATAGAATGGAGATGTGTTAACTCATAGAATGGAGGTGTGTGACGTCAAAATGGAAGTGTGTGAAGTCATAGAATGCAGGTGTGTGAAGTCACAGAATAGAGGTGTGTGAAGTCATACAATGGAGGTGTGTGAAGTCAGAATGGAGGTGTGTGAAGTCATAGGTGGACGTGTGTGAAGTCATAGTATGGAGGTGTGTGAAATCATAGAATGGAGGTTTGTGAAGTCTCAGAATGAAGCTGTGTGAAGTCAGAATGGCAGTGACTGAAGGCATAGAATGGAGGTGTGTGAAGTCAAAATGCAAGTGTGTGAAATCATAGAATCGTGGTGTGTGAGGTCAAAATGGAGGTGTGTGAAGTCATAGAATAGAGGTGTGTGAAATCACAGAATGGAGGTGTGTGAAGTCATAGAATGGAGGTGTGTGAAGTCATAGAATGGAGGTGTGTGAAGTCACAGAATGGAGGTGTGTGAAGTCACAGAATGGAGGTGTGTGAACTCACAATGGAGGTGTGTGAAGTCACAGAATGGAGGTGTGTGAAGTCATAGAATTGAAGTGAGTGAAGTCATAGAATGGAGGTGTGTGAAGTCAAAATGGAGGTGTGTGAAGTCACAGAATGGAGGTGTGTGAACTCAGATTGGAGGTGTGTGAAGTCACAGAGGAGCGGTTTATGAAGTCATATAATGGAGGTGTGTGAAGTCATAGAAGGGAGGTTTATGAAGTCATATAATGGAGGTGTGTGAAGTCATAGAATGGATGTTTGTGAAGTAAGAATGAAGGTGTGTGAACTCATAGAATGGAGGTGTGTGAACTCATATAATGGAGTTGTGTGAAGTCATGGAATGGAGGTGTGTGAAGTCAGAATGGAGGTGTGAGAAATCACAGAATGGAGGTGTGTGAATTCAGAATGGAGGTGAGTGAAGTCATAAAATGGAGGTGTGTGAAGTCAGAATGGAGATGTGAGAAGTCACAGAATGGAGGTGTGTGAATTCAGAATGGAGGTGAGTGAAGTCATAGAATGGAGGTGTGTGAAGTCATAGAATGGAGGTGTTTGAAATCATACAATGGAGGTGTCTGAAATCATAGAATGGAGTTGTTTGAAGTCACAGAATGGAGGTGTGTGAAGTCAGAATGGAGGTGTGTGAACCCATAGAACGGAGGTGGGTGAAATCACAATGGAGGTGTGTGAAGTCATAGAATGGAGGTGTTTGAAGTCACAGAATGCAGGTGTGTGAAGTCATAGAATGGAGGTGTGTGAAGTCATAGAATGGAGGTGTGTGAAGTCAGAATGGAAGTGTGTGAAGTCACAGAATTGAGGTGTGTGAACACAGAATGGAGGTTTGTGAAGTCACATAATGGATATGTGTGAAGTCATAGAATGGATGTGTGTGAAGTCATAGAATGGATGTTTGTGGAGAAAGAATGAAGGTGTGTGAAGTCATAGAATAGAGGTGTGTGAAGGCAAAGAATGGAGGTGTGTGAAGTCATAGAATGGATGTGTGTGAAGTCATAGAATGAAGGTGTGTGAAGTCATAGAATGGAGGTGTGTGAAGTCAAAGAATGGAGGTGTGTGAAGTCATAGAGTAGAAGTGTGTGAAGTCAAAATGGAGGTGTGTGAAGTCATAGAATGGATGTGTGTGAAGTCACAGAATTGAGGCGTGTGAAGTCATAGAATGGAGGTGTGTGAATTAAGAATGGAGGTGTGTGAAGTCATAGAATGGAGATAAGTGAACTCATAGAATGGAGGTGTGTGATGTCACAATGGAAGTGTGTAAAGTCATAGAATGGAGGTGTGTGAAGTCACAGAATGGAGGTGTGTGAAGTCATACAATGGAGGTGAGTGAAGTCCGAATGGAGTTCTGTGAAGTCACAGAATGGAGGTGTGTGAACTCAGAATGGAGTTGTGTGAAGTCATAGAAGGAGGTGTGTGAAGTCATAGATGTAGGTGTGTGAAGTCATAGTATGGAGGTGTGTGAAATCATAGAATGGAGTTTTGTGAAGTCAGAGAATGGAGCTGTGTGAAGTCAGAATGGAGGTGTGTGAAGTCATAGAGTAGAAGTGTGTGAAGTCAAAATGGAGGTGTGTGAAGTCATAGAATGGATGTGTGTGAAGTCACAGAATTGAGGCGTGTGAAGTCATAGAATGGAGGTGTGTGAATTCATAGAATGGAGGTGTGTGAAATCACAGAATGGAGGAGTGTGAAGTCACAGAATGGAGGTGATTGAACTCACAATAGAGGTGTCTGAAATCACAGAATGGAGGTGTGTGAAGTCATAGAATGGAAGTGTGTGAAGTCATAGAATGGAGGTGTGTGAAGTAAGAATGGACGTGTGAAGTCACAGAATTGAGGTGTGTGAAGTCACAGAATGGAGGTTTGTGAAGACATACAATGGAGGTGTGTGAAGTCATAGAATGGATTTTTCTAAAGTAAGACTGAATGTGTGTGAACTCATAGAATGGAGGTGTGTGAAGTCAAAATTAAGGTGTGTGAACTCATAGAATGGAGGTGTGTGAACTCATAGATTGGAGGTGTGAAGTCATGGAATGGAGGTGTGTGAAGTCAAAGATTGGAGGTGTGTGAAGTCAAACAATAGAGGTGTGTGAAGTCACAGAATAGAGGTGTGGGAAGTCACACATTGGAAGTGTGTGAAGTCAAAACGGAGATGTGTGAAGTCAAAAAGGTGATGTGTGAAGTCACAAATGGAGGTGTGTGAAGTCACAGAATGGAGGTATGTGAACTCAGAATGGAGGTGTGTGAAGTCATAGATGGAGGTGTGGGAAGTCATAGTATGGAGGTGTGTGAAATTATAGAAAGGAGTTTTGTGAACTCACAGAATGGACTGTGTGAAGTCAGAATGGAGGTGTGTGAAGTCATAGAATGGAGGTGTGTGAAGTCAGAATGGAGGTGTGTGAACTCATAGAATGGAGGTGTGTGCAGTCACAATGGAGGTGTGTGAAATCATAGAATGGAGGTGTGTGAAGTCACAAAATGGAGGTGTGTGAAATGATAGAATGTATGTGTGTGAAGTCATAGAATGGATGTTTCTGAAGTAAGAATGAAGGTGTGTGAAGTCAAAGAATTGAGGTGTGTGACGTCACAGAATGGAGTTGTGTGAAGTCATAGAATTGAGCTGTGTGAAGTCACAGAATGGAGGTGTGTGAAGTCACAGAATGGAGGTGTGTGAAGTCAAAGAATGGAGGTGTGTGAAGTCATAGAATGGAGGTGTGTGAAGACAGATTGGAGGTGTGTGAAGTCACAGAATAGAGGGGTGTGAACACAGAATGGAGGTTTGTGAAGTCACATAATGGAGGTGTGTGAAGTCGTAGAATGGAGGTGTGTGAAGTCATAGAATGGATGTTTGTGAAGTAAGAATGAAGGTGTGTGAAGTCATAGAATGGAGGTGTGTGAAGTCAAAATGAAGGTGTGTGAACTCACAGAATGGAGGTGTGTGATCTCATAGAACGGAGGTGTGTGAAGTCAGAATGGAGGTGTGAAGTCGCTGAATGGAGGTGGGTGAAGTCATAGGGTTGAGATGAGTGAAGTCACAGGTTCGAGGTCTGTGAAGTCATAGAATGGAGGTGTGTGAAGTCAGAATGGAGGTGTGTGAAGTCATGGAATGGAGGTGTGTGAAGTCAGAATGGAGGTGTGAGAAGTCACAGAATGGAGGTGTGTGAATTCAGAATGGAGGTGAGTGAAGTCATAGAATGGAGGTGTGTGAAGTCAGAATGGAGGTGTGAGAAGTCACAGAATGGAGGTGTGTGAATTCAGAATGGAGGTGAGTGAAGTCATAGAATGGAGGTGTGTGAAGTCATAGAATGGAGGTGTGTGAAGTCACACAATGGAGGTGTCTGAAATCATAGAATGGAGGTGTTTGAAGTCACAGAATGGAGGTGTGTGAAGTCAGAATGGAGGTGTGTGAAGTCATAGAATTGAGTTGTATTAAGTCATAGAATGGAGGTGTGTGAAGTCAGAATGGAGGTGTGTGAAGTCACAGAATTGAGGTGTGTGAACACAGAATGGAGGTTTGTGAAGTCACATAATGGATGTGTGTGAAGTCATAGAATGGATGTGTGTGAAGTCATAGAATGGATGTTTGTGAAGAAAGAATGAAGGTGTGTGAAATCATAGAATAGAGGTGTGTGAAGGCAAAGAATGGAGGTGTGTGAAATCATAGAATGGATGTGTGTGAAGTCATAGAATGAAGGTGTGTGAAGTCATAGAATGGAGGTTTGTGAAGTCACAGAATGGAGTTGTGTGAAGTCACAATGGAGGTGTGAAGTCGCTGAATGGAGGTGGGTGAAGTCATAGAAAGGAGGTGTGGGAAGTCATAGAATGGAGAAGTGTGAAGTCATAGGGTTGAGATGAGTGAAGTCACAGGTTCGAGGTCTGTGAAGTCATAGAATGGAGGTGTGTGAAGTCAGAATGGAGGTGTGTGAAATCATAGAATGGAGATGTGTGAACTCATAAAATGGAGGTGTGTGAAGTCACAATGAAAGTGTGTGAAGAAATAGAATGGAGGTGTGTGAAGTCACAGAATGGAGGTGTGTGAAGTCATAGAATGGAGGTGTGTGAAGTCACAGAATGGAGCTGTGTGAAGTAAGAATGGCGGTGTGTGAAGTCATAGAATGGAGGTGTGTGAAGTCACAGAATGGAGCTGTGTGATGTCAGAATGGCGGTGTGTGAAGGCATAGAATGGAGGTGTGTGAAGTCACCATGGAGGTGTGTGAAGTCATGGAATGGAGGTGCGTGAAGTCATAGAATGGAGGTGAGTGAAGTCATAGAATAGAGGTGTGTGAAGTCATAGAATGGAGGTGTGTGAACTCATAGAACTTAGGTGTGTGAAGTCACAGAATGGAGGTGTGTGAAGTCAGAATGGAGGTGTGAAGTCGCTGAATGGAGTTGGGTGAAGTCATAGAAGGGAGGTGTGGGAAGTCATAGAATGGAGGAGTGTGAAGTTATAGAGTGGAGGTGAGTGAAGTCACATTCGAGGTCTATGAAGTGATAGAATGGAGGTGTGTGAAGTCAGAATGGAGGTGTGTGAAGTCATAGAATGGAGATGTGTTAACTCATAGAATGGAGGTGTGTGACGTCAAAATGGAAGTGTGTGAAGTCATAGAATGCAGGTGTGTGAAGTCACAGAATAGAGGTGTGTGAAGTCATACAATGGAGGTGTGTGAAGTCAGAATGGAGGTGTGTGAAGTCATAGATGGACGTGTGTGAAGTCATAGTATGGAGGTGTGTGAAATCATAGAATGGAGGTTTGTGAAGTCTCAGAATGAAGCTGTGTGAAGTCAGAATGGCAGTGACTGAAGGCATAGAATGGAGGTGTGTGAAGTCAAAATGCAAGTGTGTGAAATCATAGAATCGTGGCGTGTGAGGTCAAAATGGAGGTGTGTGAAGTCATAGAATAGAGGTGTGTGAAATCACAGAATGGAGGTGTGTGAAGTCATAGAATGGAGGTGTGTGAAGTCATAGAATGGAGGTGTGTGAAGTCACAGAATGGAGGTGTGTGAAGTCACAGAATGGAGGTGTGTGAACTCACAATGGAGGTGTGTGAAGTCACAGAATGGAGGTGTGTGAAGTCATAGGATTGAAGTGAGTGAAGTCATAGAATGGAGGTGTGTGAAGTCAAAATGGAGGTGTGTGAAGTCACAGAATGGAGGTGTGTGAACTCAGATTGGAGGTGTGTGAAGTCACAGAGGAGCGGTTTATGAAGTCATATAATGGAGGTATGTGAAGTCATAGAATGGATGTTTGTGAAGTAAGAATGAAGGTGTGTGAACTCATAGAATGGAGGTGTGTGAACTCATATAATGGAGTTGTGTGAAGTCATGGAATGGAGGTGTGTGAAGTCAGAATGGAGGTGTGAGAAATCACAGAATGGAGGTGTGTGAATTCAGAATGGAGGTGAGTGAAGTCATAAAATGGAGGTGTGTGAAGTCAGAATGGAGATGTGAGAAGTCACAGAATGGAGGTGTGTGAATTCAGAATGGAGGTGAGTGAAGTCATAGAATGGAGGTGTGTGAAGTCATAGAATGGAGGTGTTTGAAATCATACAATGGAGGTGTCTGAAATCATAGAATGGAGTTGTTTGAAGTCACAGAATGGAGGTGTGTGAAGTCAGAATGGAGGTGTGTGAACCCATAGAACGGAGGTGGGTGAAATCACAATGGAGGTGTGTGAAGTCATAGAATGGAGGTGTTTGAAGTCACAGAATGCAGGTGTGTGAAGTCATAGAATGGAGGTGTGTGAAGTCATAGAATGGAGGTGTGTGAAGTCAGAATGGAGGTGTGTGAAATCATAGAATGGAGATGTGTGAACACAGAATGGTGGTTTGTGAAGTCACATAATGGATATGTGTGAAGTCACAGAATGGAGGTGTGTGAAGTCATAGAATGGAGGTGTGTGAAGTCACAGAATGGAGCTGTGTGAAGTAAGAATGGCGGTGTGTGAAGTCATAGAATGGAGGTGTGTGAAGTCACAGAATGGAGCTGTGTGATGTCATAGAATGAAGGCGTGTGAAGGCATAGAATGGAGGTGTGTGAAGTCAAAGAATGGAGGTGTGTGAAGTCAGAATGGAGGTGTGAAGTCGCTGAATGGAGGTGGGTGAAGTCATAGAAAGGAGGTGTGGTAAGTCATAGAATGGAGGAGTGTGAAGTCGTAGAGTGGAGGTGAGTGAAGTCAAAGATACGAGGTCTGTGAAGTCATAGAATGGAGGAGTGTGAATTAAGAATGGAGGTGTGTGAAATCAGAATGGAGGTGTGAAGTCGCTGAATGGAGGTGGGTGAAGTCATAGAACGGAGGTGTGTGAAGTCATAGAATGGAGATGTGTTAACTCATAGAATGGAGGTGTGTGAAGTCAAAGATACGAGTTCTGTGAAGTCATAGAATGCAGGTGTGTGAAGTCACAGAATAGAGGTGTGTGAAGTCATACAATGGAGATAAGTGAACTCATAGAATGGAGGTGTGTGAAGTCATAGATGGACGTGTGTGAAGTCATAGAATGGAGGTGTGTGAAGTCACAGAATGGAGGTGTGTGAAGTCATACAATGGAGGTGAGTGAAGTCCGAATGGAGTTCTGTGAAGTCACAGAATGGAGGTGTGTGTAGTCAAAATGCAAGTGTGTGAAATCATAGAATCGTGGTGTGTGAGGTCAAAATGGAGGTGTGTGAAGTCATAGAATAGAGGTGTGTGAAATCACAGAATGGAGGTGTGTGAAGTCAGAGAATGGAGCTGTGTGAAGTCATAGAATGGAGGTGTGTGAAGTCACAGAATGGAGGTGTGTGAAGTCACAGAATGGAGGTGTGTGAACTCACAATGGAGGTGTGTGAAGTCACAGAATGGAGGTGTGTGAAGTCATAGAATTGAAGTGAGTGAAGTCATAGAATGGAGGTGTGTGAAGTCAAAATGGAGGTGTGTGAAGTTACAGAATGGAGGTGTGTGAACTCAGATTGGAGGTGTCTGAAATCACAGAGGAGCGGTTTATGAAGCCATATAATGGAGGTGTGTGAAGTCATAGAATGGATGTTTGTGAAGTAAGAATGAAGGTGTGTGAACTCATAGAATGGAGGTGTGTGAACTCATATAATGGAGTTGTGTGAAGTCATGGAATGGAGGTGTGTGAAGTCAGAATGGAGGTGTGAGAAATCACAGAATGGAGGTGTGTGAATTCAGAATGGAGGTGAGTGAAGTCATAAAATGGAGGTGTGTGAAGTCAGAATGGAGATGTGAGAAGTCACAGAATGGAGGTGTGTGAATTCAGAATGGAGGTGAGTGAAGTCATAGAATGGAGGTGTGTGAAGTCATAGAATGGAGGTGTTTGAAATCATACAATGGAGGTGTCTGAAATCATAGAATGGAGTTGTTTAAAGTCACAGAATGGAGGTGTGTGAAGTCAGAATGGAGGTGTGTGAACCCATAGAACGGAGGTGGGTGAAATCACAATGGAGGTGTGTGAAGTCATAGAATGGAGGTGTTTGAAGTCACAGAATGCAGGTGTGTGAAGTCATAGAATGGAGGTGTGTGAAGTCATAGAATGGAGGTGTGTGAAGTCAGAATGGAAGTGTGTGAAGTCACAGAATTGAGGTGTGTGAACACAGAATGGAGGTTTGTGAAGTCACATAATGGATATGTGTGAAGTCATAGAATGGATGTGTGTGAAGTCATAGAATGGATGTTTGTGAAGAAAGAATGAAGGTGTGTGAAGTCATAGAATAGAGGTGTGTGAAGGCAAAGAATGGAGGTGTGTGAAGTCATAGAATGGATGTGTGTGAAGTCATAGAATGAAGGTGTGTGAAGTCATAGAATGGAGGTGTGTGAAGTCAAAGAATGGAGGTGTGTGAAGTCAGAATGGAGGTGTGAAGTCGCTGAATGGAGGTGGGTGAAGTCATAGAAAGGAGGTGTGGTAAGTCATAGAATGGAGGAGTGTGAAGTCGTAGAGTGGAGGTGAGTGAAGTCAAAGATACGAGGTCTGTGAAGTCATAGAATGGAGGTGTGTGAATTAAGAATGGAGGTGTGTGAAGTCAGAATGGAGGTGTGAAGTCGCTGAATGGAGGTGGGTGAAGTCATAGAACGGAGGTGTGGGAAGTCATAGAATGGAGGAGTGTGAAGTCGTAGAGTGGAGGTGAGTGAAGTCAAAGATACGAGTTCTGTGAAGTCATAGAATGGAGGTGTGTGAATTAAGAATGGAGGTGTGTGAAGTCATAGAATGGAGGTGTGTGAAGTCACAGAATGGAGGTGTGTGAAGTCACAGAATGGAGGTGTGTGAACTCACAATGGAGGTGTGTGAAGTCACAGAATGGAGGTGTGTGAAGTCATAGAATTGAAGTGAGTGAAGTCATAGAATGGAGGTGTGTGAAGTCAAAATGGAGGTGTGTGAAGTTACAGAATGGAGGTGTGTGAACTCAGATTGGAGGTGTCTGAAATCACAGAGGAGCGGTTTATGAAGCCATATAATGGAGGTGTGTGAAGTCATAGAATGGATGTTTGTGAAGTAAGAATGAAGGTGTGTGAACTCATAGAATGGAGGTGTGTGAACTCATATAATGGAGTTGTGTGAAGTCATGGAATGGAGGTGTGTGAAGTCAGAATGGAGGTGTGAGAAATCACAGAATGGAGGTGTGTGAATTCAGAATGGAGGTGAGTGAAGTCATAAAATGGAGGTGTGTGAAGTCAGAATGGAGATGTGAGAAGTCACAGAATGGAGGTGTGTGAATTCAGAATGGAGGTGAGTGAAGTCATAGAATGGAGGTGTGTGAAGTCATAGAATGGAGGTGTTTGAAATCATACAATGGAGGTGTCTGAAATCATAGAATGGAGTTGTTTAAAGTCACAGAATGGAGGTGTGTGAAGTCAGAATGGAGGTGTGTGAACCCATAGAACGGAGGTGGGTGAAATCACAATGGAGGTGTGTGAAGTCATAGAATGGAGGTGTTTGAAGTCACAGAATGCAGGTGTGTGAAGTCATAGAATGGAGGTGTGTGAAGTCATAGAATGGAGGTGTGTGAAGTCAGAATGGAAGTGTGTGAAGTCACAGAATTGAGGTGTGTGAACACAGAATGGAGGTTTGTGAAGTCACATAATGGATATGTGTGAAGTCATAGAATGGATGTGTGTGAAGTCATAGAATGGATGTTTGTGAAGAAAGAATGAAGGTGTGTGAAGTCATAGAATAGAGGTGTGTGAAGGCAAAGAATGGAGGTGTGTGAAGTCATAGAATGGATGTGTGTGAAGTCATAGAATGAAGGTGTGTGAAGTCATAGAATGGAGGTGTGTGAAGTCAAAGAATGGAGGTGTGTGAAGTCAGAATGGAGGTGTGAAGTCGCTGAATGGAGGTGGGTGAAGTCATAGAAAGGAGGTGTGGTAAGTCATAGAATGGAGGAGTGTGAAGTCGTAGAGTGGAGGTGAGTGAAGTCAAAGATACGAGGTCTGTGAAGTCATAGAATGGAGGTGTGTGAATTAAGAATGGAGGTGTGTGAAGTCAGAATGGAGGTGTGAAGTCGCTGAATGGAGGTGGGTGAAGTCATAGAACGGAGGTGTGGGAAGTCATAGAATGGAGGAGTGTGAAGTCGTAGAGTGGAGGTGAGTGAAGTCAAAGATACGAGTTCTGTGAAGTCATAGAATGGAGGTGTGTGAATTAAGAATGGAGGTGTGTGAAGTCATAGAATGGAGATAAGTGAACTCATAGAATGGAGGTGTGTGATGTCACAATGGAAGTGTGTAAAGTCATAGAATGGAGGTGTGTGAAGTCACAGAATGGAGGTGTGTGAAGTCATACAATGGAGGTGAGTGAAGTCCGAATGGAGTTCTGTGAAGTCACAGAATGGAGGTGTGTGAACTCAGAATGGAGTTGTGTGAAGTCATAGAAGGAGGTGTGTGAAGTCATAGATGTAGGTGTGTGAAGTCATAGTATGGAGGTGTGTGAAATCATAGAATGGAGTTTTGTGAAGTCAGAGAATGGAGCTGTGTGAAGTCAGAATGGAGGTGTGTGAAGTCATAGAGTAGAAGTGTGTGAAGTCAAAATGGAGGTGTGTTAAGTCATAGAATGGATGTGTGTGAAGTCACAGAATTGAGGCGTGTGAAGTCATAGAATGGAGGTGTGTGAATTCATAGAATGGAGGTGTGTGAAATCACAGAATGGAGGAGTGTGAAGTCACAGAATGGAGGTGATTGAACTCACAATAGAGGTGTCTGAAATCACAGAATGGAGGTGTGTGAAGTCATAGATTGGAGGTGTGAAGTCATGGAATGGAGGTGTGTGAAGTCAAAGATTGGAGGTGTGTGAAGTCAAACAATAGAGGTGTGTGAAGTCACAGAATAGAGGTGTGTGAAATCACACATTGGAAGTGTGTGAAGTCAAAACGGAGATGTGTGAAGTCAAAAAGGTGATGTGTGAAGTCACAAATGGAGGTGTGTGAAGTCACAGAATGGAGGTATGTGAACTCAGAATGGAGGTGTGTGAAGTCATAGATGGAGGTGTGGGAAGTCATAGTATGGAGGTGTGTGAAATTATAGAAAGGAGTTTTGTGAACTCACAGAATGGACTGTGTGAAGTCAGAATGGAGGTGTGTGAAGTCATAGAATGGAGGTGTGTGAAGTCAGAATGGAGGTGTGTGAACTCATAGAATGGAGGTGTGTGCAGTCACAATGGAGGTGTGTGAAATCATAGAATGGAGGTGTGTGAAGTCACAAAATGGAGGTGTGTGAAATGATAGAATGTATGTGTGTGAAGTCATAGAATGGATGTTTCTGAAGTAAGAATGAAGGTGTGTGAAGTCAAAGAATTGAGGTGTGTGACGTCACAGAATGGAGTTGTGTGAAGTCATAGAATTGAGCTGTGTGAAGTCACAGAATGGAGGTGTGTGAAGTCACAGAATGGAGGTGTGTGAAGTCAAAGAATGGAGGTGTGTGAAGTCATAGAATGGAGGTGTGTGAAGACAGATTGGAGGTGTGTGAAGTCACAGAATAGAGGTGTGTGAACACAGAATGGAGGTTTGTGAAGTCACATAATGGAGGTGTGTGAAGTCGTAGAATGGAGGTGTGTGAAGTCATAGAATGGATGTTTGTGAAGTAAGAATGAAGGTGTGTGAAGTCATAGAATGGAGGTGTGTGAAGTCAAAATGAAGGTGTGTGAACTCACAGAATGGAGGTGTGTGATCTCATAGAACGGAGGTGTGTGAAGTCAGAATGGAGGTGTGAAGTCGCTGAATGGAGGTGGGTGAAGTCATAGGGTTGAGATGAGTGAAGTCACAGGTTCGAGGTCTGTGAAGTCATAGAATGGAGGTGTGTGAAGTCAGAATGGAGGTGTGTGAAGTCATGGAATGGAGGTGTGTGAAGTCAGAATGGAGGTGTGAGAAGTCACAGAATGGAGGTGTGTGAATTCAGAATGGAGGTGAGTGAAGTCATAGAATGGAGGTGTGTGAAGTCAGAATGGAGGTGTGAGAAGTCACAGAATGGAGGTGTGTGAATTCAGAATGGAGGTGAGTGAAGTCATAGAATGGAGGTGTGTGAAGTCATAGAATGGAGGTGTGTGAAGTCACACAATGGAGGTGTCTGAAATCATAGAATGGAGGTGTTTGAAGTCACAGAATGGAGGTGTGTGAAGTCAGAATGGAGGTGTGTGAAGTCATAGAATTGAGTTGTATTAAGTCATAGAATGGAGGTGTGTGAAGTCAGAATGGAGGTGTGTGAAGTCACAGAATTGAGGTGTGTGAACACAGAATGGAGGTTTGTGAAGTCACATAATGGATGTGTGTGAAGTCATAGAATGGATGTGTGTGAAGTCATAGAATGGATGTTTGTGAAGAAAGAATGAAGGTGTGTGAAATCATAGAATAGAGGTGTGTGAAGGCAAAGAATGGAGGTGTGTGAAATCATAGAATGGATGTGTGTGAAGTCATAGAATGAAGGTGTGTGAAGTCATAGAATGGAGGTTTGTGAAGTCACAGAATGGAGTTGTGTGAAGTCACAATGGAGGTGTGAAGTCGCTGAATGGAGGTGGGTGAAGTCATAGAAAGGAGGTGTGGGAAGTCATAGAATGGAGAAGTGTGAAGTCATAGGGTTGAGATGAGTGAAGTCACAGGTTCGAGGTCTGTGAAGTCATAGAATGGAGGTGTGTGAAGTCAGAATGGAGGTGTGTGAAATCATAGAATGGAGATGTGTGAACTCAAAATGGAGGTGTGTGAAGTCACAATGAAAGTGTGTGAAGAAATAGAATGGAGGTGTGTGAAGTCACAGAATGGAGGTGTGTGAAGTCATAGAATGGAGGTGTGTGAAGTCACAGAATGGAGCTGTGTGAAGTAAGAATGGCGGTGTGTGAAGTCATAGAATGGAGGTGTGTGAAGTCACAGAATGGAGCTGTGTGATGTCAGAATGGCGGTGTGTGAAGGCATAGAATGGAGGTGTGTGAAGTCACCATGGAGGTGTGTGAAGTCATGGAATGGAGGTGCGTGAAGTCATAGGATGGAGGTGAGTAAAGTCATAGAATAGAGGTGTGTGAAGTCATAGAATGGAGGTGTGTGAAGTCATAAAATTTAGGTGTGTGAAGTCACAGAATGGAGGTGTGTGAAGTCAGAATGGAGGTGTGAAGTCGCTGAATGGAGTTGGATGAAGTCATAGAAGGGAGGTGTGGGAAGTCATAGAATGGAGGAGTGTGAAGTTATAGAGTGGAGGTGAGTGAAGTCACATTCGAGGTCTATGAAGTGATAGAATGGAGGTGTGTAAAGTCAGAATGGAGGTGTGTGAAGTCATAGAATGGAGATGTGTTAACTCATAGAATGGAGGTGTGTGACGTCACAATGGAAGTGTGTGAAGTCATAGAATGGAGGTGTGTGAAGTCACAGAATAGAGGTGTGTGAAGGCATACAATGGAGGTGTGTGAAGTCAGAATGGAGGTGTGTGAAGTCATAGATGGACGTGTGTGAAGTCATAGTATGGACGTGTGTGAAATCATAGAATGGAGGTTTGTGAAGTCTCAGAATAAAGCTGTGTGAAGTCAGAATGGCAGTGACTGAAGGCATAGAATGGAGGTGTGTGAAGTCAAAATGCAAGTGTGTGAAATCATAGAATCGTGGTGTGTGAGGTCAAAATGGAGGTGTGTGAAGTCATAGAATAGAGGTGTGTGAAATCACAGAATGGAGGTGTGTGAAGTCATAGAATGGAGGTGTGTGAAGTCATAGAATGGAGGTGTGTGAAGTCACAGAATGAAGGTGTGTGAAGTCACAGAATGGAGGGGTGTGAACTCAGAATGGAGGTAGGTGAAGTCAAAGAATGGAGGTGTGTGAAATCATAGAATGTAGGTGTGTGAAGTCACAGAATGGAGGTGTGTGAATTCATAGAATGGAGGTGTGTGAAGTCATAGAATGGAGGTATGTGAAGTCATAGAATGGAGGTGTGTGAAGTCACAGAATGGAGGTGTGTGAAGTCACAGAATGGAGGTGTGTGAACTCACAATGGAGGTGTGTGAAGTCACAGAATGGAGGTGTGTGAAGTCATAGAACTGAAGTGTGTGAAGTCATAGAATGGAGGTGTGTGAAGTCAAAATGGAGGTGTGTGAAGTCACAGAATGGAGGTGTGTGAACTCAGATTGGAGGTGTGTGAAGTCACAGAAGGGAGGTTTATGAAGTCATATAATGGAGGTGTGTGAAGTCATAGAATGGATGTTTGTGAAGTAAGAATGAAGGTGTGTGAACTCATAGAATGGAGGTGTGTGAACTCATAGAATGGAGTTGTGTGAAGTCATGGAATGGAGGTGTGTGAAGTCAGAATGGAGGTGTGAGAAATCACAGAATGGAGGTGTGTGAATTCAGAATGGAGGTGAGTGAAGTCATAAAATGGAGGTGTGTGAAGTCAGAATGGAGATGTGAGAAGTCACAGAATGGAGGTGTGTGAATTCAGAATGGAGGTGAGTGAAGTCATAGAATGGAGGTGTGTGAAGTCACAGAATGGAGTTGTGTGAAGTCAGAATGGAGGTGTGAAGTCGCTGAATGGAGTTGGATGAAGTCATAGAAGGGAGGTGTGGGAAGTCATAGAATGGAGGAGTGTGAAGTTATAGAGTGGAGGTGAGTGAAGTCACATTCGAGGTCTATGAAGTGATAGAATGGAGGTGTGTAAAGTCAGAATGGAGGTGTGTGAAGTCATAGAATGGAGATGTGTTAACTCATAGAATGGAGGTGTGTGACGTCACAATGGAAGTGTGTGAAGTCATAGAATGGAGGTGTGTGAAGTCACAGAATAGAGGTGTGTGAAGGCATACAATGGAGGTGTGTGAAGTCAGAATGGAGGTGTGTGAAGTCATAGATGGACGTGTGTGAAGTCATAGTATGGACGTGTGTGAAATCATAGAATGGAGGTTTGTGAAGTCTCAGAATAAAGCTGTGTGAAGTCAGAATGGCAGTGACTGAAGGCATAGAATGGAGGTGTGTGAAGTCAAAATGCAAGTGTGTGAAATCATAGAATCGTGGTGTGTGAGGTCAAAATGGAGGTGTGTGAAGTCATAGAATAGAGGTGTGTGAAATCACAGAATGGAGGTGTGTGAAGTCATAGAATGGAGGTGTGTGAAGTCATAGAATGGAGGTGTGTGAAGTCACAGAATGAAGGTGTGTGAAGTCACAGAATGGAGGGGTGTGAACTCAGAATGGAGGTAGGTGAAGTCAAAGAATGGAGGTGTGTGAAATCATAGAATGTAGGTGTGTGAAGTCACAGAATGGAGGTGTGTGAATTCATAGAATGGAGGTGTGTGAAGTCATAGAATGGAGGTATGTGAAGTCATAGAATGGAGGTGTGTGAAGTCACAGAATGGAGGTGTGTGAAGTCACAGAATGGAGGTGTGTGAACTCACAATGGAGGTGTGTGAAGTCACAGAATGGAGGTGTGTGAAGTCATAGAACTGAAGTGTGTGAAGTCATAGAATGGAGGTGTGTGAAGTCAAAATGGAGGTGTGTGAAGTCACAGAATGGAGGTGTGTGAACTCAGATTGGAGGTGTGTGAAGTCACAGAAGGGAGGTTTATGAAGTCATATAATGGAGGTGTGTGAAGTCATAGAATGGATGTTTGTGAAGTAAGAATGAAGGTGTGTGAACTCATAGAATTGAGGTGTGTGAACTCATAGAATGGAGTTGTGTGAAGTCATGGAATGGAGGTGTGTGAAGTCAGAATGGAGGTGTGAGAAATCACAGAATGGAGGTGTGTGAATTCAGAATGGAGGTGAGTGAAGTCATAAAATGGAGGTGTGTGAAGTCAGAATGGAGATGTGAGAAGTCACAGAATGGAGGTGTGTGAAGTCATAGAGTGGAGGTGTGTGAAGTCACAGAAGGGAGCTGTGTGAAGTAAGAATGGCGGTGTGTGAAGTCATAGAATGGAGGTGTGTGTAGTCACAGAATGGAGCTGTGTGATGTCAGAATGGCGGTGTGTGAAGGCATAGAATGGAGGTGTGTGAAGTCACAATGGAGGTGTGTGAAGTCATGGAATGGAGGTGCGTGAAGTCATAGAATGGAGGTGAGTGAAGTCATAGAATAGAGGTGTGTGAAGTCATAGAATGGAGGTGTGTGAAGTCATAGAAGTTAGGTGTGTGAAGTCACAGAATGGAGGTGTGTGAAGTCAGAATGGAGGTGTGAAGTCGCTGAATGGAGTTGGGTGAAGTCATAGAAAGGAGGTGTGGGAAGTCATAGAATGGAGGAGTGTGAAGTTATAGAGTGGAGGTGAGTGAAGTCACATTCGAGGTCTATGAAGTGATAGAATGGAGGTGTGTAAAGTCAGAATGGAGGTGTGTGAAGTCATAGAATGGAGATGTGTTAACTCATAGAATGGAGGTGTGTGACGTCACAATGGAAGTGTGTGAAGTCATAGAATGGAGGTGTGTGAAGTCACAGAATAGAGGTGTGTGAAGTCATACAATGGAGGTGTGTGAAGTCAGAATGGAGGTGTGTGAAGTCATAGATGGACGTGTGTGAAGTCATAGTATGGAGGTGTGTGAAATCATAGAATGGAGGTTTGTGAAGTCTCAGAATGAAGCTGTGTGAAGTCAGAATGGCAGTGACTGAAGGCATAGAATGGAGGTGTGTGAAATCAAAATGGAAGTGTGTGAAATCATAGAATCTTGGTGTGTGAGGTCAAAATGGAGGTGTGTGAAGTCATAGAATAGAGGTATGTGAAATCACAGAATGGAGGTGTGTGAAGTCATAGAATGGAGGTGTGTGAAGTCACAGAATGAAGGTGTGTGAAGTCACAGAATGGAGGGGTGTGAACTCAGAATGGAGGTAGGTGAAGTCAAAGAATGGAGGTGTGTGAAATCATAGAATGTAGGTGTGTGAAGTCACAGAATGGAGGTGTGTGAATTCATAGAATGGAGGTGTGTGAAGTCATAGAATGGAGGTGTGTGAAGTCATAGAATGGAGGTGTGTGAAGTCACAGAATGGAGGTGTGTGAAGTCAAAGAATGGAGATGTGTGAACTCACAATGGAGGTGTGTGAAGTCACAGAATGGAGGTGTGTGAAGTCATAGAATTGAAGTGAGTGAAGTCATAGTATGGAGGTGTGTGAAGTCAAAATGGAGGTGTGTGAAGTCACAGAATGGAGCTGTGAGAAGTCAGAATGGCGGTGTGTGAAGTCATAGAATGGAGGTGTGTGAAGTCAGAATGGAGGTGTGTGAAATCATAGTATCATGGTTTGTGAAGTCACAATGGAGGTGTGTGAAGTCATGGAATGGAGGTGCGTGAAGTCACAGAATGGAGGTGTGTGAAGTCATAGAATGGAGGTGTGTGAAGTCATAGAATGGAGGTGTGTGAAGTCACAGAATGGAGGTGTGTGAAGTCACAGAATGGAGGTGTGTGAACTCACAATGGAGGTGCGTGAAGTCACAGAATGGAGGTGAGTGAAGTCACAGAATGGAGGTGTGAGAATTCATAGAATTGAAGTGTGTGAAGTCATAGAATGGAGGTGTGTGAAGTCAAATTGAGGTGTGTGAAGTCACAGAATGGTGGTGTGTGAACTCAGAATGGAGGTGTGTGAAGTCACAGAATGGAGGTTTGTGAAGTCATATAATGGAGGTGTGTGAAGTCATAGAATGGATGTTTCTGAAGTAAGAATGAAGGTGTGTGAAGTCATTGAATGGAGTTGTGTGAAGTCAAAATAAATGTGTGTGAACTCATAGAATGGAGGTGTGTGAACTCATAGAATGGAGGTGTGTGAAGTCATGGAATGGAGGTGTGTGAAGTCAGAATGGAGGTGTGAGAAGTCACAGAATGGAGGTGTGTGAATTCAGAATGGAGGTGAGTGAAGTCAAAGAATGGAGGTGTGTGAAGTCATAGAATGGAGGTGTGTGAAGTCATAGAATGGAGGTGTGTGAAGTCAGAATGGAGGTGTGCGAAGTCACAGAATTGAGCTGTGTGAACACAGAATGGAGGTTTGTGAAGTCACATAATGGATATGTGTGAAGTCATAGAATGGATGTGTGTGAAGTCATAGAATGGATGTTTGTGAAGAAAGAATGAAGGTGTGTGAAGTCATAGAATAGAGGTGTATGAAGGCAAAGAATGGAGGTGTGTGAAGTCATAGAATGGATGTGTGTGAAATCATAGAATGAAGGTGTGTGAAGTCATAGAATGGAGGTGTGTGAAGTCACAGAATGGAGGTGTGTGAAGTCAGAATGGAGGTGTGAAGTCGCTGAATGGAGGTGGGTGTAGTCATAGAAAGGAGGTGTGGGAAGTCATAGAATGGAGAAGTGTGAAGTCATAGGGTTGAGATGAGTGAAGTCACAGGTTCGAAGTCTGTGAAGTCATAGAATGGAGGTGTGTGAAGTCAGAATGGAGGTGTGTGAAACCATAGAATGGAGATGTGTGAACTCATAAAATGGAGGTGTGTGAAGTCACAATGGAAGTGTGTGAAGAAATAGAATGGAGGTGTGTGAAGTCACAGAATGGAGGTGTGTGAAGTCATAGAATGGAGGTGTGTGAAGTCACAGAATGGAGCTGTGTGAAGTCAGAATGGCGGTGTGTGAAGGCATTGAATGGAGGTGTGTGAAGTCACAGAATGGAGGTGTGTGAACACACAATGGAGGTGCGTGAAGTCACAGAATGGAGGTGAGTGAAGTCACAGAATGGAGGTGTGAGAATTCATAGAATTGAAGTTTGTGAAGTCGTAGAATGGAGGTGTGTGAAGTCAAAATGGAGGTGTGTGAAGTCACAGATTGATGGTGTGTGAACTCAGAATGGAGGTGTGTGAAGTCACAGAATGGAGGTTTGTGAAGTCATATAATGGAGGTGTGTGAAGTCATAGAATGGATGTTTCTGAAGTAAGAATGAAGGTGTGTGAAGTCATAGAATGGAGTTGTGTGAAGTCAAAATGAAGGTGTGTGAACTCATAGAATGGAGGTGTGTGAATTCACAGAACGGAGGTGTGTGAAATCATAGAATGTAGGTGTGTGAAGTCACAGAATGGAGGTGTGTGAACACACAATGGAGGTGCGTGAAGTCACAGAATGGAGGTGAGTGAAGTCACAGAATGGAGGTGTGAGAATTCATAGAATTGAAGTTTGTGAAGTCGTAGAATGGAGGTGTGTGAAGTCAAAATGGAGGTGTGTGAAGTCACAGATTGATGGTGTGTGAACTCAGAATGGAGGTGTGTGAAGTCACAGAATGGAGGTTTGTGAAGTCATATAATGGAGGTGTGTGAAGTCATAGAATGGATGTTTCTGAAGTAAGAATGAAGGTGTGTGAAGTCATAGAATGGAGTTGTGTGAAGTCAAAATGAAGGTGTGTGAACTCATAGAATGGAGGTGTGTGAATTCACAGAACGGAGGTGTGTGAAATCATAGAATGTAGGTGTGTGAAGTCACAGAATGGAGGTGTGTGAATTCATAGAATGGAGGTGTGTGAAGTCATAGAATGGAGGTGTGTGAAGTCATAGAATGGAGGTGTGTGAAGTCACAGAAAGGAGGTGTGTGAAATCACAGAATGGAGGTGTGTGAACTCACAATGGAGGTGTGTGAAGTCACAGAATGGAGGTGTGTGAAGTCATAGAATTGAAGTGAGTGAAGTCATAGAATGGAGGTGTGTGAAGTCAAAATGGAGGTGTGTGAAGTCACAGAATGGAGGTGTGTGAACTCAGATTGGAGGTGTGTGAAGTCACAGAAGAGCGGTTTATGAAGTCATATAATGGAGGTGTGTGAAGTCATAGAATGGATGTTTGTGAAGTAAGAATGAAGGTGTGTGAACTCATAGAATGGAGGTGTGTGAACTCATAGAATGGAGTTGTGTGAAGTCATGGAATGGAGGTGTGTGAAGTCAGAATGGAGGTGTGAGAAATCACAGAATGGAGGTGTGTGAATTCAGAATGGAGGTGAGTGAAGTCATAAAATTGAGGTGTGTGAAGTCAGAATGGAGATGTGAGAAGTCACAGAATGGAGGTGTGTGAATTCAGAATGGAGGTGAGTGAAGTCATAGAATGGAGGTGTGTGAAGTCATAGAATGGAGGTGTTTGAAATCATACAATGGAGGTGTCTGAAATCATAGAATGGAGTTGTTTGAAGTCACAGAATGGAGGTGTGTGAAGTCAGAATGGAGGTGTGTGAAGTCATAGAATTGAGGTGTTTGAAATCAGAATGGAGGTGTGTGAACTCATAGAACGGAGGTGGGTGAAATCACAATGGAGGTGTGTGAAGTCATAGAATGGAGGTGTTTCAAGTCACAGAATGCAGGTGTGTGAAGTCATAGAATGGAGGTGTGTGAAGTCATAGAATGGAGGTGTGTGAAGTCAGAATGGAGGTGTGTGAAGTCACAGAATTGAGGTGTGTGAACACAGAATGGAGGTTTGTGAAGTCACATAATGGATATGTGTGAAGTCATAGAATGGATGTGTGTGAAGTCATAGAATGGATGTTTGTGAAGAAAGAATGAAGGTGTGTGAAGTCATAGAATAGAGGTGTGTGAAGGCAAAGAATGGAGCTGTGTGAAGTCATAGAATGGATGTGTGTGAAGTCATAGAATGAAGGTGTGTGAAGTCATAGAATGGAGGTGTGTGAAGTCAAAGAATGGAGGTGTGAAGTCGCTGAATGGAGGTGGGTGAAGTCATAGAAAGGGGGTGTGGGAAGTCATAGAATGGAGAAGTATGAAGTCATAGGGTTGAGATGCGTGAAGTCACAGGTTCGAGGTATGTGAAGTCATAGAATGGATGTGTGTGAAGTCAGACTGGAGGTGTGTGAAATCATAGAATGGAGATGTGTGAACTCATAAAATGGAGGTGTGTGAAGTCACAATGGAGGTGTGTGAATTCATAGAATGGAGGTGTGTGAAGTCATAGAATGGAGGTGTGTGAAGTCATAGAATGGAGGTGTGTGAAGTCACAGAATGGAGGTGTGTGAAGTCACAGAATGGAGGTGTGTGAACTCACAATAGAGGTGTGTGAAGTCACAGAATGGAGGTGTGTGAAGTCATAGAATTGAAGTGTGTGAAGTCATAGAATGGAGGTGTGTGAAGTCAAAATGGAGGTGTGTGAAGTCACAGAATGGAGGTGTGTGAACTCAGATTGGAGGTGTGTGAAGTCACAGAAGGGAGGTTTATGAAGTCATATAATGGAGGTGTGTGAAGTCATAGAATGGATGTTTGTGAAGTAAGAATGAAGGTGTGTGAACTCATAGAATTGAGGTGTGTGAACTCATAGAATGGAGTTGTGTGAAGTCATGGAATGGAGGTGTGTGAAGTCAGAATGGAGGTGTGCGAAATCACAGAATGGAGGTGTGTGAATTCAGAATGGAGGTGAGTGAAGTCATAAAATGGAGGTGTGTGAAGTCAGAATGGAGATGTGAGAAGTCACAGAATGGAGGTGTGTGAAGTCATAGAGTGGAGGTGTGTGAAGTCACAGAATGGAGCTGTGTGAAGTAAGAATGGCGGTGTGTGAAGTCATAGAATGGAGGTGTGTGAAGTCACAGAATGGAGCTGTGTGATGTCAGAATGGCGGTGTGTGAAGGCATAGAATGGAGGTGTGTGAAGTCACAATGGAGGTGTGTGAAGTCATGGAATGGAGGTGCGTGAAGTCATAGAATGGAGGTGAGTGAAGTCATAGAATAGAGGTGTGTGAAGTCATAGAATGGAGGTGTGTGAAGTCATAGAAGTTAGGTGTGTGAAGTCACAGAATGGAGGTGTGTGAAGTCAGAATGGAGGTGTGAAGTCGCTGAATGGACTTGGGTGAAGTCATAGAAAGGAGGTGTGGGAAGTCATAGAATGGAGGAGTGTGAAGTTATAGAAGTTAGGTGTGTGAAGTCACAGAATGGAGGTGTGTGAAGTCAGAATGGAGGTGTGAAGTCGCTGAATGGAGTTGGGTGAAGTCATAGAAAGGAGGTGTGGGAAGTCATAGAATGGAGGAGTGTGAAGTTATAGAGTGGAGGTGAGTGAAGTCACATTCGAGGTCTATGAAGTGATAGAATGGAGGTGTGTGAAGTCAGAATGGAGGTGTGTGAAGTCATAGAATGGAGATGTGTTAACTCATAGAATGGAGGTGTGTGACGTCACAATGGAAGTGTGTGAAGTCATAGAATGGAGGTGTGTGAAGTCACAGAATAGAGGTGTGTGAAGTCATACAATGGAGGTGTCTGAAGTCAGAATGGAGGTGTGTGAAGTCATAGATGGACGTGTGTGAAGTCATAGTATGGAGGTGTGTGAAATCATAGAATGTAGGTTTGTGAAGTCTCAGAATGAAGCTGTGTGAAGTCAGAATGGCAGTGACTGAAGGCATAGAATGGAGGTGTGTGAAATCAAAATGGAAGTGTGTGAAATCATAGAATCTTGGTGTGTGAGGTCAAAATGGAGGTGTGTGAAGTCATAGAATAGAGGTATGTGAAATCACAGAATGGAGGTGTGTGAAGTCATAGAATGGAGGTGTGTGAAGTCACAGAATGAAGGTGTGTGAAGTCACAGAATGGAGGGGTGTGAACTCAGAATGGAGGTAGGTGAAGTCAAAGAATGGAGGTGTGTGAAATCATAGAATGTAGGTGTGTGAAGTCACAGAATGGAGGTGTGTGAATTCATAGAATGGAGGTGTGTGAAGTCATAGAATGGAGGTGTGTGAAGTCATAGAATGGAGGTGTGTGAAGTCACAGAATGCAGGTGTGTGAAGTCAAAGAATGGAGATGTGTGAACTCACAATGGAGGTGTGTGAAGTCACAGAATGGAGGTGTGTGAAGTCATAGAATTGAAGTGAGTGAAGTCATAGTATGGAGGTGTGTGAAGTCAAAATGGAGGTGTGTGAAGTCACAGAATGGAGCTGTGAGAAGTCAGAATGGCGGTGTGTGAAGTCATAGAATGGAGGTGTGTGAAGTCAGAATGGAGGTGTGTGAAATCATAGTATCATGGTTTGTGAAGTCACAATGGAGGTGTGTGAAGTCATGGAATGGAGGTGCGTGAAGTCACAGAATGGAGGTGTGTGAAGTCATAGAATGGAGGTGTGTGAAGTCATAGAATGGAGGTGTGTGAAGTCACAGAATGGAGGTGTGTGAAGTCACAGAATGGAGGTGTGTGAACTCACAATGGAGGTGCGTGAAGTCACAGAATGGAGGTTTGTGAAGTCATATAATGGAGGTGTGTGAAGTCATAGAATGGATGTTTCTGAAGTAAGAATGAAGGTGTGTGAAGTCATTGAATGGAGTTGTGTGAAGTCAAAATAAATGTGTGTGAACTCATAGAATGGAGGTGTGTGAACTCATAGAATGGAGGTGTGTGAAGTCATGGAATGGAGGTGTGTGAAGTCAGAATGGAGGTGTGAGAAGTCACAGAATGGAGGTGTGTGAATTCAGAATGGAGGTGAGTGAAGTCAAAGAATGGAGGTGTGTGAAGTCATAGAATGGAGGTGTGTGAAGTCATAGAATGGAGGTGTGTGAAGTCAGAATGGAGGTGTGCGAAGTCACAGAATTGAGCTGTGTGAACACAGAATGGAGGTTTGTGAAGTCACATAATGGATATGTGTGAAGTCATAGAATGGATGTGTGTGAAGTCATAGAATGGATGTTTGTGAAGAAAGAATGAAGGTGTGTGAAGTCATAGAATAGAGGTGTGTGAAGGCAAAGAATGGAGGTGTGTGAAGTCATAGAATGGATGTGTGTGAAATCATAGAATGAAGGTGTGTGAAGTCATAGAATGGAGGTGTGTGAATTCACAGAATGGAGGTGTGTGAAGTCAGAATGGAGGTGTGAAGTCGCTGAATGGAGGTGGGTGTAGTCATAGAAAGGAGGTGTGGGAAGTCATAGAATGGAGAAGTGTGAAGTCATAGGGTTGAGATGAGTGAAGTCACAGGTTCGAAGTCTGTGAAGTCATAGAATGGAGGTGTGTGAAGTCAGAATGGAGGTGTGTGAAACCATAGAATGGAGATGTGTGAACTCATAAAATGGAGGTGTGTGAAGTCACAATGGAAGTGTGTGAAGAAATAGAATGGTGTGTGTGAAGTCACAGAATGGAGGTGTGTGAAGTCATAGAATGGAGGTGTGTGAAGTCACAGAATGGAGCTGTGTGAAGTCAGAATGGCGGTGTGTGAAGGCATTGAATGGAGGTGTGAGAAGTCACAGAATGGAGGTGTGTGAACACACAATGGAGGTGCGTGAAGTCACAGAATGGAGGTGAGTGAAGTCACAGAATGGAGGTATGAGAATTCATAGAATTGAAGTTTGTGAAGTCGTAGAATGGAGGTGTGTGAAGTCAAAATGGAGGTGTGTGAAGTCACAGATTGATGGTGTGTGAACTCAGAATGGAGGTGTGTGAAGTCACAGAATGGAGGTTTGTGAAGTCATATAATGGAGGTGTGTGAAGTCATAGAATGGATGTTTCTGAAGTAAGAATGAAGGTGTGTGAAGTCATAGAATGGAGTTGTGTGAAGTCAAAATGAAGGTGTGTGAACTCATAGAATGGAGGTGTGTGAATTCACAGAACGGAGGTGTGTGAAGTCATGGAATGGATGTGTGTGAAGTCAGAATGGAGGTGTGAGAAGTCACAGAATGCAGGTGTGTGAATTCAGAATGGAGTTGAGTGAAGTCATAGAATGTAGGTGTGTGAAGTCACAGAATGGAGGTGTGTGAAGTCACAGAATGGAGGTGTGTGAACTCACAATGGAGGTGTGTGAAGTCACAGAATGGAGGTGTGTGAAGTCATAGAATTGAAGTGTGTGAAGTCATAGAATGGAGGTGTGTGAAGTCAAAATGGAGGTGTGTGAAGTCACAGAATGGAGGTGTGTGAACTCAGATTGGAGGTGTGTCAAGTCACAGAAGGGAGGTTTATGAAGTCATATAATGGAGGTGTGTGAAGTCATAGAATGGATGTTTGTGAAGTAAGAATGAAGGTGTGTGAACTCATAGAATGGAGGTGTGTGAACTCATAGAATGGAGTTGTGTGAAGTCATGGAATGGAGGTGTGTGAAGTCAGAATGGAGGTGTGCGAAATCACAGAATGGAGGTGTGTGAATTCAGAATGGAGGTGAGTGAAGTCATAAAATGGAGGTGTGTGAAGTCAGAATGGAGATGTGAGAAGTCATAGAATGGAGGTGTGTGAATTCAGAATGGAGGTGAGTGAAGACATAGAATGGAGGTGTGTGAAGTCACAGAATGGAGTTGTGTGAAGTCAGATGGAGGTGTGAAGTCGCTGAATGGAGGTGGGTGAAGTCATAGAAAGGAGGTGTGGGAAGTCATAGAATGGAGAAGTGTGAAGTCATAGGGTTGAGATGAGTGAAGTCACAGTTTCGAGGTCTGTGAAGTCATAGAATGGAGGTGTGTGAAGTCAGAATGGAGGTGTGTGAAATCATACAATGGAGATGTGTGAACTCATAAAATGGAGGTGTGGGAAGTCACAATGAAAGTGTGTGAAGAAATAGAATGGAGGTGTGTGAAGTCACAGAATGGAGGTGTGTGAAGTCATAGAGTGGAGGTGTGTGAAGTCACAGAATGGAGCTGTGTGAAGTAAGAATGGCGGTGTGTGAAGTCATAGAATGGAGGTGTGTGAAGTCACAGAATGGAGCTGTGTGATGTCAGAATGGCGGTGTGTGAAGGCATAGAATGGAGGTGTGTGAAGTCACAGAATGGAGGTGTGTGAACACACAATGGAGGTGCGTGAAGTCACAGAATGGAGGTGAGTGAAGTCACAGAATGGAGGTGTGTGAACACACAATGGAGGTGCGTGAAGTCACAGAATGGAGGTGTGTGAAGTCACAGATTTGAGGTGCGTGAACACAGAATGGAGGTTTGTGAAGTCACAGAATGGAGGTGTGTGAAGTCATAGAATGGAGGTGTGTGAAGTCATAGAATGGATGTTTGTGAAGAATGAAGGTGTGTGAAGTCATAGAATGGAGGTGTGTGAAGTCAAAGAATGGAGGTGTGTGTAGTTATAGAATGGAGGTGTGTGAAGTCATAGAATGGAAGTGTGTGAAGTCATAGAATGGAGGTGATTGAAGTCAGAGAATAGAGGTGTGTGAAGTCATAATGGAGGTGTGAAGTCGCAGAATGTAGGTGGGTGAAGTCATAGAAAGAAGGTGTGGGAAGTCATAGAATGGAGGTCTGTGAAGTCATAGAATGGAGGTGTGTGAAGTCAGAATGGAGGTGTGTGAAGTCATAGAATGGACATGTGTGAACTCATAGAATGGAGGTCTGTGATGTCACAATGGAAGTGTGTGAAGTCATAGAATGAAGGTGTGTGAAGTCACAGAATGGAGGTGTGTGAAGTCATACAATGGAGGTGTGTTAAGTCAGAATGGAGGTGTGTGAAGTCACAGAATGGAGGTGTGAGAACTCAAAAAGGAGGGGTGTGAAGTCATAGATGGAGGTGTGTGAAGTCATAGAATGGAGGTGTGTGAAGTCACAGAATGGAGGTGTGTGAAGTCAGAATGAAGGTGTGTGAAGTCACAGAATAGAGGTGTGTGAAGTCACAGAATGGATGTTTGTGAAGTAAGAATGAAGGTGCTTGAAGTCATAGAGTGGAGGTGTGTGAGGTCACAGAATGGAGGTGTGTGAAGTCATAGAATGGAGGTGTGTGAAGTCATAGAATGGAGGTGTGGGAAGTCATAGAATGGAGGTGTGTGAAGTCCTAAAATGGAGGTGTGTGAACTCATAGAATGGAGGTGTGTGATGTCAAAATGGAGTTGTGTGTAGTCATAGAGTGGTGGTTTTTGATGTCAACTAATGGAGGTGTGTGAAGTCATAGAATGGAGGTGTGTGAAGTCAGATTGGCGGTGTGTGAAATCACAGAATGGAGGTGTGTCAACTCAGAAATGAGGTGTGTGAAGTCATAGAATGGAAGTGTGTGAAGTCATAGAATGGAAGTGTGTGAAATCATAGAATGGAGGTGTGTGAAGTCACAGAATTGAGGTGTGTGAAGTCAGAATGGAGGTGTGTCAAGTCAGAATGGAGGTGAGCGAAGTCATAGAATGGAGGTGTGTGAAGTCATAGAATGGAGGTCTGTGAACTCAGAATGGAGGTTTGTGAAGTCATAGAATGGAGGCGTGTGAAGTCATAGAATGGAGGTGTGTGAAGTCACAGAATGGAGGTGTGTGAAATCATAGAATGGAGGTTTGTGAAATCACAGAATGGAGGTGTGTGAATTCATAGAATGGAGGTGTGTCAAGTCATAGGATCGAGGTGTGTGAAGTAACAGAACGGAGGTGTGTGAAGTCATAGAATGGAGGTGTGTGAAGTCAGAGAATGTAGATATGTGAACTCAGAATGTAGGTGTGTGAAGCCACAGAATGGAGGTGTGTGAAGTCATAGAATGGAAGTGTGAGAAGTCATAGAAAGGAGGTGTGTGAATTCAGAATGGAGGCGTGTGAAGTCACAGAATGGAGGTTTGTGAAGTCATAGAATGGAGGTGTGTGAAGTCAGAGAATGGATGTTTCTGAAGTAAGAATGAAGATGTGTGAAATCAAATAATGGAGGTGTGTGAACTCATAGAAGGGAGGTGTGTGAAGTCAGAATGGAGGTGTGTCAAGTCACAGAATTGAGGTGTGTGAAGCCATAGAATTGAGGTGTGTGAAGTCCTAGAATGGAAGTGTGTGAAGTCATAGAATGGAGGTGTGTGAAGGAAGAATTGAGGTGTGTGAAGTCACAGAATGGAGGTGTGTGAACTCAGAATGGAGGTGTGTGAAGTCACAGAATGGAGGTTTGTGAAGTCATAGAATGGAGGTTTGTAAAGTCATACAACGGAGGTGTGTGAAGTCAGAATGGAGGAGTGTGAAGTCACAGAATGGAGGTGCGTGAATTCAGAATGGAGGTGTGTGAAGTCATAGATGGAGGTGTGTTAAGTCATAGTATGGAGGTGTGTCAAATCATAGAATGGAGTTTTGTGAAGTCACAGAATGGAGCTGTGTGAACTCACAATGGAGGTGTGTGAAGTCATAGAATGGAGGTATGTGAAGTCCGAATGGAAGTGTGTGAAATCATAGAATGGAGTTTTGTGAAGTCACAGAATGGAGCTGTGTGAAGTCACAATGGAGGTGTGTGAAGTCATAGAATGGAGGTTTGTGAAGTCACAGAATGGAGGTGTATGAAGTCACAGAATGGAGTTGTGTGAAGTCATAGAATGGAGGTGTGTGAAGTCACAGAATGTAGGTTTGTGAAGTCACAGAATGGAGGTGTGTGAACTCAGGATGGAGGTGGGTGTAGTCACAGAATGGACGTGTGTGAAGTCATAGAATGGAGGTGTGTGAAGTCACAGAATGGAGGTGTGTGAAGTCAGAATTGAGGTGTGTGAAGTCACAGAATTGAGGTGTGTGAATTCACAGAATAGAGGTGTGTGAAGTCAGAATGCAGGTGTGAAGTCACAGAAGGGAGTTGTGTGAAGTCACAGAATGGATGTTTGTGAAGTAAGAATGAAGGTGTTTGAAGTCATAGAATGGAGGTGTGTGACGTCACAGAATGGAGGTGTGTGAAGTTATAGAATGGAGGTGTGTGAAATCATAGAATTGAGGTGTGTGAAGTCATACAATGAAGGTGTCTGAAGTCAGAATGGAGGTGTGTGAAGTCACAGAGTGGAGGTGTGTGAACTCAAAATGGAGGTGTGTGAAGTCATAGATGGAGGTGTGTGAAGACATAGTATGGAGGTGTGTGGAATCATAGAATGGAGTTTTGTGAAGTCACAGAATGGAGCTGTGTGAAGTCAGAATGGAGGTGTGTGAACTCATAAAATGGAGTTGTGTGAAGTCACAATGGAGGTGTGTGAAATCTTAGAATGGAGGTGTGTGAAGTCAAAAAATGGAGGTGTGTGAAGTCATAGAATGGAGGTGTGTGAAGTCATAGAATGGATTTTTGTGAAATAAGAATGAAGGTGTGTGAAGTCATAGAATGGAGGTGTGTGACGTCACAGAATGGAGTTGTGTGAAGTCATAGAATGGAGCTGTGTGAAGTCAGAATGGAGGTGTGTGAAGTCACAGAATGGAGGTGTGTCAACTCAGAATGGAGGTGTGTGAAGTCACAGAATGGAGGTGTGTGAAGTCGTAGAATGGAGGTGTGTGAAGTTATAGAATGGAGGTGTGTGAAGTCAGAATGGAGGTGTGTGAAGTCACAGAATTGAGGTGTGTGAACACAGAATGCAGGTGTGTGAATCACAGAATGGAGGTGTGCGAAATTATAGAATGGAGGTGTGTGAAGTCATAGAATGGATGTTTGTGAAGTATGAGTGAAGGTGTGTGAAGTCATAGAATAGAGGTCTGTGAAGTCAAAGAATGGAGGTGTGTGAAGTCACAGAATGGAGGCGTGTGAAGTCACACAATGGAGGTGTGTGAAGTCTCGAATGGAGTTGTGCGGTCATAGAAGGGAGGTGGTGAAGTCATAGAAAGAGGTGTGGGATGTCATAGAATGGAGGAGTGTGAAGTCATACAGTGGAGGTGACTGAAGACACAGATTCGAGGTCTGTGAAGTCAAAGAATGGAGGTGTGTGAAGTCAGAATGGAGGTGTTTGAAGTCAGAATGGAGGTGTGTGAAGTCATAGAATGGAAGTGTGTGAAGTCATAGAATGGAGGTCTGTGAACTCAGAATGGGGGTTTGTGAAGTCATAGAATGGAGGTGTGTGAACTCAGAATGGAGGTGTGTGAAGTCACAGAATGGAGGTGTGTGAAGTCATAGAATGGAGGTGTGTGAAGTCACGGAATGGAGGTGTGTGAACTCAGAATGGAGGTGTGTGAAGTCACAGAATGGAGGATTGTGAAGTAATAGAATGGAGGTGTGTGAAGTCAGAGAATGGATGTTTCGGAAGTAAGAATGAAGGTGTGTGAAGTCATAGAATGGAGGTGTGTGAAGTCAAATTGGAGGTGTGTGAACTGATAGAATGGAGGTGTGTGAACTCATAGAATGGAGGTGTGTGAAGTCATGGAATGGAGGTGTGTGAAGTCAAGGAATGGAGGTTTGTGAAGTGAAACAATAGAGGTGTGTGAAGTCACAGAATGGAGGTGTGTGAAGTCACAGAATGGAAGTGTGTGAAGTGAAAACGGAGGTGTGTGAAGTCACAGAATGGAGGTGTGTGAAGTCACAGAATTGAGGTGTGTGAAGTCAAAAAGTGGTGTGTGAAGTCACAGAATGGAGGTGTGTGAAGTCATAGAATGGAGGTGTGTGAAGTCACAGAACGGAGGTGTGAGAAGTCAGAATGAAGGTGTGTGAAGTCACAGAATGGAGGTGTGTGAAGTCACAGAATGGATGTTTGTGAAGTTAGAATGAAGGTGTTTGAAGTCATAGAGTGGAGGTGTGTGAAGTCGCAGAATGGAGGTGTGTGAAGTCATACAATGGAGGTGTGTGAAGTCATAGAATGGTGTTTTTATGTCAACGAATGGAGGTGTGTGAAGTCATAGAATGGACGTGTGTGAAGTCAGATTGGAGGTGTGTGAAATCACAGAATGGAAGTGTGTGAAGTCACAGAATGGAGGTGTGTGAACTCAGAATATAGGTGTGTGAAGCCACAGAATGGAGGTGTGTGAAGTCATAGAATGAAAGTGTGTGAAATCATAGAATGGAGGTGTGTGAAGTCACAGAATTGAGGTGTGTGAAGTCAGAATGGAGGTGTGTGAAGTCAGAATGGAGGTGAGTGATGTCATAGAATGTAGGTGTGTGAAGTCATAGAATGGAGGTCTGTGAACTCAGAATGGAGGTTTGTGAAGTCATAGAATGGAGGTGTGTGAACTCAGAATGGAGGTGTGTGAAGTCACAGAATGGAGGTGTGTGAAGTCATAGAATGGAGGTTTGTGAAATCACCTAATGGCGGTGTGTTAATTCATTGAATGGAGGTGTGTGAAGTCATAGGATCGAGGTGTGTGAAGTCACAGAATGGAGGAGTGTGAAGTCACAGAATGGAGGTGTGTGAGGTCACAGAATGGAGGTGTGTGAACTCAGAATGTAGGTGTGTGAAGCCACAGAATGGAGGTGTGTGAAGTCATAGAATGGAAGTGTGTGAAGTCATAGAAAGGAGGTGTGTGAACTCAGAATGGAGGTGTGTGAAGTCACAGAATGGAGGTTTGTGAAGTCATAGAATGGAGTTGTGTGAAGTCAGAGAATGGATGTTTCTGAAGTAAGAATGAAGGTGTGTGAAGTCATAGAATGGAGATGTGTGAAGTCAAATTGGAAGTGTGTGAACTCATAGAATGGTGGTGTGTGAACTCATAGAATGGAGGTTTGTGAAGTCATGGAATGGCGGTGTGTGAAGTCAAAGAATGGAGGTGTGTGAAGTGAAACAATAGATGTGTGTGAAGTCACAGAATGTTGGTGTGTGAAGTCACAGATTGGAAGTGTGTGAAGTCAAAACGGAGGTGTGTGAATTCACAGAATGGAGGGGTGTGAAGTCACAGAATGGAGGTGTGTGAATTCATAGAATGGAGCTGTGTGAAGTCAGAATGGAGGTGTGTGAAGTCAGAATGGAGGGGTGTGAAGTCAGAATGGAGGTGTGTGAAGTCACAGAATGGAGGTGTGTGAAGTCATAGAATGGAGGTGTGTGAAATCCTAGAATGAAGGTGTGTGAAGTCAGAATGGAGGTGTGTCACGTCACAGAATTGAGGTCTGTGAAGTCAGAGAATGGAGGTGAGTGAAGTCAGAATGAAGGTGTTTGAAGTCATAGAATGGAGGTATGTGAAGTCACAGAATGGAGGTGGGTGAAGTCACGGAAGGGAGGTGTGTGAAATCACAGAATGGTGGTGTGTGAAGTCACAGAATGGATGTGTGTGAAGTCACAGAATGGAGATGTGTGAAGTCAAAAAGGTGGTGTGAGAAGTCACAAATGTAAGTGTGTGAAGTCACAGAATGGAGGTGTGAAGTCAAAATGGTTGTGTGTGAAGTCAAAGAATGTAGGTGTGAAGTCATCGAAGGGAGGTGTGTGAAGTCACAGAATGGAGGTGTGTGAAGTCAGAATAGAGGTGTGCGAAGTCATAGAATGGAGGTGTGTGAAGTCACAGAATGGAGGTGTGGGAAGTCACAGAATGGAAGTGTGTGAAGTCACAGAATGGATAGTATGAACTCATAGAATGGAGGTGTGTGAAGTCACAGAATTGAGGTGTTTGAAGTCATATATAGGAGGTGTGTGAAGTCAAAATGGATATGTGAATTCATAGAATGGAGGTGTGTGAAGTCACAGAATGGAGCTGTGTGAAGTCAGAATGGAGGTGTGTGAAGACTTAGAATGGAGGTGTGTGAAGTCAGAATGGAGGTGTGTGAACTCATAGAATGGAGGTGTGTGAAGTCACAATTGAGGTGTGTGAAATCATATAATGGAGGTGTGTGAAGTCACAAAATGGAGGTGTGTGAAGTCATAGAAAGGAGGTGTGTGAAGTCATACAATTGATGTTTTTGAAGTAAGAATGAAGGTGTGTGAAGTCATAGAATGGAGGTGTGTAACGTCAGAGAATGGAGTTGTGTGAAGTCATAGAATGGAGCTGTGTGAAGTCAGAATGGACGTGTGTGAAGTCACAGAATGGAGGTGTGCCAACTCAGAATGGAGGTGTGTGAAGTCACAGAATGGAGGTGTGTGTAGTTGTAGAATGCAGGTGTGTGAAGTCATAGAATGGAGATGTGTGAAGTCAGAATGGAGGTGTGTGAAGTCATAGAATTGAGGTGCGTGAACACAGAATGGAGGTTTGTGAAGTCGCAGAATGGAGGTGTGTGAAGTCATAGAATAGAGGTGTGTGAAGTCATAGAATGGATGTTTGTGAAGAATGAAGGTGTGTGAAGTCATAGAATGGAGGTGTGTGAAGTCAAAGAATGGAGGTGTGTGTAGTTATAGAATGGAGGTGTGTGAAGTCATAGAATGGAAGTGTGTGAAGTCATAGAATGGAGGTGATTGAAGTCAGAGAATAGAGGTGTGTGAAGTCATAATGGAGGTGTGAAGTCGCAGAATGTAGGTGGGTGAAGTCATAGAAAGGAGGTGTGTGAAGTCATACAATTGATGTTTTTGAAGTAAGAAAGAAGGTGTGGGAAGTCATAGAATGGAGGTCTGTGAAGTCATAGAATGGAGGTGTGTGATGTCAGAATGGAGGTGTGTGAAGTCATAGAATGGACATGTGTGAACTCATAGAATGGAGGTGTGTGATGACACAATGGAAGTGTGTGAAGTCATAGAATGGAGGTGTGTGAGGTCACAGAATGGAGGTGTGTGAAGTCATACAATGGAGGTGTGTTAAGTCAGAATGGAGGTGTGTGAAGTCACAGAATGGAGGTGTGAGAACTCAAAATGGAGGTGTGTGAAGTCATAGATGGAGGTGTGTGAAGTCATAGAATGGAGGTGTGTGAAGTCATAGAATGGAGGGGTGTGAAGTCACAATGGAGGTGTGTGAAGTCATAGAATTTAGGTGTGTGAAGTCACAAAATGGAGGTGTGTGAAGGCATCGAATGGAGGTATGTGAAGTCACAGAATGGAGGTGTGTGAAGTCAGAATGGAGGTGTGTGAAGCCACAGAATTGAGGTGTGTGAAGTCACAGAATGGAGGTGTGTGAAGTCAGAATGAAGGTGTGTGAAGTCACAGAATGGAGGTGTGTGAAGTCACAGAATGTATGGTTGTGAAGTAAGAATGAAGGAGTTTGAAGTCATAGAGTGGAGGTGTGTGAAATCACAGAATGGAGGTGTGTGAAATCATAGAATGGAGGTGTGTGAAGTTATAGAATTGAGGTGTGTGAAGTCATAGAATGAAGGTGTGTGAAGTCATAAAATGGAGGTGTGTGAACTCATAGAATGGAGGTGTGTGATGTCAAAATGGAGTTGTGTGAAGTCATAGAATGGTGGTTTTTGATGTCAACGAATGGAGGTGTGTGAAGTCATAGTATGGATTTGTGTGAAGTCAGATTGAAGGAGTGTGAAATCACAGAATGGAGGTGTGTCAACTCAGAAATGAGGTGTGTGAAGTCATAGAATGGAAGTGTGTGAAGTCATAGAATGGACGTGTGTGAAATCATAAAATGGAGGTGTGTGAAGTCACAGAATTGAGGTGTGTGAAGTCAGAATGGAGGTGTGTGAAGTCAGAATGGAGGTGAGTGAAGTCATAGAATGGAGGTGTGTGAAGTCATAGAATGGAGGTCTGTGAACTCAGAATGGAGGTTTTTGAAGTCATACAATGGAGATTTGTGAAGTCATAGAATGGAGGTGTGTGAAGTCACAGAATGGAGGTGTGTGAAGTCATAGAATGGAGGTTTGTGAAATCACAGAATGGAGGTGTGTGAATTCATAGAATGGAGGTGTGTGAAGTCATGGGATCGAGGTGTGTGAAGTCACAGAATGGAGGTGTGTGAACTCACAGAATGGAGGTGTGTGAAGTCACAGAATGTAGGTGTATGAACTCAGAATGTACTTGTGTGAAGCCACAGAATGGGGGTGTGTGAAGTCAGAGAATGGAAGTGTGTGAAGTCATAGAAAGGAGGTGTGTGAATTCAGAATAGAGGTGTGTGAAGTCACAGAATGGAGGTTTGTGAAGTCATAGAATGGAGGTGTGTGAAGTCAGAGAATGGATGTTTCTGAAGTAAGAATGAAGGTGTGGGAAATCAAAGAATGGAGGTGTGTGAAGTCATAGAAGGGAGGTGTGTGAATTCAGAATGGAGGTGTGTCAAGTCACAGAATTGAGGTGTGTGAAGCCACAGAATGGAGGTGTGTGAAGTCCTAGAATGGAAGTGTGTGAAGTCATAGAATGGAGGTGTGTGAAGGAAGAATGGAGGTGTGTGAACTCATAGAATGGAGGTGTGTGAACTCATAGAATGGAGGTATGTGAAGTCATGGAATGGAGGTGTGTGAAGTCCAAGAATGGAGGTGTGTGAAGTCAAAATGGAGGTGTGTGAACTCATAGAATGGAGGTGTGTGAACTCATAGAATGGAGGTATGTGAAGTCATGGAATGGAGGTGTGTGAAGTCCAAGAATGGAGGTGTGTGAAGTCAAAGAATGGAGGTGTGTGAAGTCACAGAATGGAGGTTGCCGGGGCCAACCGGCGGCAAACCAGGGTTCGCAGATTGGGGTTCCTGAAATCGGGGGCAAGGATTAGCAAGAAATAGAAGAGAGACAGACACAGCGGGTCCGGGATGTCCGCAGTCCAGGTAAAGACTGCCGAGAGAGACTGCCAGTTTATTTTCCACTCCCCCTTCTTCCCTCCTCCTGACCCAGGGAACCTGCAGGTGTTACATTCATATGGTAATTCTCAGGTCATTTGCATAGAATAGGGCCAGAAAGCAATAAGACAATAAAGCCATCGTCTGATGCAAGACAAGGTACAGTTTGATTCCACTCTGGCTCACAACAGGAGGTGTGTGAAGTCACAGAATTGAAGTGTGTGAAGTCAAAATGGAGGTGTGTGAAGTCACAGAATGGAGGTCTGTGAAGACACAGAATAGAGGTGTGTGAAGACAGAATGGAGGTGTGTGAAGTCAGAATGGAGGTGTGTGAAATCATAGAATGGAGGTGTGTGAAGCCACAACGCAGGTGTGTGAACTCATGGAATGAAGGTGTTTGAAGAAAAATTGCAGGTGTGTGAAGTCATAGAATGGAGGTGTGTGAAGTCATAGAATGGAGGTGTGTGAAGTCACAGAATTGAGGTGTGTGAAGTCATAGAATGGAGGTGTGTGAAGTCACAGAATGGAGGTGTGTGAAGTCATAGAATGGAGGTCTGTGAACTCAGAATGGAGGTTTTTGAAGTCATACAATGGAGATTTGTGAAGTCATAGAATGGAGGTGTGTGAAGTCACAGAATGGAGGTGTGTGAAGTCATAGAATGGAGGTTTGTGAAATCACAGAATGGAGGTGTGTGAATTCATAGAATGGAGGTGTGTGAAGTCATGGGATCGAGGTGTGTGAAGTCACAGAATGGAGGTGTGTGAACTCACAGAATGGAGGTGTGTGAAGTCACAGAATGTAGGTGTGTGAACTCAGAATGTACTTGTGTGAAGCCACAGAATGGAGGTGTGTGAAGTCATAGAATGGAAGTGTGTGAAGTCATAGAAAGGAGGTGTGTGAATTCAGAATGGAGGTGTGTGAAGTCACAGAATGGAGGTTTGTGAAGTCATAGAATGGAGGTGTGTGAAGTCACAGTATGGATGTTTCTGAAGTAAGAATGAAGGTGTGGGAAATCAAAGAATGGAGGTGTGTGAAGTCATAGAAGGGAGGTGTGTGAATTCAGAATGGAGGTGTGTCAAGTCACAGAATTGAGGTGTGTGAAGCCACAGAATGGAGGTGTGTGAAGTCCTAGAATGGAAGTGTGTGAAGTCATAGAATGGAGGTGTGTGAAGGAAGAATGGCGGTGTGTGAACTCATAGAATGGAGGTGTGTGAACTCATAGAATGGAGGTATGTGAAGTCATGGAATGGAGGTGTGTGAAGTCCAAGAATGGAGGTGTGTGAAGTCAAAATGGAGGTGTGTGAACTCATAGAATGGAGGTGTGTGAACTCATAGAATGGAGGTATGTGAAGTCATGGAATGGAGGTGTGTGAAGTCCAAGAATGGAGGTGTGTGAAGTCAAAGAATGGAGGTGTGTGAAGTCACAGAATGGAGGTTGCCGGGGCCAACCGGCGGCAAACCAGGGTTCGCAGATTGGGGTTCCTGAAATCGGGGGCAAGGATTAGCAAGAAATAGAAGAGAGACAGACACAGCGGGTCCGGGATGTCCTCAGTCCAGGTAAAGACTGCCGAGAGAGACTGCCGGTTTATTTTCCACTCCCCCTTCTTCCCTCCTCCTGACCCAGGGAACCTGCAGGTGTTACATTCATATGGTAATTCTCAGGTCATTTGCATAGAATAGGGCCAGAAAGCAATAAGACAATAAAGCCATCATCTGATGCAAGAAAAGGTACAGTTTGATTCCACTCTGGCTCACAACAGGAGTTGTGTGAAGTCACAGAATTGAAGTGTGTGAAGTCAAAATGGAGGTGTGTGAAGTCACAGAATGGATGTATGTGAAGACACAGAATAGAGGTGTGTGAAGACAGAATGGAGGTGTGTGAAGTCAGAATGGAGGTGTGTGAAATCATAGAATGGAGGTGTGTGAAGCCACAACGCAGGTGTGTGAACTCATGGAATGAAGGTGTGTGACGAAAAATTGCAGGTGTGTGAAGTCATAGAATGGAGGTGTGTGAAGTCATAGAATGGAGGTGTGTGAAGTCACAGAATGGAGGTGTGTGAAGTCATAGAATGGAGGTGTGTGAAGTCACAGAATGGAGGTGTGTGAAGTCATAGAATGGAGGTGTGTGAAGTCATAGAATGGAGGTGTGTGAAGTCATAGAATGGAGGACTGTGAACTCAGAATGGAGGTTTGTGAAGTCATAGAATGGAGGTGTGTGAAGTCACAGAATTGAGGTGTGTGAAGTCATAGAATGGAGGTGTGTGAAGTCAAAAAATGGAGGTGTGTGAATTCATAGAATGGAGGTGTGTGAAGTCACAATGGAGTTGTGTGAAGTCATAGAATGGTTGTTTTTGATGTCAACGAATGGAGGTGTGTGAAGTCATAGAATGGAGGTGTTTGAAGTCAGATTGGAGGTGTGGGAAATCACAGAATGGAGGTGTGTCAACTCAGAAATGAGGTGTGTGAAGTCATAGAATGGAGGTGTGTGAAGTCATAGAATAGAGGTGTGTGAAATCATAGAATGGAGGTGTGTGAAGTCAAAGAATGGAGGTGTGTGAACTCAGAATGGAGGTGTGTGAAGTCAGAATGGAGGTGTGTGAAGTCATAGAATGGAAGTGTGAGAAGTCATAGAATGGAGGTCTGTGAACTCAGAATGGGGGTTTGTGAAGTCATAGAATGGAGGTGTGTGAACTCAGAATGGAGGTGTGTGAAGTCACAGAATGGACGTGTGTGAAGTCAGATTGGAGGTGTGTGAAATCACCGAATGGAAGTGTGTGAAGTCACAGAATGGAGGTGTGTGAACTCAGAATATAGGTGTGTGAAGCCACAGAATGGAGGTGTGTGAAGTCATAGAATGAAAGTGTGTGAAATCATAGAATGGAGGTGTGTGAAGTCACAGAATTGAGGTGTGTGAAGTCAGAATGGAGGTGTGTGAAGTCAGAATGGAGGTGAGTGATGTCATAGAATATAGGTGTGTGAAGTCATAGAATGGAGGTCTGTGAACTCTGAATGGAGGTTTGTGAAGTCATAGAATGGAGGTGTGTGAACTCAGAATGGAGGTGTGTGAAGTCACAGAATGGAGGTGTGTGAAGTCATAGAATGGAGGTTTCTGAAATCACCTAATGGCGGTGTGTTAATTCATTTAATGGAGGTGTGTGAAGTCATAGGATCGAGGTGTGTGAAGTCACAGAATGGAGGAGTGTGAAGTCACAGAATGGAGGTGTGTGAGGTCACAGAATGGAGGTGTGTGAACTCAGAATGTAGGTGTGTGAAGCCACGGAATGGAGGTGTGTGAAGTCATAGAATGGAAGTGTGTGAAGTCATAGAAAGGAGGTGTGTGAACTCAGAATGGAGGTATGTGAAGTCACAGAATGGAGGTTTGTGAAGTCATAGAATGGAGTTGTGTGAAGTCAGAGAATGGATGTTTCTGAAGTAAGAATGAAGGTGTGTGAAGTCATAGAATGGAGATGTGTGAAGTCAAATTGGATGTGTGAACTCATAGAATGGGGGTGTGTGAACTCATAGAATGGAGGTTTGTGAAGTCATGGAATGGCGGTGTGTGAAGTCAAAGAATGGAGGTGTGTGAAGTGAAACAATAGATGTGTGTGAAGTCACAGAATGGAGGTGTGTGAAGTCACAGATTGGAAGTGTGTGAAGTCAAAACGGAGGTGTGTGAAGTCACAGAATGGAGGGGTGTGAAGTCACAGAATGGAGGTGTGTGAAGTCAAAAAGGTGGTGTGTGAAGTGACAGAATGGAAGTGTGTGAATTCATAGAATGGAGCTGTGTGAAGTCAGAATGGAGGTGTGTGAAGTCAGAATGGAGGGGTGTGAAGTCAGAATGGAGGTGTGTGAAGTCACAGAATGGAGGTGTGTGAAGTCATAGAATGGAGGTGTGTGAAATCCTAGAATGAAGGTGTGTGAAGTCAGAATGGAGGTGTGTCACGTCACAGAATTGAGGTCTGTGAAGTCAGAGAATGGAGGTGTGTGAAGTCAGAATGAAGGTGTGAAGTCGCAGAATGTAGGTGGGTGAAGTCATAGAAAGAAGGTGTGGGAAGTCATAGAATGGAGGTGTGTGAAGTCATAGAATGGAGGTGTGTGATGTCAGAATGGAGGTGTGTGAAGTCATAGAATGGTCATGTGTGAACTCATAGAATGGAGGTGTGTGATGACACAATGGAAGTGTGTGAAGTCATAGAATGGAGGTGTGTGAGGTCACAGAATGGAGGTGTGTGAAGTCATACAATGGAGGTGTGTTAAGTCAGAATGGAGGTGTGTGAAGTCACAGAATGGAGGTGTGAGAACTCAAAATGGAGGTGTGTGAAGTCATAGATGGAGGTGTGTGAAGTCATAGAATGGAGGTGTGTGAAGTCATAGAATGGAGGGTTGTGAAGTCACAATGGAGGTGTGTGAAGTCATAGAATTTAGGTGTGTGAAGTCACAAAATGGAGGTGTGTGAAGGCATCGAATGGAGGTATGTGAAGTCACAGAATTGAGGTGTGTGAAGTCAGAATGGAGGTGTGTGAAGTCAGAATGGAGGTGAGTGAAGTCATAGAATGGAGGTGTGTGAAGTCATAGAATGGAGGTCTGTGAACTCAGAATGGAGGTTTTTGAAGTCATACAATGGAGATTTGTGAAGTCATAGAATGGAGGTGTGTGAAGTCACAGAATGGAGGTGTGTGAAGTCATAGAATGGAGGTTTGTGAAATCACAGAATGGAGGTGTGTGAATTCATAGAATGGAGGTGTGTGAAGTCATGGGATCGACGTGTGTGAAGTCACAGAATGGAGGTGTGTGAACTCACAGTTGGAGGTGTGTGAAGTCACAGAATGTAGGTGTGTGAACTCAGAATGTACTTGTGTGAAGCCACAGAATGGAGGTGTGTGAAGTCATAGAATGGAAGTGTGTGAAGTCATAGAAAGGAGGTGTGTGAATTCAGAATGGAGGTGTGTGAAGTCACAGAATGGAGGTTTGTGAAGTCATAGAATGGAGGTGTGTGAAGTCAGAGAATGGATGTTTCTGAAGTAAGAATGAAGGTGTGGGAAATCAAAGAATGGAGGTGTGTGAAGTCATAGAAGGGAGGTGTGTGAATTCAGAATGGAGGTGTGTCAAGTCACAGAATTGAGGTGTGTGAAGCCACAGAATGGAGGTGTGTGAAGTCCTAGAATGGAAGTGTGTGAAGTCATAGAATGGAGGTGTGTGAAGGAAGAATGGAGGTGTGTGAAGTCACAGAATGGAAGTGTGTGAAGTCAGAATGGAGGTGTGTGAAATCACAGAATGGAGGTTTGTGAAGTCATAGAATGGAGGTGTGTGAAGTCATACAACGGAGGTGTGTGAAGTCAGAATGGAGGTGTGTGAAGTCAGAAAATGGAGGTGTGTGAATTCAGAATTGAGGTGTGTGAAGTCATAGATGGAGGTGTGTATAGTCATAGTATGGAGGTGTGTGAAATCATAAAATGGAGTTTTGTGAAGTCACAGAATGGAGCTGTGTGAAGTCAGAATGGAGCTGTGTGAAGTCATAGAATGGAGGTGTGTGAAGTCAGAATGGAGGTGTGTGAAATCATAGAATTGAGGTGTGTGAAGTCACAATGGAGTTGTGTGAAGTCATAGAATGGAGGTATGTGAAGTCACAGATGGAGGTGTGTGAACTCAGGATGGAGGTGGGTGAAGTCACAGAATGGACGTGTGTGAGGATAGAATGGAGGTGTGTGAAGTCACAGAATGGAGGTGTGTGAAGTCAGAATGGAGGTGTGTGAATTCACAGAATTGAGGTGTGTGAATTCACAGAATAGAGGTGTGTGAAGTCAGAATGCAGGTGTGAAGTCACAGAAGGGAGGTGTGTGAAGTCACAGAATGGATGTTTTTGAAGTAAGAATGAAGGTGTTTGAAGTCATAAAATGGAGGTGTGTGACGTCACAGAATGGAGGTGTGTGAAGTTTTAGAATGGAGGTGTGTGAAATCATAGAATTGAGGTGCGTGAAGTCATACAATGAAGGTGTGTGAAGTCAGAATAGAGGTGTGTGAAGTCACAGAGTGGTGGTGTGTGAACTCAGAATGGAGGTGTGTGAAGTCATAGATAAAGGTGTGTGAAGACATAGTATGGAGGTGTGTGGAATCATAGAATGGAGTTTTGTGAAGTCACAGAATGGAGCTGTGTGAAGTCAGAATGGAGGTGTGTGAACTCATAAAATGGAGGTGTGTGAAGTCACAATGGAGGTGTGTAAAATCTTAGAATGGAGGTGTGTGAAGTCAAAAAATGGAGGTGTGTGAAGTCATAGAATGGAGGTGTGTGAAGTCATAGAATGGATTTTTGTGAAATAAGAATGAAGGTGTGTGAAGTCACAGAAGGGAGGTGTGTCAACTCAGAATGGAGGTGTGTGAAGTCACAGAATGGAGGTGTGTGAAGTCATAGAATGGAGGTGTGTGAACTCATAAATTGGAGGTGTGTGAAGTCACAATGGAGGTGTGTGAAATCTTAGAATGGAGGTGTGTGAAGTCAAAAAATGGAGGTGTGTGAAGTCATAGAATGGAGGTGTGTGAAGTCATAGAATGGATTTTTGTGAAATAAGAATGAAGGTGTATGAAGTCACAGAAGGGAGGTGTGACAACTCAGAATGGAGGTGTGTGAAGTCACAGAATGGAGGTGTGTGAAGTCATAGAATGGAGGTATGTGAAGTCAGAATGGAGGTGTGTGAAGTCACAGAATGGAGGTCTGTGAAGACACAGAATAGAGGTGTGTGAAGTCAGAATGGAGGTGTGTGAAGTCAGAATGGAGGTGTGTGAAATCATAGAATGGATGTGTGTGAAGCCACAACTCAGGTGTGTGAACTCATGGAATGAAGGTGTGTGAAGTAAAATTGCAGGTGTGTGAAGTCATAGAATGGAGGTGTGTGAAGTCATAGAATGGAGGTGTGTGAAGTCACAGAATGGAGGTGTGTGAAGTCATAGAATGGAGGTGTGTGAAGTCACAGAATGGAGGGGTGTGAAGTCAGAATGGAGGTGTGTGAAGTCACAGAATGGAGGTGTGTGAAGTCATAGAATGGAGGTGTGTGAAATCCTAGAATGAAGGTGTGTGAAGTCAGAATGGAGGTGTGTCACGTCACAGAATTGAGGTCTGTGAAGTCAGAGAATGGAGGTGTGTGAAGTCAGAATGAAGGTGTGAAGTCGCAGAATGTAGGTGGGTGAAGTCATAGAAAGAAGGTGTGGGAAGTCATAGAATGGAGGTGTGTGAAGTCATAGAATGGAGGTGTGTGATGTCAGAATGGAGGTGTGTGAAGTCATAGAATGGTCATGTGTGAACTCATAGAATGGAGGTGTGTGATGACACAATGGAAGTGTGTGAAGTCATAGAATGGAGGTGTGTGAGGTCACAGAATGGAGGTGTGTGAAGTCATACAATGGAGGTGTGTTAAGTCAGAATGGAGGTGTGTGAAGTCACAGAATGGAGGTGTGAGAACTCAAAATGGAGGTGTGTGAAGTCATAGATGGAGGTGTGTGAAGTCATAGAATGGAGGTGTGTGAAGTCATAGAATGGAGGGTTGTGAAGTCACAATGGAGGTGTGTGAAGTCATAGAATTTAGGTGTGTGAAGTCACAAAATGGAGGTGTGTGAAGGCATCGAATGGAGGTATGTGAAGTCACAGAATGGAGGTGTGTGAAGTCAGAATGGAGGTGTGTGAAGTCACAGAATTGAGGTGTGTGAAGTCACAGAATGGAGGTGTGTGAAGTCAGAATGAAGGTGTGTGAAGTCACAGAATGGAGGTGTGTGAAGTCACAGAATGTATGTTTGTGAAGTAAGAATGAAGGAGTTTGAAGTCATAGAGTGGAGGTGTGTGAAATCACAGAATGGAGGTGTGTGAAGTCATAGAATGGAGGTGTGTGAAGTCATAGAATTGAGGTGTGTGAAGTCATAGAATGGAGGTGTGTGAAGTCATAAAATGGAGGTGTGTGAACTCATAGAATGGAGGTGTGTGATGTCAAAATGGAGTTGTGTGAAGTCATAGAATGGTAGTTTTTGATGTCAACGAATGGAGGTGTGTGAAGTCATAGTATGGATTTGTGTGAAGTCAGATTGAAGGAGTGTGAAATCACAGAATGGAGGTGTGTCAACTCAGAAATGAGGTGTGTGAAGTCATAGAATGGAAGTGTGTGAAGTCATAGAATGGACGTGTGTGAAATCATAAAATGGAGGTGTGTGAAGTCACAGAATTGAGGTGTGTGAAGTCAGAATGGAGGTGTGTGAAGTCAGAATGGAGGTGAGTGAAGTCATAGAATGGAGGTGTGTGAAGTCATAGAATGGAGGTCTGTGAACTCAGAATGGAGGTTTTTGAAGTCATACAATGGAGATTTGTGAAGTCATAGAATGGAGGTGTGTGAAGTCACAGAATGGAGGTGTGTGAAGTCATAGAATGGAGGTTTGTGAAATCACAGAATGGAGGTGTGTGAATTCATAGAATGGAGGTGTGTGAAGTCATGGGATCGACGTGTGTGAAGTCACAGAATGGAGGTGTGTGAACTCACAGTTGGAGGTGTGTGAAGTCACAGAATGTAGGTGTGTGAACTCAGAATGTACTTGTGTGAAGCCACAGAATGGAGGTGTGTGAAGTCATAGAATGGAAGTGTGTGAAGTCATAGAAAGGAGGTGTGTGAATTCAGAATGGAGGTGTGTGAAGTCACAGAATGGAGGTTTGTGAAGTCATAGAATGGAGGTGTGTGAAGTCAGAGAATGGATGTTTCTGAAGTAAGAATGAAGGTGTGGGAAATCAAAGAATGGAGGTGTGTGAAGTCATAGAAGGGAGGTGTGTGAATTCAGAATGGAGGTGTGTCAAGTCACAGAATTGAGGTGTGTGAAGCCACAGAATGGAGGTGTGTGAAGTCCTAGAATGGAAGTGTGTGAAGTCATAGAATGGAGGTGTGTGAAGGAAGAATGGAGGTGTGTGAAGTCACAGAATGGAAGTGTGTGAAGTCAGAATGGAGGTGTGTGAAATCACAGAATGGAGGTTTGTGAAGTCATAGAATGGAGGTGTGTGAAGTCATACAACGGAGGTGTGTGAAGTCAGAATGGAGGTGTGTGAAGTCAGAAAATGGAGGTGTGTGAATTCAGAATTGAGGTGTGTGAAGTCATAGATGGAGGTGTGTATAGTCATAGTATGGAGGTGTGTGAAATCATAAAATGGAGTTTTGTGAAGTCACAGAATGGAGCTGTGTGAAGTCAGAATGGAGCTGTGTGAAGTCATAGAATGGAGGTGTGTGAAGTCAGAATGGAGGTGTGTGAAATCATAGAATTGAGGTGTGTGAAGTCACAATGGAGTTGTGTGAAGTCATAGAATGGAGGTATGTGAAGTCACAGATGGAGGTGTGTGAACTCAGGATGGAGGTGGGTGAAGTCACAGAATGGACGTGTGTGAGGATAGAATGGAGGTGTGTGAAGTCACAGAATGGAGGTGTGTGAAGTCAGAATGGAGGTGTGTGAATTCACAGAATTGAGGTGTGTGAATTCACAGAATAGAGGTGTGTGAAGTCAGAATGCAGGTGTGAAGTCACAGAAGGGAGGTGTGTGAAGTCACAGAATGGATGTTTTTGAAGTAAGAATGAAGGTGTTTGAAGTCATAAAATGGAGGTGTGTGACGTCACAGAATGGAGGTGTGTGAAGTTTTAGAATGGAGGTGTGTGAAATCATAGAATTGAGGTGCGTGAAGTCATACAATGAAGGTGTGTGAAGTCAGAATAGAGGTGTGTGAAGTCACAGAGTGGTGGTGTGTGAACTCAGAATGGAGGTGTGTGAAGTCATAGATAAAGGTGTGTGAAGACATAGTATGGAGGTGTGTGGAATCATAGAATGGAGTTTTGTGAAGTCACAGAATGGAGCTGTGTGAAGTCAGAATGGAGGTGTGTGAACTCATAAAATGGAGGTGTGTGAAGTCACAATGGAGGTGTGTAAAATCTTAGAATGGAGGTGTGTGAAGTCAAAAAATGGAGGTGTGTGAAGTCATAGAATGGAGGTGTGTGAAGTCATAGAATGGATTTTTGTGAAATAAGAATGAAGGTGTGTGAAGTCACAGAAGGGAGGTGTGTCAACTCAGAATGGAGGTGTGTGAAGTCACAGAATGGAGGTGTGTGAACTCATAGAATGGAGGTGTGTGAACTCATAAATTGGAGGTGTGTGAAGTCACAATGGAGGTGTGTGAAATCTTAGAATGGAGGTGTGTGAAGTCAAAAAATGGAGGTGTGTGAAGTCATAGAATGGAGGTGTGTGAAGTCATAGAATGGATTTTTGTGAAATAAGAATGAAGGTGTATGAAGTCACAGAAGGGAGGTGTGACAACTCAGAATGGAGGTGTGTGAAGTCACAGAATGGAGGTGTGTGAAGTCATAGAATGGAGGTATGTGAAGTCAGAATGGAGGTGTGTGAAGTCACAGAATGGAGGTCTGTGAAGACACAGAATAGAGGTGTGTGAAGTCAGAATGGAGGTGTGTGAAGTCAGAATGGAGGTGTGTGAAATCATAGAATGGATGTGTGTGAAGCCACAACTCAGGTGTGTGAACTCATGGAATGAAGGTGTGTGAAGTAAAATTGCAGGTGTGTGAAGTCATAGAATGGAGGTGTGTGAAGTCATAGAATGGAGGTGTGTGAAGTCACAGAATGGAGGTGTGTGAAGTCATAGAATGGAGGTGTGTGAAGTCACAGAATGGAGGTGTGTGAAGTCATAGAATGGAGGTGTGTGAAGTCATAGAATGGAGGTGTGTGAAGTCATAGAATGGAGGACTGTGAACTCAGAATGGAGGTTTGTGAAGTCATAGAAGGGAGGTGTGTGAAGTCACAGAATGGAAGTGTGTGAAGTCACAGAATGGAGGTGTGTGAAGTCACAATGGAGTTGTGTGAAGTCATAGAATGGTTGTTTTTGATGTCAACGAATGGAGGTGTGTGAAGTGATAGAATGGAGGTGTGTGAAGTCAGATTGGAGGTGTGGGAAATCACAGAATGGAGGTGTGTCAACTCAGAAATGAGGTGTGTGAAGTCATAGAATGGAGGTGTGTGAAGTCATAGAATGGAGGTGTGTGAAATCATAGAATGGAGGTGTGTGAAGTCAAAGAATTGAGGTGTGTGAAGTCAGAATGGAAGTGTGTGAAGTCAGAATGGAGGTGTGTGAAGTCATAGAATGGAAGTGTGTGAAGTCATAGAATGGAGGTCTGTGAACTCAGAATGGGGGTTTGTGAAGTCATAGAATGGAGGTTTGTGAACTCAGAATGGAGGTGTGTGAAGTCACAGAATGGAGGTGTGTGAAGTCATAGAATGGAGGTGTGTGAAATCACAGAATGGAGGTGTGTGAATTCATAGAATGGAGGTGTGTGAAGTCATATGATCGAGGTGTGTGAAGTCACAGAATGGAGGTGTGTGAAGTCACAGAATGGAGGTGTGTGAAGTCACAGAATGGAGGTGTGTGAACTCAGAATGGAGGTGTGTGAAGCCACAGAATGGAGGTGTGTGAAGTCCTAGAATGGAAGTGTGTGAAGTCATAGAATGGAGGTGTGTGAAGGAAGAATGGAGGTGTGTGAAGTCACAGAATGGAGGTGTGTGAACTCAGAATGGAGGTGTGTGTAGTCACAGAATGGAGGTTTGTGAAGTCATAGAATGGAGGTGTGTGAAGTCGGAGAATGGATGTTTCTGAAGTAAGAATGAAGGTGTGTGAAGTCATAGAATAGAGGTGTGTGAAGTCAAAGAATGGAGGTGTGTGAAATCACAGAATGGAGGTGTCTGAAGTCACACAATGGAGGTGTGTGAAGTCTAAAATGGAGTTGTGCGGTCATAGAAGGGAGGTGGTGAAGTCATAGAAAGAGGTGTGGGATGTCATAGAATGGAGGAGTGTGAAGTCATACAATGGAGGTGACTGAAGACACAGATTCGAGGTCTGTGAAGTCATAGATTGGAGGAGTGTAAAGTCAGAATGGAGGTGTGTGAAGTCATAGAATGGAGATTTGTGAATTCATAGAATGGAGGTGTGTGACGTCACAATTGAAGTGTTTGAAGTCATAGAATGGAGGTGTGTGAAGTCACAGAATGGAGGTGTGTGAAGTCATACAATGGAGGTGAGTGAAGTCAGAATGGAGGTGTGTGAACTCAGAATGGAGGTGTGTGAAGTCATAGATGGAGGTGTGTGAAGTCATAGTATGGAGGTGTGTGAAATCATAGAATGGAGTTTTGTGAAGTCACACAATGGAGCTGTGTGAAGTCAGAATGGAGTTGTGTGAAGTCATAGAATGGAGGTGTGTGAAGTCAGAATGGAGGTATGTGAAATCATAGAATCAAGGTGTGTGAAGTCACAGAATGGAGGTGTGTGAAGTCATAGAATGGAGGTGTGTGAAGTCAGAATGGAGGTGTGTGAAGTCACAGAATTGAGGTGTGTGAAGTCACTGAAAAGAAGTGTGTGAAGCCAGAATGCAGGTGTGAAGTCACAGAAGGGAGGTGTGTGAAGTCACAGAATGGATGTTTGTGAAGAAAGAATGAAAGTGTTTGAAGTCATAGAATGGAGGAGTGTGACGTCACAGAATGGAGGTGTGTGAAGTTATAGAATGGAGGTGTGTGAAGTCATAGAATGGAGATGTGTGAACTCAGAATGGAGGTGTGTGAAGTCATAGATGGAGGTGTGTGAAGACATAGTATGGAGGTGGGTGGAATCATAGAATGGAGTTTTGTGAAGTCACAGAATGGAGCTGTGTGAAGTCAGAATGGAGGTGTGTGACGTCAAATTGAAGTGTGTGAAGTCATAGAATAGAGGTGTGTGAAGTCACAGAATGGAGGTGTGTGAAGTCATACAATGGAGGTGAGTGAAGTCAGAATGTAGGTGTGTGAAGTCACAGAATGGAGGTGTGTGAACTCAGAATGGAGGTGTGTGAAGTCATAGATGGAGGTGTGTGAAGTCATAGTATGGAGGTGTGTGAAACCATAGAATGGAGTTTTGTGAAGACACACAATGGAGCTGTGTGAAGTCAGAATGGAGGTGTGTGAAGTCATAGAATGGAGGTGTGTGAAGTCAGAATGGAGGTATGTGAAATCATAGAATCAAGGTGTGTGAAGTCACAGAATGGAGGTGTGTGAAGTCATAGAATGTAGGTGCGTGAAGTCACAGAATGGAGGTGTGTGAAGTCATAGAATGGAGGTGTGTGAATTCATAGAATGGAGGTGTGTGAAGTCACAGAATGAAGGTGTGTATATCACAGAATGGAGGTATGTGAACTCACAATGGATGTGGGTGAAGTCACAGAATGGAGGTGTGTGAAGTCATAGAATGGAGGTGTGTGAAGTCACAGAATGGAGGTGTGTGAATTCATAGAATGGAGGTGTGTGAAGTCATAGAATGGAGGTGTGTGAAGTCATAGAATGGAGGTGTGTGAATTCATAGAATGGAGGTGTGTGAAGTCATAGAATGGAGGTTTGTGTACTCAAAATGGAGGTGTTTGAAATCAAAGAATGGAGGTGTGTGAAGTCATAGAATGGAAGTGTGTGAAGTCATAGAATGGAGGTGTGTGAACCCAGAATGCAGGTTTGTGAAGTCACAGAATGGAGGTTTGTGAAGTCATACAATGGAGGTGTGTGAAGTCATAGGATGGAGGTGTGTGAAGTCAAAATGGAGGTGTGTGAACTCATAGAATGGAGGTGTGTGTACTCATAGAATGGAGGTGTGTGAAGTCATGGAATGGAGGTGTGTGAAGTCCAAGAATGGAGGTATATGAAGTCAAAGAATGGAGGTGTGTGAAGTCACAGAATGGAGGTTGCCGGGGCCAACCGGCGGCAAACCAGGGTTTGCAGATTGGGGTTCCTGAAATCGGGGGCAAGGACTAGCAAGAAATAGAAGAGAGACAGACACAGCGGGTCCTGGATGTCCGCAGTCCAGGTGAAGACTGCCAAGACTGCCGGTTTATTTTCCACTCCCCCTTCTTCCCTCCTCCTGACCCAGGGAACCTGCAGGTGTTACATTCATATGGTAATTCTCAGGTCATTTGCATAGAATAGGGCCAGAAAGCAATAAGACAATAAAGCCATTGTCTGATGCAAGCCAAGGTACAGTTTGATTCCACTCTGGCTCACAACAGGAGGTGTGTGAAGTCACAGAATTGAAGTGTGTGAAGTCAAAATGGAGGTGTGTGAAGTCACAGAATGGAGGTCTGTGAAGACACAGAATAGAGGTGTGTGAAGTCAGAATGGAGGTGTGTGAAGTCAGAATGGAGGTGTGTGAAATCATAGAATGGAGGTGTGTGAAGCCACAACGCAGGTGTGTGAACTCATGGAATGAAGGTGTGTGAAGTAAAATTGCAGGTGTGTGAAGTCATAGAATGGAGGTGTGTGAAGTCATAGAATGGAGGTGTGTGAAGTCACAGAATGGAGGTGTGTGAAGTCATAGAATGGAGGTGTGCGAAGTCACAGAATGGAGGTGTGTGAAGTCATAGAATGGAGGTGTGTGAAGTCATAGAATGGAGGTGTGTGAAGTCATAGAATGGAGGACTGTGAACTCAGAATGGAGGTTTGTGAAGTCATAGAATGGAGGTGTGTGAAGTCACAGAACGGAGGTGTGTGAAGTCATAGAATGGAGGTGTGTGAAGTCATAAAATGGAGGTGTGTGAATTCATAGAATGGAGGTGTGTGAAGTCACAATGGAGTTGTGTGAAGTCATAGAATGGTTGTTTTTGATGTCAACGAATGGAGGTGTGTGAAGTCATAGAATGGAGGTGTGTGAAGTCAGATTGGAGGTGTGGGAAATCACAGAATGGAGGTGTGTCAACTCAGAAATGAGGTGTGTGAAGTCATAGAATGGAGCTGTGTGAAGTCATAGAATGGAGGTGTGTGAAATCATAGAATGGAGGTGTGTGAAGTCAAAGAATTGAGGTGTGTGAAGTCAGAATGGAGGTGTGTGAAGTCATAGAATGGAGATTTGTGAATTCATAGAATGGAGGTGTGTGACATCACAATTGAAGTGTTTGAAGTCATAGAATGGAGGTGTGTGAAGTCACAGAATGGAGGTGTGTGAACTCAGAATGGAGGTGTGTGAAGTCATAGATGGAGGTGTGTGAAGTCATAGTATGGAGGTGTGTGAAATCATAGAATGGAGTTTTGTGAAGTCACACAATGGAGCTGTGTGAAGTCAGAATGGAGTTGTGTGAAGTCATAGAATGGAGGTGTGTGAAGTCAGAATGGAGGTATGTGAAATCATAGAATCAAGGTGTGTGAAGTCACAGAATGGAGGTGTGTGAAGTCATAGAATGGAGGTGCGAGAAGTCACAAAATGGAGGTGTGTGAAGTCATAGAATTTAGGTTTGTGAAGTCACAAAATGGAGGTGTGTGAAGGCATCGAATGGAGGTGTGTGAAGTCACAGAATGGAGGTGTGTGAAGTCAGAATGGAGGTGTGTGAAGTCATAGAATAGAGGTGTGTGAAGTCAAAGAATGGAGGTGTGTGAAGTCACAGAATGGAGGTGTCTGAAGTCACACAATGGAGGTGTGTGAAGTCTAAAATGGAGTTGTGCGGTCATAGAAGGGAGGTGGTGAAGTCATAGAAAGAGGTGTGGGATGTCATAGAATGGAGGAGTGTGAAGTCATACAATGGAGGTGACTGAAGACACAGATTCGAGGTCTGTGAAGTCATAGATTGGAGGAGTGTAAAGTCAGAATGGAGGTGTGTGAAGTCATAGAATGGAGATTTGTGAATTCATAGAATGGAGGTGTGTGACGTCACAATTGAAGTGTTTGAAGTCATAGAATGGAGGTGTGTGAAGTCACAGAATGGAGGTGTGTGAAGTCATACAATGGAGGTGAGTGAAGTCAGAATGGAGGTGTGTGAACTCAGAATGGAGGTGTGTGAAGTCATAGATGGAGGTGTGTGAAGTCATAGTATGGAGGTGTGTGAAATCATAGAATGGAGTTTTGTGAAGTCACACAATGGAGCTGTGTGAAGTCAGAATGGAGTTGTGTGAAGTCATAGAATGGAGGTGTGTGAAGTCAGAATGGAGGTATGTGAAATCATAGAATCAAGGTGTGTGAAGTCACAGAATGGAGGTGTGTGAAGTCATAGAATGTAGGTGTGTGAAGTCAGAATGGAGGTGTGTGAAGTCACATAATTGAGGTGTGTGAAGTCACTGAAAAAAAGTGTGTGAAGCCAGAATGCAGGTGTGAAGTCACAGAAGGGAGGTGTGTGAAGTCACAGAATGGATGTTTGTGAAGAAAGTATGAAAGTGTTTGAAGTCATAGAATGGAGGAGTGTGACGTCACAGAATGGAGGTGTGTGAAGTTATAGAATGGAGGTGTGTGAAGTCATAGAATGGAGATGTGTGAACTCAGAATGGAGGTGTGTGAAGTCATAGATGGAGGTGTGTGAAGACATAGTATGGAGGTGGGTGGAATCATAGAATGGAGTTTTGTGAAGTCACAGAATGGAGCTGTGTGAAGTCAGAATGGAGGTGTGTGACGTCAAATTGAAGTGTGTGAAGTCATAGAATAGAGGTGTGTGAAGTCACAGAATGGAGGTGTGTGAAGTCATACAATGGAGGTGAGTGAAGTCATAGATGGAGGTGTGTGAAGTCATAGTATGGAGGTGTGTGAAACCATAGAATGGAGTTTTGTGAAGAAACACAATGGAGCTGTGTGAAGTCAGAATGGAGGTGTGTGAAGTCATAGAATGGAGGTGTGTGAAGTCAGAATGGAGGTATGTGAAATCATAGAATCAAGGAGTGTGAAGTCACAGAATGGAGGTGTGTGAAGTCATAGAATGTAGGTGCGTGAAGTCACAGAATGGAGGTGTGTGAAGTCATAGAATGGAGGTGTGTGAATTCATAGAATGGAGGTGTGTGAAGTCACAGAATGAAGGTGTGTATATCACAGAATGGAGGTTTGTGAACTCACAATGGAGGTGGGTGAAGTCACAGAATGGAGGTGTGTGAAGTCATAGAATGGAGGTGTGTGAAGTCACAGAATGGAGGTGTGTGAATTCATAGAATGGAGGTGTGTGAAGTCATAGAATGGAGGTGTGTGAAGTCATAGAATGGAGGTGTGTGAATTCATAGAATGGAGGTGTGTGAAGTCATAGAATGGAGGTTTGTGTACTCAAAATGGAGGTGTTTGAAATCAAAGAATGGAGGTGTGTGAAGTCATAGAATGGAAGTGTGTGAAGTCATAGAATGGAGGTGTGTGAACCCAGAATGCAGGTTTGTGAAGTCACAGAATGGAGGTTTGTGAAGTCATACAATAGAGGTGTGTGAAGTCATAGGATGGAGGTGTGTGAAGTCAAAATGGAGGTGTGTGAACTCATAGAATGGAGGTGTGTGTACTCATAGAATGGAGGTGTGTGAAGTCATGGAATGGAGATGTGTGAAGTCCAAGAATGGAGGTATGTGAAGTCAAAGAATGGAGGTGTGTGAAGTCACAGAATGGAGGTTGCCGGGGCCAACCGGCGGCAAACCAGGGTTCGCAGATTGGGGTTCCTGAAATCGGGGGCAAGGACTAGCAAGAAATAGAAGAGAGACAGACACAGCGGGTCCTGGATGTCCGCAGTCCAGGTGAAGACTGCCGAGACTGCCGGTTTATTTTCCACTCCCCCTTCTTCCCTCCTCCTGACCCAGGGAACCTGCAGGTGTTACATTCATATGGTAATTCTCAGGTCATTTGCATAGAATAGGGCCAGAAAGCAATAAGACAATAAAGCCATTGTCTGATGCAAGCCAAGTTACAGTTTGATTCCACTCTGGCTCACAACAGGAGGTGTGTGAAGTCACAGAATTGAAGTGTGTGAAGTCAAAATGGAGGTGTGTGAAGTCACAGAATGGAGGTCTCTGAAGACACAGAATAGAGGTGTGTGAAGTCAGAATGGAGGTGTGTGAAGTCAGAATGGAGGTGTGTGAAATCATAGAATGGAGGTGTGTGAAGCCACAACGCAGGTGTGTGAACTCATGGAATGAAGGTGTGTGAAGTAAAATTGCAGGTGTGTGAAGTCATAGAATGGAGGTGTGTGAAGTCATAGAATGGAGGTGTGTGAAGTCACAGAATGGAGGTGTGTGAAGTCATAGAATGGAGGTGTGCGAAGTCACAGAATGGAGGTGTGTGAAGTCATAGAATGGAGGTGTGTGAAGTCATAGAACGGAGGTGGGTGAAGTCATAGAATGGAGGACTGTGAACTCAGAATGGAGGTTTGTGAAGTCATAGAATGGAGGTGTGTGAAGTCACAGAACAGAGGTGTGTGAAGTCATAGAATGGAGGTGTGTGAAGTCATAAAATGGAGGTGTGTGAATTCATAGAATGGAGGTGTGTGAAGTCACAATGGAGTTGTGTGAAGTCATAGAATGGTTGTTTTTGATGTCAACGAATGGAGGTGTGTGAAGTCATAGAATGGAGGTGTGTGAAGTCAGATTGGAGGTGTGGGAAATCACAGAATGGAGGTGTGTCAACTCAGAAATGAGGTGTGTGAAGTCATAGAATGGAGGTGTGTGAAGTCATAGAATGGAGGTGTGTGAAATCATAGAATGGAGGAGTGTGAAGTCAAAGAATTGAGGTGTGTGAAGTCAGAATGGAGGTGTGTGAAGTCATAGAATGGAGATTTGTGAATTCATAGAATGGAGGTGTGTGACGTCACAATTGAAGTGTTTGAAGTCATAGAATGGAGGTGTGTGAAGTCACAGAATGGAGGTGTGTGAACTCAGAATGGAGGTGTGTGAAGTCATAGATGGAGGTGTGTGAAGTCATAGTATGGAGGTGTGTGAAATCATAGAATGGAGTTTTGTGAAGTCACACAATGGAGCTGTGTGAAGTCAGAATGGAGTTGTGTGAAGTCATAGAATGGAGGTGTGTGAAGTCAGAATGGAGGTATGTGAAATCATAGAATCAAGGTGTGTGAAGTCACAGAATGGAGGTGTGTGAAGTCATAGAATGGAGGTGCGAGAAGTCACAAAATGGAGGTGTGTGAAGTCATAGAATTTAGGTGTGTGAAGTCACAAAATGGAGGTGTGTGAAGGCATCGAATGGAGGTGTGTGAAGTCACAGAATGGAGGTGTGTGAAGTCAGAATGGAGGTGTGTGAAGTCACAGAATTGAGGTGTGTGAAGTCACAGAAAAGAAGTGTGTGAAGCCAGAATGCAGGTGTGAAGTCACAGAAGGGAGGTGTGTGAAGTCACAGAATGGATGTTTGTGAAGAAAGAATGAAAGTGTTTGAAGTCATAGAATGGAGGTGTGTGACGTCACAGAATGGAGGTGTGTGAAGTTATAGAATGGAGGTGTGTGAAGTCACAGAATGGAGGTGTGAGAACTCAGAATGGAGGTGTCTGAAGCCACAGAATGGAGGTGTGTGAAGTTCTAGAATGGAAGTGTGTGAAGTCATAGAATGGAGGTGTGTGAAGGAAGAATGGAGGTGTGTGAAGTCACAGAATGGAGGTGTGTGAAGTCACAGAATGGAGGTTTGTGAAGTCATAGAATGGAGGTGTGTGAAGTCAGAGAATGGATGTTTCTGAAGTAAGAATGAAGGTGTGTGAAGTCATAGAATAGAGGTGTGTGAAGTCAAAGAATGGAGGTGTGTGAAGTCACAGAATGGAGGTGTGTGAAGTCACACAATGGAGGTGTGTGAAGTCATACAATGGAGGTGAGTGAAGTCAGAATGGAGGTGTGTGAAGTCACAGAATGGAGGTGTGTGAACTCAGAATGGAGGTGTGTGAAGTCATAGATGGAGGTGTGTGAAGTCATAGTATGGAGGTGTGTGAAATCATAGAATGGAGTTTTGTGAAGTCACACAATGGAGCTGTGTGAAGTCAGAATGGAGTTGTGTGAAGTTATAGAATGGAGGTGTGTGAAGTCAGAATGGAGGTATGTGAAATCATAGAATCAAGGTGTGTGAAGACACAGAATGGAGGTGTGTGAAGTCATAGAATGGAGTTGCGTGAAGTCACAAAATGGAGGTGTGTGAAGTCATAGAATTTAGGTGTGTGAAGTCACAAAATGGAGGTGTGTGAAGGCATCGAATGTAGGTGTGTGAAGTCACAGAATGGAGGTGTGTGAAGTCAGAATGGAGGTGTGTGAAGTCACAGAAAAGAAGTGTGTGAAGCCAGAATGCAGGTGTGAAGTCACAGAAGGGAGGTGTGTGAAGTCACAGAATGGATGTTTGTGAAGAAAGAATGAAAGTGTTTGAAGTCATAGAATGGAGGTGTGTGACGTCACAGAATGGAGGTGTGTGAAGTTATAGAATGGAGGTGTGTGAAGTCATAGAATGGAGGTGTGTGAAGTCATAGAATGGAGGTTTGTGTACTCAAAATGGAGGTGTTTGAAATCAAAGAATGGAGGTGTGTGAAGTTATAGAATGGAGGTGTGTGAATTCATAGAATGGAAGTGTGTGAAGTCATAGAATGGAGGTGTGTGAACCCAGAATGCAGGTTTGTGAAGTCACAGAATGGAGGTTTGTGAAGTCATACAATAGAGGTGTGTGAAGTCATAGGATGGAGGTGTGTGAAGTCAAAATGGAGGTGTGTGAACTCATAGAATGGAGGTGTGTGTACTCATAGAATGGAGGTGTGTGAAGTCATGGAATGGAGATGTGTGAAGTCCAAGAATGGAGGTATGTGAAGTCAAAGAATGGAGGTGTGTGAAGTCACAGAATGGAGGTTGCCGGGGCCAACCGGCGGCAAACCAGGGTTCGCAGATTGGGGTTCCTGAAATCGGGGGCAAGGACTAGCAAGAAATAGAAGAGAGACAGACACAGCGGGTCCTGGATGTCCGCAGTCCAGGTGAAGACTGCCGAGACTGCCGGTTTATTTTCCACTCCCCCTTCTTCCCTCCTCCTGACCCAGGGAACCTGCAGGTGTTACATTCATATGGTAATTCTCAGGTCATTTGCATAGAATAGGGCCAGAAAGCAATAAGACAATAAAGCCATTGTCTGATGCAAGCCAAGTTACAGTTTGATTCCACTCTGGCTCACAACAGGAGGTGTGTGAAGTCACAGAATTGAAGTGTGTGAAGTCAAAATGGAGGTGTGTGAAGTCACAGAATGGAGGTCTGTGAAGACACAGAATAGAGGTGTGTGAAGTCAGAATGGAGGTGTGTGAAGTCAGAATGGAGGTGTGTGAAATCATAGAATGGAGGTGTGTGAAGCCACAACGCAGGTGTGTGAACTCATGGAATGAAGGTGTGTGAAGTAAAATTGCAGGTGTGTGAAGTCATAGAATGGAGGTGTGAAGTCATAGAATGGAGGTGTGTGAAGTCACAGAATGGAGGTGTGTGAAGTCATAGAATGGAGGTGTGCGAAGTCACAGAATGGAGGTGTGTGAAGTCATAGAATGGAGGTGTGTGAAGTCATAGAATGGAGGTGGGTGAAGTCATAGAATGGAGGACTGTGAACTCAGAATGGAGGTTTGTGAAGTCATAGAATGGAGGTGTGTGAAGTCACAGAACAGAGGTGTGTGAAGTCATAGAATGGAGGTGTGTGAAGTCATAAAATGGAGGTGTGTGAATTCATAGAATGGAGGTGTGTGAAGTCACAATGGAGTTGTGTGAAGTCATAGAATGGTTGTTTTTGATGTCAACGAATGGAGGTGTGTGAAGTCATAGAATGGAGGTGTGTGAAGTCAGATTGGAGGTGTGGGAAATCACAGAATGGAGGTGTGTCAACTCAGAAATGAGGTGTGTGAAGTCATAGAATGGAGGTGTGTGAAGTCATAGAATGGAGGTGTGTGAAATCATAGAATGGAGGAGTGTGAAGTCAAAGAATTGAGGTGTGTGAAGTCAGAATGGAGGTGTGTGAAGTCATAGAATGGAGATTTGTGAATTCATAGAATGGAGGTGTGTGACGTCACAATTGAAGTGTTTGAAGTCATAGAATGGAGGTGTGTGAAGTCACAGAATGGAGGTGTGTGAACTCAGAATGGAGGTGTGTGAAGTCATAGATGGAGGTGTGTGAAGTCATAGTATGGAGGTGTGCGAAATCATAGAATGGAGTTTTGTGAAGTCACACAATGGAGCTGTGTGAAGTCAGAATGGAGTTGTGTGAAGTCATAGAATGGAGGTGTGTGAAGTCAGAATGGAGGTATGTGAAATCATAGAATCAAGGTGTGTGAAGTCACAGAATGGAGGTGTGTGAAGTCATAGAATGGAGGTGCGAGAAGTCACAAAATGGAGGTGTGTGAAGTCATAGAATTTAGGTGTGTGAAGTCACAAAATGGAGGTGTGTGAAGGCATCGAATGGAGGTGTGTGAAGTCACAGAATGGAGGTGTGTGAAGTCAGAATGGAGGTGTGTGAAGTCACAGAATTGAGGTGTGTGAAGTCACAGAAAAGAAGTGTGTGAAGCCAGAATGCAGGTGTGAAGTCACAGAAGGGAGGTGTGTGAAGTCACAGAATGGATGTTTGTGAAGAAAGAATGAAAGTGTTTGAAGTCATAGAATGGAGGTGTGTGACGTCACAGAATGGAGGTGTGTGAAGTTATAGAATGGAGGTGTGTGAAGTCACAGAATGGAGGTGTGAGAACTCAGAATGGAGGTGTCTGAAGCCACAGAATGGAGGTGTGTGAAGTTCTAGAATGGAAGTGTGTGAAGTCATAGAATGGAGGTGTGTGAAGGAAGAATGGAGGTGTGTGAAGTCACAGAATGGAGGTGTGTGAAGTCACAGAATGGAGGTTTGTGAAGTCATAGAATGGAGGTGTGTGAAGTCAGAGAATGGATGTTTCTGAAGTAAGAATGAAGGTGTGTGAAGTCATAGAATAGAGGTGTGTGAAGTCAAAGAATGGAGGTGTGTGAAGTCACAGAATGGAGGTGTGTGAAGTCACACAATGGAGGTGTGTGAAGTCATACAATGGAGGTGAGTGAAGTCAGAATGGAGGTGTGTGAAGTCACAGAATGGAGGTGTGTGAACTCAGAATGGAGGTGTGTGAAGTCATAGATGGAGGTGTGTGAAGTCATAGAATGGAGGTGTGTGAAATCATAGAATGGAGTTTTGTGAAGTCACACAATGGAGCTGTGTGAAGTCAGAATGGAGTTGTGTGAAGTTATAGAATGGAGGTGTGTGAAGTCAGAATGGAGGTATGTGAAATCATAGAATCAAGGTGTGTGAAAACACAGAATGGAGGTGTGTGAAGTCATAGAATGGAGTTGCGTGAAGTCACAAAATGGAGGTGTGTGAAGTCATAGAATTTAGGTGTGTGAAGTCACAAAATGGAGGTGTGTGAAGGCATCGAATGTAGGTGTGTGAAGTCACAGAATGGAGGTGTGTGAAGTCAGAATGGAGGTGTGTGAAGTCACAGAAAAGAAGTGTGTGAAGCCAGAATGCAGGTGTGAAGTCACAGAAGGGAGGTGTGTGAAGTCACAGAATGGATGTTTGTGAAGAAAGAATGAAAGTGTTTGAAGTCATAGAATGGAGGTGTGTGACGTCACAGAATGGAGGTGTGTGAAGTTATAGAATGGAGGTGTGTGAATTCATAGAATGGAGGTGTGTGAAGTCATAGAATGGAGGTTTGTGTACTCAAAATGGAGGTGTTTGAAATCAAAGAATGGAGGTGTGTGAAGTCATAGAATGGAAGTGTGTGAAGTCATAGAATGGAGGTGTGTGAACCCAGAATGCAGGTTTGTGAAGTCACAGAATGGAGGTTTGTGAAGTCATACAATGGAGGTGTGTGAAGTCATAGGATGGAGGTGTGTGAAGTCAAAATGGAGGTGTGTGAACTCATAGAATGGAGGTGTGTGTACTCATAGAATGGAGGTGTGTGAAGTCATGGAATGGAGGTGTGTGAAGTCCAAGAATGGAGGTATGTGAAGTCAAAGAATGGAGGTGTGTGAAGTCACAGAATGGAGGTTGCCGGGGCCAACCGGCGGCAAACCAGGGTTCGCAGATTGGGGTTCCTGAAATCGGGGGCAAGGACTAGCAAGAAATAGAAGAGAGACAGACACAGCGGGTCCTGGATGTCCGCAGTCCAGGTGAAGACTGCCGAGACTGCCGGTTTATTTTCCACTCCCCCTTCTTCCCTCCTCCTGACCCAGGGAACCTGCAGGTGTTACATTCATATGGTAATTCTCAGGTCATTTGCATAGAATAGGGCCAGAAAGCAATAAGACAATAAAGCCATTGTCTGATGCAAGCCAAGGTACAGTTTGATTCCACTCTGGCTCACAACAGGAGGTGTGTGAAGTCACAGAATTGAAGTGTGTGAAGTCAAAATGGAGGTGTGTGAAGTCACAGAATGGAGGTCTGTGAAGACACAGAATAGAGGTGTGTGAAGTCAGAATGGAGGTGTGTGAAGTCAGAATGGAGGTGTGTGAAATCATAGAATGGAGGTGTGTGAAGCCACAACGCAGGTGTGTGAACTCATGGAATGAAGGTGTGTGAAGTAAAATTGCAGGTGTGTGAAGTCATAGAATGGAGGTGTGTGAAGTCATAGAATGGAGGTGTGTGAAGTCACAGAATGGAGGTGTGTGAAGTCATAGAATGGAGGTGTGCGAAGTCACAGAATGGAGGTGTGTGAAGTCATAGAATGGAGGTGTGTGAAGTCATAGAATGGAGGTGGGTGAAGTCATAGAATGGAGGACTGTGAACTCAGAATGGAGGTTTGTGAAGTCATAGAATGGAGGTGTGTGAAGTCACAGAACGGAGGTGTGTGAAGTCATAGAATGGAGGTGTGTGAAGTCATAAAATGGAGGTGTGTGAGTTCATAGAATGGAGGTGTGTGAAGTCACAATGGAGTTGTGTGAAGTCATAGAATGGTTGTTTTTGTTGTCAACGAATGGAGGTGTGTGAAGTCATAGAATGGAGGTGTGTGAAGTCAGATTGGAGGTGTGGGAAATCACAGAATGGAGGTGTGTCAACTCAGAAATGAGGTGTGTGAAGTCATAGAATGGAGGTGTGTGAAGTCATAGAATGGAGGTGTGTGAAATCATAGAATGGAGGTGTGTGAAGTCAAAGAATTGAGGTGTGTGAAGTCAGAATGGAGGTGTGTGAAGTCATAGAATGGAGATTTGTGAATTCATAGAATGGAGGTGTGTGACGTCACAATTGAAGTGTTTGAAGTCATAGAATGGAGGTGTGTGAAGTCACAGAATGGAGGTGTGTGAACTCAGAATGGAGGTGTGTGAAGTCATAGATGGAGGTGTGTGAAGTCATAGTATGGAGGTGTGTGAAATCATAGAATGGAGTTTTGTGAAGTCACACAATGGAGCTGTGTGAAGTCAGAATGGAGTTGTGTGAAGTCATAGAATGGAGGTGTGTGAAGTCAGAATGGAGGTATGTGAAATCATAGAATCAAGGTGTGTGAAGTCACAGAATGGAGGTGTGTGAAGTCATAGAATGGAGGTGCGAGAAGTCACAAAATGGAGGTGTGTGAAGTCATAGAATTTAGGTGTGTGAAGTCACAAAATGGAGGTGTGTGAAGGCATCGAATGGAGGTGTGTGAAGTCACAGAATGGAGGTGTGTGAAGTCAGAATGGAGGTGTGTGAAGTCACAGAATTGAGGTGTGTGAAGTCACAGAAAAGAAGTGTGTGAAGCCAGAATGCAGGTGTGAAGTCACAGAAGGGAGGTGTGTGAAGTCACAGAATGGATGTTTGTGAAGAAAGAATGAAAGTGTTTGAAGTCATAGAATGGAGGTGTGTGACGTCACAGAATGGAGGTGTGTGAAGTTATAGAATGGAGGTGTGTGAAGTCACAGAATGGAGGTGTGTGAACTCAGAATGGAGGTGTCTGAAGCCACAGAATGGAGGTGTGTGAAGTTCTAGAATGGAAGTGTGTGAAGTCATAGAATGGAGGTGTGTGAAGGAAGAATGGAGGTGTGTGAAGTCACAGAATGGAGGTGTGTGAAGTCACAGAATGGAGGTTTGTGAAGTCATAAAATGGAGGTGTGTGAAGTCAGAGAATGGATGTTTCTGAAGTAAGAATGAAGGTGTGTGAAGTCATAGAATAGAGGTGTGTGAAGTCAAAGAATGGAGGTGTGTGAAGTCACAGAATGGAGGTGTGTGAAGTCACACAATGGAGGTGTGTGAAGTCATACAATGGAGGTGAGTGAAGTCAGAATGGAGGTGTGTGAAGTCACAGAATGGAGGTGTGTGAACTCAGAATGGAGGTGTGTGAAGTCATAGATGGAGGTGTGTCAAGTCATAGTATGGAGGTGTGTGAAATCATAGAATGGAGTTTTGTGAAGTCACACAATGGAGCTGTGTGAAGTCAGAATGGAGTTGTGTGAAGTTATAGAATGGAGGTGTGTGAAGTCAGAATGGAGGTATGTGAAATCATAGAATCAAGGTGTGTGAAGACACAGAATGGAGGTGTGTGAAGTCATAGAATGGAGTTGCGTGAAGTCACAAAATGGAGGTGTGTGAAGTCACAGAATTTAGGTGTGTGAAGTCACAAAATGGAGGTGTGTGAAGGCATCGAATGTAGGTGTGTGAAGTCACAGAATGGAGGTGTGTGAAGTCAGAATGGAGGTGTGTGAAGTCACAGAAAAGAAGTGTGTGAAGCCAGAATGCAGGTGTGAAGTCACAGAAGGGAGGTGTGTGAAGTCACAGAATGGATGTTTGTGAAGAAAGAATGAAAGTGTTTGAAGTCATAGAATGGAGGTGTGTGACGTCACAGAATGGAGGTGTGTGAAGTTATAGAATGGAGGTGTGTGAAGTCACAGAATGGAGGTGTGTGAAGTCCTAGAATGGAAGTGTGTGAAGTCATAGAATGGAGGTGTGTGAACTCAGAATGGAGGTGTGTGAAGTCACAGAATGGAGGTTTGTGAAGTCATAGAATGGAGCTGTGTGAAGTCAGAGAATGGATGTTTCTGAAGTAAGAATGAAGGTGTGTGAAGTCATAGAATAGAGGTGTGTGAAGTCAAAGAATGGAGGTGTGTGAAGTCACAGAATGGAGGTGTGTGAAGTCACACAATGGAGGTGTGTGAAGTCTAAAATGGAGTTGTGTGGTCATAGAAGGGAGGTGGTGAAGTCATAGAAAGAGGTGTGGGATGTCATAGAATGGAGGCGTGTGAAGTCATACAATGGAGGTGACTGAAGACACAGATTCGAGGTCTGTGATGTCATAGATTGGAGGTGTGTAAAGTCAGAATGGAGGTGGGTGAAGTCATAGAATGGAGATTTGTGAATTCATGGAATGGAGGTGTGTGACGTCACAATTGAAGTGTTTGAAGTCATAGAATGGAGGTGTGTGAAGTCACAGAATGGAGGTGTGTGAAGTCATACAATGGAGGTGAGTGAAGTCAGAATGGAGGTGTGTGAAGTCACAGAATGGAGGTGTGTGAACTCAGAATGGAGGTGTGTGAAGTCATAGATGGAGGTGTGTGAAGTCATAGTATGGAGGTGTGTGAAATCATAGAATGGAGTTTTGTGAAGTCACACAATGGAGCTGTGTGAAGTCAGAATGGAGTTGTGTGAAGTCATAGAATGGAGGTGTGTGAAGTCAGAATGGAGGTATGTGAAATCATAGAATCAAGGTGTGTGAAGTCACAGAATGGAGGTGTGTGAAGTCATAGAATGGAGGTGCGTGAAGTCACAAAATGGAGGTGTGTGAAGTCATAGAATTTAGGTGTGTGAAGTCACAAAATGGAAGTGTGTGAAGGCATCGAATGGAGGTGTGTGTAGTCACAGAATGGAGGTGTGTGAAGTCAGAATGGAGGTGTGTGAAGTCACAGAATTGAGGTGTGTGAAGTCACAGAAAAGAAGTGTGTGAAGCCAGAATGCAGGTGTGAAGTCACAGAAGGGAGGTGTGTGAAGTCAAAGAATGGATGTTTGTGAAGAAAGAATGAAAGTGTTTGAAGTCATAGAATGGAGGTGTGTGACGTCACAGAATGGAGGTGTGTGAAGTTATAGAATGGAGGTGTGTGAAGTCACAGAATGGAGGTGTGTGAAGTCATACAATGAAGGTGTGTGAAGTCAGAATGGAGGTGTGTGAAGTCACAGAATGGAGGTGTGTGAACTCAGAATGGAGGTGTGTGAAGTCATAGGTGGAGGTGTGTGAAGACATAGTATGGAGGTGGGTGGAATCATAGAATGGAGTTTTGTGAAGTCACAGAATGGAGCTGTGTGAAGTCAGAATGGAGGTGTATGACGTCAAATTGAAGTGTGTGAAGTCATAGAATAGAGGTGTGTGAAGTCACAGAATGGAAGTGTGTGAAGTCATACAATGGAGGTGAGTGAAGTCAGAATGTAGGTGTGTGAAGTCACAGAATGGAGGTGTGTGAACTCAGAATGGAGGTGTGTGAAGTCATAGATGGAGGTGTGTGAAGTCATAGTATGGAGGTGTGTGAAACCATAGAATGGAGTTTTGTGAAGACACACAATGGAGCTGTGTGAAGTCAGAATGGAGGTGTGTGAAGTCATAGAATGGAGGTGTGTGAAGTCAGAATGGAGGTATGTGAAATCATAGAATCAAGGTGTGTGAAGTCACAGAATGGAGGTGTGTGAAGTCATAGGATGTAGGTGCGTGAAGTCACAGAATGGAGGTGTGTGAAGTCATAGAATGGAGGTGTGTGAATTCATAGAATGGAGGTGTGTGAAGTCACAGAATGAAGGTGTGTGAATCACAGAATGGAGGTATGTGAACTCACAATGGAGGTGGGTGAAGTCACAGAATGGAGGTGTGTGAAGTCATAGAATGGAGGTGTGTGAAGTCACAGAATGGAGGTGTGTGAATTCATAGAATGGAGGTGTGTGAAGTCATAGAATGGAGGTGTGTGAAGTCATAGAATGGAGGTGTGTGAATTCATAGAATGGAGGTGTGTGAAGTCACAGAATGGAGGTTTGTGTACTCAAAATGGAGGTGTTTGAAGTCAAAGAATGGATGTGTGTGAAGTCATAGAATGGAAGTGTGTGAAGTCATAGAATGGAGGTGTGTGAACCCAGAATGCAGATTTGTGAAGTCACAGAATGGAGGTTTGTGAAGTCATACAATGGAGGTGTGTGAAGTCATAGGATGGATGTTTCTGAAGTAAGAATGAAGGTGTGTGAAGTCATAGAATGGAGGTTTGTGAAGTCAAAATGGAGGTGTGTGAACTCATAGAATGGAGGTGTGTGAACTCATAGAATGGAGGTGTGTGAAGTCATGGAATGGAGATGTGTGAAGTCCAAGAATGGAGGTGTGTGAAGTCAAAGAATGGAGGTGTGTGAAGTCACAGAATGGAGGTTGCCGGGGCCAACCGGCGGCAAACCAGTGTTCGCAGATTGGGGTTCCTGAAATCGGGGGCAAGGACTAGCAAGAAATAGAAGAGAGACAGACACAGCGGGTCCTGGATGTCCGCAGTCCAGGTAAAGACTGCCGAGACTGCCGGTTTATTTTCCACTCCCCCTTCTTCCCTCCTCCTGACCCAGGGAACCTGCAGGTGTTACATTCATATGGTATTTCTCAGGTCATTTGCATAGAATAGGGCCAGAAAGCAATAAGACAATAAAGCCATTGTCTGATGCAAGCCAAGGTACAGTTTGATTCCACTCTGGCTCACAACAGCAGGTGTGTGAAGTCACAGAATTGAAGTGTGTGAAGTCAAAATGGAGGTGTGTGAAGTCACAGAATGGAGGTCTGTGAAGACACAGAATAGAGGTGTGTGAAGTCAGAATGGAGGTGTGTGAAGTCAGAATGGAGGTGTGTGAAATCATAGAATGGAGGTGTGTGAAGCCACAACGCAGGTGTGTGAACTCATGGAATGAAGGTGTGTGAAGTAAAATTGCAGGTGTGTGAAGTCATAGAATGGAGGTGTGTGAAGTCATAGAATGGAGGTGTGTGAAGTCACAGAATGGAGGTGTGTGAAGTCATAGAATGGAGGTGTGCGAAGTCACAGAATGGAGGTGTGTGAAGTCATAGAATGGAGGTGTGTGAAGTCACAGAATGGAGGTGTGTGAATTCATAGAAGGGAGCTGTGTGAAGTCATAGAATGGAGGTGTGCGAAGTCACAGAATGGAGGTGTGTGAAGTCACAGAATGGAGGTGTGTGAAGTCATACAATGGAGGTGAGTGAAGTCAGAATGGAGGTGTGTGAAGTCACAGAATGGAGGTGTGTGAACTCAGAATGGAGGTGTGTGAAGTCATAGATGAAGGTGTGTGAAGTCATAGTATGGAGGTGTGTGAAATCATAGAATGGAGTTTTGTGAAGTCACACAATGGAGCTGTGTGAAGTCAGAATGGAGTTGTGTGAAGTCATAGAATGGAGGTGTGTGAAGTCAGAATGGAGGTATGTGAAATCATAGAATCAAGGTGTGTGAAGTCACAGAATGGAGGTGTGTGAAGTCATAGAATGGAGGTGCGTGAAGTCACAAAATGGAGGTGTGTGAAGTCATAGAATTTAGGTGTGTGAAGTCACAAAATGGAAGTGTGTGAAGGCATCGAATGGAGGTGTGTGTAGTCACAGAATGGAGGTGTGTGAAGTCAGAATGGAGGTGTGTGAAGTCACAGAATTGAGGTGTGTGAAGTCACAGAAAAGAAGTGTGTGAAGCCAGAATGCAGGTGTGAAGTCACAGAAGGGAGGTGTGTGAAGTCAAAGAATGGATGTTTGTGAAGAAAGAATGAAAGTGTTTGAAGTCATAGAATGGAGGTGTGTGACGTCACAGAATGGAGGTGTGTGAAGTTATAGAATGGAGGTGTGTGAAGTCACAGAATGGAGGTGTGTGAAGTCATACAATGAAGGTGTGTGAAGTCAGAATGGAGGTGTGTGAAGTCACAGAATGGAGGTGTGTGAACTCAGAATGGAGGTGTGTGAAGTCATAGGTGGAGGTGTGTGAAGACATAGTATGGAGGTGGGTGGAATCATAGAATGGAGTTTTGTGAAGTCACAGAATGGAGCTGTGTGAAGTCAGAATGGAGGTGTATGACGTCAAATTGAAGTGTGTGAAGTCATAGAATAGAGGTGTGTGAAGTCACAGAATGGAAGTGTGTGAAGTCATACAATGGAGGTGAGTGAAGTCAGAATGTAGGTGTGTGAAGTCACAGAATGGAGGTGTGTGAACTCAGAATGGAGGTGTGTGAAGTCATAGATGGAGGTGTGTGAAGTCATAGTATGGAGGTGTGTGAAACCATAGAATGGAGTTTTGTGAAGACACACAATGGAGCTGTGTGAAGTCAGAATGGAGGTGTGTGAAGTCATAGAATGGAGGTGTGTGAAGTCAGAATGGAGGTATGTGAAATCATAGAATCAAGGTGTGTGAAGTCACAGAATGGAGGTGTGTGAAGTCATAGGATGTAGGTGCGTGAAGTCACAGAATGGAGGTGTGTGAAGTCATAGAATGGAGGTGTGTGAATTCATAGAATGGAGGTGTGTGAAGTCACAGAATGAAGGTGTGTGAATCACAGAATGGAGGTATGTGAACTCACAATGGAGGTGGGTGAAGTCACAGAATGGAGGTGTGTGAAGTCATAGAATGGAGGTGTGTGAAGTCACAGAATGGAGGTGTGTGAATTCATAGAATGGAGGTGTGTGAAGTCATAGAATGGAGGTGTGTGAAGTCATAGAATGGAGGTGTGTGAATTCATAGAATGGAGGTGTGTGAAGTCACAGAATGGAGGTTTGTGTACTCAAAATGGAGGTGTTTGAAGTCAAAGAATGGATGTGTGTGAAGTCATAGAATGGAAGTGTGTGAAGTCATAGAATGGAGGTGTGTGAACCCAGAATGCAGATTTGTGAAGTCACAGAATGGAGGTTTGTGAAGTCATACAATGGAGGTGTGTGTAGTCATAGGATGGATGTTTCTGAAGTAAGAATGAAGGTGTGTGAAGTCATAGAATGGAGGTTTGTGAAGTCAAAATGGAGGTGTGTGAACTCATAGAATGGAGGTGTGTGAACTCATAGAATGGAGGTGTGTGAAGTCATGGAATGGAGATGTGTGAAGTCCAAGAATGGAGGTGTGTGAAGTCAAAGAATGGAGGTGTGTGAAGTCACAGAATGGAGGTTGCCGGGGCCAACCGGCGGCAAACCAGTGTTCGCAGATTGGGGTTCCTGAAATCGGGGGCAAGGACTAGCAAGAAATAGAAGAGAGACAGACACAGCGGGTCCTGGATGTCCGCAGTCCAGGTAAAGACTGCCGAGACTGCCGGTTTATTTTCCACTCCCCCTTCTTCCCTCCTCCTGACCCAGGGAACCTGCAGGTGTTACATTCATATGGTATTTCTCAGGTCATTTGCATAGAATAGGGCCAGAAAGCAATAAGACAATAAAGCCATTGTCTGATGCAAGCCAAGGTACAGTTTGATTCCACTCTGGCTCACAACAGCAGGTGTGTGAAGTCACAGAATTGAAGTGTGTGAAGTCAAAATGGAGGTGTGTGAAGTCACAGAATGGAGGTCTGTGAAGACACAGAATAGAGGTGTGTGAAGTCAGAATGGAGGTGTGTGAAGTCAGAATGGAGGTGTGTGAAATCATAGAATGGAGGTGTGTGAAGCCACAACGCAGGTGTGTGAACTCATGGAATGAAGGTGTGTGAAGTAAAATTGCAGGTGTGTGAAGTCATAGAATGGAGGTGTGTGAAGTCATAGAATGGAGGTGTGTGAAGTCACAGAATGGAGGTGTGTGAAGTCATAGAATGGAGGTGTGCGAAGTCACAGAATGGAGGTGTGTGAAGTCATAGAATGGAGGTGTGTGAAGTCACAGAATGGAGGTGTGTGAATTCATAGAAGGGAGCTGTGTGAAATCAGAATGGAGGTGTGTGAAGTCAAAATGGAGGGGTGTGAAGTCAGAATGGAGGTGTGTGAAGTCACAGAATGGAGGTGTGTGAAGTCATAGAATGGAGGTGTGTGAAATCATATAATGAAGGTGTGTGAAGTCAGAATGGAGGTGTGTCACGTCACAGAATTGAGGTCTGTGAAGTCAGAGAATGGAGGTGTGTGAAGTCAGAATGAAGGTGTTTGAAGTCATAGAATGGAGGTGTGTGAAGTCATAGAATTGAGGTGTGTGAAGTCATAGAATGGAGGTGTGTGAAGTCACAGAATGGAGGTGTGTGAAGTCAGAATGGAGGTGTGTGAAGTCATAGACTGAGGTGAGTGAAGTCATAGAAAGGAGGTGTGGGAAGTCATAGAATGGAGGAGTGTGAAGTCATAGAGTGGAGGTGAGTGAAGTCACAGATTCGAGGTCTGTGATGTCATAGAATGGAAGTGTGTGAAGTCAGAATGGAGGTGTGTGAAGTCAAAGAATGGAGGTGTGTGAAGTCACAGAATGGAGGTTGCCGGGGCCAACCGGCGGCAAACCAGGGTTCATAGAATGGAGATTGTGAACTCATAGAATGGAGTTGTGTGACGTCACAATGGAAGAGGGTGAAGTCATAGAATGGAGGTGTGTGAAGGTGTGTGAAGGTGTGTGAAGTCAGAATGGAGGTGTGTCACGTCACAGAATTGAGGTCTGTGAAGTCAGAGAATGGAGGTGTGTGAAGTCAGAATGAAGGTGTTTGAAGTCATAGAATGGAGGTGTGTGAAGTCATAAAATGAAGGTGTGTGAACTCAGAATGGAGGTGTGTGAAGTCACAGAATGGAGGTGTGTGAACTCAGAATGGAGGTGTGTAAAGTCATAGATGGAGGTGTGTGAAGTCATAGTATGGAGGTGTGTGTAATCACAGAATGGAATTTTGTGAAGTCACAAAATGGAGCTGTGTGAAGTCAGAACGGAGGTGTGTGCAGTCATAGAATGGAGGTGTGTGAAGTCATAGAATGGAGGTGAGTGAAGTCATAGAATGGAGGTGTGTGAAGTCAGAATGAAGGTTTGTGAAATCACAGAATGGAGGTGTGTGAAGTCACAGAATGGATGTTTGTGAAGTAAGAATGAAGGTGTTTGATGTCATAGAGTGGAGGTGTGTGAAGTCACAGAATGGAGGTGTGTGAAGTCATAGAACGGAGGTGTGTGAAGTCATAGAATTGAGGTGTGTGAAACCATAGAATGGAGGTGTGTGAAGTCATAAAATGGAGGTGTGTGAAGTCATAGAATGGAGGTGTGTGAAGTTAAAATGGAGTTGTGTGAAGTCATAGAATGGTGGTTTTTGATGTCAACGAATGGAGGTGTGTGAAGTCACAGAATGGAGGTTTGTGAAGTCATAGAATGGAAGTGTGTGAAGTCACAATGGAGGTGTGTGAAGTCAGAATGGAGGTGAGTGAAGTCATAGAATGGAGGTGTGTTAAGTCATACAATGGAGGTCTGTGAACTCAGAATGGAGGTTTGTGATGTCATAGAATGGAGGTGTGTGAAATCACAGAATGGAGGTGTGTGAAGTCATAGAATGGAGGCGTGTGAAGTCAAAAAATGGAGGTGTGTGAATTCATAGAATGGAGGTGTGTGAAGTCACAATGGAGTTGTGTGAATTCATAAAATGGTTGTTTTTGATGTCAACGAATGGAGGTGTGTGAAGTCATAGAATGGATGTGTGTGAAGTCAGATTGGAGGTGTGTGAAATCACAGATTGGAGGTGAGTCAACTCAGAAATGAGGTGTGTGAAGTCATAGAATGGAGGTGTGTGAAGTCATACAATGGAAGTGTGTGAAATCATAGAATAGAGGTGTGTGAAGTCAAAGAATTGAGGTGTGTGAAGTCAGAATGGAGGTGTGTGAAGTCAGAATGGAGGTGTGTGAAGTGAAACAATAGAGGTGTGTGAAGTCACAGAATGGAGTGTGTGAAGTCACAGAATGGAAGTGTGTGAAGTCAAAACGGAGGTGTGTGAAGTCACAGAATGGAGGTGTGTAAAGTCACAGAATGGAGGTGTGTGAAGTCAAAAAGGTGGTGTGTGAAGTCACAGAATGGAGGTGTGTGAAGTCACAGAATGGAGGTGTGTGAAGTCAAAAAGGTGGTGTGTGAAGTCACAGAATGGAGGTGTGTGAAGTCATGGAATGAAGGTGTGTGAAGTCAAAGATTGGAGGTGTGTGAAGTGAAACAATAGAGGTGTGTGAAGTCACAGAATGGAGTGTGTGAAGTCACAGAATGGAATTGTGTGAAGTCAAAACGGAGGTGTGTGAAGTCACAGAATGGAGGTGTGTGAAGTCACGGAATGGAGGTTTGTGAAGTCAGATTGGAGGTGTGTGAAATCACAGAATGGAGGTGTGTGAAGTCATAGAATGGAGGTGTGTGAAGACATAAAATGGAGGTGTGTGAACTCATAGAATGGAGGTGTGTGAAGTCAAAATGGAGTTGTGTGAAGTCACAGAATGGTGTTTTTTGATATCAACGAATGGAGGTGTGTGAAGTCATAGAATGGAGGTGTGTGAAGTCAGATTGCAGGTGTGTGAAGTCACAGAATGGAGGTGTGTGAAGTCACAGAATGGAGGTGTGTAAACTCAGAATGTAGGTGTGTGAAGCCACAGAATGGAGGTGTGTGAAATCATAGAATGGAATTTTGTGAAATCATAGAATGGAGGTGTGTGAAGTCACAGAATTGAGGTGTGTGAAGTCAGAATGGAGGTGTGTGAAGTCACAGAATGGAGGTTTGTGTACTCAAAATGGAGGTGTTTGAAGTCAAAGAATGGAGGTGTGTGAAGTCATAGAATGGAAGTGTGTGAAGTCATAGAATGGAGGTGTATGAACCCAGAATGCAGGTTTGTGAAGTCACAGAATGGAGGTTTGTGAAGTCATACAATGGAGGTGTGTGAAGTCATAGGATGGATGTTTCTAAAGTAAGATTGAAGGTGTGTGAAGTCATAGAATGGAGGTGTGTGAAGTCAAAATGGAGGTGTGTGAACTCATAGAATGGAGGTGTGTGAACTCATAGAATGGAGGTGTGTGAAGTCATGGAATGGAGGTGTGTGAAGTCCAAGAATGGAGGTGTGTGAAGTCAAAGAATGGAGGTGGGTGAAGTCACAGAATGGAGGTTGCCGGGGCCAACCGGCGGCAAACCAAGGTTCGCAGATTGGGGTTCCTGAAATCGGGGGCAAGGACTAGCAAGAAAGAGAAGAGAGACAGACACAGCGGGTCCGGGATGTCCGCAGTCCAGGTAAAGACTGCCGAGACTGCCGGTTTATTTTCTACTCCCCCTTCTTCCCTGCTCCTGACCCGGGGAACCTCCAGGTGTTACATTCATATGATAATTCTCAGGTCATTTGCATAGAATAGGGCCAGAAAGCAATAAGACAATAAAGCCATCGTCTGATGCAAGCCAAGGTACACTTTGATTCCACTCTGGCTCACAACAGGAGGTGTGTGAAGTCACAGAATTGAAGTGTGTGAAGTCAAAATGGAGGTGTGTGAAGTCACAGAATGGAGGTCTGTGAAGACACAGAATAGAGGTGTGTGAAGTCAGAATGGAGGTGTGTGAAGTCAGAATGGAGGTGTGTGAAATCATAGAATGGAGGTTTGTGAAGCCACAACGCAGGTGTGTGAACTCATGGAATGAAGGTGTGTGAAGTAAAATTGCAGGTGTGTGAAGTCATAGAATGGAGGTGTGTGAAGTCACAGAAAGGAGGTGTGTGAAATCACAGAATGGAGTTGTGTGAAGTCACAATAGTGGTGTGTGAAGTCATAGAATGGAGGTGTGTGAAGTCAAAGAATGGAGGTTTGTGAAGTCATAGAATGGAGGTGTGTGAAGTCATGGAATGGAGGTTTGTGAAGTCAAACATTGGAAGTGTGTGAAGTTAAAGAATGGAGGTGTGTGAAGTCATAGAATGTAGGTGTGTGAAGTCATAGATTGGAGGTGTGTCAAGACACAGAAGGGAGGTGTGTGAAGTCACAGAATGGAGTTGTGTGAAGTCACAATTCAGGTGTCAAGTCATAGAATGGAGGTGTGTGAAGTCAAAGTATGGAGGTGTGTGAAGTCATAGAATGGAGGTGTGTGAAATCACAGAATGGAGATGTGAGAAGTCACAGAATGGAGGTGTGTGAAGTCATAGAATGGAGGTGTGTGAAGTCACAGAATGGAGGTGTGTGAAGTCATAGAATGGAGGTGTGTGAAGTCATAGAATGGAGGTGTGTGAAGTATAGAATGGAGGACTGTGAACTCAGAATAGAGGTTTGTGAAGTCATAGAATGGAGGTGTGTGAAGTCACAGAATGGAGGTGTGTGAAGACATAGAATGGAGGTGTGTGAAGTCATAAAATGGAGGTGTGTGAATTCATAGAATGGAGGTGTGTGAAGTCACAATGGAGTTGTGTGAAGTCATAGAATGGTTGTTTTTGATGTCAACGAATGGACGTGTGTGAAGTCATAGAATGGAGGTGTGTGAAGTCAGATTGGAGGTGTGGAAAATCACAGAATGGAGGTGTGTCAACTCAGAAATGAGGTGTGTGAAGTCATAGAATGGAAGTGTGTGAAGTCATAGAATGGAAGTGTGTGAAATCATAGAATGGAGGTGTGTGAAGTCACAGAATTGAGGTGTGTGAAGTCAGAATGGAGGTGTGTGAAGTCAGAATGGAGGTGAGTTAAGTCATAGAATGGAGGTGTGTGAAGTCATAGAATGGAAGTGTGTGAAGTCATATAATGGAGGTCTGTGAACTCAGAATGGGGGTTTGTGAAGTCATAGAATGGAGGTGTGTGAAATCATAGAATGGAGGTGTGTGAAGTCACAGAATTGAGGTGTGTGAAGTCAGAATGGAGGTGTGTGAAGTCAGAATGGAGGTGTGTGAAGTCAGAATGGAGGTGTGTGAAGTCATAGAATGGAAGTGTGTGAAGTCATAGAATGGAGGTCTGTGAACTCAGAATGGGGGTTTGTGAAGTCATAGAATGGAGGTGTGTGAACTCAGAATGGAGGTGTGTGAAGTCACAGAATGGAGGTGTGTGAAGTCATAGAATGGAGGTGTGTGAAATCACAGAATGGAGGTGTGTGAATTCATAGAATGGAGGTGTGTGAACTCAGAATGGAGGTGTGTGAAGTCACAGAATGGAGGTGTGTGAAGTCACAGAATGGAGGTGTGTGAACTCAGAATGGAGGTGTGTGAAGCCACAGAATGGAGGTGTGTGAAGTCCTAGAATGGAAGTGTGTGAAGTCATAGAATGGAGGTGTATGAAGGAAGAATGGAGGTGTGTGAAGTCACAGAATGGAGGTGTGTGAACTCAGAATGGAGGTGTGTGAAGTCACAGAACGGAGGTTTGTGAAGTCATAGAATGGAGGTGTGTGAAGTCAGAGAATGGATGTTTCTGAAGTAAGAATGAAGGTGTGTGAAGTCATAGAATGGAGGTGTGTGAAGTCAAATTGGAGGTGTGTGAACTCATAGAATGGAGGTGTTTGAACTCATAGAATGGAGGTGAAGTCATGGAATGGAGGTGTGTGAAGTCAAAGAATGGAGGTGTGTGAAGTGAAACAATAGAGGTGTGTGAAGTCAGAGAATGGAGGTGTGTGAAGTCACAGAATGGAAGAGTGTGAAGTCAAAACGGAGGTGTGTGAAGTCACAGAATGGAGGTGTGTGAAGTCACAGAATTGAGGTGTGTGAAGTCAAAAAGGTGGTGTGTGAAGTCACAGAATGCAGGTGTGTGAAGTCATACAATGGAGGTGTGTGAAGTCACAGAATGGAGGGGTGAGAAGTCAGAATGACGGTATGTGAAGTCACAGAATGGAGGTGTGTGAAGTCACAGAATGGATGTTTGTGAAGTAGGAATGAAGGTATGTGAAGTCACAGAATGGAGGTGTGTGAAGTCACAGAATGGAGGTGTGTGATGTCATAGAATGGAGGTGTGTGAAGTCATAGAATTGAGGTGTGTGAAGTCATAGAATGGAGGTGTGTGAAGTCATAAAATGGAGGTGTGTGAACCCATAGAATGGAGGTGTGTGAAGTCAAAATGAAGTTGTGTGAAGTCATAGAATGTTGTTTTTTGATGTCAACGAATGGAGGTGTGTGAAGTCATAGAATGGAGGTGTGTGATGTCAGATTGGAGTTGTGTGAAATCACAAAATGGAGGTGTGTGAAGTCACAGAATGGAGGTGTGTGAACTCAGAAGGTAGGTGTGTGAAGCCACAGAATGGAGGTGTGTGAAGTCATAGAATGAAAGTGTGTGAAATCATAGAATGGAGGTGTGTGAAGTCATAGAATGGAGGTTTGTGAAATCACAGAATGGAGGTGTGTGAACTCAGAAGGTAGGTGTGTGAAGCCACAGAATGGAGGTGTGTTAAGTCATAGAATGAAAGTGTGTGAAATCATAGAATGGAGGTGTGTGAAGTCACAGAATCAAGGTGTGTGAAGTCAGAATGGAGGTGTGTGAAGTCAGAATGGAGGTGAGTGAAGTCATAGAATGGAGGTGTGTGAAATCATAGAATGGAGGTCTGTGAACTCTGAATGAAGGTTTGTGAAGTCATAGAATGGAGGTGTGTAACTCAGGTTGGAGGTGTGTGAAGTCACAGAATGGAGGTGTGTGAAGTCATAGAATGGAGGTTTGTGAAATCACAGAATGGAGGTGTGTTAATTCATTGAATGGAGTTGTGTGAAGTCATAGGATCGAGGTGTGTGAAGTCACAGAATGGAGGTGTGTGAAGTCACAGAATGGAGGTGTGTGAGGTCACAGAATGGAGGTGTGTGAACTCCTAATGTAGGTGTGTGAAGCCACAGAATGGAGGTGTGTGAAGTCATAGAATGGAAGTGTGTGAAGTCATAGAATTGAGGTGTGTGAAGTCATAGAATGGAGGTGTGTGAAGTCATAAAATGGAGGTGTGTGAAGTCATAGAATGGAGGTGTGTGAAGTTAAAATGGAGTTGTGTGAAGTCATAGAATGGTGGTTTTTGATGTCAACGAATGGAGGTGTGTGAAGTCACAGAATGGAGGTTTGTGAAGTCATAGAATGGAAGTGTGTGAAGTCACAATGGAGGTGTGTGAAGTCAGAATGGAGGTGAGTGAAGTCATAGAATGGAGGTGTGTTAAGTCATACAATGGAGGTCTGTGAACTCAGAATGGAGGTTTGTGATGTCATAGAATGGAGGTGTGCGAAATCACAGAATGGAGGTGTGTGAAGTCATAGAATTGAGGCGTGTGAAGTCATAAAATGGAGGTGTGTGAATTCATAGAATGGAGGTGTGTGAAGTCACAATGGAGTTGTGTGAATTCATAGAATGGTTGTTTTTGATGTCAACGAATGGAGGTGTGTGAAGTCATAGAATGGAGGTGTGTGAAGTCAGATTGGAGGTGTGTGAAATCACAGAATGGAGGTGAGTCAACTCAGAAATGAGGTGTGTGAAGTCATAGAATGGAGGTGTGTGAAGTCATAGAATGGAAGTGTGTGAAATCATAGAATAGAGGTGTGTGAAGTCAAAGAATTGAGGTGTGTGAAGTCAGAATGGAGGTGTGTGAAATCAGAATGGAGGTGTGTGAAGTGAAACAATAGAGGTGTGTGAAGTCACAGAATGGAGTGTGTGAAGTCACAGAATGGAAGTGTGTGAAGTCAAAACGGAGGTGTGTGAAGTCACAGAATGGAGGTGTGTGAAGTCACAGAATGGAGGTGTGTGAAGTCAAAAAGGTGGTGTGTGAAGTCACAGAATGGAGGTGTGTGAAGTCACAGAATGGAGGTGTGTGAAGTCAAAAAGGTGGTGTTTGAAGTCACAGAATGGAGGTGTCTGAAGTCATGGAATGGAGGTGTGTGAAGTCAAAGATTGGAGGTGTGTGAAGTGAAACAATAGAGGTGTGTGAAGTCACAGAATGGAGTGTGTGAAGTCACAGAATGGAAGTGTGTGAAGTCAAAACGGAGGTGTTTGAAGTCACAGAATGGAGGTGTGTGAAGTCACAGAATGGAGGTGTGTGAAGTCAAAAAGGTGGTGTGTGAAGTCACAGAATGGAGGTGTGTGAATTCATAGAAGGGAGCTGTGTGAAGTCAGATTGGAGGTGTGGAAAATCACAGAATGGAGGTGTGTCAACTCAGAAATGAGGTGTGTGAAGTCATAGAATGGAAGTGTGTGAAGTCATAGAATGGAAGTGTGTGAAATCATACAATGGAGGTGTGTGAAGTCACAGAATTGAGGTGTGTGAAGTCAGAATGGAGGTGTGTGAAGTCAGAATGGAGGTGAGTTAAGTCATAGAATGGAGGTGTGTGAAGTCATAGAATGGAAGTGTGTGAAGTCATATAATGGAGGTCTGTGAACTCAGAATGGGGGTTTGTGAAGTCATAGAATGGAGGTGTGTGAAATCATAGAATGGAGGTGTGTGAAGTCACAGAATTGAGGTGTGTGAAGTCAGAATGGAGGTGTGTGAAGTCAGAATGGAGGTGTGTGAAGTCAGAATGGAGGTGTGTGAAGTCATAGAATGGAAGTGTGTGAAGTCATAGAATGGAGGTCTGTGAACTCAGAATGGGGGTTTGTGAAGTCATAGAATGGAGGTGTGTGAACTCAGAATGGAGGTGTGTGAAGTCACAGAATGGAGGTGTGTGAAGTCATAGAATGGAGGTGTGTGAAATCACAGAATGGAGGTGTGTATATTCATAGAATGGAGGTGTGTGAACTCAGAATGGAGGTGTGTGAAGTCACAGAATGGAGGTGTGTGAAGTCACAGAATGGAGGTGTGTGAACTCAGAATGGAGGTGTGTGAAGCCACAGAATGGAGGTGTGTGAAGTCCTAGAATGGAAGTGTGTGAAGTCATAGAATGGAGGTGTGTGAAGGAAGAATGGAGGTGTGTGAAGTCACAGAATGGAGGTGTGTGAACTCAGAATGGAGGTGTGTGAAGTCACAGAACGGAGGTTTGTGAAGTCATAGAATGGAGGTGTGTGAAGTCAGAGAATGGATGTTTCTGAAGTAAGAATGAAGGTGTGTGAAGTCATAGAATGGAGGTGTGTGAAGTCAAATTGGAGGTGTGTGAACTCATAGAATGGAGGTGTTTGAACTCATAGAATGGAGGTGAAGTCATGGAATGGAGGTGTGTGAAGTCAAAGAATGGAGGTGTGTGAAGTGAAACAATAGAGGTGTGTGAAGTCAGAGAATGGAGGTGTGTGAAGTCACAGAATGGAAGAGTGTGAAGTCAAAACGGAGGTGTGTGAAGTCACAGAATGGAGGTGTGTGAAGTCACAGAATTGAGGTGTGTGAAGTCAAAAAGGTGGTGTGTGAAGTCACAGAATGCAGGTGTGTGAAGTCACAGAATGGAGGGGTGAGAAGTCAGAATGACGGTATGTGAAGTCACAGAATGGAGGTGTGTGAAGTCACAGAATGGATGTTTGTGAAGTAGGAATGAAGGTATGTGAAGTCACAGAATGGAGGTGTGTGAAGTCACAGAATGGAGGTGTGTGATGTCATAGAATGGAGGTGTGTGAAGTCATAGAATTGAGGTGTGTGAAGTCATAGAATGGAGGTGTGTGAAGTCATAAAATGGAGGTGTGTGAACCCATAGAATGGAGGTGTGTGAAGTCAAAATGAAGTTGTGTGAAGTCATAGAATGTTGTTTTTTGATGTCAACGAATGGAGGTGTGTGAAGTCATAGAATGGAGGTGTGTGAAGTCAGATTGGAGTTGTGTGAAATCACAAAATGGAGGTGTGTGAAGTCACAGAATGGAGGTGTGTGAACTCAGAAGGTAGGTGTGTGAAGCCACAGAATGGAGGTGTGTGAAGTCATAGAATGAAAGTGTGTGAAATCATAGAATGGAGGTGTGTGAAGTCATAGAATGGAGGTTTGTGAAATCACAGAATGGAGTTGTGTGAACTCAGAAGGTAGGTGTGTGAAGCCACAGAATGGAGGTGTGTTAAGTCATAGAATGAAAGTGTGTGAAATCATAGAATGGAGGTGTGTGAAGTCACAGAATCAAGGTGTGTGAAGTCAGAATGGAGGTGTGTGAAGTCAGAATGGAGGTGAGTGAAGTCATAGAATGGAGGTGTGTGAAGTCATAGAATGGAGGTCTGTGAACTCAGAATGAAGGTTTGTGAAGTCATAGAATGGAGGTGTGTGAACTCAGGTTGGAGGTGTGTGAAGTCACAGAATGGAGGTGTGTGAAGTCCATAGAATGGAGGTTTGTGAAATCACAGAATGGAGGTGTGTTAATTCATTGAATGGAGTTGTGTGAAGTCATAGGATCGAGGTGTGTGAAGTCACAGAATGGAGGTGTGTGAAGTCACAGAAGGAGGTGTGTGAGGTCACAGAATGGAGGTGTGTGAACTCCTAATGTAGGGTGTGTGAAGCCACAGAATGGAGGTGTGTGAAGTCATAGAATGGAAGTGTGTGAAGTCATAGAATTGAGGTGTGTGAAGTCATAGAATGGAGGTGTGTGAAGTCCATAAAATGGAGGTGTGTGAAGTCATAGAATGGAGGTGTGTGAAGTTAAAATGGAGTTGTGTGAAGTCATAGAATGGTGGTTTTTGATGTCAACGAATGGAGGTGTGTAAAGTCACAGAATGGAGGTTTGTGAAGTCATAGAATGGAAGTGTGTGAAGTCACAATGGAGGTGTGTGAAGTCAGAATGGAGGTGAGTGAAGTCATAGATGGAGGTGTGTTAAGTCATACAATGGAGGTCTGTGAACTCAGAATGGAGGTTTGTGATGTCATAGAATGGAGGTGTGTGAAATCACAGAATGGAGGTGTGTGAAGTCATAGAATTGAGGCGTGTGAAGTCATAAAATGGAGGTGTGTGAATTCATAGAATGGAGGTGTGTGAAGTCACAATGGATTTGTGTGAATTCATAGAATGGTTGTTTTTGATGTCAACGAATGGAGGTGTGTGAAGTCATAGAATGGAGGTGTGTGAAGTCAGATTGGAGGTGTGTGAAATCACAGAATGGAGGTGAGTCAACACAGAATGAGGTGTGTGAAGTCATAGAATGGAGGTGTGTGAAGTCATAGAATGGAGGTGTGTGAAGTTAAAATGGAGTTGTGTGAAGTCATAGATGGTGTTTTTGATGTCAACGAATGGAGGTGTGTGAAGTCACAGAATGGAGGTTTGTGAAGTCATAGAATGGAAGTGTGTGAAGTCACAATGGAGGTGTGTGAAGTCAGAATGGAGGTGAGTGAAGTCATAGAAGGGGAGGTGTGTTAAGTCATACAATGGAGGTCTGTGAACTCAGAATGGAGGTTTGTGATGTCATAGAATGGAGGTGTGCGAAATCACAGAATGGAGGTGTGTGAAGTCATAGAATTGAGGCGTGTGAAGTCATAAAATGGAGGTGTGTGAATTCATAGAATGGAGGTGTGTGAAGTCACAATGGAGTTGTGTGAATTCATAGAATGGTTGTTTTTGACGTCAACGAATGGAGGTGTGTGAAGTCATAGAATGGAGGTGTGTGAAGTCAGATTGGAGGTGTGTGAAATCACAGAATGGAGGTGAGTCAACTCAGAAATGAGGTGTGTGAAGTCATAGAATGGAGGTGTGTGAAGTCATAGAATGGAAGTGTGTGAAATCATAGAATAGAGGTGTGTGAAGTCAAAGAATTGAGGTGTGTGAAGTCAGAATGGAGGTGTGTGAAATCAGAATGGAGGTGTGTGAAGTGAAACAATAGAGGTGTGTGAAGTCACAGAATGGAGTGTGTGAAGTCACAGAATGGAAGTGTGTGAAGTCAAAACGGAGGTGTGTGAAGTCACAGAATGGAGGTGTGTGAAGTCACAGAATGGAGGTGTGTGAAGTCAAAAAGGTGGTGTGTGAAGTCACAGAATGGAGGTGTGTGAAGTCACAGAATGGAGGTGTGTGAAGTCAAAAAGGTGGTGTTTGAAGTCACAGAATGGAGGTGTCTGAAGTCATGGAATGGAGGTGTGTGAAGTCAAAGATTGGAGGTGTGTGAAGTGAAACAATAGAGGTGTGTGAAGTCACAGAATGGAGTGTGTGAAGTCACAGAATGGAAGTGTGTGAAGTCAAAACGGAGGTGTTTGAAGTCACAGAATGGAGGTGTGTGAAGTCACAGAATGGAGGTGTGTGAAGTCAAAAAGGTGGTGTGTGAAGTCACAGAATGGAGGTGTGTGAATTCATAGAAGGGAGCTGTGTGAAGTCAGATTGGAGGTGTGGAAAATCACAGAATGGAGGTGTGTCAACTCAGAAATGAGGTGTGTGAAGTCATAGAATGGAAGTGTGTGAAGTCATAGAATGGAAGTGTGTGAAATCATACAATGGAGGTGTGTGAAGTCACAGAATTGAGGTGTGTGAAGTCAGAATGGAGGTGTGTGAAGTCAGAATGGAGGTGAGTTAAGTCATAGAATGGAGGTGTGTGAAGTCATAGAATGGAAGTGTGTGAAGTCATATAATGGAGGTCTGTGAACTCAGAATGGGGGTTTGTGAAGTCATAGAATGGAGGTGTGTGAAATCATAGAATGGAGGTGTGTGAAGTCACAGAATTGAGGTGTGTGAAGTCAGAATGGAGGTGTGTGAAGTCAGAATGGAGGTGTGTGAAGTCAGAATGGAGGTGTGTGAAGTCATAGAATGGAAGTGTGTGAAGTCATAGAATGGAGGTCTGTGAACTCAGAATGGGGGTTTGTGAAGTCATAGAATGGAGGTGTGTGAACTCAGAATGGAGGTGTGTGAAGTCACAGAATGGAGGTGTGTGAAGTCATAGAATGGAGGTGTGTGAAATCACAGAATGGAGGTGTGTATATTCATAGAATGGAGGTGTGTGAACTCAGAATGGAGGTGTGTGAAGTCACAGAATGGAGGTGTGTGAAGTCACAGAATGGAGGTGTGTGAACTCAGAATGGAGGTGTGTGAAGCCACAGAATGGAGGTGTGTGAAGTCCTAGAATGGAAGTGTGTGAAGTCATAGAATGGAGGTGTGTGAAGGAAGAATGGAGGTGTGTGAAGTCACAGAATGGAGGTGTGTGAACTCAGAATGGAGGTGTGTGAAGTCACAGAACGGAGGTTTGTGAAGTCATAGAATGGAGGTGTGTGAAGTCAGAGAATGGATGTTTCTGAAGTAAGAATGAAGGTGTGTGAAGTCATAGAATGGAGGTGTGTGAAGTCAAATTGGAGGTGTGTGAACTCATAGAATGGAGGTGTTTGAACTCATAGAATGGAGGTGAAGTCATGGAATGGAGGTGTGTGAAGTCAAAGAATGGAGGTGTGTGAAGTGAAACAATAGAGGTGTGTGAAGTCAGAGAATGGAGGTGTGTGAAGTCACAGAATGGAAGAGTGTGAAGTCAAAACGGAGGTGTGTGAAGTCACAGAATGGAGGTGTGTGAAGTCACAGAATTGAGGTGTGTGAAGTCAAAAAGGTGGTGTGTGAAGTCACAGAATGCAGGTGTGTGAAGTCACAGAATGGAGGGGTGAGAAGTCAGAATGACGGTATGTGAAGTCACAGAATGGAGGTGTGTGAAGTCACAGAATGGATGTTTGTGAAGTAGGAATGAAGGTATGTGAAGTCACAGAATGGAGGTGTGTGAAGTCACAGAATGGAGGTGTGTGATGTCATAGAATGGAGGTGTGTGAAGTCATAGAATTGAGGTGTGTGAAGTCATAGAATGGAGGTGTGTGAAGTCATAAAATGGAGGTGTGTGAACCCATAGAATGGAGGTGTGTGAAGTCAAAATGAAGTTGTGTGAAGTCATAGAATGTTGTTTTTTGATGTCAACGAATGGAGGTGTGTGAAGTCATAGAATGGAGGTGTGTGAAGTCAGATTGGAGTTGTGTGAAATCACAAAATGGAGGTGTGTGAAGTCACAGAATGGAGGTGTGTGAACTCAGAAGGTAGGTGTGTGAAGCCACAGAATGGAGGTGTGTGAAGTCATAGAATGAAAGTGTGTGAAATCATAGAATGGAGGTGTGTGAAGTCATAGAATGGAGGTTTGTGAAATCACAGAATGGAGTTGTGTGAACTCAGAAGGTAGGTGTGTGAAGCCACAGAATGGAGGTGTGTTAAGTCATAGAATGAAAGTGTGTGAAATCATAGAATGGAGGTGTGTGAAGTCACAGAATCAAGGTGTGTGAAGTCAGAATGGAGGTGTGTGAAGTCAGAATGGAGGTGAGTGAAGTCATAGAATGGAGGTGTGTGAAGTCATAGAATGGAGGTCTGTGAACTCAGAATGAAGGTTTGTGAAGTCATAGAATGGAGGTGTGTGAACTCAGGTTGGAGGTGTGTGAAGTCACAGAATGGAGGTGTGTGAAGTCATAGAATGGAGGTTTGTGAAATCACAGAATGGAGGTGTGTTAATTCATTGAATGGAGTTGTGTGAAGTCATAGGATCGAGGTGTGTGAAGTCACAGAATGGAGGTGTGTGAAGTCACAGAATGGAGGTGTGTGAGGTCACAGAATGGAGGTGTGTGAACTCCTAATGTAGGTGTGTGAAGCCACAGAATGGAGGTGTGTGAAGTCATAGAATGGAAGTGTGTGAAGTCATAGAATTGAGGTGTGTGAAGTCATAGAATGGAGGTGTGTGAAGTCATAAAATGGAGGTGTGTGAAGTCATAGAATGGAGGTGTGTGAAGTTAAAATGGAGTTGTGTGAAGTCATAGAATGGTGGTTTTTGATGTCAACGAATGGAGGTGTGTAAAGTCACAGAATGGAGGTTTGTGAAGTCATAGAATGGAAGTGTGTGAAGTCACAATGGAGGTGTGTGAAGTCAGAATGGAGGTGAGTGAAGTCATAGAATGGAGGTGTGTTAAGTCATACAATGGAGGTCTGTGAACTCAGAATGGAGGTTTGTGATGTCATAGAATGGAGGTGTGTGAAATCACAGAATGGAGGTGTGTGAAGTCATAGAATTGAGGCGTGTGAAGTCATAAAATGGAGGTGTGTGAATTCATAGAATGGAGGTGTGTGAAGTCACAATGGATTTGTGTGAATTCATAGAATGGTTGTTTTTGATGTCAACGAATGGAGGTGTGTGAAGTCATAGAATGGAGGTGTGTGAAGTCAGATTGGAGGTGTGTGAAATCACAGAATGGAGGTGAGTCAACTCAGAAATGAGGTGTGTGAAGTCATAGAATGGAGGTGTGTGAAGTCATAGAATGGAAGTGTGTGAAATCATAGAATAGAGGTGTGTGAAGTCAAAGAATTGAGGTGTGTGAAGTCAGAATGGAGGTGTGTGAAATCAGAATGGAGGTGTGTGAAGTGAAACAATAGAGGTGTGTGAAGTCACAGAATGGAGTGTGTGAAGTCACAGAATGGAAGTGTGTGAAGTCAAAACGGAGGTGTGTGAAGTCACAGAATGGAGGTGTGTGAAGTCACAGAATGGAGGTGTGTGAAGTCAAAAAGGTGGTGTGTGAAGTCACAGAATGGAGGTGTGTGAAGTCACAGAATGGAGGTGTGTGAAGTCAAAAAGGTGGTGTTTGAAGTCACAGAATGGAGGTGTCTAAAGTCATGGAATGGAGGTGTGTGAAGTCAAAGATTGGAGGTGTGGGAAGTGAAACAATAGAGGTGTGTGAAGTCACAGAATGGAGTGTGTGAAGTCACAGAATGGAAGTGTGTGAAGTCAAAACGGAGGTGTTTGAAGTCACAGAATAGAGGTGTGTGAAGTCACAGAATGGAGGTGTGTGAAGTCAAAAAGGTGGTGTGTGAAGTCACAGAATGGAGGTGTGTGAATTCATAGAAGGGAGCTGTGTGAAGTCAGAATGGAGGTGTGTGAAGTCAAAATGGAGGGGTGTGAAGTAAGAATGGAGGTGTGTGAAGTCACAGAATGGAGGTGTGTGAAGTCATTGAATGGAGGTGTGTGAAATCATATAATGAAGGTGTGTGAAGTCAGAATGGAGGTGTGTCACGTCACAGAATTGAGGTCTGTGAAGTCAGAGAATTGAGGTTTGTGAAGTCAGAATGAAGGTGTTTGAAGTCATAGAATGGAGGTGTGTGAAGTCACAGAATGGAGGTGTGTGAAGTCATAGAATGGAGGTGTGTGAAGTCATAGAATTGAGGTGTGTGAAGTCATAGAATGGAGGTGTGTGAAGTCACAGAATGGAGGTGTGTGAAATCAGAATGGAGGTGTGTGAAGTCATAGACTGAGGTGGGTGAAGTCATAGAAAGGAGGTGTGGGAAGTCATAGAATGGAGGAGTGTGAAGTCATAGAGTGGAGGTGAGTGAAGTCACAGATTCGAGGTGTGTGATGTCATAGAATGGAAGTGTGTGAAGTCAGAATGGAGGTGTGTGAAATCATAGAATGGAGATGTGTGAACTCATAGAATGGAGTTGTGTGACGTCACAATGGAAGAGTGTGAAGTCATAGAATGGAGGTGTGAGAAGTCACAGAATGGAGGTGTGTGAAGTCATAAAATGAAGGTGTGTGAAGTCAGGATGGAGGTGTGTGAAGTCACAGAATGGAGGTGTGTGAACTCAGAATGGAGGTGTGTAAAGTCAAAATGGAGGTGTGTGAAGTCATAGTATGGAGGTGTGTGAAATCACAGAATGGAGTTTTTTGAAGTCACAGAATGGAGCTGTGTGAAGTCAGAAGGGAGGTGTGTGAAGTCATAGAATGGAGGTGTGTGAAGTCTGAATGGAGGTGTGTGAACTCATAGAATGGTGGTGTGTGAAGTCACAATGGAGGTGTGCGAAGTCATAGAATTTAGATGTGTGGAGTCACAAAATGGAGGTGTGTGAAGTCATAGAATGGAGGTGAGTGAAGTCATAGAATGGAGGTGTGTGAAGTCAGAATGGAGGTGTGTGAAGTCACAGAATTGAGGTGTGTGAAGTCACAGAATGGAGGTGTGTGAAGTCAGAATGAAGGTTTGTGAAATCACAGAATGGAGGTGTGTGAAGTCACAGAATGGATATTTGTGAAGTAAGAATGAAGGTGTTTGAAGTCATAGAGTGGAGGTGTGTGAAGTCACAGAATGGAGGTGTGTGAAGTCATAGAACGGAGGTGTGTGAAGTCATAGAATTGAGGTGTGTGAAGTCATAGAATGGAGGTGTGTGAAGTCATAAAATGGAGGTGTGTGAAGTCATAGAATGGAGGTGTGTGAAGTTAAAATGGAGTTGTGTGAAGTCATAGAATGGTGGTTTTTGATGTCAACGAATGGAGGTGTGTGAAGTCACAGAATGGAGGTTTGTGAAGTCATAGAATGGAAGTGTGTGAAGTCACAATGGAGGTGTGTGAAGTCAGAATGGAGGTGAGTGAAGTCATAGAATGGGGGTGTGTTAAGTCATACAATGGAGGTCTGTGAACTCAGAATGGAGGTTTGTGATGTCATAGAATGGAGGTGTGTGAAATCACAGAATGGAGGTGTGTGAAGTCATAAAATGGAGGCGTGTGAAGTCATAAAATGGAGGTGTGTGAATTCATAGAATGGAGGTGTGTGAAGTCACAATGGAGTTGTGTGAATTCATAGAATGGTTGTTTTTGATGTCAACGAATGGAGGTGTGTGAAGTCATACAATGGAGGTGTGTGAAGTCAGATTGGAGGTGTGTGAAATCACAGAATGGAGGTGAGTCAACTCAGAAATGAGGTGTGTGAAGTCATAGAATGGAGGTGTGTGAAGTCATAGAATGGAAGTGTGTGAAATCATAGAATAGAGGTGTGTGAAGTCAAAGAATTGAGGTGTGTGAAGTCAGAATGGAGGTGTGTGAAGTCAGAATGGAGGTGTGTGAAGTGAAACAATAGAGGTGTGTGAAGTCACAGAATGGAGTGTGTGAAGTCACAGAATGGAAGTGTGTGAAGTCAAAACGGAGGTGTGTGAAGTCACAGAATGGAGGTGTGTGAAGTCACAGAATGGAGGTGTGTGAAGTCAAAAAGGTGGTGTGTGAAGTCACAGAATGGAGGTGTGTGAAGTCACAGAATGGAGGTGTGTGAAGTCAAAAAGGTGGTGTGTGAAGTCACAGAATGGAGGTGTCTGAAGTCATGGAATGGAGGTTTGTGAAGTCAAAGATTGGAGGTGTGTGAAATGAAACAATAGAGGTGTGTAAAGTGACAGAATGGAGTGTGTGAAGTCACAGAATGGAAGAGTGTGAAGTCAAAACGGAGGTGTTTGAAGTCACAGAATGGAGGTGTGTGAAGTCACAGAATGGAGGTGTGTGAAGTCAAAAAGGTGGTGTGTGAAGTCACAGAATGGAGGTGTGTGAATTCATAGAAGGGAGCTGTGTGAAGTCAGAATGGAGGTGTGTGAAGTCAAAATGGAGGGGTGTGAAGTAAGAATGGAGGTGTGTGAAGTCACAGAATGGAGGTGTGTGAAGTCATTGAATGGAGGTGTGTGAAATCATATAATGAAGGTGTGTGAAGTCAGAATGGAGGTGTGTCACGTCACAGAATTGAGGTCTGTGAAGTCAGAGAATTGAGGTTTGTGAAGTCAGAATGAAGGTGTTTGAAGTCATAGAATGGAGGTGTGTGAAGTCACAGAATGGAGGTGTGTGAAGTCATAGAATGGAGGTGTGTGAAGTCATAGAATTGAGGTGTGTGAAGTCATAGAATGGAGGTGTGTGAAGTCACAGAATGGAGGTGTGTGAAATCAGAATGGAGGTGTGTGAAGTCATAGACTGAGGTGGGTGAAGTCATAGAAAGGAGGTGTGGGAAGTCATAGAATGGAGGAGTGTGAAGTCATAGAGTGGAGGTGAGTGAAGTCACAGATTCGAGGTGTGTGATGTCATAGAATGGAAGTGTGTGAAGTCAGAATGGAGGTGTGTGAAATCATAGAATGGAGATGTGTGAACTCATAGAATGGAGTTGTGTGACGTCACAATGGAAGAGTGTGAAGTCATAGAATGGAGGTGTGAGAAGTCACAGAATGGAGGTGTGTGAAGTCATAAAATGAAGGTGTGTGAAGTCAGGATGGAGGTGTGTGAAGTCACAGAATGGAGGTGTGTGAACTCAGAATGGAGGTGTGTAAAGTCAAAATGGAGGTGTGTGAAGTCATAGTATGGAGGTGTGTGAAATCACAGAATGGAGTTTTTTGAAGTCACAGAATGGAGCTGTGTGAAGTCAGAAGGGAGGTGTGTGAAGTCATAGAATGGAGGTGTGTGAAGTCTGAATGGAGGTGTGTGAACTCATAGAATGGTGGTGTGTGAAGTCACAATGGAGGTGTGCGAAGTCATAGAATTTAGATGTGTGGAGTCACAAAATGGAGGTGTGTGAAGTCATAGAATGGAGGTGAGTGAAGTCATAGAATGGAGGTGTGTGAAGTCAGAATGGAGGTGTGTGAAGTCACAGAATTGAGGTGTGTGAAGTCACAGAATGGAGGTGTGTGAAGTCAGAATGAAGGTTTGTGAAATCACAGAATGGAGGTGTGTGAAGTCACAGAATGGATATTTGTGAAGTAAGAATGAAGGTGTTTGAAGTCATAGAGTGGAGGTGTGTGAAGTCACAGAATGGAGGTGTGTGAAGTCATAGAACGGAGGTGTGTGAAGTCATAGAATTGAGGTGTGTGAAGTCATAGAATGGAGGTGTGTGAAGTCATAAAATGGAGGTGTGTGAAGTCATAGAATGGAGGTGTGTGAAGTTAAAATGGAGTTGTGTGAAGTCATAGAATGGTGGTTTTTGATGTCAACGAATGGAGGTGTGTGAAGTCACAGAATGGAGGTTTGTGAAGTCATAGAATGGAAGTGTGTGAAGTCACAATGGAGGTGTGTGAAGTCAGAATGGAGGTGAGTGAAGTCATAGAATGGGGGTGTGTTAAGTCATACAATGGAGGTCTGTGAACTCAGAATGGAGGTTTGTGATGTCATAGAATGGAGGTGTGTGAAATCACAGAATGGAGGTGTGTGAAGTCATAAAATGGAGGCGTGTGAAGTCATAAAATGGAGGTGTGTGAATTCATAGAATGGAGGTGTGTGAAGTCACAATGGAGTTGTGTGAATTCATAGAATGGTTGTTTTTGATGTCAACGAATGGAGGTGTGTGAAGTCATACAATGGAGGTGTGTGAAGTCAGATTGGAGGTGTGTGAAATCACAGAATGGAGGTGAGTCAACTCAGAAATGAGGTGTGTGAAGTCATAGAATGGAGGTGTGTGAAGTCATAGAATGGAAGTGTGTGAAATCATAGAATAGAGGTGTGTGAAGTCAAAGAATTGAGGTGTGTGAAGTCAGAATGGAGGTGTGTGAAGTCAGAATGGAGGTGTGTGAAGTGAAACAATAGAGGTGTGTGAAGTCACAGAATGGAGTGTGTGAAGTCACAGAATGGAAGTGTGTGAAGTCAAAACGGAGGTGTGTGAAGTCACAGAATGGAGGTGTGTGAAGTCACAGAATGGAGGTGTGTGAAGTCAAAAAGGTGGTGTGTGAAGTCACAGAATGGAGGTGTGTGAAGTCACAGAATGGAGGTGTGTGAAGTCAAAAAGGTGGTGTGTGAAGTCACAGAATGGAGGTGTCTGAAGTCATGGAATGGAGGTTTGTGAAGTCAAAGATTGGAGGTGTGTGAAATGAAACAATAGAGGTGTGTAAAGTGACAGAATGGAGTGTGTGAAGTCACAGAATGGAAGAGTGTGAAGTCAAAACGGAGGTGTTTGAAGTCACAGAATGGAGGTGTGTGAAGTCACAGAATGGAGGTGTGTGAAGTCACAGAATGGAGGTGTGTGAAGTCATAGAATGGAGGTGTGTGAAGATATAAAATGGAGGTGTGTGAAGTCATAGAATGGAGGTGTGTGAAGTCAAAATGGAGTTGTGTGAATTCACAGAATGGTTTTTTTTGATGTCAACGAATGGAGGTGTGTGAAGTCAAAGAATGGAGGTGTGTGAAGTCAGATTGGAGGTGTGTGAAATCACAGAATGGAGGTGTGTGAAGTCACAGAATGGAGGTGTGTAAACTCAGAATGTAGGTGTGTGAAGCCACAGAATGGAGGTGTGTGAAATCATAGAATGGAATTGTGTGAAATCATAGAATGGAGGTGTGTGAAGTCACAGAATTGAGGTGTGTGAAGTCAGAATGGAGGTGTGTGAAGTCAGAATGGAGGTGAGTGAAGTCATAGAATGGCGGTGTGTGAAGTCATAGAATGGAGGTCTGTGAACTCAGAATGGAGGTTTGTGAAGTCATAGAATGGAGGTGTATGAACTGAGAATGGAGTTGTGTGAAGTCACAGAATGGAGGTGTGTGAAGTCATAGAATGGAGGTTTGTGAAATCACAAAATGGAAGTGTGTGAAGTCATAGAATGGAGTTGTGTGAAGTCAAAATGAAGGTGTGTGAACTCATAGAATGGAGGTGTGTGAATTCACAGAACGGAGGTGTGTGAAGTCATGGAATGGATGTGTGTGAATTCATAATGGATGTGAGTGAAGTCATAGAATGGAGGTGTGTGAAGTCATATAATGGAGGTGTGTGAAATCATACAATGGAGGTGTCTGAAATCATAGAATGGAGGTGTTTGAAGTCACAGAATGGAGGTGTGTGAAGTCAGAATAGAGGTGTGTGAAGTCACAGAATTGAGGTGTGTGAAGTCACAGAATGGAGGTGTGTGAAGTCACAGAATGGATGTTTGTGAAGTAAGAATGAAGGTGTTTGAAGTCATAGAGTGGAGGTGTGTGAAGTCACAGAATGGAGGTGTGTGAAGTCACAGAATGGAGGTGTGTGAAGTCATACAATGGAGGTGAGTGAAGTCCGAATGGAGTTCTGTGAAGTCACAGAATGGAGGTGTGTGAACTCAGAATGGAGGTGTGTGAAGTCATAGAAGGAGGTGTGTGAAGTCATAGATGTAGGTGTGTGAAGTCATAGTATGGAGGTGTGTGAAATCATAGAATGGAGTTTTGTGAAGTCACAGAATGGAGCTGTGTGAAGTCATAGAATGGAAGTGTTTGAAGTCATAGAATGGAAGTGTTTGAAGTCATAGAATGGAGGTGTGTGAAGTCAGAATGAACGTGTGAAGTGACAGAATTGAGGTGTGTGAAGTCACAGAATGGAGATTTGTGAAGACATACAATGGAGGTGTGTGAAGTCATAGAATGGATGTTTCTAAAGTAAGACTGAATGTGTGTGAAGTCATAGAATGGAGGTGTGTGAAGTCAAAATTAAGGTGTGTGAACTCATAGAATGGAGGTGTGTGAACTCATAGATTGGAGGTGTGAAGTCATGGAATGGAGGTGTGTGAAGTCAAAGAATGGAGGTGTGTGAAGTCAAACAATAGAGGTGTGTGAAGTCACAGAATGGAGGTGTGTGAAGTCATGCAATGAAGGTGTGTGAAGTCAGAATGGAGGTGTTTGAAGTCACAGAATGGAGGTGTGTGAAGTCATAGAATGGAGGTGTGTGAAGTCACAATTGAGGTGTGTGAAGTCATAGTATTTAGGTGTGTGAAGTCACAAAATGGAGGTGTGTGAAGGCATCGAATGGAGGTATGTGAAGTCACAGAATGGAGGTGTGTGAAGTCAGAATGAAGGTGTGTGAAGTCACAGAATGGAGGTGTGTGAAGTCACAGAATGGATGTTTGTGAAGTAAGAATGAAGGTGTTTGAAGTCATAGAGTGGAGGTGTGTGAAGTCAGAGAATGGAGATGTGTGAAGTCACAGAATGGAGGTGTGTGAAGTCATACAATGGAGGTGAGTGAAGTCCTAATGGAGTTCTGTGAAGTCACAGAATGGAGGTGGGTGAACTCAGAATGGAGGTGTGTGAAGTCATAGAAGGAGGTGTGTGAAGTCATAGATGTAGGTGTGTGAAGTCATAGTATGGAGGTGTGTGAAATCATAGAATGGAGTTTTGTGAAGTCACAGAATGGAGCTGTGTGAAGTCAGAATGGAGGTGTGTGAAGTCATAGAATAGAAGTGTGTGAAGTCAAAATGGAGGTGTGTGAACTCATAGAATGGATGGGTGTGAAGTCACAGAATTGAAGTGTGTGAAGTCATAGAATGGAGGTGTGTGAATTCTTAGAATGGAGGTGTGTGAAATCACAGAATGGAGGTGTGTGAAGTCACAGAATGGAGGTGTTTGAACTCACAATAGAGGTGTGTGAAGTCACAGAATGGAGGTGTGTGAAGTCATAGAATGGAAGTGTGTGAAGTCATAGAATGGAGGTGTGTGAAGTCATAGAATGGATGTGTGTGAAGTCACAGAACTGAGGTGTGTGAAGTCATAGAATGGATGTGTGTGAATTCATAGAATGGAGGTGTGTGAAATCACAGAATGGATGTGTGTGAAGTCACAGAATGGAGGTGTTTGAACTCACAATAGAGGTGTCTGAAGTCACAGAATGGAGGTGTGTGAAGTCATAGAATGGAAGTGTTTGAAGTCATAGAATGGAGGTGTGTGAAGTCAGAATGGACGTGTGAAGTCACAGAATTGAGGAGTGTGAAGTCACAGAATGGAGGTGTGTGAAGTCAAAATTAAGGTGTGTGAACTCATTGAATGGAGGTGTGTGAACTCATAGATTGGAGGTGTGAAGTCATGGAATGGAGGTGTGTGAAGTCAAAGAATGGGGTGTGTGAAGTCAAACAATAGAGGTGTGTGAAGTCACAGAATGGAGGTGTGTGAACTCAGAATGGAGGTGTGTGAAGTCACAGAATGGAGGTTTGTGAAGTCATATAATGGTGGTGTGTGAAGTCATAGAATGGATGTTTCTGAAGTAAGAATGAAGGTGTGTGAAGTCATAGAATGGAGTTGTGTGAAGTCAAAATGAAGGTGTGTGAACTCATAGAATGGAGGTGTGTGAATTCACAGAACGGAGGTGTGTGAAGTCATGGAATGGATGTGTGTGAGGTCAGAATGGAGGTGTGAGAAGTCACAGAATGGAGGTGTGTGAATTCAGAATGGAGGTGAGTGAAGTCATAGAATGGAGGTGTGTGAAGTCAGAATGGAGGTGTGAGAAGTCACAGAATGGAGGTGTGTGAAGTCAGAATGGAGGTGTGTGAAGTCACAGAATGGAGGTGTGTGAAGTCATAGAATGGAGTTGTGTGAAGTCATAGAATTTAGGTGTTTGAAGTCATAGAATGGAGGTGTGTGAAGTCACAGAATGGAGGTTTGTGACGTCAGAATGGAGGTGTTTGAAGTCATAGAATGGAGTTGTGTGAAGTCATAGAATTTAGGTATGTGAACTCATAGAATGAGGTGTGTGAAGTCACAGAAAGGAGGTTTGTGACGTCAGAATGGAGGTGTGTGAAGTCATAGAATGGAGGTGTGTGAAGTCATAGAATGGAGGTGTGTGAAGTCAGAATGGAGGTGTGTGAAATCATAGAATGGAGATGTGTGAACTCATAAAATGGAGGTGTGTGCGTCACAATGGAAGTGTGTGAAGTCATAGAAGGGAGGTGTGTGAAGTCAGAGAATGGAGGTGTGTGAAGTCATGCAATGAAGGTGTGTGAAGTCAGAATGGAGGTGTTTGAAGTCACAGAATGGAGGTGTGTGAAGTCATAGAATGGAGGTGTGTGAAGTCACAATTGAGGTGTGTGAAGTCATAGAATTTAGGTGTGTGAAGTCACAAAATGGAGGTGTGTGAAGGCATCGAATGGAGGTATGTGAAGTCACAGAATGGAGGTGTGTGAAGTCAGAATAGAGGTGTGTGAAGTCACAGAATTGAGGTGTGTGAAGTCATAGAATGGAGGTGTGTGAAGTCATAGAATGGAGGTGTGTGAAATCATACAATGGAGGTGTCTGAAATCATAGAATGGAGGTGTTTGAAGTCACAGAATGGAGGTGTGTGAAGTCAGAATTGAGGTGTGTGAAGTCATAGAAATGAGGTGTCTGAAGTCACAGAATGCAGGTGTGTGAAGTCATAGAATGGAGCTGGGTGAATTCATAGATGGAGGTGTGTGAAATCATAGAATGGAATTGTGTGAAGTCAGAATGGAAGTGTATCAAGTCACAGAATTGAGGTATGTGAAGACACAGAATAGAGGTGTGTGAAGTCAGAATGGAGGTGTGTGAAGTCACAGAATGGAGGTGTGTGAAGTCATAGAATGGAGTTGTGTGAAGTCATAGAATTTAGGTGTTTGAAGTCATAGAATGGAGGTGTGTGAAGTCACAGAATGGAGGTTTGTGACGTCAGAGTGGAGGTGTTTGAAGTCATAGAATGGAGTTGTGTGAAGTCATAGAATTTAGGTATGTGAACTCATAGAATGAGGTGTGTGAAGTCACAGAAAGGAGGTTTGTGACGTCAGAATGGAGGTGTGTGAAGTCATAGAATGGAGGTGTGTGAAGTCATAGAATGGAGGTGTGTGAAATCATACAATGGAGGTGTCTGAAATCATAGAATGGAGGTGTTTGAAGTCACAGAATGGAGGTGTGTGAAGTCAGAATTGAGGTGTGTGAAGTCATAGAAATGAGGTGTCTGAAGTCACAGAATGCAGGTGTGTGAAGTCATAGAATGGAGCTGGGTGAATTCATAGATGGAGGTGTGTGAAATCATAGAATGGAATTGTGTGAAGTCAGAATGGAAGTGTATCAAGTCACAGAATTGAGGTATGTGAAGACACAGAATAGAGGTGTGTGAAGTCAGAATGGAGGTGTGTGAAGTCACAGAATGGAGGTGTGTGAAGTCATAGAATGGAGTTGTGTGAAGTCATAGAATTTAGGTGTTTGAAGTCATAGAATGGAGGTGTGTGAAGTCACAGAATGGAGGTTTGTGACGTCAGAATGGAGGTGTTTGAAGTCATAGAATGGAGTTGTGTGAAGTCATAGAATTTAGGTATGTGAACTCATAGAATGAGGTGTGTGAAGTCACAGAAAGGAGGTTTGTGACGTCAGAATGGAGGTGTGTGAAGTCATAGAATGGAGGTGTGTTAGGTCATAGAATGGAGGTGTGTGAAATCATACAATGGAGGTGTCTGAAATCATAGAATGGAGGTGTTTGAAGTCACAGAATGGAGGTGTGTGAAGTCAGAATTGAGGTGTGTGAAGTCATAGAAATGAGGTGTCTGAAGTCACAGAATGCAGGTGTGTGAAGTATAGAATGGAGCTGGGTGAATTCATAGATGGAGGTGTGTGAAATCATAGAATGGAATTGTGTGAAGTCAGAATGGAAGTGTATCAAGTCACAGAATTGAGGTATGTGAAGACACAGAATAGAGGTGTGTGAAGTCAGAATGGAGGTGTGTGAAGTCACAGAATGGAGGTGTGTGAAGTCATAGAATGGAGTTGTGTGAAGTCATAGAATTTAGGTGTTTGAAGTCATAGAATGGAGGTGTGTGAAGTCACAGAATGGAGGTTTGTGACGTCAGAATGGAGGTGTTTGAAGTCATAGAATGGAGTTGTGTGAAGTCATAGAATTTAGGTGTGTGAACTCATAGAATGAGGTGTGTGAAGTCACAGAATGGAGGTTTGTGACGTCAGAATGGAGGTGTGTGAAGTCATAGAATGGATTTGTTTGAAGTCATAGAATGGAGGTGTGTGAAGTCAGAATGGAGGTGTGTGAAATCATAGAATGGAGATGATGTGTGAACTCATAAAATGGAGGTGTGTGCGTCACAATGGAAGTGTGTGAAGTCATAGAAGGGAGGTGTGTGAAGTCAGAGAATGGAGGTGTGTGAAGTCATGCAATGAAAGTGTGTGAAGTCAGAATGGAGGTGTTTGAAGTCACAGAATGGAGGTGTGTGAAGTCATAGAATGGAGGTGTGTGAAGTCACAATTGAGGTGTGTGAAGTCATAGAATTTAGGTGTGTGAAGTCACAAAATGGAGGTGTGTGAAGGCATCGAATGGAGGTATGTGAAGTCACAGAATGGAGGTGTGTGAAGTCAGAATAGAGGTGTGTGAAGTCACAGAATTGAGGTGTGTGAAGTCATAGAATGGAGGTGTGTGAAGTCATAGAATGGAGGTGTGTGAAATCATACAATGGAGGTGTGTGAAGTCATAGAATGGAGGTGATTGAAGTCAGAGAATAGAGGTGTGTGAAGTCAGAATGGAGGTGTGAGAAGTCACAGAATGGAGGTGTGTGAATTCATAATGGATGTGAGTGAAATCATAGAATGGAGGTGTGTGAAGGCATAGAATGGAGGTGTGTGAAATCATACAATGGAGGTGTCTGAAATCATAGAATGGAGGTGTTTGAAGTCACAGAATGGAGGTGTGTGAAGTCAGAATTGAGGTGTGTGAAGTCATAGAAATGAGGTGTCTGAAGTCACAGAATGCAGGTGTGTGAAATCATAGAATGGAGCTGGGTGAATTCATAGATGGAGGTGTGTGAAATCATAGAATGGAATTGTGTGAAGTCAGAATGGAAGTGTATCAAGTCACAGAATTGAGGTATGTGAAGACACAGAATAGAGGTGTGTGAAGTCAGAATGGAGGTGTGTGAAGTCACAGAATGGAGGTGTGTGAAGTCATAGAATGGAGTTGTGTGAAGTCATAGAATTTAGGTGTTTGAAGTCATAGAATGGAGGTGTGTGAAGTCACAGAATGGAGGTTTGTGACGTCAGAATGGAGGTGTTTGAAGTCATAGAATGGAGTTGTGTGAAGTCATAGAATTTAGGTGTGTGAACTCATAGAATGAGGTGTGTGAAGCCACATTATGGAGGTTTGTGACGTCAGAATGGAGGTGTGTGAAGTCATAGAATGGATTTGTGTGAAGTCATAGAATGGAGGTGTGTGAAGTCAGAATGGAGGTGTGTGAAATCATAGAATGGAGATGTGTGAACTCATAAAATGGAGGTGTGTGCGTCACAATGGAAGTGTGTGAAGTCATAGAAGGGAGGTGTGTGAAGTCAGAGAATGGAGGTGTGTGAAGTCATGCAATGAAGGTGTGTGAAGTCAGAATGGAGGTGTTTGAAGTCACAGAATGGAGGTGTGTGAAGTCATAGAATGGAGGTGTGTGAAGTCACAATTGAGGTGTGTGAAGTCATAGAATTTAGGTGTGTGAAGTCACAAAATGGAGGTGTGTGAAGGCATCGAATGGAGGTATGTGAAGTCACAGAATGTAGGTGTGTGAAGTCAGAATAGAGGTGTGTGAAGTCACAGAATTGAGGTGTGTGAAGTCATAGAATGGAGGTGTGTGAAGTCATAGAATGGAGGTGTGTGAAATCATACAATGGAGGTGTCTGAAATCATAGAATGGAGGTGTTTGAAGTCACAGAATGGAGGTGTGTGAAGTCAGAATTGAGGTGTGTGAAGTCATAGAAATGAGGTGTCTGAAGTCACAGAATGCAGGTGTGTGAAATCATAGAATGGAGCTGGGTGAATTCATAGATGGAGGTGTGTGAAATCATAGAATGGAATTGTGTGAAGTCAGAATGGAAGTGTATCAAGTCACAGAATTGAGGTATGTGAAGACACAGAATAGAGGTGTGTGAAGTCAGAATGGAGGTGTGTGAAGTCACAGAATGGAGGTGTGTGAAGTCATAGAATGGAGTTGTGTGAAGTCATAGAATTTAGGTGTTTGAAGTCATAGAATGGAGGTGTGTGAAGTCACAGAATGGAGGTTTGTGACGTCAGAGTGGAGGTGTTTGAAGTCATAGAATGGAGTTGTGTGAAGTCATAGAATTTAGGTGTTTGAAGTCATAGAATGGAGGTGTGTGAAGTCACAGAATGGAGGTTTGTGACGTCAGAATGGAGGTGTTTGAAGTCATAGAATGGAGTTGTGTGAAGTCATAGAATTTAGGTATGTGAACTCATAGAATGAGGTGTGTGAAGTCACAGAAAGGAGGTTTGTGACGTCAGAATGGAGGTGTGTGAAGTCATAGAATGGAGGTGTGTGAGGTCATAGAATGGAGGTGTGTGAAATCATACAATGGAGGTGTCTGAAATCATAGAATGGAGGTGTTTGAAGTCACAGAATGGAGGTGTGTGAAGTCAGAATTGAGGTGTGTGAAGTCATAGAAATGAGGTGTCTGAAGTCACAGAATGCAGGTGTGTGAAGTATAGAATGGAGCTGGGTGAATTCATAGATGGAGGTGTGTGAAATCATAGAATGGAATTGTGTGAAGTCAGAATGGAAGTGTATCAAGTCACAGAATTGAGGTATGTGAAGACACAGAATAGAGGTGTGTGAAGTCAGTATGGAGGTGTGTGAAGTCACAGAATGGAGGTGTGTGAAGTCATAGAATGGAGTTGTGTGAAGTCATAGAATTTAGGTGTTTGAAGTCATAGAATGGAGGTGTGTGAAGTCACAGAATGGAGGTTTGTGACGTCAGAATGGAGGTGTTTGAAGTCATAGAATGGAGTTGTGTGAAGTCATAGAATTTAGGTGTGTGAACTCTTAGAATGAGGTGTGTGAAGTCACAGAATGGAGGTTTGTGACGTCAGAATGGAGGTGTGTGAAGTCATAGAATGGATTTGTGTGAAGTCATAGAATGGAGGTGTGTGAAGTCAGAATGGAGGTGTGTGAAATCATAGAATGGAGATGTGTGAACTCATAAAATGGAGGTGTGTGCGTCACAATGGAAGTGTGTGAAGTCATAGAAGGGAGGTGTGTGAAGTCAGAGAATGGAGGTGTGTGAAGTCATGCAATGAAGGTGTGTGAAGTCAGAATGGAGGTGTTTGAAGTCACAGAATGGAGGTGTGTGAAGTCATAGAATGGAGGTGTGTGAAGTCACAATTGAGGTGTGTGAAGTCATAGAATTTAGGTGTGTGAAGTCACAAAATGGAGGTGTGTGAAGGCATCGAATGGAGGTATGTGAAGTCACAGAATGGAGGTGTGTGAAGTCAGAATAGAGGTGTGTGAAGTCACAGAATTGAGGTGTGTGAAGTCATAGAATGGAGGTGTGTGAAGTCATAGAATGGAGGTGTGTGAAATCATACAATGGAGGTGTCTGAAATCATAGAATGGAGGTGTTTGAAGTCACAGAATGGAGGTGTGTGAAGTCAGAATTGAGGTGTGTGAAGTCATAGAAATGAGGTGTCTGAAGTCACAGAATGCAGGTGTGTGAAGTCATAGAATGGAGCTGGGTGAATTCATAGATGGAGGTGTGTGAAATCATAGAATGGAATTGTGTGAAGTCAGAATGGAAGTGTATCAAGTCACAGAATTGAGGTATGTGAAGACACAGAATAGAGGTGTGTGAAGTCAGAATGGAGGTGTGTGAAGTCACAGAATGGAGGTGTGTGAAGTCATAGAATGGAGTTGTGTGAAGTCATAGAATTTAGGTGTTTGAAGTCATAGAATGGAGGTGTGTGAAGTCACAGAATGGAGGTTTGTGACGTCAGAATGGAGGTGTTTGAAGTCATAGAATGGAGTTGTGTGAAGTCATAGAATTTAGGTGTGTGAACTCATAGAATGAGGTGTGTGAAGCCACATTATGGAGGTTTGTGACGTCAGAATGGAGGTGTGTGAAGTCATAGAATGGATTTGTGTGAAGTCATAGAATGGAGGTGTGTGAAGTCAGAATGGAGGTGTGTGAAATCATAGAATGGAGATGTGTGAACTCATAAAATGGAGGTGTGTGCGTCACAATGGAAGTGTGTGAAGTCATAGAAGGGAGGTGTGTGAAGTCAGAGAATGGAGGTGTGTGAAGTCATGCAATGAAGGTGTGTGAAGTCAGAATGGAGGTGTTTGAAGTCACAGAATGGAGGTGTGTGAAGTCATAGAATGGAGGTGTGTGAAGTCACAATTGAGGTGTGTGAAGTCATAGAATTTAGGTGTGTGAAGTCACAAAATGGAGGTGTGTGAAGGCATCGAATGGAGGTATGTGAAGTCACAGAATGGAGGTGTGTGAAGTCAGAATAGAGGTGTGTGAAGTCACAGAATTGAGGTGTGTGAAGTCATAGAATGGAGGTGTGTGAAGTCATAGAATGGAGGTGTGTGAAATCATACAATGGAGGTGTCTGAAATCATAGAATGGAGGTGTTTGAAGTCACAGAATGGAGGTGTGTGAAGTCAGAATTGAGGTGTGTGAAGTCATAGAAATGAGGTGTCTGAAGTCACAGAATGCAGGTGTGTGAAATCATAGAATGGAGCTGGGTGAATTCATAGATGGAGGTGTGTGAAATCATAGAATGGAATTGTGTGAAGTCAGAATGGAAGTGTATCAAGTCACAGAATTGAGGTATGTGAAGACACAGAATAGAGGTGTGTGAAGTCAGAATGGAGGTGTGTGAAGTCACAGAATGGAGGTGTGTGAAGTCATAGAATGGAGTTGTGTGAAGTCATAGAATTTAGGTGTTTGAAGTCATAGAATGGAGGTGTGTGAAGTCACAGAATGGAGGTTTGTGACGTCAGAATGGAGGTGTTTGAAGTCATAGAATGGAGTTGTGTGAAGTCATAGAATTTAGGTGTGTGAACTCATAGAATGAGGTGTGTGAAGCCACATTATGGAGGTTTGTGACGTCAGAATGGAGGTGTGTGAAGTCATAGAATGGATTTGTGTGAAGTCATAGAATGGAGGTGTGTGAAGTCAGAATGGAGGTGTGTGAAATCATAGAATGGAGATGTGTGAACTCATAAAATGGAGGTGTGTGCGTCACAATGGAAGTGTGTGAAGTCATAGAAGGGAGGTGTGTGAAGTCAGAGAATGGAGGTGTGTGAAGTCATGCAATGAAGGTGTGTGAAGTCAGAATGGAGGTGTTTGAAGTCACAGAATGGAGGTGTGTGAAGTCATAGAATGGAGGTGTGTGAAGTCACAATTGAGGTGTGTGAAGTCATAGAATTTAGGTGTGTGAAGTCACAAAATGGAGGTGTGTGAAGGCATCGAATGGAGGTATGTGAAGTCACAGAATGGAGGTGTGTGAAGTCAGAATAGAGGTGTGTGAAGTCACAGAATTGAGGTGTGTGAAGTCATAGAATGGAGGTGTGTGAAGTCATAGAATGGAGGTGTGTGAAATCATACAATGGAGGTGTCTGAAATCATAGAATGGAGGTGTTTGAAGTCACAGAATGGAGGTGTGTGAAGTCAGAATTGAGGTGTGTGAAGTCATAGAAATGAGGTGTCTGAAGTCACAGAATGCAGGTGTGTGAAATCATAGAATGGAGCTGGGTGAATTCATAGATGGAGGTGTGTGAAATCATAGAATGGAATTGTGTGAAGTCAGAATGGAAGTGTATCAAGTCACAGAATTGAGGTATGTGAAGACACAGAATAGAGGTGTGTGAAGTCAGAATGGAGGTGTGTGAAGTCACAGAATGGAGGTGTGTGAAGTCATAGAATGGAGTTGTGTGAAGTCATAGAATTTAGGTGTTTGAAGTCATAGAATGGAGGTGTGTGAAGTCACAGAATGGAGGTTTGTGACGTCAGAGTGGAGGTGTTTGAAGTCATAGAATGGAGTTGTGTGAAGTCATAGAATTTAGGTGTTTGAAGTCATAGAATGGAGGTGTGTGAAGTCACAGAATGGAGGTTTGTGACGTCAGAATGGAGGTGTTTGAAGTCATAGAATGGAGTTGTGTGAAGTCATAGAATTTAGGTATGTGAACTCATAGAATGAGGTGTGTGAAGTCACAGAAAGGAGGTTTGTGACGTCAGAATGGAGGTGTGTGAAGTCATAGAATGGAGGTGTGTGAGGTCATAGAATGGAGGTGTGTGAAATCATACAATGGAGGTGTCTGAAATCATAGAATGGAGGTGTTTGAAGTCACAGAATGGAGGTGTGTGAAGTCAGAATTGAGGTGTGTGAAGTCATAGAAATGAGGTGTCTGAAGTCACAGAATGCAGGTGTGTGAAGTATAGAATGGAGCTGGGTGAATTCATAGATGGAGGTGTGTGAAATCATAGAATGGAATTGTGTGAAGTCAGAATGGAAGTGTATCAAGTCACAGAATTGAGGTATGTGAAGACACAGAATAGAGGTGTGTGAAGTCAGTATGGAGGTGTGTGAAGTCACAGAATGGAGGTGTGTGAAGTCATAGAATGGAGTTGTGTGAAGTCATAGAATTTAGGTGTTTGAAGTCATAGAATGGAGGTGTGTGAAGTCACAGAATGGAGGTTTGTGACGTCAGAATGGAGGTGTTTGAAGTCATAGAATGGAGTTGTGTGAAGTCATAGAATTTAGGTGTGTGAACTCTTAGAATGAGGTGTGTGAAGTCACAGAATGGAGGTTTGTGACGTCAGAATGGAGGTGTGTGAAGTCATAGAATGGATTTGTGTGAAGTCATAGAATGGAGGTGTGTGAAGTCAGAATGGAGGTGTGTGAAATCATAGAATGGAGATGTGTGAACTCATAAAATGGAGGTGTGTGCGTCACAATGGAAGTGTGTGAAGTCATAGAAGGGAGGTGTGTGAAGTCAGAGAATGGAGGTGTGTGAAGTCATGCAATGAAGGTGTGTGAAGTCAGAATGGAGGTGTTTGAAGTCACAGAATGGAGGTGTGTGAAGTCATAGAATGGAGGTGTGTGAAGTCACAATTGAGGTGTGTGAAGTCATAGAATTTAGGTGTGTGAAGTCACAAAATGGAGGTGTGTGAAGGCATCGAATGGAGGTATGTGAAGTCACAGAATGGAGGTGTGTGAAGTCAGAATAGAGGTGTGTGAAGTCACAGAATTGAGGTGTGTGAAGTCATAGAATGGAGGTGTGTGAAGTCATAGAATGGAGGTGTGTGAAATCATACAATGGAGGTGTCTGAAATCATAGAATGGAGGTGTTTGAAGTCACAGAATGGAGGTGTGTGAAGTCAGAATTGAGGTGTGTGAAGTCATAGAAATGAGGTGTCTGAAGTCACAGAATGCAGGTGTGTGAAGTCATAGAATGGAGCTGGGTGAATTCATAGATGGAGGTGTGTGAAATCATAGAATGGAATTGTGTGAAGTCAGAATGGAAGTGTATCAAGTCACAGAATTGAGGTATGTGAAGACACAGAATAGAGGTGTGTGAAGTCAGAATGGAGGTGTGTGAAGTCACAGAATGGAGGTGTGTGAAGTCATAGAATGGAGTTGTGTGAAGTCATAGAATTTAGGTGTTTGAAGTCATAGAATGGAGGTGTGTGAAGTCACAGAATGGAGGTTTGTGACGTCAGAATGGAGGTGTTTGAAGTCATAGAATGGAGTTGTGTGAAGTCATAGAATTTAGGTGTGTGAACTCATAGAATGAGGTGTGTGAAGTCACAGAATGGAGGTTTGTGACGTCAGAATGGAGGTGTGTGAAGTCATAGAATGGATTTGTGTGAAGTCATAGAATGGAGGTGTGTGAAGTCAGAATGGAGGTGTGTGAAATCATAGAATGGAGATGTGTGAACTCATAAAATGGAGGTGTGTGCGTCACAATGGAAGTGTGTGAAGTCATAGAAGGGAGGTGTGTGAAGTCAGAGAATGGAGGTGTGTGAAGTCATGCAATGAAGGTGTGTGAAGTCAGAATGGAGGTGTTTGAAGTCACAGAATGGAGGTGTGTGAAGTCATAGAATGGAGGTGTGTGAAGTCACAATTGAGGTGTGTGAAGTCATAGAATTTAGGTGTGTGAAGTCACAAAATGGAGGTGTGTGAAGGCATCGAATGGAGGTATGTGAAGTCACAGAATGGAGGTGTGTGAAGTCAGAATAGAGGTGTGTGAAGTCACAGAATTGAGGTGTATGAAGTCACACAATGGAGGTGTGTTAAGTCAGAATGAAGGTGTGTGAAGTCACAGAATGGAGGTGTGTGAAGTCACAGAATGGATATTTGTGAAGTAAGAATGAAGGTGTTTGAAGTCATAAAGTGGAGGTGTGTGAAGTCACAGAATGGAGGTGTGTGAAGTCACAGAATGGAGGTGTGTGAAGTCATACAATGGAGGTGAGTGAAGTCCGAATGGAGTTCTGTGAAGTCACAGAATGGAGGTGTGTGAACTCAGAATGGAGGTGTGTGAAGTCATAGAAGGAGATGTGTGAAGTCATAGATGTAGGTGTGTAAAGTCATAGTATGGAGGTGTGTGAAATCATAGAATGGACTTTTGTGAAGTCACAGAATGGAGCTGTGTGAAGTCAGAATGGAGGTGTGTGAAGTCATAGAATAGAAGTGTGTGAAGTCAAAATGGAGGTGTGTGAACTCATAGAATGGATGTGTGTGAAGTCACAGAATTGAGGTGTGTGAAGTCATAGAATGGAGGTGTGTGAATTCATAGAACGGAGGTGTGTGAAATCACAGAATGGAGGTGTGTGAAGTCACAGAATGGAGGTGTTTGAACTCACAATAGAGGTGTCTGAAGTCACAGAATGGGGGTGTGTGAAGTCATAGAATGGAAGTGTTTGAAGTCATAGAATGGAGGTGTGTGAAGTCAGAATGGACCTGTGAATTCACAGAATTGAGGTGTGTGAAGTCACAGAATGGAGGTTTGTGAAGACATACAATGGAGGTGTGTGAAGTCATAGAATGGATGTTTCTAAAGTAAGACTGAATGTGTGTGAAGTCATAGAATGGAGGTGTGTGAAGTCAAAATTAAGGTGTGTGAACTCATAGAATGGAGGTGTGTGAACTCATAGATTGGAGGTGTGAAGTCATGGAATGGAGGTGTGTGAAGACAAAGAATGGAGGTGTGTGAAGTCAAACAATAGAGGTGTGTGAAGTCACAGAATGGAGGTGTGTGAACTCAGAATGGAGGTGTGTGAAGTCAGAGAATGGAGGTTTGTGAAGTCATATAATGGAGGTGTGTGAAGTCATAGAATGGATGTTTCTGAAGTAAGAATGAAGGTGTGTGAAGTCATAGAATGGAGTTGTGTGAAGTCAAAATGAAGGTGTGTGAACTCATAGAATGGAGGTGTGTGAATTCACAGAACGGAGGTGTGTGAAGTCATGGAATGGATGTGTGTGAGGTCAGAATGGAGGTGTGAGAAGTCACAGAATGGAGGTGTGTGAATTCAGAATGGAGGTGAGTGAAGTCATAGAATGGAGGTGTGTGAAGTCAGAATGGAGGTGTGAGAAGTCACAGAATGGAGTTGGGTGAATTCATAGATGGAGGTGTGTGAAGTCATAGAATGGAGGTGTGTGAAGTCATAGAATGGAGGTGTGTGAAATCATACAATGGAGGTGTCTGAAATCATAGAATGGAGGTGTGTGAAGTCACAGAATGGAGGTGTGTGAAGTCATAGAATGGAGTTGTGTGAAGTCATAGAATTTAGGTGTTTCAAGTCATAGAATGGAGGTGTGTGAAGTCACAGAATGGAGGTGTGTGAACTCATAGAATGGAGGTGTATGAAGTCATAGATGGAGGTGTGTGAAGTCATAATATGGACGTGTGTGAAATCATAGAATGGAGTTTTGTAAAGTCACAGAATGGAGCTGTGTGAAGTCAGAATGGAGGTGTGTGAAGTCTTAGAATGGAGGTGTGTGAAGTCAGAATGGAGGTGTGTGAACTCATAGAATGGAGGTGTGTGAAGTCAGAATGGAGGTGTGTGAAATCATAGAATTGATGTTTTTGAAGTAAGAATGAAGGTGTGTGAAGTCATAGAATGGAGGTGTGTAACGTCAGAGAATGGAGTTGTGTGAAGTCATAGAATGGAGCTGTGTGAAGTCAGAATGGACGTGTGTGAAGTCACAGAATGGAGGTGTGCCAACTCAGAATGGAGGTGTGTGAAGTCAGAGAATGGAGGTGTGTGTAGTTGTAGAATGCAGGTGTGTGAAGTCATAGAATGGAGATGTGTGAAGTCAGAATAGAGGTGTGTGAAGTCAGAGAATTGAGGTGCGTGAACACAGAATGGAGTTTTGTGAAGTCACAGAATGGAGGTGTGTGAAGTCATAGAATGGAGGTGTGTGAAGTCATAGAATTGAGGTTTGTGAAGTCATAGAATGGAGGTGTGTGAAGTCATAAAATGGAGGTGTGTGATCTCAGAATGGAGGTGTGTGATGTCAAAATGGAGTTGTGTGAAGTCATAGAATGGTGGTTTTTGATGTCAACGAATGGAGGTGTGTGAAGTCATAGAATGGAGGTGTGTGAAGTCAGAATGGAGGTGTGTGAAGTCAGAATGGAGGTGAGTGAAGTCATAGAATGGAGGTGTGTGAAATCACAGAATGGAGGTGTGTCAACTCAGAAATGAGGTGTGTGAAGTCATAGAATGGAAGTGTGTGAAGTCATAGAATGGAAGTGTGTGAAATCATAGAATGGAGGTGTGTGAAGTCACAGAATTGAGGTGTGTGAAGTCAGAATGGAGGTGTGTGAAGTCAGAATGGAGGTGAGTGAAGTCATAGAATGGAGGTGTGTGAAGTCATAGAATGGAGGTCTGTGAACTCAGAATGAAGGTTTGTGAAGTCATAGAATGGAGGTGTGTGAAGTCATAGAATGGAGGTGTGTGAAGTCACAGAATGGAGGTGTGTGAAGTCATAGAATGGAGGTTTGTGAAATCACAGAATGGAGGTGTGTGAATTCATAGAATTGAGGTGTGTGAAGTCATGGGATCGAGGTGTGTGAAGTCACAGAATGGAGGTGTGTGAAGTCACAGAATGGAGGTGTGTGAAGTCACAGAATGTAGGTGTGTGAACTCAGAATGTACTTGTGTGAAGCCACAGAATGGAGGTGTGTGAAGTCATAGAATGGAAGTGTGTGAAGTCATAGAAAGGAGGTGTGTGAATTCAGAATGGAGGTGTGTGAAATCATAGAATGGAAGTGTTTGAATTCACAGAATGGAGGTGTGTGAAGTCAGAGTGGAGGTGTGTGAAGTCATAGAATTGAGGTGTGAAATCAGAATGGAGGTGTGTGAAGTCATAGAATGCAGGTGTGTGAAGTCACAATGGAGGTGTGTGAAGTCATAGAATGGAGGTGTGTGAAGTCACAGAATGGAGGTGTGTGAAGGCATAGAATGGAGCTGGGTGAAGTCATAGAATGGAGGTGTGGGAAATCATAGAATGGAGGAGTGTGAAGTTAGAATGGAGGTGTGTGAAGTCATAGAATGGAGGTGTGTGAAGTCAGAATGGAGGTGTGTGAAGTCATAGAATGGAGATGTATTAACTCATAGAATGGAGGTGTGTGACGTCACAATGGAAGTGTGTGAAGTCATAGAATGGAGGTGTGTGAAGTCATACAATGAAGGTGTGTGAAGTCAGAATGGAGGTGTGTGAAGTCACAGAATGGAGGTGTGTGAACTCAGAATGGAGTTGTGTGAAGTCATAGATGGAGGTGTGTGAAGTCATAGTATGGAGGTGTGTGAAATCATAGAATGGATTTTTGTTGAGTCAAAGAGTGGAGCTGTGTGAAGCCAGAATGGAGGAGTGTGAAGTCATAGAATGGAGGTGTGTGAAGTCAGAATGGCGGTGTGTGAACTCATACAATGGAGGTGTGTAAAGTCACAATGGAGGTGTGTGAAATCATAGAATGGAGGTGTGTGAAGTCATAGAATGGATGTTTTTGAAGTAAGAATGAAGGTGTGTGAAGTTATAGAATGGAGGTGTGTGACGTCACATAATGGAGTTTTGTGAAGTCATAGAATGGAGCATTGTGAAGTCAGAATGGAGGTGTGTAAAGTCACAGGATGGAGGTGTGTCAATTCAGAATGTAGGTGTGTGAAGTCACAGAATGGAGGTGTGTGAACTCAGAATGGAGGTGTGTGAAGTCACAGAATGGAGGTTTGTGAAGTCATATAATGGAGGTGTGTGAAGTCATAGAATGGATGTTTCTGAAGTAAGAATGAAGGTGTGTGAAGTCATAGAATGGAGTTGTGTGAAGTCAAAATGAAGGTGTGTGAACTCATAGAATGGAGGTGTGTGAATTCACAGAACGGAGGTGTGTGAAGTCATGGAATGGATGTGTGTGAGGTCAGAATGGAGGTGTGAGAAGTCACAGAATGGAGGTGTGTGAATTCAGAATGGAGGTGAGTGAAGTCATAGAATGGAGGTGTGTGAAGTCAGAATGGAGGTGTGAGAAGTCACAGAATGGAGTTGGGTGAATTCATAGATGGAGGTGTGTGAAGTCATAGAATGGAGGTGTGTGAAGTCATAGAATGGAGGTGTGTGAAATCATACAATGGAGGTGTCTGAAATCATAGAATGGAGGTGTGTGAAGTCACAGAATGGAGGTGTGTGAAGTCATAGAATGGAGTTGTGTGAAGTCATAGAATTTAGGTGTTTCAAGTCATAGAATGGAGGTGTGTGAAGTCACAGAATGGAGGTGTGTGAACTCATAGAATGGAGGTGTATGAAGTCATAGATGGAGGTGTGTGAAGTCATAATATGGACGTGTGTGAAATCATAGAATGGAGTTTTGTAAAGTCACAGAATGGAGCTGTGTGAAGTCAGAATGGAGGTGTGTGAAGTCTTAGAATGGAGGTGTGTGAAGTCAGAATGGAGGTGTGTGAACTCATAGAATGGAGGTGTGTGAAGTCAGAATGGAGGTGTGTGAAATCATAGAATTGATGTTTTTGAAGTAAGAATGAAGGTGTGTGAAGTCATAGAATGGAGGTGTGTAACGTCAGAGAATGGAGTTGTGTGAAGTCATAGAATGGAGCTGTGTGAAGTCAGAATGGACGTGTGTGAAGTCACAGAATGGAGGTGTGCCAACTCAGAATGGAGGTGTGTGAAGTCAGAGAATGGAGGTGTGTGTAGTTGTAGAATGCAGGTGTGTGAAGTCATAGAATGGAGATGTGTGAAGTCAGAATAGAGGTGTGTGAAGTCAGAGAATTGAGGTGCGTGAACACAGAATGGAGTTTTGTGAAGTCACAGAATGGAGGTGTGTGAAGTCATAGAATGGAGGTGTGTGAAGTCATAGAATTGAGGTTTGTGAAGTCATAGAATGGAGGTGTGTGAAGTCATAAAATGGAGGTGTGTGATCTCAGAATGGAGGTGTGTGATGTCAAAATGGAGTTGTGTGAAGTCATAGAATGGTGGTTTTTGATGTCAACGAATGGAGGTGTGTGAAGTCATAGAATGGAGGTGTGTGAAGTCAGAATGGAGGTGTGTGAAGTCAGAATGGAGGTGAGTGAAGTCATAGAATGGAGGTGTGTGAAATCACAGAATGGAGGTGTGTCAACTCAGAAATGAGGTGTGTGAAGTCATAGAATGGAAGTGTGTGAAGTCATAGAATGGAAGTGTGTGAAATCATAGAATGGAGGTGTGTGAAGTCACAGAATTGAGGTGTGTGAAGTCAGAATGGAGGTGTGTGAAGTCAGAATGGAGGTGAGTGAAGTCATAGAATGGAGGTGTGTGAAGTCATAGAATGGAGGTCTGTGAACTCAGAATGAAGGTTTGTGAAGTCATAGAATGGAGGTGTGTGAAGTCATAGAATGGAGGTGTGTGAAGTCACAGAATGGAGGTGTGTGAAGTCATAGAATGGAGGTTTGTGAAATCACAGAATGGAGGTGTGTGAATTCATAGAATTGAGGTGTGTGAAGTCATGGGATCGAGGTGTGTGAAGTCACAGAATGGAGGTGTGTGAAGTCACAGAATGGAGGTGTGTGAAGTCACAGAATGTAGGTGTGTGAACTCAGAATGTACTTGTGTGAAGCCACAGAATGGAGGTGTGTGAAGTCATAGAATGGAAGTGTGTGAAGTCATAGAAAGGAGGTGTGTGAATTCAGAATGGAGGTGTGTGAAATCATAGAATGGAAGTGTTTGAATTCACAGAATGGAGGTGTGTGAAGTCAGAGTGGAGGTGTGTGAAGTCATAGAATTGAGGTGTGTAATCAGAATGGAGGTGTGTGAAGTCATAGAATGCAGGTGTGTGAAGTCACAATGGAGGTGTGTGAAGTCATAGAATGGAGGTGTGTGAAGTCACAGAATGGAGGTGTGTGAAGGCATAGAATGGAGCTGGGTGAAGTCATAGAATGGAGGTGTGGGAAATCATAGAATGGAGGAGTGTGAAGTTAGAATGGAGGTGTGTGAAGTCATAGAATGGAGGTGTGTGAAGTCAGAATGGAGGTGTGTGAAGTCATAGAATGGAGATGTATTAACTCATAGAATGGAGGTGTGTGACGTCACAATGGAAGTGTGTGAAGTCATAGAATGGAGGTGTGTGAAGTCATACAATGAAGGTGTGTGAAGTCAGAATGGAGGTGTGTGAAGTCACAGAATGGAGGTGTGTGAACTCAGAATGGAGTTGTGTGAAGTCATAGATGGAGGTGTGTGAAGTCATAGTATGGAGGTGTGTGAAATCATAGAATGGATTTTTGTTGAGTCAAAGAGTGGAGCTGTGTGAAGCCAGAATGGAGGAGTGTGAAGTCATAGAATGGAGGTGTGTGAAGTCAGAATGGCGGTGTGTGAACTCATACAATGGAGGTGTGTAAAGTCACAATGGAGGTGTGTGAAATCATAGAATGGAGGTGTGTGAAGTCATAGAATGGATGTTTTTGAAGTAAGAATGAAGGTGTGTGAAGTTATAGAATGGAGGTGTGTGACGTCACATAATGGAGTTTTGTGAAGTCATAGAATGGAGCATTGTGAAGTCAGAATGGAGGTGTGTAAAGTCACAGGATGGAGGTGTGTCAATTCAGAATGTAGGTGTGTGAAGTCACAGAATGGAGGTGTGTGAAGTCAGAATGGAGGTGTGAAATCGCAGAATGGAGGTGGGTGAAGTCATAGAAAGGAGGTGTGGGAAGTCATAGAATGGAGGAGTGTGAACTCGTAGAGTGGAGGTGAGTGAAGTCAAAGATACGAGGTCTGTGAATTCATAGAATGGAGGTGTGTGAATTAAGAATGGAGGTGTGTGAAGTCATAGAATGGAGATAAGTGAACTCATAGAATGGAGGTGTGTGACGTCACAATGGAAGTGTGTGAAGTCATAGAATGGAGGTGTGTGAACTCACAGAATGGAGGTGTGTGAAGTCATACAATGGAGGTGAGTGAAGTCCGAATGGAGTTCTGTGAAGTCACAGAATGGAGGTGTGTGAAATCAGAATGGAGGTGTGTGAAGTAATAGGAGGAGGTGTGTGAAGTCATAGATGTAGGTGTGTGAAGTCATAGTATGGAGGTGTGTGAAACCATAGAATGGAGTTTTGTGAAGTCACAGAATGGAGCTGTGTGAAGTCAGAATGGAGGTGTGTGAAGTCATAGAATAGAAGTGTGTGAAGTCAAAATGGAGGTGTGTGAAGTCATAGAATGGATGTGTGTGAAGTCACAGAATTGAGGTGTGTGAAGTCATAGAATGGAGGTGTGTGAATTCATAGAATGGAGGTGTGTGAAATCACAGAATGGAGGTGTGTGAAGTCACAGAATGGAGGTGTTTGAACTCACAATAGAGGTGTCTGAAGTCACAGAATGGAGGTGTGTGAAGTCATAGAATGGAAGTGTTTGAAGTCATAGAATGGAGGTGTGTGAAGTCAGAAAGGACGTGTGAAGTCACAGAATTGAGGTGTGTGAAGTCACAGAATGGAGGTTTGTGAAGACATACAATGGAGGTGTGTGAAGTCATAGAATGGATGTTTCTAAAGTAAGACTGAATGCGTGTGAAGTCATAGAATGGAGGTGTGTGAAGTCAAAAGTAAGGTGTGTGAACTCATAGAATGGAGGTGTGTGAACTCATAGATTGGAGGTGTGAAGTCATGGAATGGAGGTGTGTGAAGTCAAAGTATGGAGGTGTGTGAAGTCACAGAATGGAGGTGTGTGAACTCAGAATGGAGGTGTGTGAAGTCACAGAATGGAGGTTTGTGAAGTCATATAATGTAGGAGTGTGAAGTCATAGAATGGATGTTTCTGAAGTAAGAATGAAGGTGTGTGAAGTCATAGAATGGAGTTGTGTGAAGTCAAAATGAAGGTGTGTGAACTCATAAAATGGAGGTGTGTGAATTCACAGAACGGAGGTGTGTGAAGTCATGGAATGGATGTGTGTGAGGTCAGAATGGAGGTGTGAGAAGTCACAGAATGGAGGTGTGTGAATTCATAATGGATGTGAGTGAAGTCATAGAATGGAGGTGTGTGAAGTCAGAATGGAGGTGTGAGAAGTCACAGAATGGAGTTGGGTGAATTCATAGATGGAGGTGTGTGAAGTCATAGAATGGAGGTGTGTGAAGTCATAGAATGGAGGTGTGTGAAATCATACAATGGAGGTGTCTGAAATCATAGAATGGAGGTGTGTGAATTCACAGAACGGAGGTGTGTGAAGTCATGGAATGGATGTGTGTGAGGTCAGAATGGAGGTGTGAGAAGTCACAGAATGGAGGTGTGTGAATTCAGAATGGAGGTGAGTGAAGTCATAGAATGGAGGTGTGTGAAATCAGAATTGAGGTGTGTGAAGTCATAGAAATGAGGTGTCTGAAGCCACAGAATGCAGGTGTGTGAAGTCATAGAATGGAGCTGGGTGAATTCATAGATGGAGGTGTGTGAAATCATAGAATGGAGGTGTGTGAAGTCAGAATGGAAGTGTGTGAAGTCACAGAATTGAGGTATGTGAAGACACAGAATAGAGGTGTGTGAAGTCAGAATGGAGGTGTGTGAAGTCACAGAATGGAGGTGTGTGAAGTCATAGAATGGAGTTGTGTGAAGTCATAGAATTTAGGTGTTTGAAGTCATAGAATGGAGGTGTGTGAAGTCACAGAATGGAGGTGTGTGAAGTCACAGAATGGAGGTGTTTGAAGTCATAGAATGGAGTTGTGTGAAGTCATAGAATTTAGGTGTGTGAACTCATAGAATGGAGGTGTGTGAAGTCACAGAATGGAGGTTTGTGACGTCAGAATGGAGGTGTGTGAAGTGATAGAATGGAGGTGTGTGAAGTGATAGAATGGAGGTGTGTGAAGTCAGAATGGAGGTGTGGGAAATCATAGAATGGAGATGTGTGAACTCATAAAATGGAGGTGTGTGCGTCACAATGGAAGTGTGTGAAGTCATAGAAGGGAGGTGTGTGAAGTCACAGAATGGAGGTGTGTGAACTCATAGAATGGAGGTGTATGAAGTCATAGATGGAGGTGTGTGAAGTCATAATATGGACGTGTGTGAAATCATAGAATGGAGTTTTGTGAAGTCACAGAATGGAGCTGTGTGAAGTCAGAATGGAGGTGTGTGAAGTCTTAGAATGGAGGTGTGTGAAGTCAGAATGGAGGTGTGTGAACTCATAGAATGGAGGTGTGTGAAGTCAGAATGGAGGTGTGTGAAATCATAGAATTGATGTTTTTGAAGTAAGAATGAAGGTGTGTGAAGTCATAGAATGGAAGTGTGTAACGTCAGAGAATGGAGTTGTGTGAAGTCATAGAATGGAGCTGTGTGAAGTCAGAATGGACGTGTGTGAAGTCACAGAATGGAGGTGTGCCAACTCAGAATGGAGGTGTGTGAAGTCAGAGAATGGAGGTGTGTGTAGTTGTAGAATGCAGGTGTGTGAAGTCATAGAATGGAGATGTGTGAAGTCAGAATAGAGGGGTGTGAAGTCACAGAATTGAGGTGCGTGAACACAGAATGGAGTTTTGTGAAGTCACAGAATGGAGGTGTGTGAAGTCATAGAATGGAGGTGTGTGAAGTCATAGAATGGATGTTTGTGAAGAATGAAGGTGTGTGAAGTCATAGAATGGAGGTGTGTGAAGTCAAAGAATGGAGGTGTGTGTTGTTATAGAATGGAGGTGTGTGAAGTCATAGAATGGAAGTGTGTGAAGTCATAGAATGGAGGTGATTGAAGTCAGAGAATAGAGGTGTGTGAAGTCATAATGGAGGTGTGAAGTCGCAGAATGTAGGTGGGTGAAGTCATAGAAAGAAGGTGTGGGAAGTCATAGAATGGAGGTCTGTGAAGTCATAGAATGGAGGTGTGTGAAGTCAGAATGGAGGTGGGGGAAGTCATAGAATGGACATGTGTGAACTCATAGAATGGAGGTGTGTGATGTCACAATGGATGTGTGAAGTCATAGAATGGAGGTGTGTGAAGTCACAGAATGGAGGTGTGTGAAGTCATACAATGGAGGTGTGTTAAGTCAGAATGGAGGTGTGTGAAGTCACAGAATGGAGGTGTGAGAACTCAAAATGGAGGTGTGTGAAGTCATAGATGGAGGTGTGTGAAGTCATAGAATGGAGGTGTGTTAAGTCACAATTGAGGTGTTTGAAGTCATAGAATTTAGGTGTGTGAAGTCACAAAATGGAGGTGTGTGAAGGCATCGAATGGAGGTATGTGAAGTCACAGAATGGAGGTGTGTGAAGTCAGAATAGAGGTGTGTGAAGTCACAGAATTGAGGTGTGTGAAGTCACAGAATGGAGGTGTGTGAAGTCAGAATGAAGGTGTGTGAAGTCACAGAATGGAGGTGTGTGAAGTCACAGAATGGACGTTTGTGAAGTAAGAATGAAGGTGTTTGAAGTCATAGAGTGGAGGTGTGTGAAGTCACAGAAGGTAGGTGTGTGAAGTCATAGAATAGAGGTGTGTGAAGTCATAGAATTGAGGTTTGTGAAGTCATAGAATGGAGGTGTGTGAAGTCATAAAATGGAGGTGTGTGAACTCATAGAATGGAGGTGTGTGATGTCAAAATGGAGTTGTGTGAAGTCATAGAATGGTGGTTTTTGATGTCAACGAATGGAGGTGTGTGAAGTCATAGAATGGAGGTGTGTGAAGTCAGATTTTAGGTGTGTGAAATCACTGAATGGAGGTGTGTCAACTCAGAAATGAGGTGTGTGAAATCATAGAATGGAAGTGTGTGAAGTCACAGAATGGAAGTGTGTGAAATCATAGAATGGAGGTGTGTGAAGTCACAGAATTGAAGTGTGTGAAGTCAGAACGGAGGTGTGTGAAGTCAGAATGGAGGTGAGTGAAGTCATAGAATGGAGGTGTGTGAAGTCATAGAATGGAGGTCTGTGAACTCAGAATGAAGGTTTGTGAAGTCATAGAATGGAGGTGTGTGAAGTCATAGAATGGAGTTGTGTGAAGTCACAGAATGGAGGTGTGTGAAGTCATAGAATGGAGGTTTGTGAAATCACAGAATGGAGGTGTGTGAATTCATAGAATGGAGGTGTGTGAAGTCATGGGATCGAGGTGTGTGAAGTCACAGAATGGAGGTGTGTGAAGTCACAGAATGGAGGTGTGTGAAGTCACAGAATGTAGGTGTGTGAACTCAGAATGTACTTGTGTGAAGCCACAGAATGGAGGTGTGTGAACTCATAGAATGGAGGTGTGTGAAGTCACAAAGGAGGTGTGTGAAATTATATAATGGAGGTGTGTGAAATCACAAAATGGAGGTGTGTGAAGTCATAGAAAGGAGGTGTGTGAAGTCATACAATTGGTGTTTTTGAAGTAAGAATGAAGGTGTGTGAAGTCATAGAATGGAGGTGTGTAACGTCAGAGAATGGAGTTGTGTGAAGTCATAGAATGGAGCTGTGTGAAGTCAGAATGGACGTGTGTGAAGTCACAGAATGGAGGTGTGCCAACTCAGAATGGAGGTGTGCGAAGTCACAGAATGGAGGTGTGTGTAGTTGTAGAATGCAGGTGTGTGAAGTCATAGAATGGAGATGTGTGAAGTCAGAATGGAGGTGTGTGAAGTCATAGAATAGAGGTGTGTGAAGTCATAGAATGGATGTTTGTGAAGAATGAAGGTGTGTGAAGTCATAGAATGGAGGTGTGTGAAGTCAAAGAATGTAGGTGTGTGTAGTTATAGAATGGCGGTGTGTGAAGTCATAGAATGGAAGTGTGTGAAGTCATAGAATGGAGGTGCTTGAAGTCAGAGAATAGAGGTGTGTGAAGTCATAATGGAGGTGTGAGAAGTCACAGAATGGAGGTGTGTGAATTCATAATGGATGTGAGTGAAGTCATAGAATGGAGGTGTGTGAAGTCATAGAATGGAAGTGTGTGAAGTCATAGAATGGAGGTGATTGAAGTCAGAGAATAGAGGTGTGTGAAGTCAGAATGGAGGTGTGAGAAGTCACAGAATGGAGGTGTGTGAATTCATAATGGATGTGAGTGAAATCATAGAATGGAGGTGTGTGAAGGCATAGAATGGAGGTGTGTGAAATCATACAATGGAGGTGTCTGAAATCATAGAATGGAGGTGTTTGAAGTCACAGAATGGAGGTGTGTGAAGTCAGAATTGAGGTGTGTGAAGTCATAGAAATGAGGTGTCTGAAGTCACAGAATGCATGTGTGTGAAGTCATAGAATGGAGCTGGGTGAATTCATAGATGGAGGTGTGTGAAATCATAGAATGGAGGTGTGTGAAGTCAGAATGGAAGTGTGTGAAATCACAGAATTGAGGTATGTGAAGACACAGAATAGAGGTGTGTGAAGGCAGAATGGAGGTGTGTGAATTCATAGAATGGAGTTGTGTGAAGTCATAGAATTTAGGTGTTTGAAGTCATAGAATGGAGGTGTGTGAAGTCACAGAATGGAGGTGTGTGAAGTCATAGAATGGAGTTGTGTGAAGTCATAGAATTTAGGTGTGTGAACTCATAGAATGGAGGTGTGTGAAGTCACAGAATGGAGGTTTGTGACGTCAGAATGGAGGTGTGTGAAGTCATAGAATGGAGGTGTGTGAAGTCATAGAATGGAGGTGTGTGAAATCAGAATGGAGGTGTGTGAAATCGTAGAATGGAGATGTGTGAACTCATAAAATGGAGGTGTGTGCGTCACAATGGAAGTGTGTGAAGTCATAGAAGGGAGGTGTGTAAAGTCACAGAATGGAGGTGTGTGAAGTCATGCAATGAAGGTGTGTGAAGTCAGAATGGAGGTGTTTGAAGTCACAGAATGGAGGTGTGTGAACTCAGAATGGAGGTGTGTGAAGTCATAGATGGAGGTGTGTGAAGTCATAATATGGACGTGTGTGAAATCAAAGAATGGAGTTTTGTGAAGTCACAGAATGGAGCTGTGTGAAGTCAGAATGGAGGTGTGTGAAGACTTAGAATGGAGGTGTGTGAAGTCAGAATGGAGGTGTGTGAACTCATAGAATGGAGGTGTGTGAAGTCACAATGGAGGTGTGTGAAATCATAAAATGGAGGTGTGTGAAGTCACAAAATGGAGGTGTGTGAAGTCATAGAAAGGAGGTGTGTGAAGTCATACAATTGATGTTTTTGAAGTAAGAATGAAGGTGTGTGAAGTCATAGAATGGAGGTGTGTAACGTCAGAGAATGGAGTTGTGTGAAGTCATAGAATGGAGCTGTGTGAATTCAGAATGGACGTGTGTGAAGTCAGAGAATGGAGGTGTGCCAACTCAGAATGGAGGTGTGTGAAGTCACAGAATGGAGGTGTGTGTAGTTGTAGAATGCAGGTGTTTGAAGTCATAGAATGGAGATGTGTGAAGTCAGAATGGAGGTGTGTGAAGTCACAGAATGGAGGTGCGTGAACAGAGAATGGAGGTTTGTGAAGTCACAGAATGGAGGTGTGTGAAGTCATAGAATAGAGGTGTGTGAAGTCATAGAATGGATGTTTGTGAAGAATGAAGGTGTGTGAAGTCATAGAATGGAGGTGTGTGAAGTCAAAAATGGAGGTGTGTGTAGTTATAGAATGGAGGTGTGTAAAGTCATAGAATGGAAGTGTGTGAAGTCATAGAATGGAGGTGATTGAAGTCAGAGAATAGAGGTGTGTGAAGTCATAATGGAGGTGTAGTCGCAGAATGTAGGTGGGTGAAGTCATAGAAAGAAGGTGTGGGAAGTCATAGAATGGAGGTCTGTGAAGTCATAGAATGGAGGTGTGTGAAGTCATAATGGAGGTGTGTGAAGTCATAGAATGGACATGTGTGAACTCATAGAATGGAGGTGTGTGATGACACAATGGAAGTGTGTGAAGTCATGGAATGGAGGTGTGTGAAGTCACAGAATTGAGTTGTGTGAAGTCACAGAATGGAGGTGTGTGAAGTCATAGAATGGAGGTTTGTGAAATCACAGAATGGAGGTGTGTGAAGTCATAGAATGGAGGTGTGTGAAGTCAAAGAATGTAGGTGTGTGTAGTTATAGAATGGCGGTGTGTGAAGTCATAGAATGGAAGTGTGTGAAGTCATAGAATGGAGGTGCTTGAAGTCAGAGAATAGAGGTGTGTGAAGTCATAATGGAGGTGTGAGAAGTCACAGAATGGAGGTGTGTGAATTCATAATGGATGTGAGTGAAGTCATAGAATGGAGGTGTGTGAAGTCATAGAATGGAAGTGTGTGAAGTCATAGAATGGAGGTGATTGAAGTCAGAGAATAGAGGTGTGTGAAGTCAGAATGGAGGTGTGAGAAGTCACAGAATGGAGGTGTGTGAATTCATAATGGATGTGAGTGAAATCATAGAATGGAGGTGTGTGAAGTCATAGAATGGAGGTGTGTGAAATCATACAATGGAGGTGTCTGAAATCATAGAATGGAGGTGTTTGAAGTCACAGAATGGAGGTGTGTGAAGTCAGAATTGAGGTGTGTGAAGTCATAGAAATGAGGTGTCTGAAGTCACAGAATGCATGTGTGTGAAGTCATAGAATGGAGCTGGGTGAATTCATAGATGGAGGTGTGTGAAATCATAGAATGGAGGTGTGTGAAGTCAGAATGGAAGTGTGTGAAGTCACAGAATTGAGGTATGTGAAGACACAGAATAGAGGTGTGTAAAGGCAGAATGGAGGTGTGTGAAGTCACAGAATGGAGGTGTGTGAATTCATAGAATGGAGTTGTGTGAAGTCATAGAATTTAGGTGTTTGAAGTCATAGAATGGAGGTGTGTGAAGTCACAGAATAGAGGTGTGTGAAGTCATAGAATGGAGTTGTTTGAAGTCATAGAATTTAGGTGTGTGAACTCATAGAATGGAGGTGTGAGAAGTCACAGAATGGAGGTTTGTGACGTCAGAATGGAGGTGTGTGAAGTCATAGAATGGAGGTGTGTGAAGTCATAGAATGGAGGTGTGTGAACTCAGAATGGAGGTGTGTGAAGTCATAGATGGAGGTGTGTGAAGTCATAATATGGACGTGTGTGAAATCAAAGAATGGAGTTTTGTGAAGTCACAGAATGGAGCTGTGTGAAGTCAGAATGGAGGTGTGTGAAGACTTAGAATGGAGGTGTGTGAAGTCAGAATGGAGGTGTGTGAACTCATAGAATGGAGGTGTGTGAAGTCACAATGGAGGTGTGTGAAATCATAAAATGGAGGTGTGTGAAGTCACAAAATGGAGGTGTGTGAAGTCATAGAAAGGAGGTGTGTGAAGTCATACAATTGATGTTTTTGAAGTAAGAATGAAGGTGTGTGAAGTCATAGAATGGAGGTGTGTAACGTCAGAGAATGGAGTTGTGTGAAGTCATAGAATGGAGCTGTGTGAATTCAGAATGGACGTGTGTGAAGTCAGAGAATGGAGGTGTGCCAACTCAGAATGGAGGTGTGTGAAGTCACAGAATGGAGGTGTGTGTAGTTGTAGAATGCAGGTGTTTGAAGTCATAGAATGGAGATGTGTGAAGTCAGAATGGAGGTGTGTGAAGTCACAGAATGGAGGTGCGTGAACAGAGAATGGAGGTTTGTGAAGTCACAGAATGGAGGTGTGTGAAGTCATAGAATAGAGGTGTGTGAAGTCATAGAATGGATGTTTGTGAAGAATGAAGGTGTGTGAAGTCATAGAATGGAGGTGTGTGAAGTCAAAAATGGAGGTGTGTGTAGTTATAGAATGGAGGTGTGTAAAGTCATAGAATGGAAGTGTGTGAAGTCATAGAATGGAGGTGATTGAAGTCAGAGAATAGAGGTGTGTGAAGTCATAATGGAGGTGTAGTCGCAGAATGTAGGTGGGTGAAGTCATAGAAAGAAGGTGTGGGAAGTCATAGAATGGAGGTCTGTGAAGTCATAGAATGGAGGTGTGTGAAGTCATAATGGAGGTGTGTGAAGTCATAGAATGGACATGTGTGAACTCATAGAATGGAGGTGTGTGATGACACAATGGAAGTGTGTGAAGTCATGGAATGGAGGTGTGTGAAGTCACAGAATGGAGGTGTGTGAAGTCATACAATGGAGGTGTGTTAAGTCAGAATGGAGGTGTGTGAAGTCACAGAATGGAGGTGTGAGAACTCAAAATGGAGGTGTGTGAAGTCATAGATGGAGGTGTGTGAAGTCATAGAATGGAGGTGTGTGAAGTCATAGAATGGAGGTGTGTGAAGTCACAATGGAGGTGTGTGAAGTCATAGAATTTAGGTGTGTGAAGTCACAAAATGGAGGTGTGTGAAGGTATCGAATGGAGGTGTGTGAAGTCACAGAATTGAGTTGTGTGAAGTCACAGAATGGAGGTGTGTGAAGTCATAGAATGGAGGTTTGTGAAATCACAGAATGGAGGTGTGTGAAGTCATAGAATGGAGGTGTGTGAAGTCAAAGAATGTAGGTGTGTGTAGTTATAGAATGGCGGTGTGTGAAGTCATAGAATGGAAGTGTGTGAAGTCATAGAATGGAGGTGCTTGAAGTCAGAGAATAGAGGTGTGTGAAGTCATAATGGAGGTGTGAGAAGTCACAGAATGGAGGTGTGTGAATTCATAATGGATGTGAGTGAAGTCATAGAATGGAGGTGTGTGAAGTCATAGAATGGAAGTGTGTGAAGTCATAGAATGGAGGTGATTGAAGTCAGAGAATAGAGGTGTGTGAAGTCAGAATGGAGGTGTGAGAAGTCACAGAATGGAGGTGTGTGAATTCATAATGGATGTGAGTGAAATCATAGAATGGAGGTGTGTGAAATCATACAATGGAGGTGTCTGAAATCATAGAATGGAGGTGTTTGAAGTCACAGAATGGAGGTGTGTGAAGTCAGAATTGAGGTGTGTGAAGTCATAGAAATGAGGTGTCTGAAGTCACAGAATGCATGTGTGTGAAGTCATAGAATGGAGCTGGGTGAATTCATAGATGGAGGTGTGTGAAATCATAGAATGGAGGTGTGTGAAGTCAGAATGGAAGTGTGTGAAGTCACAGAATTGAGGTATGTGAAGACACAGAATAGAGGTGTGTGAAGGCAGAATGGAGGTGTGTGAAGTCACAGAATGGAGGTGTGTGAATTCATAGAATGGAGTTGTGTGAAGTCATAGAATTTAGGTGTTTGAAGTCATAGAATGGAGGTGTGTGAAGTCACAGAATAGAGGTGTGTGAAGTCATAGAATGGAGTTGTTTGAAGTCATAGAATTTAGGTGTGTGAACTCATAGAATGGAGGTGTGTGAAGTCACAGAATGGAGGTTTGTGACGTCAGAATGGAGGTGTGTGAAGTCATAGAATGGAGGTGTGTTAAGTCATAGAATGGAGGTGTGTGAAATCAGAATGGAGGTGTGTGAAATCGTAGAATGGAGATGTGTGAACTCATAAAATGGAGGTGTGTGCGTCACAATGGAAGTGTGTGAAGTCATAGAAGGGAGGTGTATAAACTCACAGAATGGAGGTGTGTGAAGTCATGCAATGAAGGTGTGTGAAGTCAGAATGGAGGTGTTTGAAGTCACAGAATGGACGTGTGTGAACTCAGAATGGAGGTGTGTGAAGTCATAGATGGAGGTGTGTGAAGTCATAATATGGACGTGTGTGAAATCATAGAATGGAGTTTTGTGAAGTCACAGAATGGAGCTGTGTGAAGTCAGAATGGAGGTGTGTGAAGACTTAGAATGGAGGTGTGTGAAGTCAGAATGGAGGTGTGTGAACTCATAGAATGGAGGTGTGTGAAGTCACAATGGAGGTGTGTGAAATCATATAATGGAGGTGTGTGAAGTCACAAAATGGAGGTGTGTGAAGTCATAGAAAGGAGGTGTGTGAAGTCATACAATTGATGTTTTTGAAGTAAGAATGAAGGTGTGTGAAGTCATAGAATGGAGGTGTGTAACGTCAGAGAATGGAGTTGTGTGAAGTCATAGAATGGAGCTGTGTGAATTCAGAATGGACGTGTGTGAAGTCACAGAATGGAGGTGTGCCAACTCAGAATGGAGGTGTGTGAAGTCACAGAATGGAGGTGTGTGTAGTTGTAGAATGCAGATGTGTGAAGTCATAGAATGGAGATGTGTGAAGTCAGAATGGAGGTGTGTGAAGTCACAGAATGGAGGTGCGTGAACAGAGAATGGAGGTTTGTGAAGTCACAGAATGGAGGTGTGTGAAGTCATAGAATAGAGGTGTGTGAAGTCATAGAATGGATGTTTGTGAAGAATGAAGGTGTGAAGTCATAGAATGGAGGTGTGTGAAGTCAAAAATGGAGGTGTGTGTAGTTATAGAATGGAGGTGTGTAAAGTCATAGAATGGAAGTGTGTGAAGTCATAGAATGGAGGTGATTGAAGTCAGAGAATAGAGGTGTGTGAAGTCATAATGGAGGTGTAGTCGCAGAATGTAGGTGGGTGAAGTCATAGAAAGAAGGTGTGGGAAGTCATAATGGAGGTGTGTGAAGTCATAGAATGGACATGTGTGAACTCATAGAATGGAGGTGTGTGATGACACAATGGAAGTGTGTGAAGTCATGGAATGGAGGTGTGTGAAGTCACAGAATGGAGGTGTGTGAAGTCATACAATGGAGGTGTGTTAAGTCAGAATGTAGGTGTGTGAAGTCACAGAATGGAGGTGTGAGAACTCAAAATGGAGGTGTGTGAAGTCATAGATGTAAGTGTGTGAAGTCATAGAATGGAGGTGTGTGAAGTCATAGAATGGAGGTGTGTGAAGTCACAATGGAGGTGTGTGAAGTCATAGAATTTAGGTGTGTGAAGTCACAAAATGGAGGTGTGTGAAGGCATCGAATGGAGGTGTGTGAAGTCACAGAATTGAGTTGTGTGAAGTCACAGAATAGAGGTGTGTGAAGTCATAGAATGGAGGTTTGTGAAATCACAGAATGGAGGTGTGTGAATTCATAGAATGGAGGTGTGTGAAGTCAGATTGGAGGTGTGTGAAATCACAGAATGGAGGTGTGTCAACTCAGAAATGAGGTGTGTGAAGTCATAGAATGGAAGTGTGTGAAGTCATAGAATGGAAGTGTGTGAAATCATAGAATGGAGGTGTGTGAAGTCACAGAATTGAGGTGTGTGAAGTCAGAATGGAGGTGTGTGAAGTCAGAATGGAGGTGAGTGAAGTCATAGAATGGAGGTGTGTGAAGTCATAGAATGGAGGTCTGTGAACTCAGAATGAAGGTTTGTGAAGTCATAGAATGGAGGTGTGTGAAGTCATAGAATGGAGGTGTGTGAAGTCACAGAATGGAGGTGTGTGAAGTCATAGAATGGAGGTTTGTGAAATCACAGAATGGAGGTGTGTGAATTCATAGAATGGAGGTGTGTGAAGTCATGGGATCGAGGTGTGTGAAGTCACAGAATGGAGGTGTGTGAAGTCACAGATTGGAGGTGTGTGAAGTCACAGAATGTAGGTGTGTGAACTCAGAATGTACTTGTGTGAAGCCACAGAACGGAGGTGTGTTAAGTCATAGAATGGAAGTGTGTGAAGTCATAGAAAGGAGGTGTGTGAATTCAGAATGGAGGTGTGTGAACTCATGGAATGTAGGTGTTTGAATTCACAGAATGGAGGTGTGTGAAGTCAGAGTGGAGGTGTGTGAAGTCATAGAATTTAGGTGTGAAATCAGAATGGAGGTGTGTGAACTCATAGAATGCAGGTGTGTGAAATCACAATGGAGGTGTGTGAAGTCATAGAATGGAGGTGTGTGAAGTCACAGAATGGACGTGTGTGAAGGCATAGAATGGAGCTGGGTGAAGTCATAGAATGGAGGTGTGTGAAATCATAGAATGGAGGAGTGTGAAGTTAGAATAGAGGTGTGTGAAGTCATAGAATGGAGGTGTGTGAAGTCAGAATGGAGGTTTGTGAAGTCATAGAATGGAGATGTGTGAAGTCATACAATGAAGGTGTGTGATGTCAGAATGGAGGTGTGTGAAGTCACAGAACGGAGGTGTGTGAACGCAGAATGGAGTTGTGTGAAGTCATAGATGGAGGTGTGTGAAGTCATAGTATGGAGGGGTGTGAAATCATAGAATGGATTTTTGTTGAGTCACAGAGTGGAGCTGTGTGAAGCCAGAATGGAGGAGTGTGAAGTCATAGAATGGAGGTGTGTGAAGTCAGAATGTAGGTGTCTGAACTCATATAATGTTGGTGTGTAAAGTCACAATGGAGGTGTGTGAAATCATAGAATGGAGGTGTGTGAAGTCATAGAATGGATGTTTTAGAAGTAAGAATGAAGGTGTGTGAAGTTATAGAATGGAGGTGTGTGACGTCACAGAATGGAGTTGTGTGAAGTCATAGAATGGAGCGTTGTGAGGTCAGAATGGAGGTGTGTAAAGTCACAGGATGGAGGTGTGTCAATTCAGAATGGAGGTGTGTGAAGTCACAGAATGGAGGTGTGTGAAGTCAGAATGGAGGTGTGAAATTGCAGAATGGAGGTGGGTGAAGTCTTAGAAAGGAGGTGTGGGAAGTCATAGAATGGAGGAGTGTGAAGTCGTAGAGTGGAGGTGAGTGAAGTCAAAGATTCGAGGTCTGTGAAGTCATAGAATGGAGGTGTGTGAATTAAGAATGGAGGTGTGTGAAGTCATAGAATGGAGATAAGTGAACTCATAGAATGGAGGTGTGTGACGTCACAATGGAAGTGTGTGAAGTCATAGAATGGACGTGTGTGAAGTCACAGAATGGAGGTGTGTGAAGTCATAAAATGGAGGTGAGTGAAGTCCGAATGGAGTTCTGTGAAGTCACAGAATGGAGGTGTGTGAAATCAGACTGGATGTGTGTGAAGTCATAGAAGGAGGTGTGTGAAGTCATAGATGTAGGTGTGTGAAGTCATAGTATGGAGGTGTGTGAAATCATAGAATGGAGTTTTGTGAAGTCACAGAATGGAGCTGTGTGAATTCAGAATGGAGGTGTGTGAAGTCATAGAATAGAAGTGTGTGAAGTCAAAATGGAGGTGTGTGAAGTCATAGAATGGATGTGTGTGAAGTCACAGAATTGAGGTGTGTGAAGTCATAGAATGGATGTGTGTGAATTCATAGAATTGAGGTGTGTGAAATCACAGAATGGAGGTGTGTGAAGTCACAGAATGGAGGTGTTTGAACTCACAATAGAGGTGTCTGAAGTCACAGAATGGAGGTGTGTGAAGTCATAGAATGGAAGTGTGTGAAGTGATAGAATGAAGGTGTGTGAAGTCACAGAATGGAGGTGTGTGAAGTCACAATGGAGGTGTGTGAAGTCATATAAGGAGGTGTGTGAAGTCATAGATGTAGGTGTGTGAAGTCATAGTATGGAGGTGTGTGAAATCATAGAATGGAGTTTTGTGAAGTCACAGAATGGAGCTATGTGAAGTCAGAATGGAGGTGTGTGAAGTCATAGAATAGAAGTGTGTGAAGTCAAAATGGAGGTGTGTGAAGTCATAGAATGGATGTGTGTGAAGTCACAGAATTGAGGTGTGTGAAGTCATAGAATGGATGTGTGTGAATTCATAGAATGGAGGTGTGTGAAATCACAGAATGGAGGTGTGTGAAGTCACAGAATGAAGGTGTTTGAACTCACAATAGAGGTGTCTGAAGTCACAGAATGGAGGTGTGTGAAGTCATAGAATGGAAGTGTGTGAAGTGATAGAATGGAGGTGTGTGAAGTCATAGAATGGAGGTGTGTGAAGTCACAGAATGGAGGTGTGTGAAGTCACAGAATGTAGGTGTGTGAACTCAGAATGTACTTGTGTGAAGCCACAGAATGGAGGTGTGTGAAGTCATAGAATGGAAGTGTGTGAAGTCATAGAAAGGAGGTGTGTGAATTCAGAATGGAGGTGTGTGAATTCATAGAATGGAGGTGTGTGAAGTCATGGGATCGAGGTGTGTGAAGTCACAGAATGGAGGTGTGTGAAGTCACAGAATGGAGGTGTGTGAAGTCACAGAATGTAGGTGTGTGAACTCAGAATGTACTTGTGTGAAGCCACAGAATGGAGGTGTGTGAAGTCATAGAATGGAAGTGTGTGAAGTCATAGAAAGGAGGTGTGTGAATTCAGAATGGAGGTGTGTGAAATCATAGAATGGAGGTGTTTGAATTCACAGAATTGAGTTGTGTGAAGTCAGAGTGGAGGTGTGTGAAGTCATAGAATTGAGGTGTAAAATCAGAATGGAGGTGTGTGAACTCATAGAATGCAGGTTTGTGAAATCACAATGGAGGTGTGTGAAGTCATAGAATGGAGGTGTGTGAAGTCACAGAATGGAGGTGTGTGAAGGCATAGAATGGAGCTGGGTGAAGTCATAGAATGGAGGTGTGTGAAGTCAGAATGGAGGTGTGTGAAGTCACAGAATGGAGATGTGTTAACTCATAGAATGGAGGTGTGTGACATCACAATGGAAGTGTGTGAAGTCATAGAATGGAGGTGTGTGAAGTCATACAGTGAAGGTGTGTGAAGTCAGAATGGAGGTGTGTGAAGTAACAGAACGGAGGTGTGTGAACTCAGAATGGAGTTGTGTGAAGTCACAGATGGAGGTGTGTGAAGTCATAGTATGGAGGTGTGTGAAATCATAGAATGGATTTTTGTTGAGTCACAGAGTGGAGCTTTGTGAAGCCAGAATGGAGGAGTGTGAAGTCATAGAATGGAAGTGTGTGAAGTCAGAATGTAGGTGTGTGAACTCATATAATGTTGGTGTGTAAAGTCACAATGGAGGTGTGTGAAATCATAGAATGGAGGTGTGTGAAGTCACAAAATGGAGGTGTGTGAAGTCATAGAGTGGAGGTGTGTGAAGTCATAGAATGGATGTTTTTGAAGTAAGAATGAAGGTGTGTGAAGTTATAGAATGGAGGTGTGTGACGTCACAGAATGTAGTTGTGTGAAGTCATAGAATGGAGCGTTGTGAAGTCAGAATGGAGGTGTGTAAAGTCACAGGATGGAGGTGTGTCAATTCAGAAAGGAGGTGTGTGAAGTCACAGAATGGAGGTGTGTGAAGTCAGAATGGAGGTGTGAAATCGCAGAATGGAGGTGGGTGAAGTCTTAGAAAGGAGGTGTGGGAAGTCATAGAATGGAGGAGTGTGAAGTCGTAGAGTGGAGGTGAGTGAAGTCAAAGATTCGAGGTCTGTGAAGTCATAGAATGGAGGTGTGTGAATTAAGAATGGAGGTGTGTGAAGTCATAGAATGGAGATAAGTGAACTCATAGAATGGAGGTGTGTGACGTCACAATGGAAGTGTGTGAAGTCATAGAATGGAGGTGTGTGAAGTCACAGAATGGAGATGTGTGATGTCATACAATGGAGGTGAGTGAAGTCCGAATGGAGTTCTGTGAAGTCACAGAATGGAGGTGTGTGAAATCAGACTGGAGGTGTGTGAAGTCATAGAAGGAGGTGTGTGAAGTCATAGATGTAGGTGTGTGAAGTCATAGTATGGAGGTGTGTGAAATCATAGAATGGAGTTTTGTGAAGTCACAGAATGGAGCTGTGTGAATTCAGAATGGAGGTGTGTGAACTCACAATAGAGGTGTCTGATGTCACAGAATGGAGGTGTGTGAAGTCATAGAATGGAAGTGTGTGAAGTGATAGAATGGAGGTGTGTGAAGTCACAGAATGGAGGTGTGTGAAGTCACAGAATTGAGGTGTGTGAAGTCATAGAATGGATGTGTGTGAATTCATAGAATGGAGGTATGTGAAATCACAGAATGGAGGTGTGTGAAGTCACAGAATGGAGGTGTTTGAACTCACAATAGAGGTGACTGATGTCACAGAATTGAGGTGTGTGAAGTCATAGAATGGAGGTGTGTGAATTCATAGAATGGAGGTGTGTGAAATCACAGAATGGAGGTGTGTGAAGTAACAGAATGGAGGTGTTTGAACTCACAATAGAGGTGTCTGAAGTCACAGAATGGAGGTGTGTGAAGTCATAGAATGGAAGTGTTTGAAGTCATAGAATGGAGGTGTGTGAAGTCAGAAAGGACGTGTGAAGTCACAGAATTGAGGTGTGTGAAGTCACAGAATGGAGGTTTGTGAAGACATACAATGGAGGTGTGTGAAGTCATAGAATGGATGTTTCTAAATTAAGACTGAATGTGTGTGAAGTCATAGAATGGAGGTGTGTGAAGTCAAAATTAAGGTGTGTGAACTCATAGAATGGAGGTGTGTGAACTCATAGATTGGAGGTGTGAAGTCATGGAATGGAGGTGTGTGAAGTCAAAGAATGGAGGTGTGTGAAGTCAAACAATAGAGGTGTGTGAAGTCACAGAATGGAGGTTTGTGAACACAGAATGGAGGTGTGTGAAGTCACAGAATGGAGGATTGTGAAGTCATATAATGGAGGTGTGTGAAGTCATAGAATGGATGTTTCTGAAGTAAGAATGAAGGTGTGTGAAGTCATAGAATGGAGTTGTGTGAAGTCAAAATGAAGGTGTGTGAACTCATAGAATGGAGGTGTGTGAATTCACAGAACGCAGGTGTGTGAAGTCATGGAATGGATGTGTGTGAGGTCAGAATGGAGGTGTGAGAAGTCACAGAATGGAGGTGTGTGAATTCAGAATGGAGGTGAGTGAAGTCATAGAATGGAGGTTTGTGAAGTCAGAATGGAGGTGTGAGAAGTCACAGAATGGAGGTGTGTGAATTCATAATGGATGTGAGTGAAGTCATAGAATGGAGGTGTGTGAAGTCATAGAATGGAGTTGTGTGAAATCATACAATGGAGGTGTCTGAAATCATAGAATGAAGGTGTTTGAAGTCACAGAATGGAGGTGTGTGAAGTCAGAATTGAGGTGTGTGAAGTCATGGAAATGAGGTGTCTGAAGTCACAGAATGCAGGTGTGTGAAGTCATAGAATGGAGTTGGGTGAATTCATAGATGGAGGTGTGTGAAATCATAGAATGGAGGTGTGTGAAGTCAGAATGGAAGTGTGTGAAGTCACAGAATTGAGGTATGTGAAGACACAGAATAGAGGTGTGTGAAGTCAGAATGGAGGTGTGTGAAGTCACAGAATGGAGGTGTGTGAAGTCATAGAATGGAGTTGTGTGAAGTCATAGAATTTAGGTGTTTGAAGTCATAGAATGGAGGTGTGTGAAGTCACAGAATGAAGGTGTGTGAAGTCATAGAATGGAGTTGTGTGAAGTCATAGAATTTAGGTGTGTGAACTCATAGAATGGAGGTGTGTGAAGTCACAGAATGGAGGTTTGTGACGTCAGAATGGAGGTGTGTGAAGTAATAGAATGGAGGTGTGTGAAGTCATAGAATGGAGGTGTGTGAAGTCAGAATGGAGGTGTGTGAAATCGTAGAATGGAGATGTGTGAACTCATAAAATGGAGGTGTGTGCGTCACAATGGAAGTGTGTGAAGTCATAGAAGGGAGGTGTGTGAAGTCACAGAATGGAGGTGTGTGAAGTCATGCAATGAAGGTGTGTGAAGTCAGAATGGAGGTGTTTGAAGTCAAAGACTGGAGATGTGTGAACTCAGAATGGAGGTGTGTGAAGTCATAGATGGAGGTGTGTGAAGTCATAATATGGACGTGTGTGAAATAATAGAATGGAGTTTTGTGAAGTCACAGAATGGAGCTGTGTGAAGTCAGAATGGAGGTGTGTGAAGACTTAGAATGGAGGTGTGTGAAGTCAGAATGGAGGTGTGTGAACTCATAGAATGGAAGTGTGTGAAGTCACAAAGGAGGTGTGTGAAATCATATAATGGAGGTGTGTGAAGTCACAAAATGGAGGTGTGTGAAGTCATAGAAAGGAGGTGTGTGAAGTCATACAATTGACGTTTTTGAAGTAAGAATGAAGGTGTGTGAAGTCATAGAATGGAGGTGTGTAACGTCAGAGAATGGAGTTGTGTCAAGTCATAGGATGGAGCTGTGTGAAGTCAGAATGGACGTGTGTGAAGTCACAGAATGGAGGTGTGCCAACTCAGAATGGAGGTGTGTGAAGTCACAGAATGGAGGTGTGTGTAGTTGTAGAATGCAGGTGTGTGAAGTCATAGAATGGAGATGTGTGAAGTCAGAATGGACGTGTGTGAAGTCACAGAATGGAGGTGCGTGAACAGAGAATGGAGGTTTGTGAAGTCACAGAATGGAGGTGTGTGAAGTCATAGAATAGAGGTGTGTGAAGTCATAGAATGGATGTTTGTGAAGAATGAAGTTGTGTGAAGTCATAGAATGGAGGTGTGTGAAGTCAAAGAATGGAGGTGTGTGTAGTTATAGAATGGAGGTGTGTGAAGTCATAGAATGGAAGTGTGTGAAGTCATAGAATGGAGGTGATTGAAGTCAGAGAATAGAGGTGTGTGAAGTCAGAATGGAGTTGTGAGAGGTCACAGAATGGAGGTGTGTGAATTCATAATGGATGTGACTGAAGTCATAGAATGTAGGTGTGTGAAATCATAGAATGGAGGTGTGTGAAATCATACAATGGAGGTGTCTGAAATCATAGAATGGAGGTGTTTGAAGTCACAGAATGGAGGTGTGTGAAGTCAGAATTGAGGTGTGTGAACTCATAGAAATGAGGTGTCTGAAGTCAAAGAATGCAGGTGTGTGAAGTCATAGAATGGAGCTGGGTGAATTCATAGATGGAGGTGTGTGAAATCATAGAATGGAGGTGTGTGAAGTCAGAATGGAAGTGTGTGAAGTCACAGAATTGAGGTATGTGAAGACACAGAATAGAGGTGTGTGAAGTCAGAATGGAGGTGGGTGAAGTCACAGAATGGAGGTGTGTGAAGTCATAGAATGGAGTTGTGTGAAGTCATAGAATTTAGGTGTTTGAAGTCATAGAATGGAGGTGTGTGAAGTCACAGAATGGAGGTGTGTGAAGTCATAGAATGGAGTTGTGTGAAGTCATAGAATTTAGGTGTGTGAACTCATAGAATGGAGGTGTGTGAAGTCACAGAATGGAGGTTTGTGACGTCAGAATGGAGGTGTGTAAAGTCATAGAATGGAGGTGTGTGAAGTCATAGAATGGAGGTGTGTGAAGTCAGAACGGAGGTGTGTGAAATCGTAGAATGGAGATGTGTGAACTCATAAAATGGAGGTGTGTGCGTCACAATGGAAGTGTGTGAAGTCATAGAAGGGAGGTTTGTGAAGTCACAGAATGGAGGTGTGTGAAGTCATGCAATGAAGGTGTGTGAAGTCAGAATGGAGGTGTTTGAAGTCACAGAATGGAGGTGTGTGAACTCAGAATGGAGGTGTGTGAAGTCATAGATGGAGGTGTGTGAAGTCATAATATGGACGTGTGTGAAATCATAGAATGGAGTTTTGTGAAGTCACAGAATGGAGCTGTGTGAAGTCAGAATGGAGGTGTGTGAAGACTTAGAATGGAGGTGTGTGAAGTCAGAATGGAGGTGTGTGAACTCATAGAATGGAGGTGTGTGAAGTCACAATGGAGGTGTGTGAAATCATATAATTGGAGGTGTGTGAAGTTACAAAATGGAGGTGTGTGAAGTCATAGAAAGGAGGTGTGTGAAGTCATACAATTGATGTTTTTGAAGTAAGAATGAAGGTGTGTGAAGTCATAGAATGGAGGTGTGTAACGTCAGAAAATGGAGTTGTGTGAAGTTATAGAATGGAGCTGTGTGAATTCAGAATGAACGTGTGTGAAGGCACAGAATGGAGGTGTGCCAACTCAGAATGGAGGTGTGTGAAGTCACAGAATGGAGGTGTGTGTAGTTGTAGAATGCAGGTGTGTGAAGTCATAGAATGGAGATGTGTGAAGTCAGAATGGAGGTGTGTGAAGTCACAGAATTGAGGTGCGTGAACAGAGAATGGAGGTTTGTGAAGTCACAGAATGGAGGTGTGTGAAGTCATAGAATAGAGGTGTGTGAAGTCATAGAATGGATGTTTGTGAAGAATGAAGGTGTGTGAAGTCATAGAATGGAGGTGTGTGAAGTCAAAAATGGAGGTGTGTGTAGTTATAGAATGGAGGTGTGTGAAGTCATAGAATGGAAGTGTGTGAAGTCATAGAATGGCGGTGATTGAAGTCAGAGAATAGAGGTGTGTGAAGTCATAATGGAGGTGTAGTCACAGAATGTAGGTGGGTGAAGTCATAGAAAGAAGGTGTGGGAAGTCATAGAATGGAGGTCTGTGAAGTCATAGAATGGAGGTGTGTGAATTCACAGAATGGAGGTGTGTGAAGTCATACAATGGAGGTGTGTTAAGTCAGAATGGAGGTGTGTGAAGTCACAGAATGGAGGTGTGAGAACTCAAAATGGAGGTGTGTGAAGTCATAGATGGAGGTGTGTGAAGTCATAGAATGGAGGTCTGTGAAGTCATAGAATGGAGGTGTGTGAAGTCACAATGGAGGTGTGTGAAGTCATAGAATTTAGGTGTGTGAAGTCACAAAATGGAGGTGTGCGAAGGCATCGAATGGAGGTGTGTGAAGTCACAGAATTGATGTGTGTGAAGTCACAGAATAGACGTGTGTGAAGTCATAGAATGGAGGTTTGTGAAATCACAGAATGGAGGTGTGTGAATTCATAGAATGGAGGTGTGTGAAGTCACAGAATGGAGGTGTGTGAAGTCATAGAATGGAGTTGTGTGAAGTCATAGAATTTAGGTGTTTGAAGTCATAGAATGGAGGTGTGTGAAGTCACAGAATGAAGGTGTGTGAAGTCATAGAATGGAGTTGTGTGAAGTCATAGAATTTAGGTGTGTGAACTCATAGAATGGAGGTGTGTGAAGTCACAGAATGGAGGTTTGTGACGTCAGAATGGAGGTGTGTGAAGTAATAGAATGGAGGTGTGTGAAGTCATAGAATGGAGGTGTGTGAAGTCAGAATGGAGGTGTGTGAAATCGTAGAATGGAGATGTGTGAACTCATAAAATGGAGGTGTGTGCGTCACAATGGAAGTGTGTGAAGTCATAGAAGGGAGGTGTGTGAAGTCACAGAATGGAGGTGTGTGAAGTCATGCAATGAAGGTGTGTGAAGTCAGAATGGAGGTGTTTGAAGTCAAAGACTGGAGATGTGTGAACTCAGAATGGAGGTGTGTGAAGTCATAGATGGAGGTGTGTGAAGTCATAATATGGACGTGTGTGAAATAATAGAATGGAGTTTTGTGAAGTCACAGAATGGAGCTGTGTGAAGTCAGAATGGAGGTGTGTGAAGACTTAGAATGGAGGTGTGTGAAGTCAGAATGGAGGTGTGTGAACTCATAGAATGGAAGTGTGTGAAGTCACAAAGGAGGTGTGTGAAATCATATAATGGAGGTGTGTGAAGTCACAAAATGGAGGTGTGTGAAGTCATAGAAAGGAGGTGTGTGAAGTCATACAATTGACGTTTTTGAAGTAAGAATGAAGGTGTGTGAAGTCATAGAATGGAGGTGTGTAACGTCAGAGAATGGAGTTGTGTCAAGTCATAGGATGGAGCTGTGTGAAGTCAGAATGGACGTGTGTGAAGTCACAGAATGGAGGTGTGCCAACTCAGAATGGAGGTGTGTGAAGTCACAGAATGGAGGTGTGTGTAGTTGTAGAATGCAGGTGTGTGAAGTCATAGAATGGAGATGTGTGAAGTCAGAATGGACGTGTGTGAAGTCACAGAATGGAGGTGCGTGAACAGAGAATGGAGGTTTGTGAAGTCACAGAATGGAGGTGTGTGAAGTCATAGAATAGAGGTGTGTGAAGTCATAGAATGGATGTTTGTGAAGAATGAAGTTGTGTGAAGTCATAGAATGGAGGTGTGTGAAGTCAAAGAATGGAGGTGTGTGTAGTTATAGAATGGAGGTGTGTGAAGTCATAGAATGGAAGTGTGTGAAGTCATAGAATGGAGGTGATTGAAGTCAGAGAATAGAGGTGTGTGAAGTCAGAATGGAGTTGTGAGAGGTCACAGAATGGAGGTGTGTGAATTCATAATGGATGTGACTGAAGTCATAGAATGTAGGTGTGTGAAATCATAGAATGGAGGTGTGTGAAATCATACAATGGAGGTGTCTGAAATCATAGAATGGAGGTGTTTGAAGTCACAGAATGGAGGTGTGTGAAGTCAGAATTGAGGTGTGTGAACTCATAGAAATGAGGTGTCTGAAGTCAAAGAATGCAGGTGTGTGAAGTCATAGAATGGAGCTGGGTGAATTCATAGATGGAGGTGTGTGAAATCATAGAATGGAGGTGTGTGAAGTCAGAATGGAAGTGTGTGAAGTCACAGAATTGAGGTATGTGAAGACACAGAATAGAGGTGTGTGAAGTCAGAATGGAGGTGGGTGAAGTCACAGAATGGAGGTGTGTGAAGTCATAGAATGGAGTTGTGTGAAGTCATAGAATTTAGGTGTTTGAAGTCATAGAATGGAGGTGTGTGAAGTCACAGAATGGAGGTGTGTGAAGTCATAGAATGGAGTTGTGTGAAGTCATAGAATTTAGGTGTGTGAACTCATAGAATGGAGGTGTGTGAAGTCACAGAATGGAGGTTTGTGACGTCAGAATGGAGGTGTGTAAAGTCATAGAATGGAGGTGTGTGAAGTCATAGAATGGAGGTGTGTGAAGTCAGAACGGAGGTGTGTGAAATCGTAGAATGGAGATGTGTGAACTCATAAAATGGAGGTGTGTGCGTCACAATGGAAGTGTGTGAAGTCATAGAAGGGAGGTTTGTGAAGTCACAGAATGGAGGTGTGTGAAGTCATGCAATGAAGGTGTGTGAAGTCAGAATGGAGGTGTTTGAAGTCACAGAATGGAGGTGTGTGAACTCAGAATGGAGGTGTGTGAAGTCATAGATGGAGGTGTGTGAAGTCATAATATGGACGTGTGTGAAATCATAGAATGGAGTTTTGTGAAGTCACAGAATGGAGCTGTGTGAAGTCAGAATGGAGGTGTGTGAAGACTTAGAATGGAGGTGTGTGAAGTCAGAATGGAGGTGTGTGAACTCATAGAATGGAGGTGTGTGAAGTCACAATGGAGGTGTGTGAAATCATATAATTGGAGGTGTGTGAAGTTACAAAATGGAGGTGTGTGAAGTCATAGAAAGGAGGTGTGTGAAGTCATACAATTGATGTTTTTGAAGTAAGAATGAAGGTGTGTGAAGTCATAGAATGGAGGTGTGTAACGTCAGAAAATGGAGTTGTGTGAAGTTATAGAATGGAGCTGTGTGAATTCAGAATGAACGTGTGTGAAGGCACAGAATGGAGGTGTGCCAACTCAGAATGGAGGTGTGTGAAGTCACAGAATGGAGGTGTGTGTAGTTGTAGAATGCAGGTGTGTGAAGTCATAGAATGGAGATGTGTGAAGTCAGAATGGAGGTGTGTGAAGTCACAGAATTGAGGTGCGTGAACAGAGAATGGAGGTTTGTGAAGTCACAGAATGGAGGTGTGTGAAGTCATAGAATAGAGGTGTGTGAAGTCATAGAATGGATGTTTGTGAAGAATGAAGGTGTGTGAAGTCATAGAATGGAGGTGTGTGAAGTCAAAAATGGAGGTGTGTGTAGTTATAGAATGGAGGTGTGTGAAGTCATAGAATGGAAGTGTGTGAAGTCATAGAATGGCGGTGATTGAAGTCAGAGAATAGAGGTGTGTGAAGTCATAATGGAGGTGTAGTCACAGAATGTAGGTGGGTGAAGTCATAGAAAGAAGGTGTGGGAAGTCATAGAATGGAGGTCTGTGAAGTCATAGAATGGAGGTGTGTGAATTCACAGAATGGAGGTGTGTGAAGTCATACAATGGAGGTGTGTTAAGTCAGAATGGAGGTGTGTGAAGTCACAGAATGGAGGTGTGAGAACTCAAAATGGAGGTGTGTGAAGTCATAGATGGAGGTGTGTGAAGTCATAGAATGGAGGTCTGTGAAGTCATAGAATGGAGGTGTGTGAAGTCACAATGGAGGTGTGTGAAGTCATAGAATTTAGGTGTGTGAAGTCACAAAATGGAGGTGTGCGAAGGCATCGAATGGAGGTGTGTGAAGTCACAGAATTGATGTGTGTGAAGTCACAGAATAGACGTGTGTGAAGTCATAGAATGGAGGTTTGTGAAATCACAGAATGGAGGTGTGTGAATTCATAGAATGGAGGTGTGTGAAGTCAGATTGGAGGTGTGTGAAATCACAGAATGTAGGTGTGTCAACTCAGAAATGAGGTGTGTGAAGTCATAGAATGGAAGTGTGTGAAGTCATAGAATGGAATTGTGTGAAATCATAGAATGGAGGTGTGTGAAGTCACAGAATTGAGGTGTGTGAAGTCAGAATGGAGGTGTGTGAAGTCAGAATGGAGGTGAGTGAAGTCATAGAATGGAGGTGTGTGAAGTCATAGACTGGAGGTCTATTAACTCAGAATGAAGGTTTGTGAAGTCATAGAATGGAGGTGTGTGAAGTCATAGAATGGAGGTGTGTGAAGCCACAGAATGGAGGTGTGTGAAGTCATAGAATGGAGGTTTGTGAAATCACAGAATGGAGGTGTGTGAATTCATAGAATGGAGGTGTGTGAAGTCATGGGATCGAGGTGTGTGATGTCACAGAATGGAGGTGTGTGAAGTCACAGAATGGAAGTGTGTGAAGACACAGAATGTAGGTGTGTGAACTCAGAATATACTTGTGTGAAGCCACAGAACGGAGGTGTGTGAAGTCATAGAATGGAAGTGTGTGAAGTCATAGAAAGGAGGTGTGTGAATTCAGAATGGAGGTGTGTGAAATCATAGAATGGAGGTGTTTGAATTCACAGAATGGAGGTATGTGAAGTCAGAGTGGAGGTGTGTGAAGTCATAGAATTGAGGTGTGAAATCAGAATGGAGGTGTGTGAACTCATAGAATGCAGGTGTGTGAAATCACAATGGAGGTGTGTGAAGTCATAGAATGGAGGTGTGTGAAGTCACAGAATGGAGGTGTGTGAAGTCATACAATGAAGGTGTGTGAAGTCAGAATGGAGGTGTGTGAAGTAACAGAACGGAGGTGTGTGTACTCAGAATGGAGTTGTGTGAAGTCATAGATGGAGGTGTGTGAAGTCATAGTATGGAGGTGTGTGAAATCATAGAATGGATTTTTGTTGAGTCACAGAGTGGAGCTGTGTGAAGCCAGAATGGAGGAGTGTGAAGTCATAGAATGGAGGTGTGTGAAGTCAGAATGGAGGTGTGTGAACTCATAGAATGGAGGTGTGTAAAGTCACAATGGAGGTGTGTGAAATCATAGAATGGAGGTGTGTGAAGTCACAAAATGGAGGTGTGTGAAGTCGTAGAATGGAGGTGTGTGAAGTCATAGAATGGATGTTTTTGAAGTAAGAATGAAGGTGTGTGAAGTTATAGAATGGAGGTGTGTGACGTCACAGAATGGAGTTGTGTGAAGTCATAGAATGGAGCGTTGTGAAGTCAGAATGGAGGTGTGTAAAGTCACAGGATGGAGGTGTGTCAATTCAGAATGGAGGTGTGTGAAGTCACAGAATGGAGGTGTGTGAAGTCAGAATGGAGGTGTGAAATCGCAGAATGGAGGTGGGTGAAGTCATAGAAAGGAGGTGTGGGAAGTCATAGAATGGAGGAGTGTGAAGTCGTAGAGTGGAGGTGAGTGAAGTCAAAGATTCGAGGTCTGTGAAGTCATAGAATGGAGGTGTGTGAATTAAGAATGGAGGTGTGTGAAGTAATAGAATGGAGATAAGTGAACTCATAGAATGGAGGTGTGTGATGTCACAATGGAAGTGTGTGAAGTCATAGAATGGAGTTGTGTGAAGTCACAGAATGGAGGTGTGTGAAGTCATACAATGGAGGTGAGTGAAGTCCGAATGGAGTTCTGTGAAGTCACAGAATGGTGGTGTGTGAAATCAGACTGGAGGTGTGTGAAGTCATAGAAGGAGCTGTGTGAAGTCATAGATGTAGGTGTGTGAAGTCATAGTATGGAGGTGTGTGAAATCATAGAATGGAGTTTTGTGAAGTCACAGAATGGAGCTGTGTGAATTCAGAATGGAGGTGTGTGAAGTCATAGAATAGAAGTGTGTGAAGTCAAAATGGAGGTGTGTGAAGTCATAGAATGGATGTGTGTGAAGTCACAGAATTGAGGTGTGTGAAGTCATAGAATGGATGTGTGTGAATTCATAGAATGGAGGTGTGTGAAATCACAGAATGGAGGTGTGTGAAGTCACAGAATGGAGGTGTTTGAACTCAGAACAGAGGTGTCTGAAGTCACAGAATGGAGGTGTGTGAAGTCATGGAATGGAAGTGTGTGAAGTGATAGAATGGAGGTGTGTGAAGTCACAGAATGGAGGTGTGTGAAATCAGAATGGAGGTGTGTGAAGTCATAGAAGGAGTTGTGTGAAGTCATAGATGTAGGTGTGTGAAGTCATAGTATGGAGGTGTGTGAAATCATAGAATGGAGTTTTGTGAAGTCACAGAATGGAGCTGTGTGAAGTCAGAATGGAGGTGTGTGAAGTCATAGAATAGAAGTTTGTGAAGTCAAAATGGAGGTGTGTGAAGTCATAGAATGGATGTGTGTGAAGTCACAGAATTGAGGTGTGTGAAGTCATAGAATGGATGTGTGTGAATTCATAGAATGGAGGTGTGTGAAATCACAAAATGGAGGTGTGTGAAGTCACAGAATGGAGGTGTTTGAACTCACAATAGAAGTGTCTGAAGTCACAGAATGGAGGTGTGTGAAGTCACAGAATTGAGGTGTGTGAAGTCATAGAATGGATGTGTGTGAAGTCACAGAATTGAGGTGTGTGAATTCATAGAATGGAGGTGTGTGAAATCACAGAATGGAGGTGTGTGAAGTCACAGAATGGAAGTGTCTGAAGTCACAGAATGGAGGTGTGTGAAGTCATAGAATGGAAGTGTTTGAAGTCATAGAATGGAGTTGTGTGAAGTCAGAAAGGACGTGTGAAGTCACAGAATTGAGGTGTGTGAAGTCACAGAATGGAGGTTTGTGAAGACATACAATGGAGGTGTGTGAAGTCATAGAATGGATGTTTCTAAAGTAAGACTGAATGTGTGTGAAGTCATAGAATGGAGGTGTATGAAGTCAAAATTAAGGTGTGTGAACTCATAGAATGGAGGTGTGTGAACTCATAGATTGGAGGTGTGAAGTCATGGAATGGAGGTGTGTGAAGTCAAAGAATGGAGGTGTGTGAAGTCAACAATAGAGGTGTGTGAAGTCACAGAATGGAGTTGTGTGAACTCAGAATGGAGGTGTGTGAAGTCACAGAATGGAGGATTGTGAAGTCATATAATGGAGGTGTGTGAAGTCATAGAATGGATGTTTCTGAAGTAAGAATGAAGGTGTGTGAAGTCATAGAATGGAGTTGTGTGAAGTCAAAATGAAGGTGTGTGAACTCATAGAATGGAGGTGTGTGAATTGACAGAACGCAGGTGTGTGAAGTCATGGAATGGATGTGTGTGAGTTCAGAATGGATGTGTGAGAAGTCACAGAATGGAGGTGTGTGTATTCAGAATGGAGGTGAGTGAAGTCATAGAATGGAGGTGTGTGAAGTCAGAATGGACGTGTGAGAAGTCACAGAATGGAGGTGTGTGAATTCATAATGGATGTGAGTGAAGTCATAGAATGGAGGTGTGTGAAGTCATAGAATGGAGGTGTGTGAAATCATACAATGGAGGTGTCTGAAATCACAGAATGGAGGTGTTTGAAATCACAGAATGGAGGTGTGTGAAGTCAGAATTGAGGTGTGTAAAGTCATGGAAATGAGGTGTCTGAAGTCACAGAATGCAGGTGTGTGAAGTCATAGAATGGAGCTGGGTGAATTCATAGATGGAGGTGTGTGAAATCATAGAATGGAGGTGTGTGAAGTCAGAATGGAAGTGTGTGAAGTCACAGAATTGAGGTATGTGAAGACACAGAATAGAGGTGTGTGAAGTCAGAATGGAGGTGTGTGAAGTCACAGAATGGAGGTGTGTGAAGTCATAGAATGGAGTTGTGTGAAGTCATAGAATTTAGGTGTTTGAAGTCATAGAATGGAGGTGTGTGAAGTCACAGAATGGAGGTGTGTGAAGTCATAGAATGGAGTTGTGTGAAGTCTTTGAATATAGGTGTGTGAACTCATAGAATGGAGGTGTGTGAAGTCACAGAGTGGAGGTTTGTGACGTCAGAATGGAGGTGTGTGAAGTCATAGAATGGAGGTGTGTGAAGTCATAGAATGGAGGTGTGTGCGTCACAATGGAAGTGTGTGAAGTCATAGAAGGGAGGTGTGTGAAGGCACAGAATGGAGGTGTGTGAAGTCATGCAATGAAGGTGTGTGAAGTCAAAATGGAGGTGTTTGAAGTCACAGAATGGAGGTGTGTGAACTCAGAATTGAGGTGTGTTGAATCATAGATGGAGGTGTGTGAAGTCATAATATGGACGTGTGTGAAATCATAGAATGGAGTTTTGCGAAGTCACAGAATGGAGCTGTGTGGAGTCAGAATGGAGGTGTGTGAAGACTTAGAATGGAGGTGTGTGAAGTCAGAATGGAGGTGTGTGAACTCATAGAATGGAGGTGTGTGAAGTCACAATGGAGGTGTGTGAAATCATATAATGGAGGTGTGTGAAGTCACAAAATGGAGGTGTGTGAAGTCATAGAAAGGAGGTGTGTGAAGTCATAAAATTGATGTTTTTGAAGTAAGAATGAAGGTGTGTGAAGTCATAGAATGGAGGTGTGTAACGTCAGAGAATGGAGTTGTGTGAAGTCATAGAATGGAGCTGTGTGAAGTCAGAATGGACGTGTGTGAAGTCACAGAATGGAGGTGTGCCAACTCAGAATGGAGGTGTGCGAAGTCACAGAATGGAGGTGTGTGTAGTTGTAGAATGCAGGTCTGTGAATTCATAGAGTGGAGATGTGTGAAGTCAGAATGGAGGTGTGTGAAGTCACAGAATTGAGGTGCGTGAACAGAGAATGGAGGTTTGTGAAGTCACAGAATGGAGGTGTGTGAAGTCATAGAATAGAGGTGTGTGAAGTCATAGAATGGATGTTTGTGAAGAATGAAGGTGTGTGAAGTCATAGAATGGAGGTGTGTGAAGTCAAAGAATGGAGGTGTGTAGTTATAAAATGGAGGTGTGTGAAGTCATAGAATGGAAGTGTGTGAAGTCATAGAATGGAGGTGATTGAAGTCAGAGAATAGAGGTGTGTGAAGTCATAATGGAGGTGTGAGAAGTCACAGAATGGAGGTGTGTGAATTCATAATGGATGTGAGTGAAGTCATAGAATGGAGGTGTGTGAAGTCATAGAATGGAAGTGTGTGAAGTCATAGAACGGAGGTGATTGAAGTCAGAGAATAGAGGTGTGTGAAGTCAGAATGGAGGTGTGAGAAGTCACAGAATGGAGGTGTGTGAATTCATAATGGATGTGAGTGAAGTCATAGAATGGAGGTGTGTGAAGTCATAGAATGGAGGTGTGTGAAATCATACAATGGAGGTGTCTGAAATCATAGAATGGAGGTGTTTGAAGTCACAGAATGGAGGTGTGTGAAGTCAGAATTGAGGTGTGTGAAGTCATAGAAATGAGGTGTCTGAAGTCACAGAATGCAGATGTGTGAAGTCATAGAATGGAGCTGGGTGAATTCATAGATGGAGGTGTGTGAAATCATAGAATGGAGGTGTGTGAAGTCAGAATGGAAGTGTGTGAAGTCACAGAATTGAGGTATGTGAAGACACAGAATAGAGGTGTGTGAAGTCAGAATGGAGGTGTGTGAAGTCACAGAATGGAGGTGTGTGAAGTCATAGAATGGAGTTGTGTGAAGTCATAGAATTTAGGTGTTTGAAGTCATAGAATGGAGGTGTGTGAAGTCACAGAATGGAGGTGTGTGAAGTCATAGAATGGAGTTGTGTGAAGTCATAGAATTTAGGTGTGTGAACTCATAGAATGGAGGTGTGTGAAGTCACAGAATGGAGGTTTGTGACGTCAGAATGGAGGTGTGTGAAGTCATGGAAGGGAGGTGTGTGAAGTCACAGAATGGAGGTGTGTGAAGTCATGCAATGAAGGTGTGTGAAGTCAGAATGGAGGTTTTTGAAGTCACAGAATGGAGGTGTGTGAACTCAGAATGGAGGTGTGTGAAGTCATAGATGGAGGTGTGTGAAGTCATAATATGGACGTGTGTGAAATCATAGAATGGAGTTTTGTGAAGTCACAGAATAGAGCTGTGTGAAGTCAGAATGGAGGTGTGTGAAGACTTAGAATGGAGGTGTGTGAAGTCAGAATGGAGGTGTGTGAACTCATAGAATGGAGGTGTGTGAAGTCACAATGGAGGTGTGTGAAATCATATAATGTAGGTGTGTGAAGTCACAAAATGGAGGTGTGTGAAGCCATAGAAAGGAGGTGTGTGAAGTCATACAATTGATGTTTTTGAAGTAAGAATGAAGGTGTGTGAAGTCATAGAATGGAGGTGTGTAACGTCAGAGAATGGAGTTGTGTGAAGTCATAGAATGGAGCTGGGTGAAGTCATAGAATGGAGGTGTGTGCGTCACAATGGAAGTGTGTGAAGTCATAGAAGGGAGGTGTGTGAAGGCACAGAATGGAGGTGTGTGAAGTCATGCAATGAAGGTGTGTGAAGTCAAAATGGAGGTGTTTGAAGTCACAGAATGGAGGTGTGTGAACTCAGAATTGAGGTGTGTTGAATCATAGATGGAGGTGTGTGAAGTCATAATATGGACGTGTGTGAAATCATAGAATGGAGTTTTGCGAAGTCACAGAATGGAGCTGTGTGGAGTCAGAATGGAGGTGTGTGAAGACTTAGAATGGAGGTGTGTGAAGTCAGAATGGAGGTGTGTGAACTCATAGAATGGAGGTGTGTGAAGTCACAATGGAGGTGTGTGAAATCATATAATGGAGGTGTGTGAAGTCACAAAATGGAGGTGTGTGAAGTCATAGAAAGGAGGTGTGTGAAGTCATAAAATTGATGTTTTTGAAGTAAGAATGAAGGTGTGTGAAGTCATAGAATGGAGGTGTGTAACGTCAGAGAATGGAGTTGTGTGAAGTCATAGAATGGAGCTGTGTGAAGTCAGAATGGACGTGTGTGAAGTCACAGAATGGAGGTGTGCCAACTCAGAATGGAGGTGTGCGAAGTCACAGAATGGAGGTGTGTGTAGTTGTAGAATGCAGGTCTGTGAATTCATAGAGTGGAGATGTGTGAAGTCAGAATGGAGGTGTGTGAAGTCACAGAATTGAGGTGCGTGAACAGAGAATGGAGGTTTGTGAAGTCACAGAATGGAGGTGTGTGAAGTCATAGAATAGAGGTGTGTGAAGTCATAGAATGGATGTTTGTGAAGAATGAAGGTGTGTGAAGTCATAGAATGGAGGTGTGTGAAGTCAAAGAATGGAGGTGTGTAGTTATAAAATGGAGGTGTGTGAAGTCATAGAATGGAAGTGTGTGAAGTCATAGAATGGAGGTGATTGAAGTCAGAGAATAGAGGTGTGTGAAGTCATAATGGAGGTGTGAGAAGTCACAGAATGGAGGTGTGTGAATTCATAATGGATGTGAGTGAAGTCATAGAATGGAGGTGTGTGAAGTCATAGAATGGAAGTGTGTGAAGTCATAGAACGGAGGTGATTGAAGTCAGAGAATAGAGGTGTGTGAAGTCAGAATGGAGGTGTGAGAAGTCACAGAATGGAGGTGTGTGAATTCATAATGGATGTGAGTGAAGTCATAGAATGGAGGTGTGTGAAGTCATAGAATGGAGGTGTGTGAAATCATACAATGGAGGTGTCTGAAATCATAGAATGGAGGTGTTTGAAGTCACAGAATGGAGGTGTGTGAAGTCAGAATTGAGGTGTGTGAAGTCATAGAAATGAGGTGTCTGAAGTCACAGAATGCAGATGTGTGAAGTCATAGAATGGAGCTGGGTGAATTCATAGATGGAGGTGTGTGAAATCATAGAATGGAGGTGTGTGAAGTCAGAATGGAAGTGTGTGAAGTCACAGAATTGAGGTATGTGAAGACACAGAATAGAGGTGTGTGAAGTCAGAATGGAGGTGTGTGAAGTCACAGAATGGAGGTGTGTGAAGTCATAGAATGGAGTTGTGTGAAGTCATAGAATTTAGGTGTTTGAAGTCATAGAATGGAGGTGTGTGAAGTCACAGAATGGAGGTGTGTGAAGTCATAGAATGGAGTTGTGTAAAGTCATAGAATTTAGGTGTGTGAACTCATAGAATGGAGGTGTGTGAAGTCACAGAATGGAGGTTTGTGACGTCAGAATGGAGGTGTGTGAAGTCATGGAAGGGAGGTGTGTGAAGTCACAGAATGGAGGTGTGTGAAGTCATGCAATGAAGGTGTGTGAAGTCAGAGTGGAGGTTTTTGAAGTCACAGAATGGAGGTGTGTGAACTCAGAATGGAGGTGTGTGAAGTCATAGATGGAGGTGTGTGAAGTCATAATATGGACGTGTGTGAAATCATAGAATGGAGTTTTGTGAAGTCACAGAATAGAGCTGTGTGAAGTCAGAATGGAGGTGTGTGAAGACTTAGAATGGAGGTGTGTGAAGTCAGAATGGAGGTGTGTGAACTCATAGAATGGAGGTGTGTGAAGTCACAATGGAGGTGTGTGAAATCATATAATGTAGGTGTGTGAAGTCACAAAATGGAGGTGTGTGAAGTCATAGAAAGGAGGTGTGTGAAGTCATACAATTGATGTTTTTGAAGTAAGAATGAAGGTGTGTGAAGTCATAGAATGGAGGTGTGTAACGTCAGAGAATGGAGTTGTGTGAAGTCATAGAATGGAGCTGGGTGAAGTCAGAATGGACGTGTGTGAAGTCACAGAATGGAGGTGTGCCAACACAGAATGGAGGTGTGCGAAGTCACAGAATGGAGGTGTGTGTAGTTGTAGAATGCAGGTGTGTGAAGTCATAGAATGGAGATGTGTGAACTCAGAATGGAGGTGTGTGAAGTCACAGAATTGAGGTGCGTGAACAGAGAATGGAGGTTTGTGAAGTCACAGAATGGAGGTATGTGAAGTCACAGAATAGAGCTGTGTGAAGTCATAGAATGGATGTTTGTGAAGAATGAAGGTGTGTGAAGTCATAGAATGGAAGTGTGTGAAGTCATAGAATGGAGGTGATTGAAGTCAGAGAATAGAGGTGTGTGAAGTCATAATGGAGGTGTGAAGTCGCAGAATGTAGGTGGGTGAAGTCATAGAAAGAAGGTGTGGGAAGTCATAGAATGGAGGTCTGTGAAGTCATAGAATGGAGGTGTGTGATTTCACAATGGAAGTGTGTGAAGTCATACAATGGAGGTGTGTTAAGTCTGAATGGAGGTGTGTGAAGTCACAGAATGGAGGTGTGAGAACTCAAAATGGAGCGGTGTGAAGTCATAGATGGAGGTGTGTGAAGTCATAGAATGGAGGTGTGTGAAGTCATAGAATGGAGGTGTGTGAAGTCACAATGGAGGTGTGTGAAGTCATAGAATTTAGGTGTGTGAAGTCACAAAATGGAGGTGTGTGAAGGCATCGAATGGAGGTATGTGAAGTCACAGAATGGAGGTGTGTGAAGTCAGAATGGAGGTGTGTGAAGTCACAGAATTGAGGTGTGTGAAGTCACAGAATGGAGGTGTGTGAAGTCAGAATGAAGGTGTGTGAAGTCACAGAATGGAGGTGTGTGAAGTCACAGAATGGATGTTTGTGAAGTAAGAATGAAGGTGTTTGAAGTCATAGAGTGGAGGTGTGTGAAGTCACAGAATGGAGGTGTGTGAAGTCATAGAATGGAGGTGTGTGAAGTCATAGAATTGAGGTGTGTGAAGTCATAGAATGGAGGTGTGTGAAGTCATAAAATGGAGGTGTGTGAACTCATAGAATGGAGGTGTGTGATGTCAAAATGGAGTTGTGTGAAGTCATAGAATGGTGGTTTTTGATGTCAACGAATGGAGGTGTGTGAAGTCATAGAATGGAGGTGTGTGAAGTCAGATTGGAGGTGTGTGAAATCACAGAATGGAGGTGTGTCAACTCAGAAATGAGGTGTGTGAAGTCATAGAATGGAAGTGTGTGAAGTCATAGAATGGAAGTGTGTGAAATCATAGAATGGAGGTGTGTGAAGTCAACAATAGAGGTGTGTGAAGTCACAGAATGGAGTTGTGTGAACTCAGAATGGAGGTGTGTGAAGTCACAGAATGGAGGATTGTGAAGTCATATAATGGAGGTGTGTGAAGTCATAGAATGGATGTTTCTGAAGTAAGAATGAAGGTGTGTGAAGTCATAGAATGGAGTTGTGTGAAGTCAAAATGAAGGTGTGTGAACTCATAGAATGGAGGTGTGTGAATTGACAGAACGCAGGTGTGTGAAGTCATGGAATGGATGTGTGTGAGTTCAGAATGGATGTGTGAGAAGTCACAGAATGGAGGTGTGTGTATTCAGAATGGAGGTGAGTGAAGTCATAGAATGGAGGTGTGTGAAGTCAGAATGGACGTGTGAGAAGTCACAGAATGGAGGTGTGTGAATTCATAATGGATGTGAGTGAAGTCATAGAATGGAGGTGTGTGAAGTCATAGAATGGAGGTGTGTGAAATCATACAATGGAGGTGTCTGAAATCACAGAATGGAGGTGTTTGAAATCACAGAATGGAGGTGTGTGAAGTCAGAATTGAGGTGTGTAAAGTCATGGAAATGAGGTGTCTGAAGTCACAGAATGCAGGTGTGTGAAGTCATAGAATGGAGCTGGGTGAATTCATAGATGGAGGTGTGTGAAATCATAGAATGGAGGTGTGTGAAGTCAGAATGGAAGTGTGTGAAGTCACAGAATTGAGGTATGTGAAGACACAGAATAGAGGTGTGTGAAGTCAGAATGGAGGTGTGTGAAGTCACAGAATGGAGGTGTGTGAAGTCATAGAATGGAGTTGTGTGAAGTCATAGAATTTAGGTGTTTGAAGTCATAGAATGGAGGTGTGTGAAGTCACAGAATGGAGGTGTGTGAAGTCATAGAATGGAGTTGTGTGAAGTCTTTGAATATAGGTGTGTGAACTCATAGAATGGAGGTGTGTGAAGTCACAGAGTGGAGGTTTGTGACGTCAGAATGGAGGTGTGTGAAGTCATAGAATGGAGGTGTGTGAAGTCATAGAATGGAGGTGTGTGCGTCACAATGGAAGTGTGTGAAGTCATAGAAGGGAGGTGTGTGAAGGCACAGAATGGAGGTGTGTGAAGTCATGCAATGAAGGTGTGTGAAGTCAAAATGGAGGTGTTTGAAGTCACAGAATGGAGGTGTGTGAACTCAGAATTGAGGTGTGTTGAATCATAGATGGAGGTGTGTGAAGTCATAATATGGACGTGTGTGAAATCATAGAATGGAGTTTTGCGAAGTCACAGAATGGAGCTGTGTGGAGTCAGAATGGAGGTGTGTGAAGACTTAGAATGGAGGTGTGTGAAGTCAGAATGGAGGTGTGTGAACTCATAGAATGGAGGTGTGTGAAGTCACAATGGAGGTGTGTGAAATCATATAATGGAGGTGTGTGAAGTCACAAAATGGAGGTGTGTGAAGTCATAGAAAGGAGGTGTGTGAAGTCATAAAATTGATGTTTTTGAAGTAAGAATGAAGGTGTGTGAAGTCATAGAATGGAGGTGTGTAACGTCAGAGAATGGAGTTGTGTGAAGTCATAGAATGGAGCTGTGTGAAGTCAGAATGGACGTGTGTGAAGTCACAGAATGGAGGTGTGCCAACTCAGAATGGAGGTGTGCGAAGTCACAGAATGGAGGTGTGTGTAGTTGTAGAATGCAGGTCTGTGAATTCATAGAGTGGAGATGTGTGAAGTCAGAATGGAGGTGTGTGAAGTCACAGAATTGAGGTGCGTGAACAGAGAATGGAGGTTTGTGAAGTCACAGAATGGAGGTGTGTGAAGTCATAGAATAGAGGTGTGTGAAGTCATAGAATGGATGTTTGTGAAGAATGAAGGTGTGTGAAGTCATAGAATGGAGGTGTGTGAAGTCAAAGAATGGAGGTGTGTAGTTATAAAATGGAGGTGTGTGAAGTCATAGAATGGAAGTGTGTGAAGTCATAGAATGGAGGTGATTGAAGTCAGAGAATAGAGGTGTGTGAAGTCATAATGGAGGTGTGAGAAGTCACAGAATGGAGGTGTGTGAATTCATAATGGATGTGAGTGAAGTCATAGAATGGAGGTGTGTGAAGTCATAGAATGGAAGTGTGTGAAGTCATAGAACGGAGGTGATTGAAGTCAGAGAATAGAGGTGTGTGAAGTCAGAATGGAGGTGTGAGAAGTCACAGAATGGAGGTGTGTGAATTCATAATGGATGTGAGTGAAGTCATAGAATGGAGGTGTGTGAAGTCATAGAATGGAGGTGTGTGAAATCATACAATGGAGGTGTCTGAAATCATAGAATGGAGGTGTTTGAAGTCACAGAATGGAGGTGTGTGAAGTCAGAATTGAGGTGTGTGAAGTCATAGAAATGAGGTGTCTGAAGTCACAGAATGCAGATGTGTGAAGTCAAAGAATGGAGCTGGGTGAATTCATAGATGGAGGTGTGTGAAATCATAGAATGGAGGTGTGTGAAGTCAGAATGGAAGTGTGTGAAGTCACAGAATTGAGGTATGTGAAGACACAGAATAGAGGTGTGTGAAGTCAGAATGGAGGTGTGTGAAGTCACAGAATGGAGGTGTGTGAAGTCATAGAATGGAGTTGTGTGAAGTCATAGAATTTAGGTGTTTGAAGTCATAGAATGGAGGTGTGTGAAGTCACAGAATGGAGGTGTGTGAAGTCATAGAATGGAGTTGTGTGAAGTCATAGAATTTAGGTGTGTGAACTCATAGAATGGAGGTGTGTGAAGTCACAGAATGGAGGTTTGTGACGTCAGAATGGAGGTGTGTGAAGTCATGGAAGGGAGGTGTGTGAAGTCACAGAATGGAGGTGTGTGAAGTCATGCAATGAAGGTGTGTGAAGTCAGAATGGAGGTGTTTGAAGTCACAGAATGGAGGTGTGTGAACTCAGAATGGAGGTGTGTGAAGTCATAGATGGAGGTGTGTGAAGTCATAATATGGACGTGTGTGAAATCATAGAATGGAGTTTTGTGAAGTCACAGAATAGAGCTGTGTGAAGTCAGAATGGAGGTGTGTGAAGACTTAGAATGGAGGTGTGTGAAGTCAGAATGGAGGTGTGTGAACTCATAGAATGGAGGTGTGTGAAGTCACAATGGAGGTGTGTGAAATCATATAATGTAGGTGTGTGAAGTCACAAAATGGAGGTGTGTGAAGCCATAGAAAGGAGGTGTGTGAAGTCATACAATTGATGTTTTTGAAGTAAGAATGAAGGTGTGTGAAGTCATAGAATGGAGGTGTGTAACGTCAGAGAATGGAGTTGTGTGAAGTCATAGAATGGAGCTGGGTGAAGTCATAGAATGGAGGTGTGTGCGTCACAATGGAAGTGTGTGAAGTCATAGAAGGGAGGTGTGTGAAGGCACAGAATGGAGGTGTGTGAAGTCATGCAATGAAGGTGTGTGAAGTCAAAATGGAGGTGTTTGAAGTCACAGAATGGAGGTGTGTGAACTCAGAATTGAGGTGTGTTGAATCATAGATGGAGGTGTGTGAAGTCATAATATGGACGTGTGTGAAATCATAGAATGGAGTTTTGCGAAGTCACAGAATGGAGCTGTGTGGAGTCAGAATGGAGGTGTGTGAAGACTTAGAATGGAGGTGTGTGAAGTCAGAATGGAGGTGTGTGAACTCATAGAATGGAGGTGTGTGAAGTCACAATGGAGGTGTGTGAAATCATATAATGGAGGTGTGTGAAGTCACAAAATGGAGGTGTGTGAAGTCATAGAAAGGAGGTGTGTGAAGTCATAAAATTGATGTTTTTGAAGTAAGAATGAAGGTGTGTGAAGTCATAGAATGGAGGTGTGTAACGTCAGAGAATGGAGTTGTGTGAAGTCATAGAATGGAGCTGTGTGAAGTCAGAATGGACGTGTGTGAAGTCACAGAATGGAGGTGTGCCAACTCAGAATGGAGGTGTGCGAAGTCACAGAATGGAGGTGTGTGTAGTTGTAGAATGCAGGTCTGTGAATTCATAGAGTGGAGATGTGTGAAGTCAGAATGGAGGTGTGTGAAGTCACAGAATTGAGGTGCGTGAACAGAGAATGGAGGTTTGTGAAGTCACAGAATGGAGGTGTGTGAAGTCATAGAATAGAGGTGTGTGAAGTCATAGAATGGATGTTTGTGAAGAATGAAGGTGTGTGAAGTCATAGAATGGAGGTGTGTGAAGTCAAAGAATGGAGGTGTGTAGTTATAAAATGGAGGTGTGTGAAGTCATAGAATGGAAGTGTGTGAAGTCATAGAATGGAGGTGATTGAAGTCAGAGAATAGAGGTGTGTGAAGTCATAATGGAGGTGTGAGAAGTCACAGAATGGAGGTGTGTGAATTCATAATGGATGTGAGTGAAGTCATAGAATGGAGGTGTGTGAAGTCATAGAATGGAAGTGTGTGAAGTCATAGAACGGAGGTGATTGAAGTCAGAGAATAGAGGTGTGTGAAGTCAGAATGGAGGTGTGAGAAGTCACAGAATGGAGGTGTGTGAATTCATAATGGATGTGAGTGAAGTCATAGAATGGAGGTGTGTGAAGTCATAGAATGGAGGTGTGTGAAATCATACAATGGAGGTGTCTGAAATCATAGAATGGAGGTGTTTGAAGTCACAGAATGGAGGTGTGTGAAGTCAGAATTGAGGTGTGTGAAGTCATAGAAATGAGGTGTCTGAAGTCACAGAATGCAGATGTGTGAAGTCATAGAATGGAGCTGGGTGAATTCATAGATGGAGGTGTGTGAAATCATAGAATGGAGGTGTGTGAAGTCAGAATGGAAGTGTGTGAAGTCACAGAATTGAGGTATGTGAAGACACAGAATAGAGGTGTGTGAAGTCAGAATGGAGGTGTGTGAAGTCACAGAATGGAGGTGTGTGAAGTCATAGAATGGAGTTGTGTGAAGTCATAGAATTTAGGTGTTTGAAGTCATAGAATGGAGGTGTGTGAAGTCACAGAATGGAGGTGTGTGAAGTCATAGAATGGAGTTGTGTAAAGTCATAGAATTTAGGTGTGTGAACTCATAGAATGGAGGTGTGTGAAGTCACAGAATGGAGGTTTGTGACGTCAGAATGGAGGTGTGTGAAGTCATGGAAGGGAGGTGTGTGAAGTCACAGAATGGAGGTGTGTGAAGTCATGCAATGAAGGTGTGTGAAGTCAGAGTGGAGGTTTTTGAAGTCACAGAATGGAGGTGTGTGAACTCAGAATGGAGGTGTGTGAAGTCATAGATGGAGGTGTGTGAAGTCATAATATGGACGTGTGTGAAATCATAGAATGGAGTTTTGTGAAGTCACAGAATAGAGCTGTGTGAAGTCAGAATGGAGGTGTGTGAAGACTTAGAATGGAGGTGTGTGAAGTCAGAATGGAGGTGTGTGAACTCATAGAATGGAGGTGTGTGAAGTCACAATGGAGGTGTGTGAAATCATATAATGTAGGTGTGTGAAGTCACAAAATGGAGGTGTGTGAAGTCATAGAAAGGAGGTGTGTGAAGTCATACAATTGATGTTTTTGAAGTAAGAATGAAGGTGTGTGAAGTCATAGAATGGAGGTGTGTAACGTCAGAGAATGGAGTTGTGTGAAGTCATAGAATGGAGCTGGGTGAAGTCAGAATGGACGTGTGTGAAGTCACAGAATGGAGGTGTGCCAACACAGAATGGAGGTGTGCGAAGTCACAGAATGGAGGTGTGTGTAGTTGTAGAATGCAGGTGTGTGAAGTCATAGAATGGAGATGTGTGAACTCAGAATGGAGGTGTGTGAAGTCACAGAATTGAGGTGCGTGAACAGAGAATGGAGGTTTGTGAAGTCACAGAATGGAGGTATGTGAAGTCACAGAATAGAGCTGTGTGAAGTCATAGAATGGATGTTTGTGAAGAATGAAGGTGTGTGAAGTCATAGAATGGAAGTGTGTGAAGTCATAGAATGGAGGTGATTGAAGTCAGAGAATAGAGGTGTGTGAAGTCATAATGGAGGTGTGAAGTCGCAGAATGTAGGTGGGTGAAGTCATAGAAAGAAGGTGTGGGAAGTCATAGAATGGAGGTCTGTGAAGTCATAGAATGGAGGTGTGTGATTTCACAATGGAAGTGTGTGAAGTCATACAATGGAGGTGTGTTAAGTCTGAATGGAGGTGTGTGAAGTCACAGAATGGAGGTGTGAGAACTCAAAATGGAGCGGTGTGAAGTCATAGATGGAGGTGTGTGAAGTCATAGAATGGAGGTGTGTGAAGTCATAGAATGGAGGTGTGTGAAGTCACAATGGAGGTGTGTGAAGTCATAGAATTTAGGTGTGTGAAGTCACAAAATGGAGGTGTGTGAAGGCATCGAATGGAGGTATGTGAAGTCACAGAATGGAGGTGTGTGAAGTCAGAATGGAGGTGTGTGAAGTCACAGAATTGAGGTGTGTGAAGTCACAGAATGGAGGTGTGTGAAGTCAGAATGAAGGTGTGTGAAGTCACAGAATGGAGGTGTGTGAAGTCACAGAATGGATGTTTGTGAAGTAAGAATGAAGGTGTTTGAAGTCATAGAGTGGAGGTGTGTGAAGTCACAGAATGGAGGTGTGTGAAGTCATAGAATGGAGGTGTGTGAAGTCATAGAATTGAGGTGTGTGAAGTCATAGAATGGAGGTGTGTGAAGTCATAAAATGGAGGTGTGTGAACTCATAGAATGGAGGTGTGTGATGTCAAAATGGAGTTGTGTGAAGTCATAGAATGGTGGTTTTTGATGTCAACGAATGGAGGTGTGTGAAGTCATAGAATGGAGGTGTGTGAAGTCAGATTGGAGGTGTGTGAAATCACAGAATGGAGGTGTGTCAACTCAGAAATGAGGTGTGTGAAGTCATAGAATGGAAGTGTGTGAAGTCATAGAATGGAAGTGTGTGAAATCATAGAATGGAGGTGTGTGAAGTCACAGAATTGAGGTGTGTGAAGTCAGAATGGAGGTGTGTGAAGTCAGAATGGAGGTGAGTGAAGTCATAGAATGGAGGTGTGTGAAGTCATAGAATGGAGGTCTGTGAACTCAGAATGAAGGTTTGTGAAGTCATACAATGGAGGTGTGTGAAGTCATAGAATGGAGGTGTGTGAAGTCCCAGAATGGAGGTGTGTGAAGTCACAGAATGGAGGTTTGTGAAATCACACAATGGAGGTGTGTGAATTCATAGAATGGAGGTGTGTGAAGTCACAGAATGTAGGTGTGTGAACTCAAAATGTACTTGTGTGAAGCCACAGAATGGAGGTGTGTGAAGTCACAGAATGTGGGTGTGTGAAGTCATAAAATGGAGGTGTGTGAAGTCACAGAATGGAGGTGTGTGAAGTCACAGAATGGAGGTGTGTGAAGTCACAGAATGTAGGTGTGTGAACTCAGAATGTACTTGTGTGAAGCCACAGAATGGAGGGGTGTGAAGTCATAGAATGGAAGTGTGTGAAGTCATAGAAAGAAGGTGTGTGAATTCAGAATGGAGGTGTGTGAAGTCACAGAATGGAGGTTTGTGAAGTCATAGAATGGAGGTGTGTGAAGTCAGAGAATGGATGTTTCTGAAGTAAGAATGAAGGTGTGTGAAATCAAAGAATGGAGGTGTGTGAAGTCATAGAAGGGAGGTGTGTGAAGCCAGAATGGAGGTGTGTCAAGTCACAGAATTGAGGTGTGTGAAGCCACAGAATGGAGGTGTGTGAAGTCCTAGAATGGAAGTGTGTGAAGTCATAGAATGGAGGTGTGTGAAGGAAGAATGGAGGTGTGTGAAGTCACAGAATGGAAGTGTGTGAACTCAGAATGGAGGTGTGTGAAGTCACAGAATGGAGGTTTGTGAAGTCACAAAATGGAGGTGTGTGAAGTCATAGAATGGAGGTGTGTGAAGTCATAGAATGGATGTTTTTGAAGTAAGAATGAAGGTGTGTGAACTCATAGAATGGAGGTGTGTGACGTCACAGAATGGAGTTGTGTGAAGTCATAGAAAGGAGCGTTGTGAAGTCAGAATGGAGGTGTGTAAAGTCACAGGATGGAGGTGTGTCAATTCAGAATGGAGGTGTGTGAAGTCACAGAATGGAGGTGTGTGAAGACAGAATGGAGGTGTGAAATCACAGAATGGAGGTGGGTGAAGTCATAGAAAGGAGGTGTGGGAAGTCATAGAATGGAGGAGTGTGAAGTCGTAGAGTGGAGGTGAGTGAAGTCAAAGATACGAGGTCATAGAAAGGAGGTGTGTGAATTCAGAATGGAGGTGTGTGAAATCATAGAATCGAGGTGTTTGAATTCACAGAATGGAGGTGTGTGAAGTCAGAGTGGAGGTGTGTGAAGTCACAATGGAGGTGTGTGAAGTCATAGAATGGAGGTGTTTGAAGTCATAGAATTGAGGTGTGTGAAGTCATAGAATGGAAGTGTGTGAAGTCATAGAATGGAGGTGATTGAAGTCAGAGAATAGAGGTGTGTGAAGTCATAATGGAGGTGTGAAGTCGCAGAATGTAGGTGGGTGAAGTCATAGAAAGAAGGTGTGGGAAGTCATAGAATGGAGGTCTGTGAAGTCATAGAATGGAGGTGTGTGATTTCACAATGGAAGTGTGTGAAGTCATACAATGGAGGTGTGTTAAGTCTGAATGGAGGTGTGTGAAGTCACAGAATGGAGGTGTGAGAACTCAAAATGGAGCGGTGTGAAGTCATAGATGGAGGTGTGTGAAGTCATAGAATGGAGGTGTGTGAAGTCATAGAATGGAGGTGTGTGAAGTCACAATGGAGGTGTGTGAAGTCATAGAATTTAGGTGTGTGAAGTCACAAAATGGAGGTGTGTGAAGGCATCGAATGGAGGTATGTGAAGTCACAGAATGGAGGTGTGTGAAGTCAGAATGGAGGTGTGTGAAGTCACAGAATTGAGGTGTGTGAAGTCACAGAATGGAGGTGTGTGAAGTCAGAATGAAGGTGTGTGAAGTCACAGAATGGAGGTGTGTGAAGTCACAGAATGGATGTTTGTGAAGTAAGAATGAAGGTGTTTGAAGTCATAGAGTGGAGGTGTGTGAAGTCACAGAATGGAGGTGTGTGAAGTCATAGAATGGAGGTGTGTGAAGTCATAGAATTGAGGTGTGTGAAGTCATAGAATGGAGGTGTGTGAAGTCATAAAATGGAGGTGTGTGAACTCATAGAATGGAGGTGTGTGATGTCAAAATGGAGTTGTGTGAAGTCATAGAATGGTGGTTTTTGATGTCAACGAATGGAGGTGTGTGAAGTCATAGAATGGAGGTGTGTGAAGTCAGATTGGAGGTGTGTGAAATCACAGAATGGAGGTGTGTCAACTCAGAAATGAGGTGTGTGAAGTCATAGAATGGAAGTGTGTGAAGTCATAGAATGGAAGTGTGTGAAATCATAGAATGGAGGTGTGTGAAGTCACAGAATTGAGGTGTGTGAAGTCAGAATGGAGGTGTGTGAAGTCAGAATGGAGGTGAGTGAAGTCATAGAATGGAGGTGTGTGAAGTCATAGAATGGAGGTCTGTGAACTCAGAATGAAGGTTTGTGAAGTCATACAATGGAGGTGTGTGAAGTCATAGAATGGAGGTGTGTGAAGTCCCAGAATGGAGGTGTGTGAAGTCACAGAATGGAGGTTTGTGAAATCACACAATGGAGGTGTGTGAATTCATAGAATGGAGGTGTGTGAAGTCACAGAATGTAGGTGTGTGAACTCAAAATGTACTTGTGTGAAGCCACAGAATGGAGGTGTGTGAAGTCACAGAATGTGGGTGTGTGAAGTCATAAAATGGAGGTGTGTGAAGTCACAGAATGGAGGTGTGTGAAGTCACAGAATGGAGGTGTGTGAAGTCACAGAATGTAGGTGTGTGAACTCAGAATGTACTTGTGTGAAGCCACAGAATGGAGGGGTGTGAAGTCATAGAATGGAAGTGTGTGAAGTCATAGAAAGAAGGTGTGTGAATTCAGAATGGAGGTGTGTGAAGTCACAGAATGGAGGTTTGTGAAGTCATAGAATGGAGGTGTGTGAAGTCAGAGAATGGATGTTTCTGAAGTAAGAATGAAGGTGTGTGAAATCAAAGAATGGAGGTGTGTGAAGTCATAGAAGGGAGGTGTGTGAAGCCAGAATGGAGGTGTGTCAAGTCACAGAATTGAGGTGTGTGAAGCCACAGAATGGAGGTGTGTGAAGTCCTAGAATGGAAGTGTGTGAAGTCATAGAATGGAGGTGTGTGAAGGAAGAATGGAGGTGTGTGAAGTCACAGAATGGAAGTGTGTGAACTCAGAATGGAGGTGTGTGAAGTCACAGAATGGAGGTTTGTGAAGTCACAAAATGGAGGTGTGTGAAGTCATAGAATGGAGGTGTGTGAAGTCATAGAATGGATGTTTTTGAAGTAAGAATGAAGGTGTGTGAACTCATAGAATGGAGGTGTGTGACGTCACAGAATGGAGTTGTGTGAAGTCATAGAAAGGAGCGTTGTGAAGTCAGAATGGAGGTGTGTAAAGTCACAGGATGGAGGTGTGTCAATTCAGAATGGAGGTGTGTGAAGTCACAGAATGGAGGTGTGTGAAGACAGAATGGAGGTGTGAAATCACAGAATGGAGGTGGGTGAAGTCATAGAAAGGAGGTGTGGGAAGTCATAGAATGGAGGAGTGTGAAGTCGTAGAGTGGAGGTGAGTGAAGTCAAAGATACGAGGTCATAGAAAGGAGGTGTGTGAATTCAGAATGGAGGTGTGTGAAATCATAGAATCGAGGTGTTTGAATTCACAGAATGGAGGTGTGTGAAGTCAGAGTGGAGGTGTGTGAAGTCACAATGGAGGTGTGTGAAGTCATAGAATGGAGGTGTTTGAAGTCATAGAATTGAGGTGTGTGAAGTCATAGAATGGAGGTGTGTGAAGTCATAAAATGGAGGTGTGTGAACTCATAGAATGGAGGTGTGTGATGTCAAAATGGAGTTGTGTGAAGTCATAGAATGGTGGTTTTTGATGTCAACGAATGGAGGTGTGTGAAGTCATAGAATGGAGGTGTGTGAATTCAGATTGGAGGTGTGTGAAATCACAGAATGGAGGTGTGTCAACTCAGAAATGGGGTGTGTGAAGTCATAGAATGGAAGTGTGTGAAGTCATAGAATGGAAGTGTGTGAAATCATAGAATGGAGGTGTGTGAAGTCACAGAATTGAGGTGTGTGAAGTCAGAATGGAGGTGTGTGAAGTCAGAATGGAGGTGAGTTAAGTCTTAGAATGGAGGTGTGTGAAGTCATAGAATGTAGGTCTGTGAACTCAGAATGGAGGTTTGTGAAGTCATACAATGGAGGTGTGTGACGTCATAGAATGGAGGTGTGTGAAGTCACAGAATGGAGGTGTGTGAAGTCATAGAATGGAGGTGTGTGAAGTCACAGAATGGAGGTGTGTGAACTCAGAATGTACTTGTGTGAAGCCACAGAATGGTGGTGTTTGAAGTCATAGAATGGAAGTGGGTGAAGTCATAGAAAGGAGGTGTGTGAATTCAGAATGGAGGTGTGTGAAGTCACAGAATGGAGGTTTGTGAAGTCATAGAATGGAGGTGTGTGAAGTCAGAGAATGGATGTTTCTAAAGTAAGAATGAAGGTGTGAGAAATCAAAGAATGGAGGTGTGTGAAGTCATAGAATGGAGGTGTGTGAATTCAGAATGGAGGTGTGTGAAGTCATAGATGGAGGTGTGTATAGTCATAGTATGGAGGTGTGTGAAATCATAAAATGGAGTTTTGTGAAGTCACAAAATGGAGCTGTGTGAAGTCAGAATGGAGGTGTGTGAAGTCAGAATGGAGGGGTGTGAAGTCACAGAATGGAGGTGTGTGAATTCAGAATGGAGGTGTGTGAAGTCATAGATGGAGGTGTGTATAGTCATAGTATGGAGGTGTGTGAAATCATAAAATGGAGTTTTGTGAAGTCACAAAATGGAGCTGTGTGAAGTCAGAATGGAGGTGTGTGAAGTCATAGAATGGAGGTGTGTGAAGTCAGAATGGAGGTGTGTGAAATCATAGAATTGAGGTGTGTGAAGTCACAATGGAGTTGTGTGAAGTCATAGAATGGAGGTGTGTGAAGTCACAGAATGGAGGTGTATGAAGTCACAGAATGGAGGTTTGTGAAGTCATACAATGGAGGTGTGTGAAGTCATAGAATGGATGTTTCTAAAGTAAGAATGAAGGTGTGTGAAGTCATAGAATGGAGGTGTGTGAAGTCAAAATGGAGGTGTGTGAACTCATAGAATGGAGGTGTGCGAAGTCATGGAATGGAGGTGTGTGAAGTCCAAGAATGGAGGTGTGTGAAGTCAAAGAATGGAGGTGTGTGAAGTCACAGAATGGAGGTTGCCGGGGCCAACCGTCGACAAACCAGGGTTCGCAGATTGGGGTTCCTGAAATCGGGGGCAAGGACTAGCAAGAAATAGAAGAGAGACAGACACAGCGGGTCCTGGATGTCCGCAGTCCAGGTAAAGACTGCCGAGACTGCCGGTTTATTTTCCACTCCCCCTTCTTCCCTCCTCCTGACCCAGGGAACCTCCAGGTGTTACATTCATATGGTAATTCTCAGGTCATTTGCATAGAATAGGGCCAGAAAGCAATAAGACAATAAAGCCATCGTCTGATGCAAGCCAAGGTACAGTTTGATTCCACTCTGGCTCACAACAGGAGGTGTGTGAAGTCACAGAATTGAAGTGTGTGAAGTCAAAATGGAGGTGTGTGAAGTCACAGAATGGAGGTCTGTGAAGACACAGAATAGAGGTGTGTGAAGTCAGAATGGAGGTGTGTGAAGTCAGAATGGAAGTGTGTGAAGTCATAGAATGGAGGTGTGTGAAGCCACAACGCAGGTGTGTGAACTCATGGAATGAAGGTGTGTGAAGTAAAATTGCAGGTGTGTGAAGTCATAGAATGGAGGTGTGTGAAGTCATAGAATGGAGGTGTGTGAAGTCACAGAATGGAGGTGTGTGAAGTCATAGAATGGAGGTGTGCGAAGTCACAGAATGGAGGTGTGTGAAGTCATAGAATGGAGGTGTGCGAAGTCATAGAATGGAGGTGTGTGAAGTCATAGAATGAAGGACTGTGAACTCAGAATGGAGGTTTGTGAAGTCATAGAATGGAGGTGTGTGAAGTCACAGAATGGAGGTGTGTGAAGTCATAGAATGGAGGTGTGTGAAGTCATAAAATGGAAGTGTGTGAATTCATAGAATGGAGGTGTGTGAAGTCACAATGGAGTTGTGTGAAGTCATAGAATGGTTGTTTGTGATGTCAACGAATGAAGGTGTGTGAAGTCATAGAATGGAGGTGTGTGAAGTCATACAATGGAGGTGTGTGAAATCATAGAATGGACGCGTGTGAAGTCAAAGAATTGAGGTGTGTGAAGTCAGAATGGAGGTGTGTGAAGTCAGAATGGAGGTGTGTGAAGTCATAGAATGGAAGTGTGTGAAGTCATATAATGGAGGTCTGTGAACTCAGAATGGGGGTTTGTGAAGTCATAGAATGGAGGTGTGTGAACTCAGAATAGAGGTGTGTGAAGTCACAGAATGGAGGTGTGTGAAGTCATAGAATGGAAGTGTGTGAAATCACAGAATGGAGGTGTGTGAATTCATAGAATGGAGGTGTGTGAAGTCAAATTGAGGTGTGTGAACTCATAGAATGGAGGTGTGTGAAGTCATGGAATGGAGGTGTGTGAAGTCAAAAATGGAGGTGTGTGAAGTGAAACAATAGAGGTGTGTGAAGTCACAGAATGGAGGTGTGTGAAGTCACCGAATGGAAGTGTGTGAAGTCAAAACGGAGGTGTGTGAAGTCACAGAATGGAGGTGTGTGAAGTCACAGAATTGAGGTGTGTGAAGTCAAAAAGGTGGTGTGTGAAGTCACAGAATGGAGGTGTGTGAAGTCATGGAATGGAGGTGTGTGAAGTCAAAGAATGGAGGTGTGAGAAGTCAGAATGAAGGTGTGTGAAGTAACAGAATGGAGGTGTTTGAAGTCACCGAATGGATGTTTGTGAAGTAAGAATGAAGGTGTTTGAAGTCATAGAGTGGAGGTGTGTGAAGTCACAGAATGGAGGTGTGTGATGTCATAGAATGGAGGTGTGTGAAGTCATAGAATTGAGGTGTGTGAAGTCATAGAATGGAGGTGTGTGAAGTCATAAAATGGAGGTGTGTGAACTCATAGAATGGAGGTGTGTGAAGTCAAAATGAAGTTGTGTGAAGTCATAGAATGGTGTTTTTGATGTCAACGAATGGAGGTGTGTGAAGTCACAGAATGGAGGTGTGTGAAGTCAGATTGGAGGTGTGTGAAATCACAGAATGGAGGTGTGTGAAGTCACAGAATGGAGGTGTGTGAACTCAGAATGTAGGTGTGTGAAGCCACAGAATGGAGGTGTGTGAAGTCATAGAATGAAAGTGTGTGAAATCATAGAATGGAGGTGTGTGAAGTCACAGAATTAAGGTGTGTGAAGTCAGAATGGAGGTGTGTGAAGTCAGAATGGAGGTGAGTGAAGTCATAGAATGGAGGTGTGTGAAGTCATAGAATGGAGGTCTGTGAACTCAGAATGGAGGTTTGTGAAGTCATAGAATGGAGGTGTGTGAACTCAGAATGGAGGTGTGTGAAGTCACAGTATGGAGGTGTGTGAAGTCATAGAATGGAGGTTTGTGAAATCACAGAATGGAGGTGTGTTAATTCATTGAATGGAGGTGTGTGAAGTCATAGGATCGAGGTGTTTGAAGTCACAGAATGGAGGTGTGTGAAGTCACAGGATGGAGGTGTGTGAGGTCACAGAATGGAGGTGTGTGAACTCAGAATGTAGGTGTGTGAAGCCACAGAATGGAGGTGTGTGAAGTCATAGAATGGAAGTGTGTGAAGTCATAGAATGGAGCTGTGTGAAGTCAGAATGGAGGTGTGTGAAGTCACAGAATGGAGGTGTGTGAAGTCAGAATGGAGGTGTGTGAAGTCACACAATGGAGGTGTGTGAAGTCATAGAATGGAGGTGTGTGAAGTCATAGAATGGAGGTGTGTGAAGTCATACAATGGAGGTGTGTGAAGTCACAGAATTGAGGTGTGTGAAGTCAGAATGGAGGTGTGTGAAGACAGAATGGAGGTGAGTGAAGTCATAGAATGGAGGTGTGTGAAGTCATAGAATGGAGGTCTGTGAACTCAGAATGGAGGTTTGTGAAGTCATAGAATGGAGGTGTGTGAACTCAGAATGGAGGGGTGTGAAGTCAGAATGGAGTTGTGTGAAGTCACAGAATGGAGGTGTGTGAAGTCATAGACTGAGGTGGGTGAAGTCATAGAAAGGAGGTGTGGGAAGTCATAGAATGGAGGAGTGTGAAGTCATAGATTGGAGGTGAGTGAAGTCACAGATTCGAGCTCTGTGATGTCATAGAATGGAGCTGTGTGAAGTCATAGAATGGAGGTGTGTGAAATCATAGAATGGAGGTGTGTGAACTCATAGAATGGAGTTGTGTGAAGTCATAGAATTGAGGTTTGTGAAGTCATAGAATTGAGGTGTGAGAAGTCACAGAATGGAGGTGTGTGAAGTCATAAAATGAAGGTGTGTGAAGTCAGAATGGAGGTGTGTGAAGTCACAGAATGGAGGTGTGTGAACTCAGAATGGAGGTGTGTAAAGTCATAGATGGAGGTGTGTGAAGTCATAGTATGGAGGTGTGTGAAATCACAGAATGGAGTTTTGTGAAGTCACAGAATGGAGCTGTGTGAAGTCAGAACGGAGGTGCGTGAAGTCATAGAATGGAGGTGTGTGAAGTCAGAATGGAGGTGTGTGAACTCATAGAATGGAGGTGTGTGAAATCACAGTGGAGGTGTGTGAAGTCATAGAATTTAGGTGTGTGGAGTCACAAAATGGAGGTGTGTGAAGTCATAGAATGGAGGTGAGTGAAGTCATAGAATGGAGGTGTGTGAAGTCAGAATGGAGGTGTGTGAAGTCACAGAATTGAGGTGTGTGAAGTCACAGAATGGAGGTGTGTGAAGTCAGAATGAAGGTTTGTGAAATCACAGAATGGAGGTGTGTGAAGTCACAGAATGGATGTTTGTGAAGTAAGAATGAAGGTGTTTGAAGTCATAGAGTGGAGGTGTGTGAAGTCACAGAATGGAGGTGTGTGAAGTCATAGAACGGAGGTGTGTGAAGTCATAGAATTGAGGTGTGTGAAGTCATAGAATGGAAGTGTGTGAAGTCATAAAATGCAGGTGTGTGAAGTCATAGAATGGAGGTGTGTGAAGTTAAAATGGAGTTGTGTGAAGTCATAGAATGGTGGTTTTTGATGTCAACGAATGGAGGTGTGTGAAGTCACAGAATGGAGGTTTGTGAAGTCATAGAATGGAGGTGTGTGAAGTCACAATGGAGGTGTGTGAAGTCAGAATGGAGGTGAGTGAAGTCATAGAATGGAGGTGTGTGAAATCACAGAATGGAGGTGTGTGAAGTCATAGAATGGAGGCGTGTGAAGTCATAAAATGGAGGTGTGTGAATTCATAGAATGGAGGTGTGTGAAGTCACAATGGAGTTGTGTGAATTCATAGAATGGTTGTTTTTGATGTCAACGAATGGAGGTGTGTGAAGTCATAGAATGGAGGTGTGTGAAGTCAGATTGTAGGTGTGTGAAATCACAGAATGGAGGTGTGTCAACTCAGAAATGAGGTGTGTGAAGTCATAGAATGGAGGTGTGTGAAGTCATAGAATGGAAGTGTGTGAAATCATAGAACAGAGGTGTGTGAAGTCAAAGAATTGAGGTGTGTGAAGTCAGAATGGAGGTGTGTGAACTCAGAATGGAGGTGTGTGAAGTCACAGAATGGAGGTGTGTGAAGTCATAGAATGGAGGTATGTGAAATCACAGAATGGAGGTGTGTGAATTCATAGAATGGAGGTGTGTGAAGTCATAGGATCGAGGTGTGTGAAGTCACAGAATGGAGGTGTGTGAAGTCACAGAAGGGAGGTGTGTGAAGACACAGAATGGAGGTGTGTGAACTCAGAATGGAGGTGTGTGAAGCCACAGAATGGAGGTGTGTGAAGTCATAGAATGGAAGTGTGTGAAGTCATAGAATGGAGGTGTGTGAAGGAAGAATGGAGGTGTGTGAAGTCACAGAATGGAGGTGTGTGAACTCAGAATGGAGGTGTGTGAAGTCACAGAATGGAGGTTTGTGAAGTCATAGAATGGAGGTGTGTGAAGTCAGAGAATGGATGTTTCTTAAGTAAGAATGAAGGTGTGTGAAGTCACAGAATGGAGGTGTGTGAAGTCAAATTGTAGGTGTGTGAACTCATAGAATGGAGGTGTGTGAACTCATAGAATGGAGGTGTGTGAAGTCATGGAATGGAGGTGTGTGAAGTCAAAGATTGGAGGTTTGTTAATTGAAACAATAGAGGTGTGTGAAGTCACAGAATGGAGTGTGTGAACTCACAGAATGAAGTGTGTGAAGTCAAAACGGAGATGTGTGAAGTCACAGAATGGAGGTGTGTGAAGTCAAAAAGGTGGTGTGTGAAGTCACAGAATGGAGGTGTGTGAAGTCAGAATGGAGGTGTGTGAAGTCACAGAATGGAGGTGTGTGAAGTCAGAATTAAGGTGTGTGAAGTCACAGAATGGAGGTGTGTGAATTCACAGAATGGATGTTTGTGAAGTAAGAATGAAGGTGTTTGAAGTCATAGCGTGGAGGTGTGTGAAGTCACAGAATGGAGGTGTGTGAAGTCAGATTGGAGGTGTGTGAAATCACAGAATGGAGGTGTGTGAAGTCTTAGAATGGAGGTGTGTGAAGACATAAAATGGAGGTGTGTGAACTCATAGAATGGAGGTGTGTGAAGTCAAAATGGAGTTGTGTGAAGTCACAGAACGGTGTTTTTTGATGTCAACGAATGGAGGTGTGTGAAGTCATAGAATGGAGTTGTGTGAAGTCAGATTCGAGGTATGTGAAATCACAGAATGGAGGTGTGTGAAGTCAGAATGGAGGTGTGTGAAGTCAGAATGGAGGTGAGTGAAGTCATAGAATGGAGGTGTGTGAAGTCATAGAATGGAGGTCTGTGAACTCAGAATGGAGGTTTGTGAAGTCATAGAATGGAGGTGTGTGAACTGAGAATGGAGGTGTGTGAAGTCACAGAATGGAGGTGTGTGAAGTCATAGAATGAAGGTTTGTGAACTCACAAAATGGAAGTGTGTTAATTCATAGAATGGAGGTGTGTGAAGTCATAGGATCGAGGTGTGTGAAGTCACAGAATGGAGGTGTGTGAAGTCATAGAATGGAGGTGTGTGAAGTCACAGAATGGAGGTATGTGAACTCAGAATATAGGTGTGTGAAGCCACAGACTGGAGGTGTGTGAAGTCATAGAATGGAAGTATGTGAAGTCATAGAAAGGAGGTGTGTGAACTCAGAATAGAGGTGTGTGAAGTCACAGAATGGAGGTTTGTGAAGTCATGGAATGGCGGTGTGTGAAGTCAAAGAATGAAGGTGTGTGAAGTCATAGAATGGAGATGTGTGAAGTCAAATTGGAGGTGTGTGAACTCATAGAATTGAGGTGTGTGAACTCATAGAATGGAGGTTTGTGAAGTCATGAAATGGCGGTGTGTGAAGTCAAAGAATGGAGGTGTGTGAAGTGAAACAATAGAGGTGTGTGAAGTCACAGAATGGAGGTGTGTGAAGTCACAGATTGGAAGTGTGTGAAGGCAAAACGGAGGTGTGTGAAGTCACAGAATGGAGGTGTGTGAAGTCACAGAATGGAGGTGTGTGAAGTCAAAAAGGTGGTGTGTGAAGTCACAAAATGGAGGTGTGTGAATTCATAGAATGGAGCTGTATGAAGTCAGAATGGAGGTGTGTGACGTCAGAATGGAGGGGTGTGAAGTCAGAATGGAGGTGTGTGAAGTCACAGAATGGAGGTGTGTGAAGTCATAGAATGGAGGTGTGTGAAATCATAGAATGGAGGTGTGTGAAATCAGAATGGAGGTGTGTCAAGTCACAGAATTGAGGTGTGTGAAGTCAGAGAATGGAGGTGTGTGAAGTCAGAATGAAGGTGTGTGATGTCACAGAAAGGAGGTGTGTGAAGTCACAGAATGGATGTTTGAGAAGTAAGAATGAAGGTGTTTGAAGTCATAGAATGGAGGTGTGTGAAGTCAAAGAATGGAGGTGTGTGATGTCATAGACTGAGGTGGGTGAAGTCATAAAAGGAGGTGTGGGAAGTCATCGAATGGAGGAGTGTGAAGTCATAGAGTGGAGGTGAGTGAAGGCAGAGATTCGAGGTCTGTGATGTCATAGAATAGAGGTGTGTGAAGTCAGAATGGAGGTGTGTGAAATCATAGAAAGGAGATGTGTGAACATATAGAATGGAGTTGTGTGAGGTCACAATGGAAGTGTGTGAAGTCATAGAATGGAGGTGTGAGAAGTCACAGAATGGAGGTGTTTGAAGTCATGAAATAAAGGTGTGAGAAGTCAGAATGGAGGTGTGTGAAGTCACAGAATGGAGGTGTGTGAACTCAGAATGGAGGTGTGTGAAGTCATAGATGGAGGTGTGTGAAGTCATAGTATGGAGGTGTGTGAAATCACACAATGGAGTTTTGTGAAGTCACAGAATGGAGCTGTGTGAAGTCAGAACGGAGGTGTGTGAATTCATAGAATGGAGGTGGGTGAAGTCAGAATGGAGGTGTGTGAACTCATAGAATGTAGGTGTGTGAAGTCACAATGGAGGTGTGTGAAGTTATAGAATTTAGGTGTGTGAAGTCACAAAATAGAGGTGTGTGCAGTGATAGAATGGAGGTGTGTGAAGTCATAGAATGGAGGTGTGTGAAGTCAGCATGAAGGTGTGTGAAGTCACAGAATTGAGGTGTGTGAAGTCACAGAATGGAGGTGTGTGAAATCAGAATGAAGGTGTGTGAAGTCACAGAATGGAGGTGTGTGAAGTCACAGAATGGATGTTTGTGAAGTAAGAATGAAGGTGTTTGAAGTCATAGAGTGGAGGTGTGTGAAGTCATAGAATTGAGGTATGTGAAGTCATAGAAAGGAGGTGTGTGAAGTCATAAAATGGAGGTGTGTTAACTCATAGAATGGAGGTGTGTGAAGTCAAAATGGAGTTGTGTCAAGTCATAGAATGGAGGTGTGTGAACTCAGAATGGAGGTGTGTGAAGTCACAGAATGGAGGTGTGTGAAGTCATAGAATGGAGGTTTGTGAAATCACAGAATGGAGGTGTGTGAATTCATAGAATGAAGGTGTGAAGTCATAGGATCGAGGTGTGTAAAGTCACAGAATGGAGGTGTGTGAAGTCACAGAATAGAGGTGTGTGAAGTCACAGAATGGAGGTGTGTGAAGGAATAGAATGGAAGTGTGTGAAGTCATAGAAAGGAAGTGAGTGAACTCAGAATGGAGGTGTGTGAAGTCACAGAATAGAGGTTTGTGAAGTCATGGAATGGCGGTGTGTGAAGTCAAAGAATGAAGGTGTGTGAAGTCATAGAATGGAGATGTGTGAAGTCAAATTGGAGGTGTGTGAACTCATAGAATTGAGGTGTGTGAACTCATAGAATGGAGGTTTGTGAAGTCATGAAATGGCGGTGTGTGAAGTCAAAGAATGGAGGTGTGTGAAGTGAAACAATAGAGGTGTGTGAAGTCACAGAATGGAGGTGTGTGAAGTCACAGATTGGAAGTGTGTGAAGGCAAAACGGAGGTGTGTGAAGTCACAGAATGGAGGTGTGTGAAGTCACAGAATGGAGGTGTGTGAAGTCAAAAAGATGGTGTGTGAAGTCACAGAATGGAGGTGTGTGAATTCATAGAATGGAGCTGTATGAAGTCAGAATGGAGGTGTGGGACGTCAGAATGGAGGGGTGTGAAGTCAGAATGGAGGTGTGTGAAGTCACAGAATGGAGGTGTGTGAAGTCATAGAATGGAGGTGTGTGAAATCATAGAATGGAGGTGTGTGAAATCAGAATGGAGGTGTGTCAAGTCACAGAATTGAGGTGTGTGAAATCAGAGAATGGATGTGTGTGAAGTCAGAATGAAGGTGTGTGATGTCACAGAAAGGAGGTGTGTGAAGTCACAGAATGGATGTTTGAGAAGTAAGAATGAAGGTGTTTGAAGTCATAGAATGGAGGTGTGTGAAGTCAAAGAATGGAGGTTTGTGATGTCATAGAATTGAGGTGTGTGAAATCATAGAATTGAGGTGTGTGAAGTCATAGAATGGAGGTGTGTGAAGTCACAGAATGGAGGTGTGTGAAGTCAGAATGGAGGTGTGTGAAGTCATAGACTGAGGTGGGTGAAGTCATAAAAGGAGGTGTGGGAAGTCATCGAATGGAGGAGTGTGAAGTCATAGAGTGGAGGTGAGTGAAGTCACAGAATCGAGGTCTGTGATGTCATAGAATAGAGGTGTATGAAGTCAGAATGGAGGTGTGTGAAATCATAGAAAGGAGATGTGTGAACACATAGAATGGAGTTGTGTGAGGTCACAATGGAAGTGTGTGAAGTCATAGAATGGAGGTGTGAGAAGTCACAGAATCGAGGTCTGTGATGTCATAGAATAGAGGTGTATGAAGTCAGAATGGAGGTGTGTGAAATCATAGAAAGGAGATGTGTGAACACATAGAATGGAGTTGTGTGAGGTCACAATGGAAGTGTGTGAAGTCATAAAATGAAGGTGTGAGAAGTCAGAATGGAGGTGTGTGAAGTCACAGAATGGAGGTGTGTGAACTCAGAATGGAGGTGTGTGAAGTCATAGATGGAGGTGTGTGAAGTCATAGTATGGAGGTGTGTGAAATCACACAATGGATTTTTGTGAAGTCACATAATGGAGCTGTGTGAAGTCAGAACGGAGGTGTGTGAAGTCATAGAATGGAGGGGGGTGAAGTCAGAATGGAGGTGTGTGAACTCATAGAATGGAGGTGTGTGAAGTCACAATGGAGGTGTGTGAAGTTATAGAATTTAGGTGTGTGAGGTCACAAAATGGAGGTGTGTGCAGTGATAGAATGGAGGTGTGTGAAGTCATAGAATGGAGGTGTGTGAAGTCAGAATGAAGGTGTGTGAAGTCACAGAATTGAGGTGTGTGAAGTCACAAATGGAGGTGTGTGAAATCAGAATGAAGGTGTGTGAAGTCACAGAATGGAGGTGTGTGAAGTCACAGAATGGATGTTTGTGAAGTAAGAATGAAGGTGTTTGAAGTCATAGAGTGGAGGTATGTGAAGTCATAGAATTGAGGTATGTGAAGTCATAGAAAGGAGGTGTGTGAAGTCATAAAATGGAGGTGTGTTAACTCATAGAATGGAGGTGTGTGAAGTCAAAATGGAGTTGTGTGAAGTCATAGAATGGTGGTTTTTGATGTCAACGAATGGAGGTGTGTGAAGTCATAGAATGGAGGTTTGTGAAGTGAGATTGGAGATGTGTGAAATCAAAGAATGGAGGTGTGTCAACTCAGAAATGAGGTGTGTGAAGTCATAGAATGGAGGTGTGTGAAGTCATAGAATGGAAGTTTGTGAAATCATATAATGGAGGTGTGGGAAGTCACAGAATTGAGGTGTGTGAAGTCAGAATGGAGGTGTGTGAAGTCAGAATGGAGGTGAGTAAAGTCATACAATGGAGCTGTGTGAAGTCATAGAATGGAGGTCTGTGAACTCAGAATGGAAGTTTGTGAAGTCATAGAATGGAGGTGTGTGAACTCAGAATGGAGGTGTGTGAAGTCACAGAATGGAGGTGTGTGAAGTCATAGAATGGAGGTTTGTGAAATCACAGAATGGAGGTGTGTGAATTCATAGAATGAAGGTGTGAAGTCATAGGATCGAGGTGTGTAAAGTCACAGAATGGAGGTGTGTGAAGTCACAGAATAGAGGTGTGTGAAGTCACAGAATGGAGGTGTGTGAAGGAATAGAATGGAAGTGTGTGAAGTCATAGAAAGGAAGTGAGTGAACTCAGAATGGAGGTGTGTGAAGTCACAGAATAGAGGTTTGTGAAGTCATGGAATGGCGGTGTGTGAAGTCAAAGAATGAAGGTGTGTGAAGTCATAGAATGGAGATGTGTGAAGTCAAATTGGAGGTGTGTGAACTCATAGAATTGAGGTGTGTGAACTCATAGAATGGAGGTTTGTGAAGTCATGAAATGGCGGTGTGTGAAGTCAAAGAATGGAGGTGTGTGAAGTGAAACAATAGAGGTGTGTGAAGTCACAGAATGGAGGTGTGTGAAGTCACAGATTGGAAGTGTGTGAAGGCAAAACGGAGGTGTGTGAAGTCACAGAATGGAGGTGTGTGAAGTCACAGAATGGAGGTGTGTGAAGTCAAAAAGATGGTGTGTGAAGTCACAGAATGGAGGTGTGTGAATTCATAGAATGGAGCTGTATGAAGTCAGAATGGAGGTGTGGGACGTCAGAATGGAGGGGTGTGAAGTCAGAATGGAGGTGTGTGAAGTCACAGAATGGAGGTGTGTGAAGTCATAGAATGGAGGTGTGTGAAATCATAGAATGGAGGTGTGTGAAATCAGAATGGAGGTGTGTCAAGTCACAGAATTGAGGTGTGTGAAATCAGAGAATGGATGTGTGTGAAGTCAGAATGAAGGTGTGTGATGTCACAGAAAGGAGGTGTGTGAAGTCACAGAATGGATGTTTGAGAAGTAAGAATGAAGGTGTTTGAAGTCATAGAATGGAGGTGTGTGAAGTCAAAGAATGGAGGTTTGTGATGTCATAGAATTGAGGTGTGTGAAATCATAGAATTGAGGTGTGTGAAGTCATAGAATGGAGGTGTGTGAAGTCACAGAATGGAGGTGTGTGAAGTCAGAATGGAGGTGTGTGAAGTCATAGACTGAGGTGGGTGAAGTCATAAAAGGAGGTGTGGGAAGTCATCGAATGGAGGAGTGTGAAGTCATAGAGTGGAGGTGAGTGAAGTCACAGAATCGAGGTCTGTGATGTCATAGAATAGAGGTGTATGAAGTCAGAATGGAGGTGTGTGAAATCATAGAAAGGAGATGTGTGAACACATAGAATGGAGTTGTGTGAGGTCACAATGGAAGTGTGTGAAGTCATAGAATGGAGGTGTGAGAAGTCACAGAATCGAGGTCTGTGATGTCATAGAATAGAGGTGTATGAAGTCAGAATGGAGGTGTGTGAAATCATAGAAAGGAGATGTGTGAACACATAGAATGGAGTTGTGTGAGGTCACAATGGAAGTGTGTGAAGTCATAAAATGAAGGTGTGAGAAGTCAGAATGGAGGTGTGTGAAGTCACAGAATGGAGGTGTGTGAACTCAGAATGGAGGTGTGTGAAGTCATAGATGGAGGTGTGTGAAGTCATAGTATGGAGGTGTGTGAAATCACACAATGGATTTTTGTGAAGTCACATAATGGAGCTGTGTGAAGTCAGAACGGAGGTGTGTGAAGTCATAGAATGGAGGGGGGTGAAGTCAGAATGGAGGTGTGTGAACTCATAGAATGGAGGTGTGTGAAGTCACAATGGAGGTGTGTGAAGTTATAGAATTTAGGTGTGTGAGGTCACAAAATGGAGGTGTGTGCAGTGATAGAATGGAGGTGTGTGAAGTCATAGAATGGAGGTGTGTGAAGTCAGAATGAAGGTGTGTGAAGTCACAGAATTGAGGTGTGTGAAGTCACAAATGGAGGTGTGTGAAATCAGAATGAAGGTGTGTGAAGTCACAGAATGGAGGTGTGTGAAGTCACAGAATGGATGTTTGTGAAGTAAGAATGAAGGTGTTTGAAGTCATAGAGTGGAGGTATGTGAAGTCATAGAATTGAGGTATGTGAAGTCATAGAAAGGAGGTGTGTGAAGTCATAAAATGGAGGTGTGTTAACTCATAGAATGGAGGTGTGTGAAGTCAAAATGGAGTTGTGTGAAGTCATAGAATGGTGGTTTTTGATGTCAACGAATGGAGGTGTGTGAAGTCATAGAATGGAGGTTTGTGAAGTGAGATTGGAGATGTGTGAAATCAAAGAATGGAGGTGTGTCAACTCAGAAATGAGGTGTGTGAAGTCATAGAATGGAGGTGTGTGAAGTCATAGAATGGAAGTTTGTGAAATCATATAATGGAGGTGTGGGAAGTCACAGAATTGAGGTGTGTGAAGTCAGAATGGAGGTGTGTGAAGTCAGAATGGAGGTGAGTAAAGTCATACAATGGAGCTGTGTGAAGTCATAGAATGGAGGTCTGTGAACTCAGAATGGAAGTTTGTGAAGTCATAGAATGGAGGTGTGTGAACTCAGAATGGAGGTGTGTGAAGTCACAGAATGGAGGTGTGTGAAGTCATAGAATGGAGGTTTGTGAAATCACAGAATGGGGGTGTGTGAATTCATAGAATGAAGGTGTGAAGTCATAGGATCGAGGTGTGTGAAGTCACAGAATGGAGGTGTGTGAAGTCACAGAATGGAGGTGTGTGAAGTCACAGAATGGAGGTGTGTGAAGTCATAGAATGGAAGTGTGTGAAGTCATAGAAAGGAGGTGAGTGAACTCAGAATGGAGGTGTGTGAAGTCACAGAATGGAGTTTTGTGAAGTCATAGAATGGAGGTGTGTGAAGTAAGAGAATGGATGTTTCTGAAGTAAGAATGAAGGTGTGTGAAGTCAAAGAATGGATGTGTGTGAAGTCATAGAAGTTAGGTGTGTGAAGTCACAGAATGGAGGTGTGTGAAGTCAGAATGGAGGTGTGAAGTCATAGAATGGGGTTGGGTGAAATCATAGAAAGGAGGTATGGGAAGTCATAGAATGGAGGACTGTGAAGTCATAGAGTGGAGGTGAGTGAAGTCACAGATTCGAGGTCTGTGAAGTCATAGAATTTAGGTGTGTGAAGTCAGAATGCAGGTGTGTGAAGTCATAGAATGTAGATGTGTGAACTCATAGAATGGAGGTGTGTGACGTCATAATGGAAGTGTGTGAAGTCACAGAATGGAGGTGTGTGAAGTCATACAATGGAGGTGTATGAAGTCAGAATGGAGGTGTGTGAAGTCACAGAATGGAGGTGTGTGAACTCAGAAAGGAGGTGTGTGAAGTCATAGATGGAGGTGTGTGAAGTCATAGTATGGAGGTGTGTCAAATCATAGAATGGAGTTTTGTGAAGTCACCGAATGGAGCTGTGTGAACTCAGAAGAGAGGTGTGTGAAGTCATACAATGGAGGTGTGTGAAGTCAGAATGCAGGTGTGTGAAATCATACAATTGAGGTGTGTGAAGTCACAATTGAGTTGTGTGAAGTCATAGATTGGAGGTGTGTGAAGCCACAGAATGGAGGTGTATTAAGTCACAGAATGGAGGTGTGTGAAGTCATAGAATGGAGGTGTGTGAAGTCACAGAATGGAAGTGTGTGAACTGAGAATGGAGGTGGGTGAAGTCACAGAATGGAGGTGTGTGAAGTCATAGAATTAAGGTGTGTGAAGTCACAATGGAGGTGTGTGAACTCATAGAATGGAGGTGTGTGAAATCACAGTGGAGGTGTGTGAAGTCATAGAATGGAGGTGTCTGAAGTCACAGAATGGAGGTGTGTGAAGTCATAGAATGGAGCTGTGTGAAGTCAGAATGGAGGTGTGTGAAGTCAGAATTGAGGTGTGTGAAGTAACAGAATGGAGGTGTGTGAAGTCATAGAATGGAGGTGTGTGAAAACATAGAATGGAGGTGTGTGAAGTCAGAATTGAGGTGTGTGAAGTCACAGAATTGAGGTGTGTGAATTCACAGAATAGAGGTGTGTGAAGTAAGAATGCAAGAGTGAAGTCACAGAAGGGAGGTGTGTGAAGTCACAGAATGGATGTTTGTGAAGTAAGAATGAAGGTGTTTGAAATCATAGAATGGAGGTGTGTGACGTCACAGAATGGAGGTGTGTGAAGTTATAGAATGGAGGTTTGTGAAGTCATAGAATTGAGGTGTGTGAAGTCCTACAATGAAGGTGTGTAAAGTCAGAATGGAGGTGTGTGAAGTCACAGAATGGAGGTGTGTGAACTCAGAATGGAGGTGTGTGAAGTCATAGATGGAGGTGTGTGAAGACATAGTATGGAGGTGTGTGGAACCATAGAATGGAGTTTTTTTAAGTCACAGAATGGAGCTGTGTGAAGTCAGAATGGAGTTGTGTGAACTCATACAATGGAGGTGTGTGAAGTCAAAATGGAGGTGTGTGAAATCTTAGAATGGAGGTGTGTGAAGTCAAAAATGGAGGTGTGTGAAGTCATAGAATGGAGGTGTGTGAAGTGATAGAATGGATTTTTGTGAAATAAGAATGAAGGTGTGTGAAGTCATAGAATGGAGGTGTGTGACGTCACAGAATGGAGTTGTGTGAAGTCATAGAATGGAGCTGTGTGAAGTCAGAATGGAGGTGAGTGAAGTCACAGAATGGAGGTGTGTCAACTCAGAATGGAGGTGTGTGAAGTCACAGAATGGATGTGTGTGAAGTCATAGAATGGAGGTGTGTGAAGTCATAGAATGGAGGTGTGTGAAGTCAGAATGGAGGTGTGTGATGTCACAGAATTGAGATGTGTGAACACAGAATGCAGGTGTGTGAATCACAGAATGGAGGTGTGTGAAATCATAGAATGTAGGTGTGTGAAGTCATAGAATGGATGTTTGTGAAGTAAGAATGAAGGTGTGTGAAGTCATAGAATAGAGGTGTGTGAAGTCAAAGAATGGAGGTGTGTGAAGTCACAGAATGGAGGTGTGTGAAGTCACACAATGGAGGTGTGTGAAGTCTCGAATGGAGGTGTGCGGTCATAGAAGGGAGGTGGGTGAAGTCATAGAAAGGAGGTGTGGGAAGTTATAGAATGGAGGATTGTGAAGTCATACAGTGGAGGTGACTGAAGACACAGATTCGAGGTCTGTGAAGTCATAGAATGGAGGTGTGTAAAGTCAGAATGGAGGTGTGTGAAGTCATAGAATGGAGATTTGTGAATTCATAGAATGGAGGTGTGTGACGTCACAATTGAAGTGTATGAAGTCATAGAATGGAGGTGTGTGAAGTCACAGAATGGAGGTGTGTGAAGTCATACAATGGCAGTGAGTGAAGTCAGAATGGAGGTGTGTGAAGTCATAGATGGAGGTGTGTGAAGTCATAGTATGGAGGTGTGTGAAATCATAGAATGGAGTTTTGTGAAGTCACACAATGGAGCTGTGTGAAGTCAGAATGGAGGTGTGTGAAGTCATAGAATGGAGGTGTGTGAAGTCAGAATGGAGGTATGTGAAATCATAGAATCAAGGTGTTTGAAGTCACAATTTAGGTGTGTGAAGTCATAGAATGGAGGTGTGTGAAATCATAGAATGGAGTTTTGTGCAGTCACACAATGGAGCTGTGTGAAGTCAGAATGGAGGTGTGTGAAGTCACAGAATGAAGGTGTGTGAATCACAGAATGGATTTATGTGACCTCAGAATAGAGGTGGGTGAAGTCACAGAATGGAGGTGTGTGAAGTCATATAATGCAGGTTTGTGAAGTCACAGAATGGAGGTGTGTGAATTCATAGAATGGAGGTGTGTGAAGTCATAGAATGGAGGTGTGTGAAGTCATAGAATGGAGGTGTGTGAATTCATAGAATGGAGGTGTGTGAAGTCACAGAATGGAGGTTTGTGTACTCAAAATGGAGGTGTTTAAAGTCAAAGAATGGAGGTGTGTGAAGTCATAGAATGGAAGTGTGTGAAGTCATAGAATGGAGGTGTGTGAAGTCAGAATGGACATGTGTGAAGTCACAGAATTGAGGTGTGTGAACCCAAAATGGAGGTGTGTGAAGTCACAGAATGGAGATTTTTGAAGTCATACAATGGAGGTGTGTGAAGTCATAGAATGGATGTTTCTAAAGTAAGAATGAAGGTGTGTGAAGTCATAGAATGGAGGTGTGTGAAGTCAAAATGGAGGTGTGTGAACTCATAGAATGGAGGTGTGGGAACTCATAGAATTGAGGTGTGTGAAGTCATGGAATGGAGGTGTGTGAAGTCCAAGAATGGAGGTGTGTGAAGTCAAAGAATGGAGGTGTGTGAAGTCACAGAATGGAGGTTGCCGGGGCCAACCGGCGGCAAACCAGGGTTCGCAGATTGGGGTTCCTGAAATCGGGGGCAAGGACTAGCAAGAAAGAGAAGAGAGACAGACACAGCGGGTCCGGGATGTCCGCAGTCCAGGTAAAGACTGCCGAGACTACCGGTTTATTTTCCACTCCCCCTTCTTCCGTCCTCCTGACCCAGGAACCTCCAGGTGTTACATTCATATGGTAATTCTCAGGTCATTTACATAGAATAGGGCCAGAAAGCAATAAGACAATAAAGCCATCGTCTGATGTAAGCCAAGGTACAGTTTGATTCCACTCTGGCTCACAACAGGAGGTGTGTGAAGTCACAGAATTGAAGTGTGTGAAGTCAAAATGGAGGTGTGTGAAGTCACAGAAGGGAGGTCTGTGAAGACACAGAATAGAGGTGTGTGAAGTCAGAATGGAGGTGTGTGAAGTCAGAATGGAGGTGTGTGAAATCATAGAATGGAGGTGTGTGAGCCACAGCAGGTGTGTGAACTCATGGAATGAAGGTGTGTGAAGTAAAATTGCAGGTGTGTGAAGTCATAGAATGGAGGTTTGTGAAGTCATAGAATGGAGGTTTGTGAAGTCATAGAATGGAGGTGTGTGAAGTCACAGTATGGAGGTGTGTGAAGTCACAGAATGGAGGTGTGTGAAGTCACAGAATGGAGGTGTGTGAATTCATAGATGGAGGTGTGTGAAGACATAGTATGGAGGTGTGTGGAACCATAGAATGGAGTTTTTTTAAGTCACAGAATGGAGCTGTGTGAAGTCAGAATGGAGTTGTGTGAACTCATACAATGGAGGTGTGTGAAGTCAAAATGGAGGTGTGTGAAATCTTAGAATGGAGGTGTGTGAAGTCAAAAATGGAGGTGTGTGAAGTCATAGAATGGAGGTGTGTGAAGTGATAGAATGGATTTTTGTGAAATAAGAATGAAGGTGTGTGAAGTCATAGAATGGAGGTGTGTGACGTCACAGAATGGAGTTGTTTGAAGTCATAGAATGGAGCTGTGTGAAGTCAGAATGGAGGTGTGTGAAGTCACAGAATGTAGGTGTGTCAACTCAGAATGGAGGTGTGTGAAGTCACAGAATGGATGTGTGTGAAGTCATAGAATGGAGGTGTGTGAAGTCATAGAATGGAGGTGTGTGAAGTCAGAATGGAGGTGTGTGATGTCACAGAATTGAGATGTGTGAACACAGAATGCAGGTGTGTGAATCACAGAATGGAGGTGTGTGAAATCATGGAATGGAGGTGTGTGAAGTCATAGAATGGATGTTTGTGAAGTAAGAATGAAGGTGTGTGAAGTCATAGAATAGAGGTGTGTGAAGTCAAAGAATGGAGGTGTGTGAAGTCACAGAATGGAGGTGTGTGAAGTCACACAATGGAGGTGTGTGAAGTCTCGAATGGAGGTGTGCGGTCATAGAAGGGAGGTGGGTGAAGTCATAGAAAGGAGGTGTGGGAAGTTATAGAATGGAGGATTGTGAAGTCATACAGTGGAGGTGACTGAAGACACAGATTCGAGGTCTGTGAAGTCATAGAATGGAGGTGTGTAAAGTCAGAATGGAGGTGTGTGAAGTCATAGAATGGAGATTTGTCAATTCATAGAATGGAGGTGTGTGACGTCACAATTGAAGTGTATGAAGTCATAGAATGGAGGTGTGTGAAGTCACAGAATGGAGGTGTGTGAAGTCATACAATGGCAGTGAGTGAAGTCAGAATGGAGGTGTGTGAAGTCATAGATGGAGGTGTGAGAAGTCATAGTATGAAGGTGTGTGAAATCATAGAATGGAGTTTTGTGAAGTCACACAATGGAGCTGTGTGAAGTCAGAATGGAGGTGTGTGAAGTCATAGAATGGAGGTGTGTGAAGTCAGAATGGAGGTATATGAAATCATAGAATCAAGGTGTTTGAAGTCACAATTTAGGTGTGTGAAGTCATAGAATGGAGGTGTGTGAAATCATAGAATGGAGTTTTGTGCAGTCACACAATGGAGCTGTGTGAAGTCAGAATGGAGGTGTGTGAAGTCACAGAATGAAGGTGTGTGAATCACAGAATGGATTTATGTGACCTCAGAATAGAGGTGGGTGAAGTCACAGAATGGAGGTGTGTGAAGTCATATAATGTAGGTTTGTGAAGTCACAGAATGGAGGTGTGTGAATTCATAGAATGGAGGTGTGTGAAGTCATAGAATGGAGGTGTGTGAAGTCATAGAATGGAGGTGTGTGAATTCATAGAATGGAGGTGTGTGAAGTCACAGAATGGAGGTTTGTGTACTCAAAATGGAGGTGTTTAAAGTCAAAGAATGGAGGTGTGTGAAGTCATAGAATGGAAGTGTGTGAAGTCATAGAATGGAGGTGTGTGAAGTCAGAATGGACATGTGTGAAGTCACAGAATTGAGGTGTGTGAACCCAAAATGGAGGTGTGTGAAGTCACAGAATGGAGATTTTTGAAGTCATACAATGGAGGTGTGTGAAGTCATAGAATGGATGTTTCTAAAGTAAGAATGAAGGTGTGTGAAGTCATAGAATGGAGGTGTGTGAAGTCAAAATGGAGGTGTGTGAACTCATAGAATGGAGGTGTGGGAACTCATAGAATTGAGGTGTGTGAAGTCATGGAATGGAGGTGTGTGAAGTCCAAGAATGGAGGTGTGTGAAGTCAAAGAATGGAGGTGTGTGAAGTCACAGAATGGAGGTTGCCGGGGCCAACCGTCGACAAACCAGGGTTCGCAGATTGGGGTTCCTGAAATCGGGGGCAAGGACTAGCAAGAAATAGAAGAGAGACAGACACAGCGGGTCCGGGATGTCCGCAGTCCAGGTAAAGACTGCCGAGACTACCGGTTTATTTTCCACTCCCCCTTCTTCCGTCCTCCTGACCCAGGAACCTCCAGGTGTTACATTCATATGGTAATTCTCAGGTCATTTACATAGAATAGGGCCAGAAAGCAATAAGACAATAAAGCCATCATCTGATGCAAGCCAAGGTACAGATTGATTCCACTCTGGCTCACAACAGGAGGTGTGTGAAGTCACAGAATTGAAGTGTGTGAAGTCAAAATGGAGGTGTGTGAAGTCACAGAAGGGAGGTCTGTGAAGACACAGAATAGAGGTGTGTGAAGTCAGAATGGAGGTGTGTGAAGTCAGAATGGAGGTGTGTGAAATCATAGAATGGAGGTGTGTGAGCCACAGCAGGTGTGTGAACTCATGGAATGAAGGTGTGTGAAGTAAAATTGCAGGTGTGTGAAGTCATAGAATGGAGGTTTGTGAAGTCATAGAATGGAGGTGTGTGAAGTCACAGTATGGAGGTGTGTGAAGTCATAGAATGGAGGTGTGTGAAGTCACAGAATGGAGGTGTGTGAAGTCATAGAATGGAGGTGTGTGAAGTCATAGAATGGAGGTGTGTGAAGTCATAGAATGGAGGACTGTGAACTCAGAATGGAGGTTTGTGAAGTCATAGAATGGAGGTGTGTGAAGTCACAGAATGGAGGTGTGTGAAGTCATAGAATGGAGGTGTGTGAAGTGAAACAATAGAGGTGTGTGAAGTCACAGAATGTAGGTGTGTGAAGTCACAGAATGGAAGTGTGTGAAGTAAAAACGGAGGTGTGTGAAGTCACAGAATGGAGGTGTGTGAAGTCAAAAAGGTGGTGTGTGAAGTCACAGAATGGAGGTGTGTGAAGTCATAGAATGGAGGTGTGTGAAATCATAGAATGGAGGTGTGTGAAGTCAGAATGGAGGTGTGTGAAGTCACAGAATTGAGGTGTGTGAAGTCACAGAATGGAGGTGTGTGAAGTCAGAATGAAGGTGTGTGAAGTCACAGAATGGAGGTGTGTGAAGTCACAGAATGGATGTTTGTGAAGTAAGAATGAAGGTGTTTGAAGTCATAGAGTGGAGTTGTGTGAAGTCACAGAATGGAGGTGTGTGAAGTCATAGAATGGAGGTGTGTGAAGTCATAAAATTGAGGTGTGTGAAGTCATAGAATGGAGGTGTGTGAAGTCATAAAATGGAGGTGTGTGAACTCATAGAATGGAGGTTGTGAAGTCAAAATGGAGTTGTGTGAAGTCATAGAATGGTGGTTTTTGATGTCAACGAATGGAGGTGTGTGAAGTCATAGAATGGAGGTGTGTGATGTCAGATTGGAGGTGTGTGAAATCACACAATGGAGGTGTGTCAACTCAGAAATGAGGTGTGTGAAGTCATAGAATGGAGGTGTGTGAAGTCATAGAATGGAAGTGTGTGAAATCATAGAATGGAGGTGTGTGAAGTCACAGAATTGAGGTGTGTGAAGTCAGAATGGAGGTGTGTGAAGACAGAATGGAGGTGAGTGAAGTCATAGAATGGAGGTGTGTGAAGTCATAGAATGGAGGTCTGTGAACTCAGAATGGAGGTTTGTGAAGTCATAGAATGGAGGTGTGTGAACTCAGTATGGAGGTGTGTGAAGTCACAGAATGGAGGTGTGTGAAGTCATAGAATGGAGGTTTGTGAAATCACAGAATGGAGGTTTGTTAATTCATAGAATGGAGGTGTGTGAAGTCATAGGATCGAGGTGTGTGAAGTCACAGAATGGAGGTGTTTGAAGTCACAGAATGGAGGTGTGTGAACTCAGAATGTAGGTGTGTTAAGCCACAGAATGAGGTGTGTGAAGTCATAGAATGGAAGTTTGTGAAGTCATAGAAAGGAGGTGTGTGAATTCAGAATGGAGGTGTGTGAAGTCACAGAATGGAGGTTTGTGAAGTCATAGAATGGAGGTGTGTGAAGTCAGAGAATGGATGTTTCTGAAGTAAGAATGAAGATGTGTGAAGTCATAGAATGGAGGTGTGCGAAGTCAAATTGGAGGTGTGTGAACTCATAGAATGGAGGTGTGTGAACTCATAGAATTGAGGTTTGTGAAGTCATGGAATGGCGGTGTGTGAAGTCAAAGAATGGAGGTGTGTGAATTGAAACAATAGAGGTGTGTGAAGTCACAGAATGGAGGTGTGTGAAGTCACAGATTGGAAGTGTGTGAAGTCAAAAAGGTGGTGTGTGAAGTCACAGAATGGAGGTGTGTGAATTTATAGAATCGACCTGTGTGAAGTCAGAATGGAAGTGTGTGAAGTCAGAATGGAGGGGTGTGAAGTCAGAATGGAGGTGTGTGAAGTCACAGAATGGAGGTGTGTGAAGTCATAGAATGGAGGTGTGTGAAGTCAGAATGGAGGTGTGTCAAGTCACAGAATTGAGGTGGGTGAATTCAGAGAATGGAGGTGTGTGAAAACAGAATGAATGTGTGTGAAGTCACAGAAAGGAGGTGTGTGAAGTCACAGAATGGATGTTTGTGAAGTCATAAAATGAAGGTGTGTGAAATCAGAATGGAGGTGTGTGAAGTCACAGAATGGAGGTGTGTGAAGTCAGAATTGAGGTGTGAAGTCATAGAATGGAGGTGTGTGAAGTCAGAATGGAGGTGTGTGAAGTCATAGAATGGATGTTTGTGAAGTAAGAATGAAGGTATGTGAAGTCATAGAATAGAGGTGTGTGAAGTCAAAGAATGGAGGTGTGTGAAGTCACAGAATGGAGGTGTGTGAAGTCACACAATGGAGGTGTGTGAAGTCTCGAATGGAGGTGTGCGGTCATAGAAGGGAGGTGGGTGAAGTCATAGAAAGGAGGTGTGGGAAGTCACAGAATGGAGGAGTGTGAAGTCATACAGTGGAGGTGACTGAAGACACAGATTCGAGGTCTGTGAAGTCAGAGAATGGAGGTGTGTAAAGTCAGAATGGAGGTGTGTGAAGTCATAGAATGGAGATTTGTGAATTCATAGAATGGAGGTGTGTGACGTCACAATTGAAGTGTGAGAAGTCAGAATGGAGGTGTGTGAAGTCACAGAATGGAGGTGTGTGAAGTCATAGAATGGAGGTGTGTGAAGTCATAAAATTGAGGTGTGTGAAGTCATAGAATGGAGGTGTGTGAAGTCATAAAATGGAGGTGTGTGAACTCATAGAATGGAGGTGTGTGAAGTCAAAATGGAGTTGTGTGAAGTCATAGAATGGTGGTTTTTGATGTCAACGAATGAAGGTGTGTGAAGTCATAGAATGGAGGTGTGTGAAGTCAGATTGGAGGTGTGTGAAATCACAGAATGGAGGTGTGTCAACTCAGAAATGAGGTGTGTGAAGTCATAGAATGGAGGTGTGTGAAGTCATAGAATGGAAGTGTGTGAAATCATAGAATGGAGGCGTGTGAAGTCACAGAATTGAGGTGTGTGATGTCAGAATGGAGGTGTGTGAAGTCAGACTGGAGGTGAGTGAAGTCATAGAATGGAGGTGTGTGAAGTCATAGAATGGAGGTCTGTGAACTCAGAATGGAGGTTTGTGAAGTCATAGAATGGAGGTGTGTGAACTCAGTATGGAGGTGTGTGAAGTCACAGAATGGAGGTGTGTGAAGTCATAGGATGGAGGTTTGTGAAATCACAGAATGGAGGTGTGTTAATTCATAGAATGGAGGTGTGTGAAGTCATAGGATCGAGGTGTGTGAAGTCACAGAATGGAGGTGTTTGAAGTCACAGAATGGAGGTGTGTGAACTCAGAATGTAGGTGTGTTAAGCCACAGAATGGAGGTGTGTGAAGTCATAGAATGGAAGTGTGTGAAGTCATAGAAAGGAGGTGTGTGAATTCAGAATGGAGGTGTGTGAAGTCACAGAATGGAGGTTTGTGAAGTCATAGAATGGAGGTGTGTGAAGTCAGAGAATGGATGTTTCTGAAGTAAGTATGAAGATGTGTGAAGTCATAGAATGGAGGTGTGCGAAGTCAAATTGGAGGTGTGTGAACTCATAGAATGGAGGTGTGTGAACTCATAGAATGGAGGTTTGTGAAGTCATGGAATGGCGCTGTGTGAAGTCAAAGAATGGAGGTGTGTGAACTGAAACAATAGAGGTGTGTGAAGTCACAGATTGGAAGTGTGTGAAGTCAAAACGGAGGTGTGTGAAGTCACAGAATGGAGGTGTGTGAAGTCACAGAATGGATGTGTGTGAAGTCAAAAAGGTGGTGTGTGAAGTCACAGAATGGAGGTGTGTGAATTTATAAAATGGAGCTGTGTGAAGTCAGAATGGAAGTGTGTGAAGTCAGAATGGAGGGGTGTGAAGTCAGAATGGAGGTGTGTGAAGTCAGAGAATGGAGGTATGTGAAGTCATAGAATGGAGGTGTGTGAAGTCAGAATGGAGGTGTGTCAAGTCACAGAATTGAGGTGGGTGAATTCAGAGAATGGAGGTGTGTGAAAACAGAATGAATGTGTGTGAAGTCACAGAAAGGAGGTGTGTGAAGTCACAGAATGGATGTTTGTGAAGTCATAAAATGAAGGTGTGTGAAATCAGAATGGAGGTGTGTGAAGTCACAGAATGTAGGTGTATGAAGTCAGAATTGAGGTGTGAAGTCATAGAATGGAGGTGTGTGAAGTCAGAATGGAGGTGTGTGAAGTCATAGAATGGATGTTTGTGAAGTAAGAATGAAGGTATGTGAAGTCATAGAATAGAGGTGTGTGAAGTCAAAGAATGGAGGTGTGTGAAGTCACAGAATGGAGGTGTGTGAAGTCACACAATGGAGGTGTGTGAAGTCTCGAATGGAGGTGTGTGGTCATAGAAGGGAGGTGGGTGAAGTCATAGAAAGGAGGTGTGGGAAGTCACAGAATGGAGGAGTGTGAAGTCATACAGTGGAGGTGACTGAAGACACAGATTCGAGGTCTGTGAAGTCAGAGAATGCAGGTGTGTAAAGTCAGAATGGAGGTGTGTGAAGTCATAGAATGGAGGTTTGTGAATTCATAGAATGGAGGTGTGTGAAGTCACAATTGAAGTGTGAGAAGTCATAGAATGGAGGTGTGTGAAGTCACAGAATGGAGGTGTGTGAAGTCATAGAATGGAGGTGTGTGAAGTCATAAAATTGAGGTGTGTGAAGTCATAGAATGGAGGTGTGTGAAGTCATAAAATGGAGGTGTGTGAACTCATAGAATGGAGGTGTGTGAAGTCAAAATGGAGTTGTGTGAAGTCATAGAATGGTGGTTTTTGATGTCAACGAATGAAGGTGGGTGAAGTCATAGAATGGAGGTGTGTGAAGTCAGATTGGAGGTGTGTGAAATCACAGAATGGAGGTGTGTCAACTCAGAAATGAGGTGTGTGAAGTCATAGAATGGAGGTGTGTGAAGTCATAGAATGGAAGTGTGTGAAATCATAGAATGGAGGTGTGTGAAGTCACAGAATTGAGGTGTGTGATGTCAGAATGGAGGTGTGTGAAATCAGACTGGAGGTGAGTGAAGTCATAGAATGGAGGTGTGTGAAGTCATAGAATGGAGGTCTGTGAACTCAGAATGGAGGTTTGTGAAGTCATAGAATGGAGGTGTGTGAACTCAGTATGGAGGTGTGTGAAGTCACAGAATGGAAGTGTGTGAAGTCATAGAATGGAGGTTTGTGAAATCACAGAATGGAGGTGTGTTAATTCATAGAATGGAGGTGTGTGAAGTCATAGGATCGAGGTGTGTGAAGTCACAGAATGGAGGTGTTTGAAGTCACAGAATGGAGGTGTGTGAACTCAGAATGTGGGTGTGTTAAGCCACAGAATGGAGGTGTGTGAAGTCATAGAATGGAAGTGTGTGAAGTCATAGAAAGGAGGTGTGTGAATTCAGAATGGAGGTGTGTGAAGTCACAGAATGGAGGTTTGTGAAGTCATAGAATGGAGGTGTGTGAAGTCAGAGAATGGATGTTTCTGAAGTAAGTATGAAGATGTGTGAAGTCATAGAATGGAGGTGTGCGAAGTCAAATTGGAGGTGTGTGAACTCATAGAATGGAGGTGTGTGAACTCATAGAATGGAGGTTTGTGAAGTCATGGAATGGCGCTGTGTGAAATCAAAGAATGGAGGTGTGTGAACTGAAACAATAGAGGTGTGTGAAGTCACAGAATGGAGGTGTGTGAAGTCACAGATTGGAAGTGTGTGAAGTCAAAACGGAGGTGTGTGAAGTCACAGAATGGAGGTGTGTGAAGTCACAGAATGGATGTGTGTCATGTCAAAAAGGTGGTGTGTGAAGTTACAGAATGGAGGTGTGTGAATTTATAGAATGGAGCTGTGTGAAGTCAGAATGGAAGTGTGTGAAGTCAGAATGGAGGGGTGTGAAGTCAGAATGGAGGTGTGTGAAGTCACAGAATGGAGGTGTGTGAAGTCAGATTTGAGGTGTGAAGTCATAGAATGGAGGTGTGTGAAGTCAGAATGGAGGTGTGTGAAGTCACAGAATTGAGGTGTGTGAACACAGAATGCAGGTGTGTGAATCACAGAATGGAGGTGTGTGAAATCATAGAATGGAGGTGTGTGAAGTCATAGAATGGATGTTTGTGAAGTAAGAATGAAGGTATGTGAAGTCATAGAATAGAGGTGTGTGAAGTGAAAGAAAGGAGGTGTGTGAAGTCACAGAATGGAGGTGTGTGAAGTCACACAATGGAGGTGTGTGAAGTCTCGAATGGAGGTGTGCGGTCATAGAAGGGAGGTGGGTGAAGTCATAGAAAGGAGGTGTGGGAAGTCACAGAATGGACTAGTGTGAAGTCATACAGTGGAGGTGACTGAAGACACAGATTCGAGGTCTGTGAAGTCAGAGAATGGAGGTGTGTGAAGTCAGAATGGAGGTGTGTGAAGTCATAGAATGGAGATTTGTGAATTCATAGAATGGAGGTGTGTGACGTCACAATTGAAGTGTGAGAAGTCATAGAATGGAGGTGTGTGAAGTCACAGAATGGAGGTGTGTGAAGTCATACAATGGAGGTGAGTGAAGTCAGAATGGAGGTGTGTGAAGTCACAGAATGGAGGTGTGTGAACACAAAATGGAGGTGTGTGAAGTCATAGAATGGAAGTGTGTGAAGTCATAGAATGGAGGTGTGTGAAGTCAGAATGGACATGTGTGAAGTCACAGAATTGAGGTGTGTGAACCCAGAATGGAGGTGTGTGAAGTCACAGAATGGTGGTTTGTGAAGTCATACAATGGAGGTGTGTGAAGTCATAGAATGGATGTTTCTAAAGTAAGAATGAAGGTGTGTGAAGTCATAGAATGGAGGTGTGTGAAGTCAAAATGGAGGTGTGTGAACTCATAGAATGGAGGTGTGGGAACTTATAGAATTGAGGTGTGTGAAGTCATGGAATGGAGGTGTGTGAAGTCCAAGAATGGAGGTGTGTGAAGTCAAAGAATGGAGGTGTGTGAAGTCACAGAATGGAGGTTGCCGGGGCCAACCGGCGGCAAACCAGGGTTCGCAGATTGGGGTTCCTGAAATCGGGGGCAAGGACTAGCAAGAAAGAGAAGAGAGACAGACACAGCGGGTGCGGGATGTCCGCAGTCCAGGTAAAGACTGCCGAGACTGCCGGTTTATTTTCCACTCCCCCTTCTTCCCTCCTCCTGACCCAGGAACCTCCAGGTGTTACATTAATATGGTAATTCTCAGGTCATTTACATAGAATAGGGCCAGAAAGCAATAAGACAATAAAGCCATCGACTGATGCAAGCCAAGGTACAGATTGATTCCACTCTGGCTCACAACAGGAGGTGTGTGAAGTCACAGAATTGAAGTGTGTGAAGTCAAAATGGAGGTGTGTGAAGTCACAGAATGGAGGTCTGTGAAGACACAGAATAGATGTGTGTGAAGTCAGAATGGAGGTGTGGGAAGTCAGAATGGAGGTGTGTGAAATCATAGAATGGAGGTGTGTGAAGCCACAACGCAGGTGTGTGAACTCATGGAATGAAGGTGTGTGAAGTAAAATTGCAGGTGTGTGAAGTCATAGAATGGAGGTGTGTGAAGTCATAGAATGGAGGTGTGTGAAGTCACAGAATGGAGGTGTGTGAAGTCAAAGAATGGAGGTGTGTGAAGTCACAAAATGGAGGTGTGTGAAGTCATAGAATGGAGGTGTGTGAAGTCATAGAATGGAGGTGTGTGAAGTCATAGAACGGAGGACTGTGAACTCAGAATGGAGGTTTGTGAAGTCATAGAATGGAGGTGTGTGAAGTCATAGAATGGAGGTGTGTGAAGTGAAACAATAGAGGTGTGTGAAGACACAGAATGGAGGTGTGTGAAGTCAAAGAATGGAAGTGTGTGAAGTCAAAACGGAGGTGTGTGAAGTCAGAGAATGGAGGTGTGTGAAGTCAAAAAGGTGGTGTGTGAAGTCACAAAATGGAGGTGTGTGAAGTCATAGAATGGAGGTGTGTGAAATCATAGAATGGAGATGTGTGAAGTCAGAATGGAGGTGTGTGAAGTCACAGAATTGAGGTGTGTGAAGTCACAGAATGGAGGTGTGTGAAGTCAGAATGAAGGTGTGTGAAGTCACAGAATGGAGGTGTGTGAAGTCACAGAATGGATGTTTGTGAAGTAAGAATGAAGGTGTTTGAAGTCATAGAGTGGATGTGTGTGAAGTCACAGAATGGAGGTGTGTGAAGTCATAGAATGGAGGTGTGTGAAGTCGTAGAATTGAGGTGTGTGAAGTCATAGAATGGAGGTGTGTGAAGTCATAAAATGGAGGTGTGTGAACTCATAGAATGGAGGTGTGTGAAGTCAAAATGGAGTTGTGTGAAGTCATAGAATGGTGGTTTTTGATGTCAACGAATGGAGGTGTGTGAAGTCATAGAATGGAGGTGTGTGAAGTCAGATTGGAGGTGTGTGAAATCACAGAATGGAGGTGTGTCAACTCAGAAATGAGGTGTGTGAAGTCATAGAATGGAGGTGTGTGAAGTCATAGAATGGAAGTGTGTGAAATCATAGAAAGGAGGTGTGTGAAGTCACAGAATTGAGGTGTGTGAAGTCAGAATGGAGGTGAGTGAAGTCATAGAATGGAGGTGTGTGAAGTCATAGAATGGAGGTTTGTGAAATCACAGAATGGAGGTGTATTAATTCATAGAATGGAGGTGTATGAAGTCATAGGATCTAGGTGTGTGAAGTCACAGAATGGAGGTGTTTGAAGTCACAGAATGGAGGTGTGTGAACTCAGAATGTAGATGTGTTAAGCCACAGAATGGAGGTGTGTGAAGTCATAGAATGGAAGTGTGTGAAGTCATAGAAAGGAGGTGTGTGAACTCAGAATGGAGGTGTGTAAAGTCACAGAATGGAGGTTTGTGAAGTCATAGAATGGAGGTTTGTGAAGTCAGAGAATGGTGTTTCTGAAGTAAGAATGAAGATGTGTGAAGTCATAGAATGGAGGTGTGCGAAGTCAAATTGGAGGTGTGTGAACTCATAGAATGGAGGTGTGTGAACTCATAGAATGGAGGTTTGTGAAGTCATGGAATGGCGGTGTGTGAAGTCAAAGAATGGAGGTGTGTGAACTGAAACAATAGAGGTGTGTGAAGTCACAGAATGGAGGTGTGTGAAGTCACAGATTGGAAGTGTGTGAAGTCAAAACGGAGGTGTGTGAAGTCACAGAATGGAGGTGTGTGAAGTCACAGAATGGATGTGTGTGTAGTCAAAAAGGTGGTGTGTGAAGTCACAGAATGGAGGTGTGTGAATTTATAGAATGGAGCTGTGTGAAGTCAGAATGGAAGTGTGTGAAGTCAGAATGGAGTGGTGTGAAGTCAGAATGGAGGTGTGTGAAGTCACAGAATGGAGGTGTGTGAAGTCATGGAATGGAGGTGTGTGAAATCATAGAATGGAGGTGTGTGAAGTCAGAATGGAGGTGTGTCAAGTCACAGAATTGAGGTGGGTGAATTCAGAGAATGGAGGTGTGTGAAAACAGAATGAAGGTGTGTGAAGTCACAGAAAGGAGGTGTGTTTAGTCACAGAATGGATGTTTGTGAAGTCATAAAATGAAGGTGTGTGAAATCAGAATGGAGGTGAGTGAAGTCACAGAATGGAGGTGTGTGAAGTCAGAATTGATGTGTGAAGTCAAAGAATGGAGGTGTGTGAAGTCAGAATGGAGGTGTGTGAAGTCACAGAATTGAGGTGTGTGAACACAGAATGTAGGTGTGTGAATCACAGAATGGAGGTGTGTGAAATCATAGAATGGAGGTGTGTGAAGTCATAGAATGGATGTTTGTAAAGTAAGAATGAAGGTGTGTGAAGTCATAGAATAGAGGTGTGTGAAGTCAAAGAATGGAGGTGTTGAAGTCACAGAATGGAGGTGTTTGAAGTCACACAATGGAGGTGTGTGAAGTCTCAAATGGTGGTGTGCGGTCATAGAAGGGAGGTGGGTGAAGTCATAGAAAGGAGGTGTGGGAAGTCATAGAATGGAGGAGTGTGAAGTCATACAGTGGAGGTGACTGAAGACACAGATTCGAGGTCTGTGAAGTCAGAGAATGGAGGTGTGTAAAGTCAGAATGGAGGTGTATGAAGTCATAGAATGGAGATTTGTGAATTCATAGAATGGAGGTGTGTGACGTCACAATTGAAGTTTGAGAAGTCATAGAATGGAGGTGTGTGAAGTCACAGAATGGAGGTGTGTGAAGTCATACAATGGAGGTGAGTGAAGTCAGAATGGAGGTGTGTGAAGTCACAGAATGGAGGTGTGTGAAAACAGAATGGAGATGTGTGAAGTCATAGATGGAGGTGTGTGAAGTCATAGTATGGAGGTATGTGAAATCATAGAATGGAGTTTTGTGAAGTCACACAATGGAGCTGTGTGAAGTCAGAATGGAGGTGTGTGAAGTCATAGAATGGAGGTGTGTGAAGTCAGAATGGAGGTATGTGAAATCATAGAATCAAGGTGTGTGAAGTCACAATGGAGGTGTGTGAAGTCATAGAATGGAGGTGTGTGAAATCATAGAATGGAGTTTTGTGAAGTCACACAATGGAGCTGTGTGAAGTCAGAATGGAGGTGTGTGAAGTCACAGAATGAAGGTGTGTGAATCACAGAATGGAGGTATGTGACCACACAGTGGAGGTGGGTGAAGTCACAGAATGGAGGTGTGTGAAGTCATAGAATGGAGGTGTGTGAAGTCACAGAATGGAGGTTTGTTTACTCAAAATGGAGGTGTTTGAAGTCAAAGAATGGAGGTGTGTGAAGTCATAGAATGGAAGTGTGTGAAGTCATAGAATGGAGGTGTGTGAAGTCAGAATGGACATGTGTGAAGTCACAGAATTGAGCTGTGTGAACCCAGAATGGAGGTGTGTGAAGTCACAGAATGGAGGTTTGTGAAGTCATACAATGGAGGTGTGTGAAGTCATAGAATGGATGTTTCTAAAGTAAGAATGAAGGTGTGTGAAGTCATAGAATGGAGGTGTGTGAAGTCAAAATGGAGGTGTGTGAACTCATAGAATGGAGGTGTGGGAACTTATAGAATTGAGGTGGGTGAAGTCATGGAATGGAGGTGTGTGAAGTCCAAGAATGGAGGTGTGTGAAGTCAAAGAATGGAGGTGTGTGAACTGAAACAATAGAGGTGTGTGAAGTCACAGAATGGAGGTGTGTGAAGTCACAGATTGGAAGTGTGTGAAGTCAAAACGGAGGTGTGTGAAGTCACAGAATGGAGGTGTGTGAAGTCACAGAATGGATGTGTGTGTAGTCAAAAAGGTGGTGTGTGAAGTCACAGAATGGAGGTGTGTGAATTTATAGAATAGAGCTGTGTGAAGTCAGAATGGAAGTGTGTGAAGTCAGAATGGAGGGGTGTGAAGTCAGAATGGAGGTGTGTGAAGTCACAGAATGGAGGTGTGTGAAGTCATAGAATGGAGGTGTGTGAAATCATAGAATGGAGGTGTGTGAAGTCAGAATGGAGGTGTGTCAAGTCACAGAATTGAGGTGGGTGAATTCAGAGAATGGAGGTGTGTGAAAACAGAATGAATGTGTGTGAAGTCACAGAAAGGAGGTGTGTGAAGTCACAGAATGGATTTTTGTGAAGTCATAAAATGAAGGTGTGTGAAATCAGAATGGAGGTGTGTGAAGTCACAGAATGGAGGTGTGTGAAGTCAGAATTGAGGTGTGAAGTCATAGAATGGAGGTGTGTGAAGTCAGAATGGAGGTGTGTGAAGTCACAGAATTGAGGTGTGTGAACACAGAATGCAGGTGTGTGAATCACAGAATGGAGGTGTGTGAAATCATAGAATGGAGGTGTGTGAAGTCATAGAATGGATGTTTGTAAAGTAAGAATGAAGGTGTGTGAAGTCATAGAATAGAGGTGTGTGAAGTCAAAGAATGGAGGTGTTGAAGTCACAGAATGGAGGTGTTTGAAGTCACACAATGGAGGTGTGTGAAGTCTCAAATGGTGGTGTGCGGTCATAGAAGGGAGGTGGGTGAAGTCATAGAAAGGAGGTGTGGGAAGTCATAGAATGGAGGAGTGTGAAGTCATACAGTGGAGGTGACTGAAGACACAGATTCGAGGTCTGTGAAGTCAGAGAATGGAGGTGTGTAAAGTCAGAATGGAGGTGTATGAAGTCAAAGAATGGAGATTTGTGAATTCATAGAATGGAGGTGTGTGACGTCACAATTGAAGTTTGAGAAGTCATAGAATGGAGTTGTGTGAAGTCACAGAATGGAGGTGTGTGAAGTCATACAATGGAGGTGAGTGAAGTCAGAATGGAGGTGTGTGAAGTCACAGAATGGAGGTGTGTGAAAACAGAATGGAGATGTGTGAAGTCATAGATGGAGGTGTGTGAAGTCATAGTATGGAGGTATGTGAAATCATAGAATGGAGTTTTGTGAAGTCACACAATGGAGCTGTGTGAAGTCAGAATGGAGGTGTGTGAAGTCATAGAATGGAGGTGTGTGAAGTCAGAATGGAGGTGTGTGAAGTCATAGAATGGAGGCGTGTGAAGTCAGAATGGAGGTATGTGAAATCATAGAATCAAGGTGTGTGAAGTCACAATGGAGGTGTGTGAAGTCATAGAATGGGGGTGTGTGAAATCATAGAATGGAGTTTTGTGAAGTCACACAATGGAGCTGTGTGAAGTCAGAATGGAGGTGTGTGAAGTCACAGAATGAAGGTGTGTGAATCAGAGAATGGAGGTATGTGACCACAGAATGGAGGTGGGTGAAGTCACAGAATGGAGGTGTGTGAAGTCATAGAATGGAGGTGTGTGAAGTCACAGAATGGAGGTTTGTGTACTCAAAATGGAGGTGTTTGAAGTCAAAGAATGGAGGTGTGTGAAGTCATTGAATGGAAGTGTGTGAAGTCATAGAATGGAGGTGTGTGAAGTCAGAATGGACATGTGTGAAGTCACAGAATTGAGGTGTGTGAACCCAGAATGGAGGTGTGTGAAGTCACAGAATGAAGGTTTGTGAAGTCATACAATGGAGGTGTGTGAAGTCATAGAATGGATGTTTCTAAAGTAAGAATGAAGGTGTGTGAAGTCATAGAATGGAGGTGTGTGAAGTCAAAATGGAGGTGTGTGAACTCATAGAATGGAGGTGTGGGAACTTATAGAATTGAGGTGTGTGAAGTCATGGAATGGAGGTGTGTGAAGTCCAAGAATGGAGGTGTGTGAAGTCAAAGAATGGAGGTGTGTGAACTCACAGAATGGAGGTTGCCGGGACCAACCGGCGGCAAACCAGGGTTCGGCGATTGGGGTTCCTGAAATCGGGGGCAAGGACTAGCAAGAAAGAGAAGAGAGACAGACACAGCGGGTCCGGGATGTCCGCAGTCCAGGTAAAGACTGCCGAGACTACCGGTTTATTTTCCACTCCCCCTTCTTCCGTCCTCCTGACCCAGGAACCTCCAGGTGATACATTCATATGGTAATTCTCAGGTCATTTACATAGAATAGGGCCAGAAAGCAATAAGACAATAAAGCCATCGTCTGATGCAAGCCAAGGTACAGATTGATTCCACTCTGGCTCACAACAGGAGGTGTGTGAAGTCACAGAATTGAAGTGTGTGAAGTCAAAATGGAGGTGTGTGAAGTCACAGAATGGAGGTCTGTGAAGACACAGAATAGAGGTGTGTGAAGTCAGAATGGAGGTGTGGGAAGTCAGAATGGAGGTGTGTGAAATCATAGAATGGAGGTGTGGGAAGCCACAACGCAGATGTGTGAACTCATGGAATGAAGGTGTGTGAAGTAAAATTGCAGGTGTGTGAAGTCATAGAATGGAGGTGTGTGAAGTCATAGAATGGAGGTGTGTGAAGTCACAGAATGGAGGTGTGTGAAGTCATAGAATGGAGGTGTGTGAAGTCACAGAATGGAGGTGTGTGAAGTCATAGAATGGAGGTGTGTGAAGTCATAGAATGGAGGTGTGTGAAGTCATAGAATGCAGGACTCTGAACTCAGAATGGAGGTTTGTGAAGTCATAGAATGGAGGTGTGTGAAGTCATAGAATGGAGGTGTGTGAAGTGAAACAATAGAGGTGTGTGAAGACACAGAATGGAGGTGTGTGAAGTCACAGAATGGAAGTGTGTGAAGTCAAAACGGAGGTGTGTGAAGTCAGAGAATGGAGGTGTGTGAAGTCAAAAAGGTGGTGTGTGAAGTCACAGAATGGAGGTGTGTGAAGTCATAGAATGGAGGTGTGTGAAATCATAGAATGGAGATGTGTGAAGTCAGAATGGAGGTGTGTGAAGTCACAGAATTGATTTGTGTTAAGTCACAGAATGGAGGTGTGTGAAGTCAGAATGAAGGTGTGTGAGGTCACAGAATGGAGGTGTGTGAAGTCACAGAATGGATGTTTGTGAAGTAAGAATGAAGGTGTTTGAAGTCATAGAGTGGATGTGTGTGAAGTCACAGAATGGAGGTGTGTGAAGTCATAGAATGGAGGTGTGTGAAGTCATAGAATTCAGGTGTGTGAAGTCATAGAATGGAGGTGTGTGAAGTCATAAAATGGAGGTGTGTGAACTCATAGAATGGAGGTGTGTGAAGTCAAAATGGAGTTGTGTGAAGGCATAGAATGGTGGTTTTTGATGTCAACGAATGGAGGTGTGTGAAGTCATAGAATGGAGGTGTGTGAAGTCAGATTGGAGGTGTGTGAAATCACAGAATGGAGGTGTGTCAACTGAGAAATGAGGTGTGTGAAGTCATAGAATGGAGGTGTGTGAGGTCATAGAATGGAAGTGTGTGAAATTATAGAATGGAGGTGTGTGAAGTCACAGAATTGAGGTGTGTGAAGTCAGAATGGAGGTGAGTGAAGACATAGAATGGAGGTGTGTGAAGTCATAGAATGGAGGTCTGTGCACTCAGAATGGAGGTTTGTGAAGTCCTAGAATGGAGGTGTGTGAACTCAGTATGGAGGTGTGTGAAGTCACAGAATGGAGGTGTGTGAAGTCATAGAATGGAGGTTTGTGAAATCACAGAATGGAGGTGTGTTAATTCATAGAATGGAGGTGTGTGAAGTCATAGGATCGAGGTGTGTGAAGTCACAGAATGGAGGTGTGTGAAGTCACAGAATGGAGGTGTGTGAACTCAGAATGTAGGGGTGTTAAGCCACAGAATGGAGGTGTGTGAAGTCATAGAATGGAAGTGTGTGAAGTCATAGAAAGGATGTGTGTGAACTCAGAATGTAGGTGTCTGAAGTCACAGAATGGAGGTTTGTGAAGTCATAGAATGGAGGTATGTGAAGTCAGAGAATGGATGTTTCTGAAGTAAGAATGAAGATGTGTGAAGTCAGAGAATGGAGGTGTGCGAAGTCAAATTGGAGGTGTGTGAACTCATAGAATGGAGGTGTGGGAACTCATAGAATGGAGGTTTGTGAAGTCATGGAATGGCGGTGTGTGAAGTCAAAGAATGGAGGTGTTTGAACTGAAACAATAGAGGTGTGTGAAGTCACAGAATGGAGGTGTGTGCAGTCACAGAATGGATGTGTGTGAAGTCACAGAATGGAGGTGTGTGAATTTATAGAATGGAGCTGTGTGAAGTCAGAATGGAAGTGTGTGAAGTCCGAATGGAAGTGTGTGAAGTCAGATGGAGGTGTGTGAAGTCACAGAATGGAGCTGTGTGAAGTCATAGAATGGAGGTGTGTGAAATCATAGAATGGAGGTGTGTGAAGTCAGAATGGAGGTGTGTCAAGTCACAGAATTGAGGTGGGTGAATTCAGAGAATGGAGGTGTGTGAAAACAGAATGACGGTGTGTGAAGTCACAGAAAGGAGGTGTGTGAAGTCACAGAATGGATGTTTGTGAAGTCATAAAATGAAGGTGTGTGAAATCAGAATGGAGGTGTGTGAAGTCACAGAATGGAGGTGTGTGAAGTCAGAATTGAGGTGTGAAGTTATAGAATGGAGGTGTGTGAAGTCAGAATGGAGGTGTGTGAAGTCACAGAATTGAGGTGTGTGAACACAGAATGCAGGTGTGTGAATCACAGAATGGAGGTGTGTGAAATCATAGAATGGAGGTGTGTGAAGTCATAGAATGGATGTTTGTGAAGTAAGAATGAAGGTGTGTGAAGTCATAGAATAGAGGTGTGTGAAGTCAAAGAATGGAGGTGTGTGAAGTCACAGAATGGAGGTCTGTGAAGTCACACAATGGAGGTGTGTGAAGTCTCGAATGGAGGTGTGCGGTCATAGAAGGGAGGTGGGTGAAGTCATAGAAAGGAGGTGTGGGAAGTCATAGAATGGAGGAGTGTGAAGTCATACAGTGGAGGTGACTGAAGACACAGATTCGAGGTCTGTGAAGTCAGAGAATGGAGGTGTGTAAAGTCAGAATGGAGGTGTGTGAAGTCATAGAATGGAGATTTGTGAATTCATAGAATGGAGGTGTGTGACGTCACAATTGAAGTGTGAGAAGGCATAGAATGGAGGTGTGTGAAGTCACAGAATGGAGGTGTGTGAAGTCATACAATGGAGGTGAGTGAAGTCAGAATGGAGGTGTGTGAAGTCACAGAATGGAGGTGTGTGTACTCAAAATGGAGGTGTTTGAAGTCAAAGAATGGAGGTGTGTGAAGTCATAGAATGGAGGTGTGTGAAGTCACAGAATGGAGGTTTGTGAAGTCATACAATGGAGGTTTGTGAAGTCATAGAATGGATGTTTCTAAAGTAAGAATGAAGGTGTGTGAAGTCATAGAATGGAGGTGTGTGAAGTCAAAATGGAGGTGTGTGAAGTCATAGAATGGAGGTGTGTGAAGTCACAGAATGGAGGTGTGTGAAGTCATAGAATGGAGGTGTGTGAAGTCATAGAATGGAGGTGTGTGAAGTCATAGAATGGAGGACTGTGAACTCAGAATGGAGGTTTGTGAAGTCATAGAATGGAGGTGTGTGAAGTCACAGAATGGAGGTGTGTGAAGTGAAACAATAGAGGTGTGTGAAGACACAGAATGGAGATGTGTAAAGTCACAGAATGGAAGTGTGTGAAGTCAAAACCAAGGTGTGTGAAGTCACAGAATGGAGGTGTGTGAAGTCAGAATGAAGGTGTGTGAAGTTACAGAATGGAGGTGTGTGAAGTTACAGAATGGATGTTTGTGAAGTAAGAATGAAGGTGTTTGAAGTCATACAGTGGATGTGTGTGAAGTCACAGAATGGAGGTGTGTGAAGTCATAAAATGGAGGTGTGTGAAGTCATAGAATTGAGGTGTGTGAAGTCATAGAATGGAGGTGTGTGAAGTCATAAAATGGATGTGAGTGAACTCATAGAATGGAGGTGTGTGAAGTCAAAATGGAGTTGTGTGAAGTCATAGAATGGTGGTTTTTGATGTCAACGAATGGAGGTGTGTGAAGTCATAGAATGGAGGTTTGTGAAGTCAGATTGGAGGTGTGTGAAATCACAGAATGGGGGTGTGTCAACTCAGAAATGAGGTGTGTGAAGTCATAGAATGGAGGTGTGTGAAGTCATAGAATGGAAGTGTGTGAAATCATAGAATGGAGGTGTGTGAAGTCACAGAATTGAGGTGTGTGAAGTCAGAATGGAGGTGAGTGAAGTCATAGAATGGAGGTGTGTGAAGTCATAGAATGGAGGTGTGTGAAGTCATAGAATGGAGGTGTGTGAAGTCACAGAATGGAGGTGTGTGAAGTCATAGAATGGAGGTGTGTGAAGTCTCAGAATGGAGGTGTGTTAATTCACAGAATGGAGGTGTGTGAAGTCATAGGATCGAGGTGTGTGAAGTCACAGAATGGAGGTGTGTGAAGTCACAGAATGGAGGTGTGTGAACTCAGAATGTAGGTGTGTTAAGGCACAGAATGGAGGTTTGTGAAGTCATAGAATGGAGGTGTGTGAAGTCAGAGAATGGATGTTTCTGAAGTAAGAATGAAGATGTGTGAAGTCAAGGAATGGAGGTGTGTGAAGTCAAATTGGAGGTGTGTGAACTCATAGAATGGAGGTCTGTGAACTCATAGAATGGAGGTTTGTGAAGTCATGGAATGGCAGTGTGTGAAGTCAAAGAATGGAGGTGTGTGAAGTGAAACAATAGAGGTGTGTGAAGTCACAGAATGGAGGTGTGTGAAGTCACAGATTGGAAGTGTGTGAAGTCAAAACGGAGGTGTGTGAAGTCACAGAATGGAGGTGTGTGAAGTCACAGAATGGATGTGTGTGAAGTCAAAAAGGTGGTGTGTGAAGTCACAAAATGGAGGTGTGTGAATTTATAGAATGGAGCTGTGTGAAGTCAGAATGGAGGTGTGTGAAGTCAGAATGGAGGGGTGTGAAGTCAGAATGGAGGTGTGTGAAGTCACAGAATGGAGGTGTGTGAAGTCATAGAATGGAGTTGTGTGAAATCATAGAATGGAGGTGTGTGAAGTCAGAATTGAGGTGTGTCAAGTCACAGAATTGAGGTGTGTGAATTCAGAGAATGGAGGTGTGTGAAGACAGAATGAAGGTGTGTGAAGTCACAGAAAGGAGGTGTGTGAAGTCACAGAATGGATGTTTGTGAAGTCATAAAATGAAGGTGTGTGAAGACAGAATGGAGGTGTGTGAAGTCACAGAATGGAGGTGTGTGAACTCAGAATGGAGGTGTGTGAAGTCACAGAATGGATGTTTGTGAAGTCATAAAATGAAGGTGTGTGAAGTCAGAATGGAGGTGTGTGAAGTCACATAATGGAGGTGTGTTAACTCAGAATGGAGGTGTTTGAAGTCATAGATGGAGGTGTGTGAAGTCATAGTATGGAGGTGTGTGAAATCACAGAATGGAGTTTTGTGAAGTCACAGAATGGAGCTGTGTGAAGTCATAACGGAGGTTTGTGAAGTCATAGAATGGAGGTGTGTGAAATCAGAATGGAGGTGTGTGAACTCATAGAATGGAGGTGTGTGAAGTCACAATGGTGGTGTGTGAAGTCATAGAATTTAGGTGTGTGAAGTCACAAAATGGAGGTGTGTGAAGTCATAGAATGGAGGTTTGTGAAGTCATAGAATGGAGGTGTGTGAAGTCAGAATGGAGGTGTGTATAGTCACAGAATTGAGGTGTGTGAAGTCACAGAATGGATGTGTGTGAAGTCAGAATGAAGGTGTGTGAAGTCACAGAATGGAGGTGTGTGAAGTCACAGAATGGATGTTTGTGAAGTAAGAATGAAGGTGTGTGAAGTCATAGAGTGGAGGTGTGTGAAGTCACAGAATGGAGGTGTGTGACGTCATAGAATGGAGGTGTGTGAAGTCATAGAATGGAGGTGTGTGAAGTCATAAAATGGAGGTGTGTGAACTCATAGAATGGAGGAGTGTGAAGTCAAAATGGAGTTGTGTGAAGTCATAGAATGGTGGTTTTTGATGTCAACGAGTGGAGGTGTGTGAAGTCATAGAATGGAGGTGTGTGAAGTCATAGAATGGAGGTGTGTGAAGTCATAAAATGGAGGTGTGTGAACTCATAGAATGGAGGTGTGTTACGTGAAAATGGACTTGTGTGAAGTCATAGAATGCTGGTTTTTGATGTCAACGAATGGAGGTGTGTGAAGTCACAGGTGGAGGTGTGTGAAGTCATAGAATGGAGGTGTGTGAAGTCATAGAATTGAGGTGTGTGAAGTCATAGAATGGAGGTGTGTGGAGTCAGAGAATGGAGGTGTGTGAAGTCAGAATTGATGTGTGTGAACTCATAGACTGAGGTGGGTGAAGTCATAGAAAGGTGGTGTGGGAAATCATAGAATGGAGGAGTGTGAATTCATAGAGTGGAGGTGAGTGAAGTCACAGATTCGAGGTCTGTGATGTCATAGAATGGAGGTGTGTGAAGTCAGAATGGTGGTGTGTGAAATCATAGAATGGAGATGTGTGAACCCATACAATGGAGTTGTGTGACGTCACAATGGAAGTGTGTGAAGTCATAGAATGGAGGTGTCAGAAGTCACAGAATGGAGGTTTGTGAAGTCATAAAATGAAGGTGTGTGAAGTCAGAATGGAGGTGTGTGAAGTCACAGAATGGAGGTGTGTGAACTCAGAATGGAGGTGTGTGAAGTCATAGATGGAAGTGTGTGAAGTCATAGAATGGAGGTGTGTGAAGTCAGAATGGAGGTGTGTGAACTCATAGAATGGAGGTGTGTGAAGTCACAATGGAGGTGTGTGAAGTCATATAATTTAGGTGTGTGAAGTCACAAAATATAGGTGTGTGAAGTCATAGAATGGAGGTGTGTGAAGTCATAGAATGGAGGTGTGTGAAGTCAGAATGGAGGTGTGTATAGTCACAGAATTGAGGTGTGTGAAGTCACAAAATGGATGTGTGTGAAGTCAGAAGGAAGGTGTGTGAAGTCACAGAATGGAGATGTGTGAAGTCACAGAATGGATGTTTGTGAAGTAAGAATGAAGGTGTTTGAAGTCATAGAGTGGGGGTGTGTGAAGTCACAGAATGGAGGTGTGTGAAGTCATAGAATGGAGGTCTGTGAAGTCATAGAATGGAAGTGTGTGAAGTCATAAAATGGAGGTGTTTGAACTCATAGAATGGAGGTGTGTGAAGTCAAAATGGAGTTGTGTGAAGTCATAGAATGGTGGTTTTTGATGTCAACGAATGGAGGTGTGTGAAGTCATAGAATGGAGGTGTGTGAAGTCATAGAATGGAGGTGTGTGAAGTCATAGAATGGAGGTGTGTGAAGTCATAGAATGGAGGTGTGTGAAGTCATAAAATGGAGGTGTTTGAACTCATAGAATGGAGGTGTGTGAAGTCAAAATGGAGTTGTGTGAAGTCATAGAATGGTGGTTTTTGATGTCAACGAATGGAGGTTTGTGAAGTCATAGAATGGAGGTGTGTGAAGTCATAGAATGGAGGTTTGTGAAGTCATAAAATGGAGGTGTGTGAACTCAGAATGGAGGTGTGTGAAGTCATAGATGGAGGTGTGTGAAGTCATAGTATGGAGGTGTGTGAAATCAAGAATGGAGATTTGTGAAGTCACAGAATGGAGCTGTGTGAAGTCAGAATGGAGGTGTGTGAAGTCATAGAATGGAGGTGTGTGAAGTCAGAATGGAGGTCTGTGAACTCATAGAATGGAGGTGTGTGAAGTCAGAATGGAGGTGTGTGAAGTCATAGCATGGAGGTGGGTGCAGTCACAAAATGGAGGTGTGTGAAGTCATAGAATGGAGGTGTGTGAAGTCATAGAATGGAGGTGTGTGAAGTCACAGTATGGGTGTGTGTGACCTCAAAATGGAGGTGTGTAACTCACAGAATGGAGGTGTGTGAAGTCATAGAATGGAAGTGTGTGAAGTCATAGAATGGAGGTGTTTGAAGTGAGAATGGACATGAGTGAAGTCACAGAACTGAGGTGTGTGAACCCAGAATGGAGGTGTGTGAAGTCACAGAACGGAGGTTTGTGAAGTCATACAATGGGGGTGTGTGAAGTCATAGAATGGATGTTTCTAAAGTAAGAATTAAGGTGTGTGAAGTCATAGAATGGAGGTGTGTGAAGTCAAAATGGAGGTATGTGAACTCATATAATGAAGGTGGGTGAACACATAGAATGGAGGTGTGTGAAGTCATAGAATGGAGGTGTGTGAAGTCATAGAATGGAGGTGTGTGAAGTCAAAATGGACTTGTGTGAAGTCATAGAATGGTGGTTTTTTATGTCAACGAATGGAGGTGTGTGAAGTCACAGAATGGAGGTGTGTGAAGTCATAGAATGGAGGTGTGTGAAGTCATAGAATGGAGGTGTGTGGAGTCACAGAATGTAGGTGTGTGAAGTCAGAATGGAGGTGTGTGAACTCATATACTGAGGTGGGTGAAGTCATAGAAAGGAGGTGTGGGAAATCATAGAATGGAGGAGTGTGAAGTCATAGAGTGGAGGTGAGTGAAGTCACAGATTCGAGGTCTGTGATGTCATAGAATGGAGGTGTGTGAAGTCAGAATGGTGGTGTGTGAAATCATAAAATGGAGATGTGTGAACTCATAGAATGGAGTTGTGTGACGTCACAATGGAAGTGTGTGAAGTCATAGAATGGAGGTGTCAGAAGTCACAGAAAATGGAGGTTTGTGAAGTCATAAAATGAAGGTGTGTGAAGTCAGAATGGAGGTGTGTGAAGTCACAGAATGGAGGTGTGTGAACTCAGAATGGAGGTGTGTGAAGTCATAGATGGAGGTGTGTGAAGTCATAGTATGGAGGTGTGTGAAATCACAGAATGGAGTTTTGTGAAGTCACAGAATGGAGCTGTGTGAAGTCAGAACGGAGGGGTGTGAAGTCATAGAATGGAGGTGTGTGAAGTCAGAATGGAGGTGTGTGAACTCAAAATGGAGGTGTGTAAGTCACAGAATGGAGGTGTGTGAAGTCATAGAATGGAAGTGTGTGAAGTCATAGAATGTAGGTGTGTGAAGTGAGAATGGGTATGTGTGAAGTCACAGAATTTAGGTGTGTGAACCCAGAATGGAGGTGTGTGAAGTCACAGAATAGAGGTTTGTGAAGTCATACAATGGGGGTGTGTGAAGTCATATAATGGATGTTTCTAAAGTAAGAATGAAGGTGTGTGAAGTCATAGAATGGAGGTGTGTGAAGTCAAAATGGAGGTGTGTGAACTCATAGAATGGTGGTGTGTGAACTCATAGAATGGTGGTGTATGAAGTCATGGAATGGAGGTGTGTGAAGGCACAGAATGCAGGTGTGTGAAGTCATAGAATGGAGGTGTGTGAAGTCACAATGGAGCTGTGTGAAGTCATAGAATGGTGGTTTTTGATGTCAACGAATGCAGGTGCGTGAAGTCATAGAATGGAGGTGTGTGAAGTCAGATTGGAGGTGTGTGAAATCACATAGTGGAGGTGTGTCAACTCAGAAATGAGGTGTGTGAAGTCATAGAATGGAGATGTGTGCAGTCATAGAATGGAAGTGTGTGAAATCATAGAATGGAGGTCTGTGAACTCAGAATGGGGGTTTGTGAAGTCATAGAATGGAGGTGCGTGAACTCAGAATGAAGGTGTGTGAAGTCACAGAATGGAGGTGTGTGAAGTCACAGAATGGAGGTGTGTGAAGTCATAGAATGGAAGTGTGTGAAGTCATAGAATGGAGGTTTGTGAACTCAGAATGGGGGTTTGTGAAGTCATAGAATGGAGGTGTGTGATCTCAGAATGGAGGTGTGTGAAGTCACAGAATGTAGGTGTGTGAAGTCACAGAATGGAGGTGTGTGAAATCTCAGAATGGAGGTGTGTGAATTCATAGACTGGAGGTGTGTGAAGTCATAGGATCGAGGTGTGTGAAGTCACAGAATGGAGGTGTGTGAAGTCACAGAATGGAGGTGTGTGAAGTCACAGAATGGAGGTGTGTGAACTCAGAATGGAGGTGTGTGAAGCCACAGAATGGAGGTGTGTGAAGTCATAGAATGGATGTGTGTGAAGTCATAGAATGGAGGTGTGTGAAGACAGAATGGAGGTGTGTGAAGTCACAGAATGGAGGTGTGTGAACTCTGAATGGAGGTGTGTGAAGTCACAGAATGGAGGTTTGTGAAGTCATAGAATGGAGGTGTGTGAAGTCAGAGATTGGATGTTTCTGAAGTAAGAATGAAGGAGTGTGAAGTCATAGAATGGAGGTGTGTGAAGTAAAATTGGAGGTGTTTGAACTCATAGAATGGAGGTGTGTGAAGTCACAGAATGGAGGTGTGTGAAGTCATAGAATGGAGGTGTGTGAAGTCATAGAATGGAGGTGTGTGAAGTCATAGAATGGAGGACTGTGAACTCAGAATGGAGGTTTGTGAAGTCATAGAATGGAGGTGTGTGAAGTCATAGAATGGAGGTGTGTGAAGTGAAACAATAGAGGTGTGTGAAGACACAGAATGGAGATGTGTAAAGTCACAGAATGGAAGTGTGTGAAGTCAAAACCAAGGTGTGTGAAGTCACAGAATGGAGGTGTGTGAAGTCAGAATGAAGGTGTGTGAAGTTACAGAATGGAGGTGTGTGAAGTTACAGAATGGATGTTTGTGAAGTAAGAATGAAGGTGTTTGAAGTCATACAGTGGATGTGTGTGAAGTCACAGAATGGAGGTGTGTGAAGTCATAAAATGGAGGTGTGTGAAGTCATAGAATTGAGGTGTGTGAAGTCATAGAATGGAGGTGTGTGAAGTCATAAAATGGAGGTGAGTGAACTCATAGAATGGAGGTGTGTGAAGTCAAAATGGAGTTGTGTGAAGTCATAGAATGGTGGTTTTTGATGTCAACGAATGGAGGTGTGTGAAGTCATAGAATGGAGGTTTGTGTAGTCAGATTGGAGGTGTGTGAAATCACAGAATGGGGGTGTGTCAACTCAGAAATGAGGTGTGTGAAGTCATAGAATGGAGGTGTGTGAAGTCATAGAATGGAGGTGTGTGAAGTCAGAATGGAGGTGTGTATAGTCACAGAATTGAGGTGTGTGAAGTCACAAAATGGATGTGTGTGAAGTCAGAAGGAAGGTGTGTGAAGTCACAGAATGGAGATGTGTGAAGTCACAGAATGGATGTTTGTGAAGTAAGAATGAAGGTGTTTGAAGTCATAGAGTGGGGGTGTGTGAAGTCACAGAATGGAGGTGTGTGAAGTCATAGAATGGAGGTCTGTGAAGTCATAGAATGGAAGTGTGTGAAGTCATAAAATGGAGGTGTTTGAACTCATAGAATGGAGGTGTGTGAAGTCAAAATGGAGTTGTGTGAAGTCATAGAATGGTGGTTTTTGATGTCAACGAATGGAGGTGTGTGAAGTCATAGAATGGAGGTGTGTGAAGTCATAGAATGGAGGTGTGTGAAGTCATAGAATGGAGGTGTGTGAAGTCATAGAATGGAGGTGTGTGAAGTCATAAAATGGAGGTGTTTGAACTCATAGAATGGAGGTGTGTGAAGTCAAAATGGAGTTGTGTGAAGTCATAGAATGGTGGTTTTTGATGTCAACGAATGGAGGTGTGTGAAGTCATAGAATGGAGGTGTGTGAAGTCATAGAATGGAGGTTTGTGAAGTCATAAAATGGAGGTGTGTGAACTCAGAATGGAGGTGTGTGAAGTCATAGATGGAGGTGTGTGAAGTCATAGTATGGAGGTGTGTGAAATCAAGAATGGAGATTTGTGAAGTCACAGAATGGAGCTGTGTGAAGTCAGAATGGAGGTGTGTGAAGTCATAGAATGGAGGTGTGTGAAGTCAGAATGGAGGTCTGTGAACTCATAGAATGGAGGTGTGTGAAGTCAGAATGGAGGTGTGTGAAGTCATAGCATGGAGGTGGGTGCAGTCACAAAATGGAGGTGTGTGAAGTCATAGAATGGAGGTGTGTGAAGTCATAGAATGGAGGTGTGTGAAGTCACAGTATGGGTGTGTGTGACCTCAAAATGGAGGTGTGTAACTCACAGAATGGAGGTGTGTGAAGTCATAGAATGGAAGTGTGTGAAGTCATAGAATGGAGGTGTTTGAAGTGAGAATGGACATGAGTGAAGTCATAGAACTGAGGTGTGTGAACCCAGAATGGAGGTGTGTGAAGTCACAGAACGGAGGTTTGTGAAGTCATACAATGGGGGTGTGTGAAGTCATAGAATGGATGTTTCTAAAGTAAGAATTAAGGTGTGTGAAGTCATAGAATGGAGGTGTGTGAAGTCAAAATGGAGGTATGTGAACTCATATAATGAAGGTGGGTGAACACATAGAATGGAGGTGTGTGAAGTCATAGAATGGAGGTGTGTGAAGTCATAGAATGGAGGTGTGTGAAGTCAAAATGGACTTGTGTGAAGTCATAGAATGGTGGTTTTTTATGTCAACGAATGGAGGTGTGTGAAGTCACAGAATGGAGGTGTGTGAAGTCATAGAATGGAGGTGTGTGAAGTCATAGAATGGAGGTGTGTGGAGTCACAGAATGTAGGTGTGTGAAGTCAGAATGGAGGTGTGTGAACTCATATACTGAGGTGGGTGAAGTCATAGAAAGGAGGTGTGGGAAATCATAGAATGGAGGAGTGTGAAGTCATAGAGTGGAGGTGAGTGAAGTCACAGATTCGAGGTCTGTGATGTCATAGAATGGAGGTGTGTGAAGTCAGAATGGTGGTGTGTGAAATCATAAAATGGAGATGTGTGAACTCATAGAATGGAGTTGTGTGACGTCACAATGGAAGTGTGTGAAGTCATAGAATGGAGGTGTCAGAAGTCACAGAAAATGGAGGTTTGTGAAGTCATAAAATGAAGGTGTGTGAAGTCAGAATGGAGGTGTGTGAAGTCACAGAATGGAGGTGTGTGAACTCAGAATGGAGGTGTGTGAAGTCATAGATGGAGGTGTGTGAAGTCATAGTATGGAGGTGTGTGAAATCACAGAATGGAGTTTTGTGAAGTCACAGAATGGAGCTGTGTGAAGTCAGAACGGAGGGGTGTGAAGTCATAGAATGGAGGTGTGTGAAGTCAGAATGGAGGTGTGTGAACTCAAAATGGAGGTGTGTAAGTCACAGAATGGAGGTGTGTGAAGTCATAGAATGGAAGTGTGTGAAGTCATAGAATGTAGGTGTGTGAAGTGAGAATGGGTATGTGTGAAGTCACAGAATTTAGGTGTGTGAACCCAGAATGGAGGTGTGTGAAGTCACAGAATAGAGGTTTGTGAAGTCATACAATGGGGGTGTGTGAAGTCATATAATGGATGTTTCTAAAGTAAGAATGAAGGTGTGTGAAGTCATAGAATGGAGGTGTGTGAAGTCAAAATGGAGGTGTGTGAACTCATAGAATGGTGGTGTGTGAACTCATAGAATGGTGGTGTATGAAGTCATGGAATGGAGGTGTGTGAAGGCACAGAATGCAGGTGTGTGAAGTCATAGAATGGAGGTGTGTGAAGTCACAATGGAGCTGTGTGAAGTCATAGAATGGTGGTTTTTGATGTCAACGAATGCAGGTGCGTGAAGTCATAGAATGGAGGTGTGTGAAGTCAGATTGGAGGTGTGTGAAATCACATAGTGGAGGTGTGTCAACTCAGAAATGAGGTGTGTGAAGTCATAGAATGGAGATGTGTGCAGTCATAGAATGGAAGTGTGTGAAATCATAGAATGGAGGTCTGTGAACTCAGAATGGGGGTTTGTGAAGTCATAGAATGGAGGTGCGTGAACTCAGAATGAAGGTGTGTGAAGTCACAGAATGGAGGTGTGTGAAGTCACAGAATGGAGGTGTGTGAAGTCATAGAATGGAAGTGTGTGAAGTCATAGAATGGAGGTTTGTGAACTCAGAATGGGGGTTTGTGAAGTCATAGAATGGAGGTGTGTGATCTCAGAATGGAGGTGTGTGAAGTCACAGAATGTAGGTGTGTGAAGTCACAGAATGGAGGTGTGTGAAATCTCAGAATGGAGGTGTGTGAATTCATAGACTGGAGGTGTGTGAAGTCATAGGATCGAGGTGTGTGAAGTCACAGAATGGAGGTGTGTGAAGTCACAGAATGGAGGTGTGTGAAGTCACAGAATGGAGGTGTGTGAACTCAGAATGGAGGTGTGTGAAGCCACAGAATGGAGGTGTGTCAAGTCATAGAATGGATGTGTGTGAAGTCATAGAATGGAGGTGTGTGAAGACAGAATGGAGGTGTGTGAAGTCACAGAATGGAGGTGTGTGAACTCTGAATGGAGGTGTGTGAAGTCACAGAATGGAGGTTTGTGAAGTCATAGAATGGAGGTGTGTGAAGTCAGAGATTGGATGTTTCTGAAGTAAGAATGAAGGAGTGTGAAGTCATAGAATGGAGGTGTGTGAAGTAAAATTGGAGGTGTTTGAACTCATAGAATGGAGGTGTGTGAAGTCACAGAATGGAGGTGTGTGAAGTCATAGAATGGAGGTGTGTGAAGTCATAGAATGGAGGTGTGTGAAGTCATAGAATGGAGGACTGTGAACTCAGAATGGAGGTTTGTGAAGTCATAGAATGGAGGTGTGTGAAGTCATAGAATGGAGGTGTGTGAAGTGAAACAATAGAGGTGTGTGAAGACACAGAATGGAGATGTGTAAAGTCACAGAATGGAAGTGTGTGAAGTCAAAACCAAGGTGTGTGAAGTCACAGAATGGAGGTGTGTGAAGTCAGAATGAAGGTGTGTGAAGTTACAGAATGGAGGTGTGTGAAGTTACAGAATGGATGTTTGTGAAGTAAGAATGAAGGTGTTTGAAGTCATACAGTGGATGTGTGTGAAGTCACAGAATGGAGGTGTGTGAAGTCATAAAATGGAGGTGTGTGAAGTCATAGAATTGAGGTGTGTGAAGTCATAGAATGGAGGTGTGTGAAGTCATAAAATGGAGGTGAGTGAACTCATAGAATGGAGGTGTGTGAAGTCAAAATGGAGTTGTGTGAAGTCATAGAATGGTGGTTTTTGATGTCAACGAATGGAGGTGTGTGAAGTCATAGAATGGAGGTTTGTGTAGTCAGATTGGAGGTGTTTGAAATCACAGAATGGGGGTGTGTCAACTCAGAAATGAGGTGTGTGAAGTCATAGAATGGAGGTGTGTGAAGTCATAGAATGGAAGTCTGTGAAATCATAGAATGGAGGTGTGTGAAGTCACAGAATTGAGGTGTGTGAAGTCAGAATGGAGGTGAGTGAAGTCATAGAATGGAGGTGTGTGAAGTCATAGAATGGAGGTGTGTGAAGTCATAGAATGGAGGTGTGTGAAGTCACAGAATGGAGGTGTGTGAAGTCATAGAATGGAGGTGTGTGAAGTCTCAGAATGGAGGTGTGTTAATTCACAGAATGGAGGTGTGTGAAGTCATAGGATCGAGGTGTGTGAAGTCACAGAATGGAGGTGTGTGAAGTCACAGAATGGAGGTGTGTGAACTCAGAATGTAGGTGTGTTAAGGCACAGAATGGAGGTTTGTGAAGTCATAGAATGGAGGTGTGTGAAGTCAGAGAATGGATGTTTCTGAAGTAAGAATGAAGATGTGTGAAGTCAAGGAATGGAGGTGTGTGAAGTCAAATTGGAGGTGTGTGAACTCATAGAATGGAGGTCTGTGAACTCATAGAATGGAGGATTGTGAAGTCATGGAATGGCAGTGTGTGAAGTCAAAGAATGGAGGTGTGTGAAGTGAAACAATAGAGGTGTGTGAAGTCACAGAATGGAGGTGTGTGAAGTCACAGATTGGAAGTGTGTGAAGTCAAAACGGAGGTGTGTGAAGTCACAGAATGGAGGTGTGTGAAGTCACAGAATGGATGTGTGTGAAGTCAAAAAGGTGGTGTGTGAAGTCACAGAATGGAGGTGTGTGAATTTATAGAATGGAGCTGTGTGAAGTCAGAATGGAGGTGTGTGAAGTCAGAATGGAGGGGTGTGAAGTCAGAATGGAGGTGTGTGAAGTCACAGAATGGAGGTGTGTGAAGTCATAGAATAGAGTTGTGTGAAATCATAGAATGGAGGTGTGTGAAGTCAGAATTGAGGTGTGTCAAGTCACAGAATTGAGGTGTGTGAATTCAGAGAATGGAGGTGTGTGAAGACAGAATGAAGGTGTGTGAAGTCACAGAAAGGAGGTGTGTGAAGTCACAGAATGGATGTTTGTGAAGTCATAAAATGAAGGTGTGTGAAGACAGAATGGAGGTGTGTGAAGTCACAGAATGGAGGTGTGTGAACTCAGAATGGAGGTGTGTGAAGTCACAGAATGGATGTTTGTGAAGTCATAAAATGAAGGTGTGTGAAGTCAGAATGGAGGTGTGTGAAGTCACAGAATGGAGGTGTGTTAACTCAGAATGGAGGTGTGTGAAGTCATAGATGGAGGTGTGTGAAGTCATAGTATGGAGGTGTGTGAAATCACAGAATGGAGTTTTGTGAAGTCACAGAATGGAGCTGTGTGAAGTCATAACGGAGGTTTGTGAAGTCATAGAATGGAGGTGTGTGAAATCAGAATGGAGGTGTGTGAACTCATAGAATGGAGGTGTGTGAAGTCACAATGGTGGTGTGTGAAGTCATAGAATTTAGGTGTGTGAAGTCACAAAATGGAGGTGTGTGAAGTCATAGAATGGAGGTTTGTGAAGTCATAGAATGGAGGTGTGTGAAGTCAGAATGGAGGTGTGTATAGTCACAGAATTGAGGTGTGTGAAGTCACAGAATGGATGTGTGTGAAGTCAGAATGAAGGTGTGTGAAGTCACAGAATGGAGGTGTGTGAAGTCACAGAATGGATGTTTGTGAAGTAAGAATGAAGGTGTGTGAAGTCATAGAGTGGAGGTGTGTGAAGTCATAAAATGGAGGTGTGTGAACTCATAGAATGGAGGAGTGTGAAGTCAAAATGGAGTTGTGTGAAGTCATAGAATGGTGGTTTTTGATGTCAACGAGTGGAGGTGTGTGAAGTCATAGAATGGAGGTGTGTGAAGTCATAGAATGGAGGTGTGTGAAGTCATAAAATGGAGGTGTGTGAACTCATAGAATGGAGGTGTGTTACGTGAAAATGGACTTGTGTGAAGTCATAGAATGCTGGTTTTTGATGTCAACGAATGGAGGTGTGTGAAGTCACAGGTGGAGGTGTGTGAAGTCATAGAATGGAGGTGTGTGAAGTCATAGAATTGAGGTGTGTGAAGTCATAGAATGGAGGTGTGTGGAGTCAGAGAATGGAGGTGTGTGAAGTCAGAATTGATGTGTGTGAACTCATAGACTGAGGTGGGTGAAGTCATAGAAAGGTGGTGTGGGAAATCATAGAATGGAGGAGTGTGAAGTCATAGAATGGAGGTGTGTGAAGTCATAGAATGGAGGTTTGTGAAGTCATAAAATGGAGGTGTGTGAACTCAGAATGGAGGTGTGTGAAGTCATAGATGGAGGTGTGTGAAGTCATAGTATGGAGGTGTGTGAAATCAAGAATGGAGATTTGTGAAGTCACAGAATGGAGCTGTGTGAAGTCAGAATGGAGGTGTGTGAAGTCATAGAATGGAGGTGTGTGAAGTCAGAATGGAGGTCTGTGAACTCATAGAATGGAGGTGTGTGAAGTCAGAATGGAGGTGTGTGAAGTCATAGAATGGAGGTGGGTGCAGTCACAAAATGGAGGTGTGTGAAGTCATAGAATGGAGGTGTGTGAAGTCATAGAATGGAGGTGTGTGAAGTCACAGTATGGGTGTGTGTGACCTCAAAATGGAGGTGTGTAACTCACAGAATGGAGGTGTGTGAAGTCATAGAATGGAAGTGTGTGAAGTCATAGAATGGAGGTGTTTGAAGTGAGAATGGACATGAGTGAAGTCACAGAACTGAGGTGTGTGAACCCAGAATGGAGGTGTGTGAAGTCACAGAACGGAGGTTTGTGAAGTCATACAATGGGGGTGTGTGAAGTCATAGAATGGATGTTTCTAAAGTAAGAATTAAGGTGTGTGAAGTCATAGAATGGAGGTGTGTGAAGTCAAAATGGAGGTATGTGAACTCATATAATGAAGGTGGGTGAACACATAGAATGGAGGTGTGTGAAGTCATAGAATGGAGGTGTGTGAAGTCATAGAATGGAGGTGTGTGAAGTCAAAATGGACTTGTGTGAAGTCATAGAATGGTGGTTTTTTATGTCAACGAATGGAGGTGTGTGAAGTCACAGAATGGAGGTGTGTGAAGTCATAGAATGGAGGTGTGTGAAGTCATAGAATGGAGGTGTGTGGAGTCACAGAATGTAGGTGTGTGAAGTCAGAATGGAGGTGTGTGAACTCATATACTGAGGTGGGTGAAGTCATAGAAAGGAGGTGTGGGAAATCATAGAATGGAGGAGTGTGAAGTCATAGAGTGGAGGTGAGTGAAGTCACAGATTCGAGGTCTGTGATGTCATAGAATGGAGGTGTGTGAAGTCAGAATGGTGGTGTGTGAAATCATAAAATGGAGATGTGTGAACTCATAGAATGGAGTTGTGTGACTTCACAATGGAAGTGTGTGAAGTCATAGAATGGAGGTGTCAGAAGTCACAGAAAATGGAGGTTTGTGAAGTCATAAAATGAAGGTGTGTGAAGTCAGAATGGAGGTGTGTGAAGTCACAGAATGGAGGTGTGTGAAGTCATAGATGGAGGTGTGTGAAGTCATAGTATGGAGGTGTGTGAAATCACAGAATGGAGTTTTGTGAAGTCACAGAATGGAGCTGTGTGAAGTCAGAACGGAGGGGTGTGAAGTCATAGAATGGAGGTGTGTGAAGTCAGAATGGAGGTGTGTGAACTCAAAATGGAGGTGTGTAAGTCACAGAATGGAGGTGTGTGAAGTCATAGAATGGAAGTGTGTGAAGTCATAGAATGTAGGTGTGTGAAGTGAGAATGGGTATGTGTGAAGTCAAAGAATTTAGGTGTGTGAACCCAGAATGGAGGTGTGTGAAGTCACAGAATAGAGGTTTGTGAAGTCATACAATGGGGGTGTGTGAAGTCATATAATGGATGTTTCTAAAGTAAGAATGAAGGTGTGTGAAGTCATAGAATGGAGGTGTGTGAAGTCAAAATGGAGGTGTGTGAACTCATAGAATGGTGGTGTGTGAACTCATAGAATGGTGGTGTATGAAGTCATGGAATGGAGGTGTGTGAAGGCACAGAATGCAGGTGTGTGAAGTCATAGAATGGAGGTGTGTGAAGTCACAATGGAGCTGTGTGAAGTCATAGAATGGTGGTTTTTGATGTCAACGAATGCAGGTGCGTGAAGTCATAGAATGGAGGTGTGTGAAGTCAGATTGGAGGTGTGTGAAATCACATAGTGGAGGTGTGTCAACTCAGAAATGAGGTGTGTGAAGTCATAGAATGGAGATGTGTGCAGTCATAGAATGGAAGTGTGTGAAATCATAGAATGGAGGTCTGTGAACTCAGAATGGGGGTTTGTGAAGTCATAGAATGGAGGTGCGTGAACTCAGAATGAAGGTGTGTGAAGTCACAGAATGGAGGTGTGTGAAGTCACAGAATGGAGGTGTGTGAAGTCATAGAATGGAAGTGTGTGAAGTCATAGAATGGAGGTTTGTGAACTCAGAATGGGGGTTTGTGAAGTCATAGAATGGAGGTGTGTGATCTCAGAATGGAGGTGTGTGAAGTCACAGAATGTAGGTGTGTGAAGTCACAGAATGGAGGTGTGTGAAATCTCAGAATGGAGGTGTGTGAATTCATAGACTGGAGGTGTGTGAAGTCATAGGATCGAGGTGTGTGAAGTCACAGAATGGAGGTGTGTGAAGTCACAGAATGGAGGTGTGTGAAGTCACAGAATGGAGGTGTGTGAACTCAGAATGGAGGTGTGTGAAGCCACAGAATGGAGGTGTGTGAAGTCATAGAATGGATGTGTGTGAAGTCATAGAATGGAGGTGTGTGAAGACAGAATGGAGGTGTGTGAAGTCACAGAATGGAGGTGTGTGAACTCTGAATGGAGGTGTGTGAAGTCACAGAATGGAGGTTTGTGAAGTCATAGAACGGAGGTGTGTGAAGTCAGAGATTGGATGTTTCTGAAGTAAGAATGAAGGAGTGTGAAGTCATAGAATGGAGGTGTGTGAAGTAAAATTGGAGGTGTTTGAACTCATAGAATGGAGGTGTGTGAAGTCACAGAATGGAGGTGTGTGAAGTCATAGAATGGAGGTGTGTGAAGTCATAGAATGGAGGTGTGTGAAGTCATAGAATGGAGGACTGTGAACTCAGAATGGAGGTTTGTGAAGTCATAGAATGGAGGTGTGTGAAGTCATAGAATGGAGGTGTGTGAAGTGAAACAATAGAGGTGTGTGAAGACACAGAATGGAGATGTGTAAAGTCACAGAATGGAAGTGTGTGAAGTCAAAACCAAGGTGTGTGAAGTCACAGAATGGAGGTGTGTGAAGTCAGAATGAAGGTGTGTGAAGTTACAGAATGGAGGTGTGTGAAGTTACAGAATGGATGTTTGTGAAGTAAGAATGAAGGTGTTTGAAGTCATACAGTGGATGTGTGTGAAGTCACAGAATGGAGGTGTGTGAAGTCATAAAATGGAGGTGTGTGAAGTCATAGAATTGAGGTGTGTGAAGTCATAGAATGGAGGTGTGTGAAGTCATAAAATGGAGGTGAGTGAACTCATAGAATGGAGGTGTGTGAAGTCAAAATGGAGTTGTGTGAAGTCATAGAATGGTGGTTTTTGATGTCAACGAATGGAGGTGTGTGAAGTCATAGAATGGAGGTTTGTGAAGTCAGATTGGAGGTGTGTGAAATCACAGAATGGGGGTGTGTCAACTCAGAAATGAGGTGTGTGAAGTCATAGAATGGAGGTGTGTGAAGTCATAGAATGGAAGTGTGTGAAATCATAGAATGGAGGTGTGTGAAGTCACAGAATTGAGGTGCGTGAAGTCAGAATGGAGGTGAGTGAAGTCATAGAATGGAGGTGTGTGAAGTCATAGAATGGAGGTGTGTGAAGTCATAGAATGGAGGTGTGTGAAGTCACAGAATGGAGGTGTGTGAAGTCATAGAATGGAGGTGTGTGAAGTCTCAGAATGGAGGTGTGTTAATTCACAGAATGGAGGTGTGTGAAGTCATAGGATCGAGGTGTGTGAAGTCACAGAATGGAGGTGTGTGAAGTCACAGAATGGAGGTGTGTGAACTCAGAATGTAGGTGTGTTAAGGCACAGAATGGAGGTTTGTGAAGTCATAGAATGGAGGTGTGTGAAGTCAGAGAATGGATGTTTCTGAAGTAAGAATGAAGATGTGTGAAGTCAAGGAATGGAGGTGTGTGAAGTCAAATTGGAGGTGTGTGAACTCATAGAATGGAGGTCTGTGAACTCATAGAATGGAGGTTTGTGAAGTCATGGAATGGCAGTGTGTGAAGTCAAAGAATGGAGGTGTGTGAAGTGAAACAATAGAGGTGTGTGAAGTCACAGAATGGAGGTGTGTGACGTCACAGATTGGAAGTGTGTGAAGTCAAAACGGAGGTGTGTGAAGTCACAGAATGGAGGTGTGTAAAGTCACAGAATGGATGTGTGTGAAGTCAAAAAGGTGGTGTGTGAAGTCACAGAATGGAGGTGTGTGAATTTATAGAATGGAGCTGTGTGAAGTCAGAATGGAGGTGTGTGAAGTCAGAATGGAGGGGTGTGAAGTCAGAATGGAGGTGTGTGAAGTCACAGAATGGAGGTGTGTGAAGTCATAGAATGGAGTTGTGTGAAATCATAGAATGGAGGTGTGTGAAGTCAGAATTGAGGAGTGTCAAGTCACAGAATTGAGGTGTGTGAATTCAGAGAATGGAGGTGTGTGAAGACAGAATGAAGGTGTGTGAAGTCACAGAAAGGAGGTGTGTGAAGTCACAGAATGGATGTTTGTGAAGTCATAAAATGAAGGTGTGTGAAGACAGAATGGAGGTGTGTGAAGTCACAGAATGGAGGTGTGTGAACTCAGAATGGAGGTGTGTGAAGTCACAGAATGGATGTTTGTGAAGTCATAAAATGAAGGTGTGTGAAGTCAGAATGGAGGTGTGTGAAGTCACATAATGGAGGTGTGTTAACTCAGAATGGAGGTGTGTGAAGTCATAGATGGAGGTGTGTGAAGTCATAGTATGGAGGTGTGTGAAATCACAGAATGGAGTTTTGTGAAGTCACAGAATGGAGCTGTGTGAAGTCATAACGGAGGTTTGTGAAGTCATAGAATGGAGGTGTGTGAAATCAGAATGGAGGTGTGTGAACTCATAGAATGGAGGTGTGTGAAGTCACAATGGTGGTGTGTGAAGTCATAGAATTTAGGTGTGTGAAGTCACAAAATGGAGGTGTGTGAAGTCATAGAATGGAGGTTTGTGAAGTCATAGAATGGAGGTGTGTGAAGTCAGAATGGAGGTGTGTATAGTCACAGAATTGAGGTGTGTGAAGTCACAGAATGGATGTGTGTGAAGTCAGAATGAAGGTGTGTGAAGTCACAGAATGGAGGTGTGTGAAGTCACAGAATGGATGTTTGTGAAGTAAGAATGAAGGTGTGTGAAGTCATAGAGTGGAGGTGTGTGAAGTCACAGAATGGAGGTGTGTGACGTCATAGAATGGAGGTGTGTGAAGTCATAGAATGGAGGTGTGTGAAGTCATGAAATGGAGGTGTGTGAACTCATAGAATGGAGGAGTGTGAAGTCAAAATGGAGTTGTGTGAAGTCATAGAATGGTGGTTTTTGATGTCAACGAGTGGAGGTGTGTGAAGTCATAGAATGGAGGTGTGTGAAGTCATAGAATGGAGGTGTGTGAAGTCATAAAATGGAGGTGTGTGAACTCATAGAATGGAGGTGTGTTACGTGAAAATGGACTTGTGTGAAGTCATAGAATGCTGGTTTTTGATGTCAACGAATGGAGGTGTGTGAAGTCACAGGTGGAGGTGTGTGAAGTCATAGAATGGAGGTGTGTGAAGTCATAGAATTGAGGTGTGTGAAGTCATAGAATGGAGGTGTGTGGAGTCAGAGAATGGAGGTGTGTGAAGTCAGAATTGATGTGTGTGAACTCATAGACTGAGGTGGGTGAAGTCATAGAAAGGTGGTGTGGGAAATCATAGAATGGAGGAGTGTGAATTCATAGAGTGGAGGTGAGTGAAGTCACAGATTCGAGGTCTGTGATGTCATAGAATGGAGGTGTGTGAAGTCAGAATGGTGGTGTGTGAAATCATAGAATGGAGATGTGTGAACTCATACAATGGAGTTGTGTGACGTCACAATGGAAGTGTGTGAAGTCATAGAATGGAGGTGTCAGAAGTCACAGAATGGTGGTTTGTGAAGTCATAAAATGAAGGTGTGTGAAGTCAGAATGGAGGTGTGTGAAGTCACAGAATGGAGGTGTGTGAACTCAGAATGGAGGTGTGTGAAGTCATAGATGGAAGTGTGTGAAATTATAGTATGGAGGTGTGTGAAATCACAGAATGGAGTTTTGTGAAGTCACAGAATGGAGCTGTGTGAAGTCAGAACGGAGGTGTGTGAAGTCATAGAATGGAGGTGTGTGAAGTCAGAATGGAGGTGTGTGAACTCATAGAATGGAGGTGTGTGAAGTCACAATGGAGGTGTGTGAAGTCATATAATTTAGGTGTGTGAAGTCACAAAATATAGGTGTGTGAAGTCATAGAATGGAGGTGTGTGAAGTCATAGAATGGAGGTGTGTGAAGTCAGAATGGAGGTGTGTATAGTCACAGAATTGAGGTGTGTGAAGTCACAAAATGGATGTGTGTGAAGTCAGAATGAAGGTGTGTGAAGTCACAGAATGGAGATGTGTGAAGTCACAGAATGGATGTTTGTGAAGTAAGAATGAAGGTGTTTGAAGTCATAGAGTGGGGGTGTGTGAAGTCACAGAATGGAGGTGTGTGAAGTCATAGAATGGAGGTCTGTGAAGTCATAGAATGGAAGTGTGTGAAGTCATAAAATGGAGGTGTTTGAACTCATAGAATGGAGGTGTGTGAAGTCAAAATGGAGTTGTGTGAAGTCATAGAATGGTGGTTTTTGATGTCAACGAATGGAGGTGTGTGAAGTCATAGAATGGAGGTGTGTGAAGTCATAGAATGGAGGTGTGTGAAGTCATAGAATGGAGGTGTGTGAAGTCATAGAATGGAGGTGTGTGAAGTCATAAAATGGAGGTGTTTGAACTCATAGAATGGAGGTGTGTGAAGTCAAAATGGAGTTGTGTGAAGTCATAGAATGGTGGTTTTTGATGTCAACGAATGGAGGTGTGTGAAGTCATAGAATGGAGGTGTGTGAAGTCATAGAATGGAGGTTTGTGAAGTCATAAAATGGAGGTGTGTGAACTCAGAATGGAGGTGTGTGAAGTCATAGATAGAGGTGTGTGAAGTCATAGTATGGAGGTGTGTGAAATCAAGAATGGAGATTTGTGAAGTCACAGAATGGAGCTGTGTGAAGTCAGAATGGAGGTGTGTGAAGTCATAGAATGGAGGTGTGTGAAGTCAGAATGGAGGTCTGTGAACTCATAGAATGGAGGTGTGTGAAGTCAGAATGGAGGTGTGTGAAGTCATAGAATGGAGGTGGGTGCAGTCACAAAATGGAGGTGTGTGAAGTCATAGAATGGAGGTGTGTGAAGTCATAGAATGGAGGTGTGTGAAGTCACAGTATGGGTGTGTGTGACCTCAAAATGGAGGTGTGTAACTCACAGAATGGAGGTGTGTGAAGTCATAGAATGGAAGTGTGTGAAGTCATAGAATGGAGGTGTTTGAAGTGAGAATGGACATGAGTGAAGTCACAGAACTGAGGTGTGTGAACCCAGAATGGAGGTGTGTGAAGTCACAGAACGGAGGTTTGTGAAGTCATACAATGGGGGTGTGTGAAGTCATAGAATGGATGTTTCTAAAGTAAGAATTAAGGTGTGTGAAGTCATAGAATGGAGGTGTGTGAAGTCAAAATGGAGGTATGTGAACTCATATAATGAAGGTGGGTGAACACATAGAATGGAGGTGTGTGAAGTCATAGAATGGAGGTGTGTGAAGTCATAGAATGGAGGTGTGTGAAGTCAAAATGGACTTGTGTGAAGTCATAGAATGGTGGTTTTTTATGTCAACGAATGGAGGTGTGTGAAGTCACAGAATGGAGGTGTGTGAAGTCATAGAATGGAGGTGTGTGAAGTCATAGAATGGAGGTGTGTGGAGTCACAGAATGTAGGTGTGTGAAGTCAGAATGGAGGTGTGTGAACTCATATACTGAGGTGGGTGAAGTCATAGAAAGGAGGTGTGGGAAATCATAGAATGGAGGAGTGTGAAGTCATAGAGTGGAGGTGAGTGAAGTCACAGATTCGAGGTCTGTGATGTCATAGAATGGAGGTGTGTGAAGTCAGAATGGTGGTGTGTGAAATCATAAAATGGAGATGTGTGAACTCATAGAATGGAGTTGTGTGACGTCACAATGGAAGTGTGTGAAGTCATAGAATGGAGGTGTCAGAAGTCACAGAAAATGGAGGTTTGTGAAGTCATAAAATGAAGGTGTGTGAAGTCAGAATGGAGGTGTGTGAAGTCACAGAATGGAGGTGTGTGAACTCAGAATGGAGGTGTGTGAAGTCATAGATGGAGGTGTGTGAAGTCATAGTATGGAGGTGTGTGAAATCACAGAATGGAGTTTTGTGAAGTCACAGAATGGAGCTGTGTGAAGTCAGAACGGAGGGGTGTGAAGTCATAGAATGGAGGTGTGTGAAGTCAGAATGGAGGTGTGTGAACTCAGAGAATGGAGGTGTGTGAAGTCACAATGGAGGTGTGTGAAGTCATAGAATGGAGGTGTGTGAAATCACAAAATGGAGGTGTGTGAAATCACAGAATGGAGGTGTGTGAAGTCACAGAATGGAGGTGTGTGAAGTCAGAATGAAGGTGTGTGAAGTCACAGAATGGAGGTGTGTGAAGTCATAGAATGGAAGTGTGTGGAGTCATAGAAAGGACGTGTGTGAACTCAGAATGGAGGTGTGTGAAGTCACAGAATGGAGGTTTGTGAAGTCATAGAATGGAGGTGTGTGAAGTCAGAGAATGGATGTTTCTGAAGTAAGAATGAAGGTGTGTGAAGTCATAGAATGGAGGTGTTTGAAGTCAAATTGGAGGTGTGTGAAGTCATAGAATGGAGGTGTGTGAACTCATAGAATGGAGGTGTGTGAAGTCATGGAATGGAGGTGTGTGAAGTCAAAGAATGGAGGTGTGTGAAGTGAAACAATAGAGGTGTGTGAAGTCACAGAATGGAGGTGTGTGAAGTCACAGATTGGAAGTGTATGAAGTGAAAACGGAGGTGTGTGAAGTCACAGAATGGAGATTTGTGAAGTCATAAAATGAAGGTGTGTGAAGTCAGAATGGAGCTGTGTGAAGTCACAGAATGGAGGTGTGTGAACTCAGAATGGAGGTGTGTGAAGTCATAGATGGAGGTGTGTGAAGTCATAGTATGGAGGTGTGTGAAATCACAGAATGGAGTTTTGTGAAGTCACAGAATGGAGCTGTGTGAAGTCAGAACGGAGGGGTGTGAAGTCATAGAATGGAGGTGTGTGAAGTCAGAATAGAGGTGTGTGCACTCATAGAATGGAGGTGTGTGAAGTCACAATGGAGGTGTGTGAAGTCATAGAATGGAGGTGTGTGAAGTCACAAAATGGAGGTGTGTGAAATCACAGAATGGAGGTGTGTGAAGTCACAGAATGGAGGTGTGTGAAGTCAGAATTGAGGTGTGTGAAGTCACAGAATTGAGGTGTGTGAAGTCACAGAATGGAGGTGTGTGAAGTCAGAATGAAGGTGTGTGAAGTCACAGAATGGAGGTGTGTGAAGTCATAGAATGGAAGTGTGTGAAGTCATAGAAAGGAGGTGTGTGAACTCAGAATGGAGGTGTGTGAAGTCAGATTGGAGGTGTGTGAAATCACATAGTGGAGGTGTGTCAACTCAGAAATGAGGTGTGTGAAGTCATAGAATGGAGATGTGTGCAGTCATAGAATGGAAGTGTGTGAAATCATAGAATGGAGGTCTTTGAACTCAGAATGGGATTTGTGAAGTCATAGAATGGAGGTGCGTGAACTCAGAATGAAGGTGTGTGAAGTCACAGAATGGAGGTGTGTGAAGTCACAGAATGGAGGTGTGTGAAGTCGTAGAATGGAAGTGTGTGAAGTCATAGAATGGAGGTTTGTGAACTCAGAATGGGGTTTGTGAAGTCATAGAATGGCGGTGTGTGATCTCAGAATGGAGGTGTGTGAAGTCACAGAATGTAGGTGTGTGAAGTCACAGAATGGAGGTGTGTGAAATCTCAGAATGGAGGTGTGTGAATTCATAGACTGGAGGTGTGTGAAGTCATAGGATCGAGGTGTGTGAAGTCACAGAATGGAGGTGTGTGAAGTCACAGAATGGAGGTGTGTGAAGTCACAGAATGGAGGTGTGTGAACTCAGAATGGAGGTGTGTGAAGCCACAGAATGGAGGTGTGTGAAGTCATAGAATGGATGTGTGTGAAGTCATAGAATGGAGGTGTGTGAAGACAGAATGGAGGTGTGTGAAGTCACAGAATGGAGGTGTGTGAACTCTGAATGGAGGTGTGTGAAGTCACAGAATGGAGGTTTGTGAAGTCATAGAATGGAGGTGTGTGAAGTCAGAGATTGGATGTTTCTGAAGTAAGAATGAAGGAGTGTGAAGTCATAGAATGGAGGTGTGTGAAGTAAAATTGGAGGTGTTTGAACTCATAGAATGGAGGTGTGTGAATGTTTATGAAATTTAACAATAAGGAGCACACAAATATCAACTCCTTAGGGACACAACAAAGGCAGTACTCAGAGGAAAATTTATAGCGCTGAGTGCCTACAACAGTATGTTGGAAAAAATGGCAAACCAACTAGATAATGTCTCACCTTAACCTCCTGGAAAAAGAGCAACAAACCAACCCTAAACCCATTAGGAGAAAGCAAATTATTAAAATCAAAGCAGAATTAAATGATTTGGAATAAAAAAAATCTATAGAAAGCATCAACCAAACAAGGAGTTGGTTCTTTGAAAGAATTAACAAAATTGACAATCCCTTAGCAAATCTTACCAAAAAAAGAAGAGAGCATATCGAAATAATAAAATCGCAGATGAAAATGAAAATATCACGACAGAAATTATCAAGATCCAGAATATCATGAGGGAATACTTCTCAAACCTTTACGCCAACAAATTTGAGAATGTAGAAGAAATGGATGAATTCCTAGACAATATTAACATACCCACGGTGAACCCAGAATAGCTAACCCAACTCAACAGGATCATTTCACGCTCTGCGATAGAAATGGAAATTAGACAACTTCCACCTAAAAAGAGTCCAGGGCCAGATGGATTCACAGCTGAATTGTATAAGGTCTTCAAAGCAGAGCTCACACCAATACTCCTCAAGCTCTTCAACGAAATTGAAAATGAAGGTTCTTTACCAAACTCATTCTGTGAAGCCAGTGTATCCCTCATCCCCAAACCAGACAGAGATTCATCAAAGAAAGAGAACTATAGACCCATTTCTTTGATGAACATCGATGCAAAACTTCTCAACAAAATACTGGCCAAACGTCTACAACAACTCATCAAAAAAATTATACACTATGATCAAACTGGATTCATCACAGGAGGCAAAGCTGGTTCAACATACACAAATCAATTAATATAATTCGACACATCAACAGGAGCAATGACAAAAATCACATGATTTTCTCAATAGATGCGGAAAAGGCATTTGACAAGATCCAAAACCCCTTTATGTTAAAAGATGTGGAGAAACTAGGAATCCATGGAACATTTCTCAATGTAATAAAGGCTGTGTATGAGAAACCCACTGCTAGAATTATAATTAATGGTGAAAACCTAAAGCCATTCCCTCTAAAATCAGGAACGAGACAAGGATGCCCACTCTCTCCACTCCTTTTTAACATAGTACTAGAATTCCTAGGCAGTGCAATAAGGCAAGAAGCAAGCATAAAGGGGATCCAAGTAGGGAAAGAGGAAATAAAACTATCCCTCTTTGCAGATGACATGATTCTGTATTTAAAGAGTCGTATAGACTCTACTCCCAAGCTTCTTGAGGTGATTCAAAGCTTTGGAAGGGTAGCAGGCCATAAAATCAACCCTCACAAATCAACTGCCTTCCTTTACGCCAACAGTGAGAGGAACGAGGCAATAATCAGGAAAGAAAATCCTTTCACAATAGCCTCAAAGAAAATAAAGTACCTAGCAATTAGCTTAACTAAGAATGTAAAGGACTGTTTAGATGAAAAGTTTAAAACCCTAAAAAAGGAAATTAAAGCAGAACTAAGGAAATGGAAATACCTCCCATACTCCTGGATTGGAAGAATCAACCTTGTGAAAATGACAATCTTGCCAAGGGCTATCTACCAATTCAGTGCAATATCCATCAACATCCCAATGTCATTCTTTAAAGAAATAGAAGAGGCAATTCAAAATTTCATATGGAATAATAAAAGACCCGTATAGCAAAAACACTTCTTAGCAGAAAAAACAGCGCTGGAGGAATTTCAATTCCAAACTTTAGACTCTATTACAGAGCTATAATTCTCAAAACAGCTTGGTACTGGCACAAGAACAGGCCTGAAGTCCAATGGAATAGAACTGCGGACCAGGATATTAAACCACAGACCTATGGCCAACTAATCTTTGACAAGGGAGCCAAAAAAATAGAATGGAAGAAAGATAGCCTCTTCAACACGTTGTGCTGGCAGAACTGTTTAAGCACCTGCAGAAAACTAAAGATGGGTCCTTCTTTGTCACCTTGCACTAGAATTAACTCCAAATGGATCAAAGACGTGGAGGTAAAAGCTGACACACTGAAAAGTTTACAGGAAAGAATAGGAGATACACTAGGCCTCCTTGGCACAGGGCGAATCTTTCTAAATAAGGACCAAGAGTCACAACAAATCAGAGAAAGACTGGATAAGTGGGACTGCATTAAACTGCAGAGCTTTTGTATGGCAACGGATATAGCTAGTAAACTAACCAGGAAGCCTACAGAGTGGGAGAAGATCTTCACCAACCAAACAATGGACAAAGGCCTCATATCTAAAATATATCAACAACTCAAAAAATTGAATCACTCCAAAACTAACCTCCAAAGTAACACCCATCCCATTAAAAATGGGCCAAAATTAAAGAGAGTCTTCTCTGAAGAAGAAACAGAAATGGCCTATAGACACATGAAGAAATGCTCCACGTCTCTGGTCATAAAAGAAATTCCAATCAAAACAGCTCTAAGATTCAACCTCACTCCAGTTAGAATGGCCAGGATCAGGAAAACGAATGACAACAGATGCTGGAGGAGATGTGGCCAGGAGGGATCATTACTACACTGTTGGTGGGAGTGCAAACTCGTTCAACCACTGTGGAAAGCAGTGTGGCAGTGCCTCAAAAGGCTAAATATAGAACTCCCCTATAACCCAGCAATTCCACTACTTGGCATTTACCCAAAAATCCAGAAGAAATGGCATACTAAACCCACTAGCACAACAATGTTCATTGCAGCACTATTCACCATAGCAAAGATATGGAACCAACCCAGATGTCCCTCAGTTGATGAGTGGATCTACAAGTTGTGGTAATTGTAGACAATGGAATTCTATGCTTCTGTCAGAAAGAATGACATCGCCCCATTTGTTAGGAAATGGAAAGACTTAGAACAAATCATATTAAGTGAAGTAAGCCAGACTCAAAGGAACTTAGGCTCAGTGGTTTCCCTCATTCGTCATAATCAGTAGAAACCTTGGGCTCTACTAGCAGAGATTTGCAATAGAGCAAAAGGCCATATATAAGGCCATATAATGTGTAGTTAATTGAAAGGACCTCCAGGATATTGAAACAAAAGCCACATAATAAATGATTGTTGTCCTTAATGTACTATGTTGTCTCTCACCTCCTTTGCTTTCCCTCGGTTATCCGATATTGGTATGTTATCTCACTTTGTTATCTGATATATTGAATTTATTTGTATTTGTATATTTGAAATTTGAAAGGGAAGGGGGGAAAACCAAGACGGATGGGGGGTGTGGGGTTGGAGGGAAATGGGTACCAAGACATGTGAAAGGGTATCAATGTATGTGAATTAATGCACCTTCTATCTGGAAAATATCATGTAACCCTTTTACTAATTACAATAAAAAGAATTTTAAAAAAAAGAAAGTTGTAGTGTGTGGGGAGGATGATGGGGTCAAATACATTTCTTCTTAGAAATATACCTCATCTGGTTGCCCTGGATTTTCCTGGACTTCTTCTTAGAGAAAGGCCTGTTATACTGGATTTGTGGCTGGGCAATGATCTAGCATGTACATCTTCGAGTAAGACATCCACAATTTCCATGCCTGAGACTCGAGTTTCCTGACCTTTGGCAACAGCACAGCAACATCTTTCTTCCTCCTGAGCCACAGGCCAAGTGAGCTGGCTTGAGTTGGTTGTTAGTTACAGTGGCTTGGTTACCAGGGTTCCATAATCTGTTCCATTGTGAGGGAAGCAGGGTCACCTTTCAGGGCCCAATGACCAAAGATCCTTGCTCACAGAAGACCTCACCAAAGACATACTGGAGGCTGAATCTCTCCTCCAGTCTCACAATATACATGTGGATGTAGTAAACAGCACACCTTATTTGTCCAATCCCAATGTCTTCCACTAGGCCCAACTACCAGTCAGGTCTCAGGATCAAGGAGCCTTTCTTAGGTAAGATCCAAACTTAAGGGTCAATATTGCTCTCATCCTTTACAAAACATTTTCTTCACAGTGCCTTCTCTGCCTTCATTTTGCCCCTTGTCGAATATTTTTTTGTTTTTGCTAGTCTTGGGACTTGACCTCAGAGTGTGACCATTGTTCTTGGGCTTTCTTTAGGCTTTAGCTGTCCCATCGAGCCACAGCACCCCTTGGAGCGTTTTCTATGTATGTGGTAATGAGGAATCAAACCTGAGTCTTTTTGTGTGGTAGCCAAGGACTCTACCACTAGGTCAAACACACAGGGCATCTTGTACATAATTTTGACGTCAATCTACTAGGATATTATTAGGTTTCTGTATCCTAATCAATTTTTTATGATGATTAGCTTTGCTTTCATGTGTAAAAAATGCAAGAGGGAAAAACACAGAAGAATTAGTGAAATTAAAAAAAAAGCATTACACACATAGATAAGTGTTCATGCTTGGTAGGAGAAAGGATATTTTGATATGATGATGATGACTTTATAATTACTATGTCAGGGTTGAGAGTTTGGCATAGAGGTAGAGTGCTTGCCTAGCATCCATGAAGATCTGGGTTTGATTGCTCAGTATCACATAGATAGAAAATCTAGATGTGGCACTGTGGCTCAAGTGGCAGAGGGCTAGACTTGAGAAAACCCGAGGACAGTGCTCAGGCCCTAAATTCAAGCCCCAAGACTGGCAGAAAGATAAAAGAAAATAAAAATGCTTTTTACGAGCTAATTCACTCAAAGCATTTGCTTCTGAAATCTTCGCTTCTGCATCTTGTGAAATACCCCTTTCCCTCAACGTAGACAAGAAAAACAGATCCATCCCATGATCCACTGTGAGGCCACTGGTTGGGCTAAGAGCTAGTCGTATAGCAACACATAAGTTTTATTCTAATACTTTCCAAATTTTGTACTCAAATATGGTACCTACTTACCAACTTAGGTCAGTTATCCTTATGCTATACCTTTTCTTCATTACTACAATATTATTACTCTCCTATGATAATCCTCTTGTACCTCCCCTGACCTCTCACATTCTTTTTTTCTATCTCTGGACCTCTGCTCGTCTTTCAACCCTTACACTGCACGGATCTACACTTGATGGCTGTTGAGCAATATTGTATATGTAGGTGGTTAATTATTCCCTAAGCTCAGAGGGACTTAAAGACAATAGAGATTGGATTGAGGGGCTTATTGTTTTTGGTATAAATCGCTTATCAGTGGTTGTATTAGACTGGTCTGTAAGTGCACAAAAAGAAAGAGTGATAATACCAATCAAAACTTGTGAACATCTAGTGTCTGCCAGCTACAGAAGTCCAGGTTGGTTATATCTGAAAAACTATAATCGTATTTAGTAGTAATCTTGCTCCCATTTTCAAATGGGCAGAACAAGAAACTCAAGAAAAATGTCAAATCAAGAAACAACATCCCCCACCCAATGTAAACAGACAATGGAACAGTCCGTGGCAAACCTAGAGGAGAGTCTTCCAAGTGCTACACAAATGCAATTGATAAACATCCTTAATGGAAAATGTGAAAATATAAAGAAAGAGATAATGGAGGAAGCCATAGCTGAACAAGAGGAAAGCAAACACAAGGTGATATGTGAAAAAGAAGAAGCCATAAAGGAGGAGATAATAAAGATTTTCCAAAGAAAGATGGATGAATTTATAGAATCCAAAAATAAAAACATGACCAAACTCCAGCTAATGTCCAAAGAAAATAAAGCTACTGAGCTAACCACTCAAAAGGAAATCAAGGAGATAAAGAAATCCATACATGATCTAAAACAAGAGATGCAATGCATCAAAAGTGAGCGATAAGAAGCAAGGAAGATGAAAAATAAAGTAGATAGCTTTGATAGCAGGTTAGACAATGCAGAGGAGAGAATTCCCGGGGCTGAGATAATTTAGGTATTATAGAGAAAGAACAGAAAATGAGTCAATCCAAATCTAGGAAATATGAGAGAGCGCATCAGGAGGTCCAAGATACAATCATGAACCCTAATTTAAGGCTAGTTGGTATTGAAGAGGGCGTGGAGAAAGAGGTAAATGGTACTGGAAATATACTTCAGGGAATCATCTCAGAGAATTTCCCAAATATCCAGAAGGGCAGGCCCATCCAGATACGAGAAGCTTTTAGAACCCCAAACAGACCTGACCAGGAAAGAATATCCCACCGCCACAATGTGATCCGAACTGGATCAATAGAAACGAAAGGAAAGATCCGAAAGGCAGCCAGGGAAAAGGGATCAGTAACCTATAAAGGCAAACCAATCAGAATAACCCCAGATTTCTCGGCAGAGACCATGCAAGCCCGAAGTGACTGGGAGCATATGTCATGCCCTTAAATCAAATAACTACCAAGCAAGAATACTGTAGCCAGCTAAGCTCTCATTCAAACTGAGGGAACAATAAAACATTCCATTCCAGGGAAAAGCTGCAACAATATGTCGAAACAAAACCAACACAACAGAGAATTCTCAACGATGCTCTATACATACAAAACCAAAATAAATGCATTATAGGGAAAGAAATGGCACGTAAACAGCATACCATCTAAGGACCACAAGAACTGTGAAGACACAGGCCCTACTAAAAGCTTTTAAAAATGGTAGGAACTAATAAATATCTCTCAATCCTAACTCTCAATATCAATGGACTTAACTCTCCAATTAAACGGCATAGGCTGTCTAGTTGGATCAAAAAGCAAGAGCCATCGTTCTGCTATCTTCAAGAGACACATCTTACCCAAAAACAATCATCTTTTGAAAGTGAGAGGTTGGAATAAATTCTATCAAGCTAACTGCCCCCATAAACAGGCTGGGGTTGCCATCCTCATATCAGATACAATAGACTTCAAACTAAAATTAGTAAGAAAAGACAAAGAAGGTTACTACATACTATTAAACGGATCTTTCCTCCAGGAAGACATAACGATCCTAAATATTTACACACCCAATCCCGGAGCTCCAAACTTCATCAAGCAAACTTTACTTACACTGAAAGCATACATAGATCGAAATACAGTGATTGTTGGTGAGTTTAACACACCACTCTCTCCTATGGACAGATCAACAAGGCAAAACTCTACAGAGAAACCTTAGAACTGAACAACTATATAGACCAACTAGATCTAACAGACATCTGCAGAATATTCCACCCAGTAACAACACAATATACGTTTTTCTCAGCAGCACATGGAACATTTTCCAAAATAGACCACATTTTAGGCCATAAAGCAAACCTGGACGGATTCAGAAACACTGAAATTATTCCATGCACACTCTCAGACCATAAAGGCATCAAATTGGAGCTGAACACACATCTCCACAAACGAAAACCCTGTAACTCATGGAGACTGAACAACACATTGTTGAATCAAAAACAATGGGTAATCGAAGAGATCAGAACAGATATCCAACTGTTTATGAAATTTAACAATAAGGAGCACACAAATATCAACTCCTTAGGGACACAACAAAGGCAGTACTCAGAGGAAAATTTATAGCGCTGAGTGCCTACAACAGAAAGTTGGAAAAATGGCAAACTAACTAGTTAATGTCTCACCTTAACCTCCTGGAAAAAGAGCAACAAACCAACCCTAAACCCATTAGGAGAAAGCAAATTATTAAAATCAAAGCAGAATTAAATGATTTGGAATAAAAAAACTATAGAAAGCATCAACAAAACACGGAGTTGGTTGTTTGAAAGAATTAACAAAATTGACAAGCCCTTAGCAAATCTTACCAAAAAAAATAAGAGAGCATATCGAAATAAACAAAATCGCAGATGAAAATGGTAATATCACGACAGAAATTACCAAGATCCAGAATATCATGAGGGAATACTTCTCAAACCTTTACGAAAACAAATTTGAGATTCTAGAAGAAATGGATGAATTCCTAGACAATATTAACATACCCACACTGAACCAAGAAGATCTAACCCAACTCAACAGGCCTATTTCAAGTTCTGAAATAGAAATGGAAATTAGACAACTTCCACTTAAAAAGAGCCCAGGGCCAGATGGATTCACAGCAGAATTCTATAAGGTCTTCAAAGCAGAGCTCACACCAATATTCCTCAAGCTATTCAACGAAATTGAAAATGAATGTTCTTTACCAAACTCATTCTGTGAAGCCAGCATATCCCTCATCACCAAACCAGACAGAGATTCATCAAAGAAAGAGATCTATAGACCCATTTCTTTGATGAACATCGATGCAAAACTTCTCAACAAAATACTGGCCAACCGTCTACAACAACTCATCAAAAAAATTATACACTATGATCAAACTGGATTCATCACAGGGAGGCAAAGCTGGTTCAACATACACAAATCAATTAATATAATTCAACACATCAACAGGAGCAGGGATAAAATCACATGATTGTCTCAATAGATGCGGAAAAGGCATTTGACAAGATCCAAAACCCCTTTATGTTAAAAGATGTGGAGAAACTAGGAATCCATGGAACATTTCTCAATGTAATAAAGGCTGTGTATGAGAAACCCACTGCTAGTATTATACTTAATGGTGAAAATCTAAAGCCATTCCCTCTAAAATCAGGAACGAGACAAGGATGCCCACTCTCTCCACTCCTTTTTAACATAGTACTAGAATTCCTAGGCAGTGCAATAAGGCAAGAAGCAAGCATAAAGGGGATCCACGTAGGGAAAGAGGAAATAAAACTATCCCTCTTTGCAGATGACATGACTCTGTATTTAAAGAATCCTATAGACTCTACTCCCAAGTTCCTTGAGCTGATTCAAAGCTTTGTAAGGGTAGCAGGCCATAAAATCAACCCTCACAAATCAACTGCCTTACTTTACGCCAACACTGAGAGGAATGAGGCAATAATCAGGAAAGAAAATCCTTTCACAATAGCCTCAAAGAAAATAAAGTACCTAGCAATTAGCTTAACTAAGAATGTAAAGGACCGTTTAGATGAAAACTTTAAAACCATAAAAAAGGAAATTAAAGCAGAACTAAGCAAATGGAAAAACCTCCCATGCTCCTGGATTGGAAGAATCAACATTGTGAAAATGACAATCTTGCCAAGGGCTATCTACAAATTCAATATAATACCAGTCAACATCCCAATGTCATTCCTTAAAGAAATAGAAGAGGCAATTCAAAATTTCATATGGAATAATAAAAGACCCCGTATAGCAAAAACACTTCTTAGCAGAAAGAACAGCGCTGGAGGAATTTCAATTCCAAACTTAAGACTCTATTACAGAGCTATAATTCTCAAAACAGCTTGGTACTGGCACAAGAACAGGCCTGAAGTCCAATGGAGTAGAACCGCGGACCCAGATATTAAACCACAGACCTATGGCCACCTAATCTTTGACCAGGGAGCCAAAAAAATAGAATGGAAGAAAGATAGCCCCTTCAACAAGTTGTGCTGGCAGAACTGGTTAAACACCTGCAGAAAACTAAAGTTGTATCCTTCTTTGTCACCTTGCACTAGAATTAACTCCAAATGGATCAAAGACGTGGAGGTAAAAGCTGACACACTGAAAAGTTTACAGGAAGGAATAGGAGATACACTAGGCCTCCTTGGCACAGGTCGAAACTTTCTTAATAAGGACCAAGAATCACAACAAATCAGAGAAAGGCTGGATAAGTGGGACTGCATTAAACTGCAGAGCTTTTGTATGGCAACGGATATAGCTAGTAAACTAATCAGGAAGCCTAGAGAGTGGGAGAAGATCTTCACCAACCAAACAACGGACCAAGGCCTCATATGTAAAATATATCAACAACTCAAAAAATTGAATCACTCCAAAACTAACCTCCAAAGTAATACCCATCCCATTAAAAATGGGCCAAAGACTTAAAGAGAGTCTTCTCTGAAGAAGAAACAAAAATGGCCTATAGACACATGAAGAAATGCTCCACATCTCTGGTCATAAAAGAAATGCAAATCAAAACAACTCTAAGATTCCACCTTACTCCAGTTAGAATGGCCAGGATCAGGAAAACGAATGACAACAGATGCTGGAGGGGATGTGGCCAGGAGGGATCACTACTACACTGTTGGTGGGAGTGCAAACTCGTTCAACCACTATGGAAAGCAGTGTGGCAGTGCCTCAAAAGGCTAAACATAGAACTCCCCTATGACCCAGCAATTCCACTACTTGGCATTTACCCAACAATCCAGAAACAAGGGCATACTAAACCCACTAGCACAACAATGTTCTTTGCAGCAGTATTCACCATAGCAAAGATATGGAACCAACCCAGATGTCCCTCAGTTGATGAGTGGATCAACAAGTTGTGGTATTTGTACACAATGGAATTCTATGCTGCTGTCAGAAAGAATGACATCGTCCCATTTGTTAGGAAATGGAAAGACTTAGAACAAATCATATTAAGTGAAGTAAGCCAGACTCAAAGGAACTTATTCTCAGTGGTTTCCCTCATTCGTCATAATCAGTAGAAACCTTGGGCTCTACTAGCAGAGATTGTCAATAGAGCAAAAGGCCATATATAAGGCCATATAATGTGAAGCTAATTGAAAGGACCTCCAGGATATTGACACAAAAGCCATATAATGAATGATTGTTGTCCTTAATGTACTATGTTGTCTCTCATTTCGTTTGCTGTCCCTTGGTTATCCCATATTGGTATAGTATCTCACTTTATCTTATATATTGAATTTATTTGTATTTGGATATTTGAAATTTGATAGGGAAGGGGGGAAAACCAAGACGGGTGGGGGGTGTGGGGTTGGAGGGAAATGGGTACCAAGACATGTGAAAGGGTATCAATTTATGTGAATTAATGCACCTTCTATATGGCAAATATCATCTAACCCTTTTACTAATTACAATAAAAAATGAAAAAAAAGAAAGTTGTAGTGTGCCGGAGCCAGCCGGCAGCAAACCAGGGTTCGTGGATTGGGATTCCTGAAATAGGGGCAAGGACTAGGAAAAAATAGAAGAGAGACAAACAGATGGAGTTCGGGAGGACTACAGCCCAAGTCAGCAGTCCAATAAGTCTGTGAGCTTCAGACTGCTGCCTAAGACTGTCCCGTTTATTTTAAGTTGCGACCTTAAATACTCTTCTTAATACTAGGGAACTGCCAGAGGCTACATTCATACAAAATAGTAAACAAGTCACATATAGGATAAATGAGAAAGGATTAACATTGCTTAAAGTCATCCTGATAAGAACTGATTGACTTTGCTTAAAGTCATCCTGATCAGAGTTACTTCCTTGTGTATACAGTTGTGTAGGTCCAAGGTCAGGTCCAAGGTCATTGACCCCACAGTCGGTCCCCAACATCTCCCCCGTCTTTCTTTTAAAAGATGGGGACTTGCTTGTCTTGGGTTGGGTGGATCGCTGACTCTGCCTTACCCGTCATGGGGAACTTCTTCAGATCAAGCTGAAGGCCCTGTCTTAAGTTCGTCAGAGAGCGTTCCCTCTTATCCCATCCTTGACTGCGATTCCTCTCGGGGGGGAATTCATCCATCTAGGGCTTAGATCTGCGGAGTTGTTCGATTGGTGACTGTTGCAGATGTGACCATTGGACGGCTACTGGCCATAGGTGTTGATTTGTTCCCAGCCATAGCTTCAGTTGTCACTTTACTTGGAGTAGAAACAACAGCAGTTGGCTTGATATTGGCTGTTGGTGGATCTGAAGTGCTGGCAATTCCTCGTTCTTCAGAAGCTGCAGTAGCTTTCAACGTGATCTGTCTCTGCTGTTCTGGGACCTTACTAGTAGGTTCTTGAGGCTCTTTTCTCTGCTCCAAGTGCCTCCCTTGATGCTTTCGGAGTTCTCTCTCCAATCTACTGATTCGACCTTCTAAATGGGACTTAAGAGCTGTCATACGAACATCAAGTTCATTTTTTTTTATCTAACATTCCATTCTCTCCCCTCTTTAAAACAATGCAATAATTCAAACCTAAATGATTTTCTTGATTAAACCTTGAACATGTTCACTCACTCATTCACACACATTCATACTCAAAGATTTTAAAGTGCACAAAATTAATATTGGCCATTCATTTTCCGGAAGTTTGTGTCAAGAGAGCTTTGCCAATTTTACTCTTGCAGGTGAGAACCAGGTTCAAAACAAAACTTTAGAAAAAACATAAGGATCCATATTTAAAACTGGTACCAATTCCAAAGACAAAACTGGACAAGAAAAAATAGGTAACATGAACAAGACAAAGAAACAGAGACTTTTACACTTAACACAAAAACATGAATTCAGGTCTTTTCCGCATTACTGGATGCATTACTGGAGGGTTGGGGGTGAAGGTCCAGTGGGTCCCTGCTTGGATGACCACTGTCACTCAACACAATCCGAACATAGCGTTCGGGCAGCCAGCGGGCATCATTTTCTTCCTGTGAGAAAACACATACATGCCCTCTACCCCAGGTTAGAACAGGATCTGGTCCGTGCCAAGCACCAGTTAGGGGATCCTTCCATTTTACTAAGGCAAAAGCACGCTGCTCTCTTTTTTCCCAGAATCGCTGAGCAGCAGATAAATTATTTGAATCCAGATTCAAAAAATTTAAAACAAATAAAGCATGATTAAGTATATTCACAGGGGTAGCGGGATACGACTCTCCTTTCTGTATTTTAGCAATTTGATGTTTTAATAATCCATTAGCTCTCTCCACGATGCCTTGACCTTGAGGATTGTAAGGAATGCCTGTAATATGAGTGATATAAGAATGGCAGAAGGACTGAAATGCTTGGCCTGCATAGCCAGGGCCATTATCTGTTTTTATTTGCGAGGGAATCCCCATCACAGCAAAACATCGAATGCAGTGAGAAATACAATGTTTAGTAGCTTCCCCAGCAAGGGGGGTGGCAAGGATAAAATTAGAATAAGTATCTACAGTAACATGAACATATTTTAATCGGCCAAATGATGGAACATGCGTGACATCCATCTGCCAAATGTGATTAGAAAGCAGTCCTCGTGGATTTATACCTAAATGAGGAGCTGGTGAGAAGGGCACACAGTTGGAGCAAGTTTTAACTATTTGACGTGCCGCTTCTCTAGATAATTTAAACTGTCGGCGCAAGGCTCGGCTGTTTTGATGATGGATGGCATGTGACTGCTTAGCAAGTTCGACTTGAGTTAAATAAACTCTGGTGGCAGAATCAGTAACTGCGTTACGCTCACTTAAAGGGCCAGGAAGATTAGTGTGAGCTCGAATGAAGCCAAAAAAACAGGGGTGGTTGCGAGAACAAAGCAAAGTTTGTACTTGGCGAAATTGGGTCTGGATATTGGAGTTAGTAGTTCCAATAAAGGGAACAGTTTCTATGACTTGAAGAGCACGAATTACATATTGGCTGTCTGAGTATAAGTTAAAGGGCTCGTCTTGTAACAGGACAAGTGCTTGTAAAACAGCCTCTAACTCTACCTCTTGGGCGGAGGAAAAACCCATAACACAAGATTGAGTTTTCCCATTAATGGTCAAAGCAGCCGTTCCATTAGAGGATCCGTCTGTAAATACTAAAGCGGCAGAAGATAAAGGCGAGGCCCGTACTATGGAAGGAAATAGGAACATATGACACGCAGCAAATTGGAGGAGTTTGTTAGATGGGTAGTGATGCAAAATTTTTCCCGTATAATTGGCCCAAGCAATGGCCCAAGAATCGCAATGGGCGAATAGCCAATCTTGTTGTTGTGAATTATATGGGACACAGATAAAATGAGGTTCCTGACCTAAATATTTACGGGAATCCACTCGGCACATATGTATCAGATTAGCTACCAATTCGTAGTAGGGGGTCAGCACTTTGCCGGGTATTGATGGTAGATAAAGCCATAAAAGTGGGCCATCCTGCCACAATACAGCTGTTGGGGAGTGAGAAGTAGCTAAAATGTAAACTCCCCATGGTTTAGAGTAGTCACAATAGTTCACTTGTTGCTGGGAAATTGCCTTTTCTACGATTTGGATGGCCCTCTCGGCGTCGGGATTTAAATTGCGCAAGGATATAGGGTTGGTATCTCCTTTGAAGAGATCAAAGAGGGGTTTTAACTCTCCAGTGGACAGCTTTAAATAAGGCCGAAGCCAGTTTATATCTCCTAAAAATTGCTGAAAATCATGAAGAGTTCTTAAGTGTGAAGTTTTTAATTGTATTTTTTGGCTTTTAAAATAGTGTGGGCCTAATATATGGCCTAAATACGTAAAAGGGGGATGTTCCTGAACCTTTTCAGCTGCTATTATAAGGCCAAAGAGGCTCAGATCTTGCTTTAGTTGTCCAAAGGCTTGTCGTATGACGATAGGGTCAGAACAAGCCAACAAGATGTCGTCCATATAATGAACAATATAAACAGAAGAAAATTTTTCACGGGTGGAAGAAATGGCTCTGGCTACAAAACTTTGACATAAAGTTGGGCTATTTGCCATGCCCTGTGGGAGCACAAGCCAATGATATCGCTTCATGGGTTCTTTAAAATTAACAGAGGGGACGCTGAAGGCAAAGCGCTTACAGTCTTGAGGCGCCAGGGGTATAGTATAGAAACAATCCTTCAAATCTATAATAATCTTATAAGTATCCTTTGGGATTGCCATGGGGGAAGGCAAGGCGGGCTGTAAGGCTCCCATCAGTTCCATAGTTGCATTTATCTTTCTCAGATCCTGTAACAGCCTCCATTTACCTGACTTTTTCTTTATAACAAAAATTGGAGAATTCCATGGAGAGTTAGAAGGGGCCACATGTCCCAAGTCTATCTGTTCCTGTACCAGCTGCTGAACTACAATGATCTTTTCTAGAGAAAGAGGCCACTGTTCGACCCATACCGGTTCTTCCGAGAGCCAATTTATGGGATCAGCATGAGGGGCAGGACAAACAACAGCCCCCGTAAAAGAATACCCTAATCCTTGTCTCGGGGGGTGAGACTGGGGTTGAAGTGGCTCTAGCTCCCCCTGTGCTGCTCGGCCTAGTCCCCTAAAGGGGAGGAGGCCTTGATCAAGTAACTGCTTAGTGACCGCAGCACTAGGACTAAACATATACACTCCCATTTTTTCCATGATATCACGACCCCATAAATTAATTGGCAGATGATCCAAGACAAATGGCTGAAAATGACCAGAGTGCCCTTCCTCATCTCTCCAAACAAGGATCGCACTGCTCTGCTGTGGGTCAGTTGCTTGCCCAATCCCCTGTAGGGAAGTCATAGAGGTTGTCAGGGGCCATTGGGCTGGCCAATGCTTTTTAGATATTACAGACACATCCGCTCCTGTGTCTAATATTCCTTTAAAGGGTTTTTCTTGTATAAATATAGTCATCTCAGGCCTCTCTTGTTTTATGCTTTGTTCCCAATAGATATCAGAGGATCCAAATCCTCTCTGTCCGCATGGGGCAGAAGAATTAGCAGTCTCCCCATGAGATAAAGGGACAAGTATCAGTTGTGCTAATTTTTGACCAGCTGCGATTGATACTACGTGTTTCGGGGCAGAGGCCATAACTTTGATTTCTCCAGTGAAATCCTGGTCAATTTTGCCAGGTGTAATCTGTATCCCTTTAAGGGCTGAGCTACTTCGCCCTAACAGCAATCCAGCCACTCCTGGGGGAAGGGGACCGAAGACCCCCGTGGGGAGAGCTTGTGTCCCCATCTCTGGGGTCAATACTGAGCAGGTGGAGGAACAGAGGTCCAATCCTGCGCTGCCTGGGGTGGCACGGAAGAGGCTGGAGACTGATTTTGGGGGGTTGTTAGAAGATTTACTTGTGGCCGAGAAGAGGGAGGGACTGCCCCATGGTTTTGCGGGGCCAGAGGCTGGCCCCTTCTCCAGTTTCCCAAAAACGGGCGGCCATTGCGATCTGTTCTTGACCTGCAATCTTTAGTCCAGTGCTTCCCTTTACCACAGCGTGGACATGTGCCAGGTAATTTTTCTCTCTTTAACCTGGCCTGGCGTGGGCATTGCGTCATCCAATGTCCTATTTGTCCACAAGAGAAGCAACGCCCTGGGGGTCTAGCAGCCCGGGCCTCTGGCCTCTGGCCTCTATATTTTAGAAATTCAGTAGCAGTCTTTCCTTGAGGAGCGGCGGCTAAAGTAAGGCCTTGTACATGGGAGGGTCCAATATCAGCACATAGTGAAATAAAGTCCGTGATTCCTCCCTTATTCCTATGGGGTCTGATAGCCGCCTGACAGGTGGCGTTGGCATTTTCATAGGCTATGTGTCTAACTATAATCTTCCTTGCGTTCTCATCTTGTACTAGGTGGTCTGCAGTCTCCATTAATCGAGACAAAAATTCTAGATAAGGTTCATTCGGTCCCTGTTTAACTTCTACTAAATTTTTTGTACGATTGGAATTACATAACCTTTTCCAAGCCTCTTTCGCCGCAGCATTTATTTGTAAATAGGCTTCCTTTGCATAACCCAATTGATCTTCGGTGTTTTTATAGATTCCCTCTCCTAACAACTGATTAAAAGTGTAAGGCAGGTTCTTAGACCTATTTGTTTCAATTTTAGCCCGACACTGTGCAGTGAACTCTGTCTCCCATAATAAGTACTCTCCCGCACTAAGGCATGCTCTGGCAAGCCGCTTCCAGTCATTTGGGCATACAATACCAGCACATGCGGCCTCTAATATTACTTGAGTAAAAGGGGCAGTTGGCCCATATTGGGAGCAGGCACTCTTTAAATCCTGCAATAGTTTAACAGTAACAGGTTGATGGTATACTTGTTCATCCTGATCAACTAAACTAGGGAAGCATCGAGGCTCTGAAATATCTTCCCTCTCTCTAGCAGCCTGAGCCAGGTTTAATTGTGATGCACTGTGCCTGGTTGTAGTGCCTGTTAAAAGGGATTTGTTGCTAGGGCTTTTAGGCTTGAAAGGTTGAAAAAGCGATTGGGGCCATAAGGCTGCAGCCTGAGGCGGTGGGTGTGAGAGGTAGGATTTAGAATCAGAAACCATAGTGGCCTGAGGGTCATATCTCCTTCCTACTTCTGGGGGGGGCTCTCTGCTCTTTCCCCATTTTAGATAGTAGATGTAGGATTTCTTCTAACCTCTTTTCTATCGTAGCTATCCGGTCTTCCATCGGCTCATCATAACTTTCCTCCCTCATATTCAAATTTGAATTCTGATACTCAATATCTACTGGTGGTTGTTCCATTTTCAAGATCTCACTTAGACTCTCTTGGGCTGCGGCATATGGCTCAGCCTCAGGTTTTTTAGAAGGGTCCTTTAATTCATAAAGTTCCCTTAATTCAAGATTAAGTTCAGCATTCTCATGTTGAGGATCTATGCATTCACTTACTAAATTCCATACATCAATAACCTCTTCTGGGGTCTTTTCGGGGCCATAAACATTATAATAATCTTGAATTCTTTTTCCTATCCGCTGCCAGGTTTTTTGGAATTCCTCCTCTATAGACCTCGGGCATGCCTCCTCGAGAAACTGTAGGAAGCTCTGAAGCATCCCTTCGTCCACACACGTTCCGTGGGCTTCAAGTAGGCCTGTTAAGATCGGTAAATATGACGTATAGCTATTAACTTGAGCCATAATTTTTACTCTGGATAATACAGCCTCCCGCTCACTCACTCTCTTAAAAGTCCTACTATGTGTTACTCAACACAGCGGGGTCCTCCGCCTTCGTCCCAGATTTTCAGGGTCCCTGTTCGGGCGCCAGTTGCCGGAGCCAGCCGGCAGCAAACCAGGGTTCGTGGATTGGGATTCCTGAAATAGGGGCAAGGACTAGGAAAAAATAGAAGAGAGACAAACAGATGGAGTTTGGGAGGACTACAGCCCAAGTCAGCAGTCCAAGAAGTCTGTGAGCTCCAGACTGCTGCCTAAGACTGTCTCGTTTATTTTAAGTTGCGACCTTAAATACTCTTCTTAATACTAGGGAACTGCCAGAGGCTACATTCATACAAAATAGTAAAAAAGTCACATATAGGATAAATGAGAAAGGATTAACATTGCTTAAAGTCATCCGGATAAGAACTGATTGACTTTGCTTAAAGTCATCCTGATAAGAACTGATTGACTTTGCTTAAAGTCATCCTGATAAGAACTCATTGACTTTGCTTAAAGTCATCCTGATCAGAGTTACTTCCTTGTGTATACAGTTGTGTAGGTCCAAGGTCAGGTCCAAGGTCATTGACCCCACAGTCGGTCCGCAACAGTAGTGTGTAGGGAGGATGATGGGGTCAAATACATTTCTTCTTAGAAATTTACCTCATCTGGTTGCCCTGGATTTTCCTGGCCTTCTTCTTAGAGAAAGTTCTGTTATACTGGATTTGTGGCTTGGCAATGATCTAGCATGTACATCTTCAAGTAAGACATCCACAACTTCCATGCCTGAGACTCGAGTTTCCTGACCTTTGGCAACAGCACAGCAACATCTTTCTTCCTCCTGAGCCACAGGCCAAGTGAGCTGGCTTGAGCTGGTTGTTAGTTACAGTGGCTTGGTTACCAGGGTTCCATATTCTGTTCCATTGTGAGGGAGGCAGGGTCACCTTTCAGGGCCCAATGACCAAAGATCCTTGCTCACAAAAGACCTCACCAAAGACATACTGGAGGCTGAATCTCCCCTCCAATCTCACAATATACATGTGGATGTAGTAAACAGCACACCTTATTTGTCCAATCCCAATGTCTTCCAATAGGCCCAACTACCAGTCTGGCCTCAGGCTCAAGGAGCCTTTCTTAGGTAAGATCCAGACTTAAGGGTAAATATTGCCCTAATCCGTTACAAAACATTTGCTTCACAGTGCCTTCTCTGCCTGCATTTTGCCTCTTGTCGAATTTTTTTTGTTTTCGCTAGTATTGGGACTTGACCTCAAAGTGTGAACATTGTTCTTGGGCTTTCTTTAGGCTTTAGCTGTCCCACCGAGCCACAGCACCACTTGCAGCGTTTTCTATGTATGTGGTAATGAGGAATCAAACCGGAGTCTTTTTGCTTGGTAGCCAAGTACTCTACCACTAGGTCAAACACACAGGGCATCTTGCACATATTTTTGACGTCAATCTACTAGGATATTATTAGGTTTCTGTATCCTAATCAATTTTTTCCTGATGATTAGCTTTGCTGTCAAGTGTAAAAAATGCAAGAGGGAAAAACGCAGAAGAATTAGTGAAATTTAAAAAAAAGCAGTAGACACAGTTTAGTGTTCATTCTTTGTAGGAGAAAAGATATTTGGAGATGATGATGATGATGATGATGATGACTTTATAATTACTATGTCAGGGTTGAGAGTTTGGCATAGTGGTAGAGTGCTTGCCTAGCATCCATGAAGATCTGGGTTTGATTGCTCAGTATCACATAGATAGAAAATCTAGATGTGGCACTGTGGCTCAAGTGGCAGAGGGCTAGACTTGAGAAAACCCGAGGACAGTGCTCAGGCCCTGAATTCAAGCCCCAAGACTGGCAGAAAGATAAAAGAAAATAAAAATGCTTTTTATGAGCTAATGCACTCACAGCATTTGCTTCTGAAATCTTCGCTTCTGCATCTTGTGAAATACCCCTTTCCCTCAACGAAGACAAGAAAAACAGATCCATCCCATGGTCCACTGTGAGGCCACTGGTTGGGCTCAGAGCTAGTCGTGCAGCAACATATAAGTTTTATTCTAATACTTTCCAAACTTTGTACTCAAATATGCTACCTACTTACCAACTTAGGTCAGTTATCTTTATGCTATACGTTTTCTTCATGACTACAATATTATTACACTCCTACGTTAATCTTTTGCACCTCCCCTGACCTCTCTCATTCTTTTTTTCTATCTCTGGACCTCTGCTCGTCTTTCAACCCTTATACTGCACGGATATACACTTGATGGCTGTTGAGCAATATTGTATATGTAGGTGTTTAATTATTCTCTATGCTCAGAGGGACTTAAAGACAATAGAGATTGGATTGAGAGGCTTATTGTTTTGGGTATAAATCGCTTATCAGTGGTTGTATTAGACTGGTCTGTAAGTGCACAATAAGAAAGAGTGATAATACCAATCAAAACTTGTGAACATCTAGTGTCTGCCAGCTACAGAGGTCTAGGTTGGTTATATCTGAAAAACTATAATCGTATTTAGTAGTAATCTTGCTCCCATTTTCAAATGGGCAGAACAAGAAACTCAAGAAAAATGTCAAATCAAGAAACAACATCCCCCACCCAATGTAAACAGACAATGGAACAGTCACTGGCAAACCTAGAGGAGAGTCTTCCAACTGCTACACAAATGCAATTGATAAACATCATTAATGGAAAATGTGAAAATATAAAGAAAGAGATAATGGAGGAAGCCATAGCTGAACAAGAGGAAAGCAAAAACAAGGTGATAAGTGAAAAAGACGAAGCCATAAAGGAGGCCATAATAAAGGTTTTTCAAAGAAAGATGGATGAATTCATAGAATCCACAAATAAAAACGTGACCAAACTCCAGCAAATGTCCAAAGAAAATAAAGCTACTGAGCTAACCACTCAAAAGGAAATCAAGGAGATAAAGAAATCCATACATGATGTAAAACAAGAGACGCAAGGCATAAAAAGTGAGCAATTAGAAGCAAGGGAGATGAAAAATAAAGTAGATAGCTTTGATAGCAGGTTAGAAAATGCAGAGGAGAGAATTTCCGGGGCTGAAGATAATTTAGGTATTATAGAGAAAGAACAGAAAATGAGTCAATCCAAATCTAGGAAATATGGGAGAGTGCTTCAGGAGGTCCAAGACACAATTAGGAAGCCTAATTTAAGGCTAGTTGGTATTGAGGAGGGCGTGGAGAAAGAGGTCAATGGTATTGGAAATATACTTCAGGGAATCATCTCAGAGAATTTCCCAAATATCCAGAAGGGCAGGCCCATCCAGATACGAGAAGCTTTTAGAACCCCAAACAGACCTGACCAGAAAAGAACATCCCACCGCCACAATGTGATCCGAACTGGATCAATAGAAACGAAAGGAAAGATCCGAAAGGCAGCCAGGGAAAAGGGATCAGTAACCTATAAAGGCAAACCAATCAGAATAACCCCAGATTTCTCGGCAGAAACCATGCAAGCCCGAAGTGACTGGAAGCATATATGTCATGCCCTTAAATCAAATAACTACCAACCAGGAATACTGTAGCCAGCTAAGCTCTCATTCAAACTGAGGGATCAATAAAACACTCCATTCCAGGGAAAAGCTGCAACAATATGTCGAAACAAAACCAACACTACAGAGAATTCTCACCGATGCTCTATACATACAAAACCAAAATAAATGCATTATAGGGAAAGAAATGGCACCTAAACAGCATACCATCTAAGGACCACAAGAACTGTCAAGACACAGGTCCTACTAAAAGCTTTTAAAAATGGTAGGAACTAATAAATATCTCTCAATCCTAACTCTCAATATCAATGGACTTAACTCTCCAATTAAACGGCATAGGCTGTCTAGTTGGATCAAAAAGCAAGAGCCATCGTTCTGCTATCTTCAAGAGACACATCTTACCCAAAAACAATCATCTTTTGAAAGTGAGAGGTTGGAATAAACTCTATCAAGCTAACTGCCCCCATAAACAGGCTCGAGTTGCCATCCTCATATCAGATACAATAGACTTCAAACTAAAATTAGTAAGAAAAGACAAAGAATGTTACTACATACTACTTAACTGATCTTTCCTCCAGGAAGACATAACAATCCTAAATATTTACACACCCAATCCCAGAGCTGCAAACTTCATCAAGCAAAATTTACTTACACTGAAACCATACATACATAGATCGAAACACAGTGATTGTTGGTGAGTTTAACACACCACTCTCACCTCTGGACAGATCAACCAGGCAAAAACTGAACAGAGAAACCTTAGAACTGAAGAACTATATTGACCAACCAGATCTAACAGACATCTGCAGAATATTCCACCCAGTAACAACACAATATACGATTTCCTCAGCAGCACATGGAACATTTTCCAAAATAGACCACATCTTAGGCCATAAAACAAACCTGGACAGATTCAGAAACACTGAAATTATTCCATGAACACTCTCAGACCACAAAGGCATCAAATTGGAACTGAACACACATCTCCACTAACGAAAACCCTGTAACTCATGGAGACTGAACAACACATTGTTGAATCAAAAGCAGTGGGTAATCGAGGAGATCAGAACAGATATCCAACTGTTTATGAAATTTAACAATAAGGAGCACACAAATATCAACTCCTTAGGGACACAACAAAGACAGTACTCAGAGGAAAATTTGTAGCGCTGAGTGCCTACAACAACAACTTGGAAAAATTGCAAACCACCTAGTTAATGTCTCACCTTAACCTCCTGGAAAAAGAGCAACAAACCAACCCTAACCCCATTAGGAGAAAGCAAATTATTAAAATCAAAGCAGAATTAAATCATTTGGAATAAAAAAAACTATTGAAAGCATCAACAAAACAAGGAGTTGGTTCTTTGAAAGAATTAACAAAATTGACAAGCCCTTAGCAAATCTTACCAAAAAAAGAAGAGAGCATATCGAAATTAACAAAATCGCAGATGAAAATGGTAATATCACGACAGAAATTACCAAGATCCAGAATATCATGAGGGAATACTTCTCAAACCTTTACGCCAACAAATTTGAGAATCAAGAAGAAATGGATGAATTCCTAGACAATATAAACATACCCACACTGAACCAAGAAGAGCTAACCAAAATCAACAGGCCTATTTCAAGCTCTGAAATAGAAATGGAAATTAGACAACTTCCACTTAAAAAGAGCCCAGGGCCAGATGGATTCACAGCTGAATTCTATAAGGTCTTCAAAGCAGAGCTCACACCAATACTCCTCAAGCTCTTCAACGAAATTGAAAATGAAGGTTCTTTACCAAACTCATTCTGTGAAGCCAGTATATCCCTCATCCCCAAACCAGACAGAGATTCATCAAAGAAAGAGATCTATAGACCCATTTCTTTGATGAACATCGATGCAAAACTTCTCAACAAAATACTGGCCAACCGTCTACAACAACTCATCAAAAAAATTATACACTATGATCAAACTGGATTCATCACGGGGAGGCAAAGCTGGTTCAACATACACAAATCAATTAATATAAATCAACACATCAACAGGAGCAGGGATAAAATCACATGATTGTCTCAATAGATGCGGAAAAGGCATTTGACAAGATCCAAAACCCCTTTATGTTAAAAGATGTGGAGAAACTAGGAATCCATGGAACATTTCTCAATGTAATAAAGGCTGTGTATGAGAAACCCACTGCTAGTATTATACTTAGTGGTGAAAATCTAAAGCCATTCCCTCTAAAATCAGGGACGAGACAAGGATGCCCACTCTCTCCACTCCTTTTTAACATAGTACTAGAATTCCTAGGCAGTGCAATAAGGCAAGAAGCAAGCATAAAGGGGATCCAAGTAGGGAAAGAGGAAATAACACTATCCCTGTTTACCGATGACATGATTCTGTATTTAAAGAATCCTATAGACTCTACTCCCAAGTTCCTTGAGCTGATTCAAAGCTTTGGAAGGGTAGCAGGCCATAAAATCAACCCTCACAAATCAACTGCCTTACTTTACGCCAACACTGAGAGGAACGAGGCAATAATCAGGAAAGAAAATCCTTTCACAATAGCCTCAAAGAAAATAAAGTACCTAGCAATTAGCTTAACTAAGAATGTAAAGGACCGTTTAGATGAACACTTTAAAACCCTAAAAAAGGAAATTAAAGCAGAACTAAGGAAATGGAAAAACCTCCCATGCTCCTGGATTGGAAGAATCAACATTGTGAAAATGACAATCTTGCCAAGGGCTATCTACAAATTCAATGTAATACCCATCGACATCCCAATGTCATTCTTTAAAAACATAGAAGAGGCAATTCAAAATTTCATATGGAATAATAAAAGACCCCGTATAGCAAAAACACTTCTTAGCAGAAAGAACAGCGCTGGAGGAATTTCAATTCCAAACTTAAGACTCTATTACAGAGCTATAATTCTCAAAACAGCTTGGTACTGGCACAAGAACAGGCCTGAAGTCCAATGGAGTAGAACCGCGGACCCAGATATTAAACCAGAGATCTATGGCCACCTAATCTTTGACCAGGGAGCCAAAAAAAATAGAATGGAAGAAAGATAGCCTCTTCAACAAGTTGTGCTGGCAGAACTGGTTAAACACCTGCAGAAAAATAAAGTTGTATCCTCCTTTGTCCCCTTCTACTAGAATTAACTCCAAATGGATCAAAGACGTGGAGGTAAAAGCTGACACACTGAAAAGTTTACAGGAAGGAATAGGAGATACACTAGGCCTCCTTGGCACAGGTCGAAACTTTCTTAATAAGGACCAAGAATCACAACAAATCAGAGAAAGGCTGGATAAGTGGGACTGCATTAAACTGCAGAGCTTTTGTATGGCAACGGATATAGCTAGTAAACTAATCAGGAAGCCTAGAGAGTGGGAGAAGATCTTCACCAACCAAACAACGGACCAAGGCCTCATATCTAAAATATATCAAAAACTCAAAAAATTGCATCACTCCAAAACTAACCTGCAAAGTAACACCCATCCCATTAAAAATGGGCCAAAGACTTAAAGAGAGTCTCCTCCGAAGAAGAAAAAAAATGGCCTATAGACACATGAAGAAATGCTCCACATCTCTGATCATAAAAGAAATGCAAATCAAAATAACTCTAAGATTCCACCTCACTCCAGTTAGAATGGCCAGGATCAGGAAAACGAATGACAACAGATGCTGGAGGGGATGTGGCCAGGAGGGATCACTACTACACTGTTGGTGGGAGTGCAAACTCGTTCAACCACTATGGAAAGCAGTGTGGCAGTGCCTCAAAAGGCTAAACATAGAACTCCCCTATGACCCAGCAATTCCACTACTTGGCATTTACCCAACAATCCAGAAACAAGGGCATACTAAACCCACTAGCACAACAATGTTCATTGCAGCACTATTCACCATAGCAAAGATATGGAACGAACCCAGATGTCCCTCAGTTGATGAGTGGATCAACAAGGTGTGGTATTTGTACACTATGGAATTCTAAGCTGCTGTCAGAAAGAATGACATCGCCCCATTTGTTAGGAAATGGAAAGACTTAGAACAAATTATATTAAGTGAAGTAAGACAGACTCAAAGGAACTTAGGCTCAATGGTTTCCCTCATTCGTCATAATCAGTAGAAACCTTGGGCTCTACTAGCAGAGATTGTCAATAGAGCAAAAGGCCATATATAAGGCCATATAATGTGAAGCTAATTGAAAGGACCTCCAGGATATTGACACAAAAGCCATATAATGAATGATTGTTGTCCTTAATGTACTATGTTGTCTCTCATCTCGTTTGCTGTCCCTTGGTTTTCGCATATTGGTATAGTATCTCACTTTATGTTATATATTGAATTTATTTGTATTTGGATATTTGAAATTTGATAGGGAAGGGGGGAAATCCAAGACGGGTGGGGGGTGTGGGGTTGGAGGAAAATGGGTACCAAGACATGTGAAAGGGTATCAATGTATGTGAATTAATGCACTTTCTATCTGGCAAATATCATCTAACCCTTTTACTAATTACAATAAAAAAATGGAAAAAAAGAAAGTTGTAGTGTGTGGGGAGGATGATGGTGTAAAATACATTTCTTCTTAGAAATTTACCTCATCTGGTTGCCCTGGATTTTCCTGGCCATCTTCTTAGAGAAAGTTCTGTTATACTGGATTTGTGGCTTGGCAATGATCTAGCATGTACATCTTCGAGTAAGACATCCACAACTTCCATGCCTGAGACTCGAGTTTCCTGACCTTTGGCAACAGCACAGCAACATCTTTCTTCCTCCTGAGCCACAGGCCAAGTGAGCTGGCTTGAGCTGGTTGTTAGTTATAGTGGCTTGGTTACCAGGATTCCATATTCTGTTCCATTGTGAGGGAGGCAGGGTCACCTTTCAGGGCCCAATGACCAAAGATCCTTGCTCACAAAACACCTCACCAAAGACATACTGGAGGCTGAATCTCTCCTCCAATCTCACAATATACATGTGGATGTAGTAAACAGCACACCTTATTTGTCCAATCCCAATGTCTTCCACTAGGCCCAACTACCAGTCTGGTCTCAGGCTCAAGGAGCCTTTTTTAGGTAAGATCCAAACTTAAGGGTCAATATTGCCCTCATCCTTTACAAAACATTTGCTTCACAGTGCCTTCTCTGCCTGCATTTTGCTCCTTGTCGAATTTTTTTTGTTTTTGCTAGTCTTGGGACTTGACCTCAGAGTGTGAACATTGTTCTTGGGCTTTCTTTAGGCTTTAGCTGTCCCACCGAGCCACAGCACCACTTGCAGCGTTTTCTATGTATGTGTTAATGAGGAATCAAACCTGAGGCTTACTGCTTGGTAGCCAAGGACTCTACCACTAGGTCAAACACACAGAGCATCTTGCACATATTTTTGACGTCAATCTACTAGGATATTATTAGGTTTCTGTATCCTAATCAATTTTTTCCTGATGATTAGCTTTGCTGTCATGTGTAAAAAATGCAAGAGAGAAAAACACAGAAGAATTAGTGAAATTAAAAAAAAGCATTAGACACAGTTAAGTGTTCATTCTTTGTAGGAGAAAGGATATTTGGATATGATGATGATGATGATGACTTTATAATTACTATGTCAGGGTTGAGAGTTTGCCATACTGGTAGAGTGCTTGCCTAGCATCCATGAAGATCTGGGTTTGATTGCTCAGTATCACATAGATAGAAAATCTAGATGTGGCACTGTGGCTCAAGTGGCAGAGGGCTAGACTTGAGAAAACCCGAGGACAGTGCTCAGGCCCTGAATTCAAGCCCCAAGACTGGCAGAAAGATAAAAGAAAATAAAAATGATTTTTACGAGCTAATTCACTCACAGCATTTGCTTCTGAAATCTTCGCTTCTGCATCTTGTGAAATACCCCTTTCCCTCAACGTAGACAAGAAAAACTGATCCATCCCATGGTCCACTGTTAGGCCACTGGTTGGGCTAAGAGCTAGTCGTGCAGCAACACATAAGTTTTATTCTAATACTTTCCAAACTTTGTACTCAAATATGCTACCTACTTACCAACATAGGTTAGTTATCCTTATGCTATACATTTTCTTCATTACTACAATATTGTTGCACTCCTACGTTAATCCTCTTGCACCTCCCCTGACCTCTCTCATTCTTTTTTTCTATCTCTGGAACTCTGCTCGTCTTTCAACCCTTATACTGCACGGATCTACACTTGATGGCTGTTGAGCAATATTGTATATGTAGGTGGTTAATTATTCTCTAGGCTCAGAGGGACTTAAAGACAATAGAGACTGGATTGAGAGGCTTCTTGTTTGGGGTATAAATCGCTTATCAGTGGTTGTATTAGGCTGGTCTGTAAGTGCACAAAAAGAAAGAGTGATAATACCAATCAAAACTTGTGAACACCTAGTGTCTGCCAACTACAGAGGTCTAGGTTGGTTATATCTGAAAAACTATAATCATATTGAGTAGTAATCTTGCTCCCATTTTCAAATGGGCAGAACAAGAAACTCAAGAAAAATGTCAAATCAAGAAACAACATCCCCCACCCAATGTAAACAGACAATGGAACAGTCACTGGCAAACCGAGAGGACAGTCTTCCAAGTGCTACACAAATGCAATTGATAAACATCATTAATGGAAAATGTGAAAATATAAAGAAAGAGATAATGGAGGAAGCCATACCTGAACAAGAGGAAAGCAAAAACAAGGTGATAAGTGAAAAAGAAGAAGCCATAAGGGAGGCCATAATAAAGGTTTTTCAAAGAAAGATGGATGAATTCAAAGAATCCACAAATAAAAACGTGACCAAACTACAGCAAATGTCCAAAGAAAATAAAGCTACTGAGCTAACCACTCAAAAGGAAAACAAGGAGATAAACAAATCCATACATGATCTAAAACAAGGGATGCAAGGCATCAAAAGTGAGCAATTAGAAGCAAGGGAGATGAAAAATAAAGTAGATAGCTTTGATAGCAGGTTAGACATTGCAGAGGAGAGAATTTCCGTGGCTGAAGATAATTCAGGTATTATAAAGAACAGAAAATGAGTCAATTCAAATCAAGGAAATATGAGAGAGCGCTTCAGGACGTCCCAGATACAATTAGGAAGCCTAATTTAAGGCTAGTTGGTATTGAGGAGGGCGTGGAGAAAGAGGTCAATGGTATTGGAAATATACTTCAGGGAATCATCTCAGAGAATTTCCCAAATATCCAGAAGGGCAGGCCCATCCAGATACGAGAAGCTTTTAGAACCCCAAACAGACCTGACCAGAAAAGAACATCCCACCACCACATTGTGATCCGAAGTGGATCAATAGAAACGAAAGGAAAGATCCTAAAGGTAGCCAGGGAAAAGGGATAAGTAACCTACAAAGGATAAACAAACAGAATAACCACAGATTTCTTAGCAGAGACCATGCAAGCACGAAGTGACTGGAAGCATATATGTCATGCCCTTAAATCAAATAACAACCAACCAAGAATACTGTAGCCAGCTGAGCTCTCATTCATAACTGAGGGAAAAATAAAAACATTCCATTACAGGGAAAAGCTGCAACAATATGTCGAAACAAAACCAACACTACAGAGAATTCTCAAAGATGCTCTATACATACAAAACCAAAATAAATGCAATATAGGGAAAGAAATGGCACCTAAACAGCATACCATCTAAGGACCACAAGAACTGTCAAGACACAGGCCCTACTAAAAGCTTCTAAAAATGGTAGGAACTAATAAATATCTCTCAATCCTAACTCTCAATATCAATGGACTTAACTCTCCAATTAAACGGCATAGGTTGTCTAGTTGGATGAAAAAGCAAGAGCCATCGTTCTGCTGACTTCAAGAGAAACATCTTACCCAAAAACAATCATCTTTTGAAAGTGAGAGGTTGGAATAAACTCTATCAAGCTAACTGCCCCCATAAACAGGCTGGAGTTGCCATCCTCATATCAGATACAATAGACTTCAAACTAAAATTAGTAAGAAAAGACAAAGAAGGTTACTACATACTACTAATGGGATCTTTCCTCCCGGAAGACATAACAATCCTAAATATTTACACATGCAATCCCGCAGCTACAAACATCATCAAGCAAACTTTACTGACACTGAAACCATACATAGATCGAAATACAGTGATTGTTGGTGAGTTTAACACACCAGCCTCACCTATGGACAGATCAACAAGGCAAAAACTCAACAGAGAAACCTTAGAACTGAACAACTATATAGACCAACTAAATCTACCAGACATCTGCAGAATATTCCACCCAGTAACACCACAATATACGTTTTTCTCAGCAGCACATGGAACATTTTCCAAAATAGACCACATCTTAGGCCATAAAGCAAACCTAGACAGATTCAGAAACACTGAAATTATTCCATGCACACTCTCAGACCATAAAGGCATCAAATTGGAGCTGAACACACATCTCCACCAAACAAAACCCTGTAACTCATGGAGACTGAACAACACATTGTTGAATCAAAAACAATGGGTAATCGAAGAGATCAGAACAGATATCCAACTGTTTATGAAATTTAACAATAAGGAGCACACAAATAGCAACTCATTAGGGACACAAAAAGGCAGTACTCAGAGGAAAATTTATAGCGCTGAGTACCTACAACAGCAAGTTGGAAAAATGGCAAACCAAGTAGTTAATGTCTCACCTTAACCTCCTGGAAAAAGACCAACAAACCAACTCTAAACCCATTAGGAGAAAGCAAATTATTAAAATCAAAACAGAATTAAATAATTTGGAATAAAAATCTATAGAAATAATCAACAAAACAAGGAGTTGGTTCTTGAAAGAATTAACAAAATTGACAAGCCCTTAGCAAATCTTACCAAAAAAAGAAGAGAGCATATCGAAATAAACAAAATCGCAGATGAAATTGGTAATATCACGACAGAAATTACCAAGATCCAGAATATCATGAGGGAATACTTCTCAAACCTTTACGCCAACAAATTTGAGAATCTAGAAGAAATGGATGAATTCCTAGACAATATTAACATACCCACACCCAACCAAGAAGAGCTAACCCAACTCAACAGGCCTATTTCAAGCTCTGAAATAGAAATGGAAATTAGACAACTTCCACTTAAAAAGAGCCCAGGGCCAGATGGATTCACAGCTGAATTCTATAAGGTCTTCAAAGCAGAGCTCACACCAATACTCCTCAAGCTCTTCAACGAAATTGAAAATGAAGGTTCTTTACCAAACTGATTCGGTGAAGCCAGCATATCCCTCATCCCCAAACCAGACAGAGATTCATCAAAGAAAGAGATCTATAGACCCATTTCTTTGATGAATATCGATGCAAAACTTCTCAACAAAATAATGGCCAACCGTCTACAACAACTCATCAAAAAAATATACACTATCATCAAACTGGATTCATCACGGGGAGGCAAAGCTGGTTCAACATACACAAATCAATTAATATAATTCAACACATCAACAGGAGTAGGGATAAAATCACATGATTGTCTCAAGAGATGCGGAAAAGACATTTGACAAGATCCAAAACCCCTTTATGTAAAAAGATGTGGAGAAACTAGGAATCCATGGAACATTTCTCAATATAATAAATGCTGTGTATGAGAAACCCACTGCTAGTATTATACTTAATGATGAAAATGTAAAGCCATTCCCTCTAAAATCAGGAACGAGACAAGGATGCCCACTCTCTCCACTCCTTTTTAACATAATACTAGAATTCCTAGGCAGTGCAATAAGGCAAGAAGCAAGCTTAAAGGGGATCCAAGCAGGGAAAGAGGAAATAAAACTCTCCCTCTTTGCAGATGACATGATTCTGTACTTAAAGAATCCTGTAGACTCTACTCCCAAGCTCCTTGAGCTGATTCAAAGCTTTGGAAGGTTAGCAGGCCATAAAATCAACCCTCACAAATCAACTGCCTTACTTTACGCCAACACTGAGAGGAACGAGCCAATAATAAGGAAAGAAAATCCTTTCACAATAGCCTTAAAAAAATAAAGTAAATAGCAATTAGCTTAACTAAGAATGTAAAGGACCGTTTAGATGAAAACTTTCAAACCCTAAAAAGGAAATTAAAGCAGAAGTAAGGAAATGGAAAAACCTCCCATGCTCCTGGATTGGAAGAATCTACATTGTGAAAATGACAATCTTGCCAAGAGCTATCTACAAATTCAATGTAATACCAATCAACATCCCTATGTCATTTTCTGAAGAAATAGAAGAGGCAATTCAAAATTTCATATGGAATAATAAAAGACACCGTATAGCAAAAACACTTCTTAGCAGAAAAAACAGCGCTGGAGGAATTTCAATTCCAAACTTAAGACTCTATTACAGAGCTATAATTCTCAAAACAGCTTGGTACTGGCACAAGAACAGGCCTGAAGTCCAATGGAGTAGAACTGCGGACCAGGATATTAAACCACAGACCTATGGCCACCTAATCTTTGACAAGGGAGCCAAAAAAATAGAATGGAAGAAAGATAGCCTCTTCAACAAGTGGTGCTGGCAGAACTGGTTAAACACCTGAAGAAAACTACAGTTGGATCCTTCTTTGTCACCTTGCACTAGAATTAACTCCAAATGGATCAAAGACCTGGAGGTAAAAGCTGACACACTGAAAAGTTTACAGGAAGGAATAGGAGATACACAAGGACTCCTTAGCACAGGTCGAAAATTTCTTAATAAGGACCAAGAATCACAACAAATCAGAGAAAGGCTGGATAAGTGGGACTGCATTAAACTGCAGAGCTTTTGTATGGCAACGGATATAGCTAGTAAACTAATCAGGAAGCCTACAGAGTAGGAGAAGATCTTCACCAACCAAACAACGGACAAAGGCCTCATATCTAAAATACATCAACAACTCAAAAAATTGCATCACTCAAAAACTAACCTCCAAAGTAACACCCATCCCATTAAAAATGGGCCAAAGACTTAAAGAGAGTCTTCTCTGAAGAAGAAACAAAAATGTCTTATAGACACATGAAGAAATGCTCCACATCTCTGATCATAAAAGAAATGCAAACCAAAACAACTCTAAGATTCCACCTCACTCCAGTTAGAATGGCCAGGATCAGGAAAACGAATGACAACAGATGCTGGAGGGGATGTGGCCAGGAGGGATCACTACTACACTGTTGGTGGGAGTGCAAACTCGTTCCACCACTATGGAAAGCAGGGTGGCAGTGCCTCAAAAGGCTAAACATAGAATTCCCCTATGACCCAGCAATTCCACTACTTGGCATTTACCCAACAATCCAGAAACAAGGGCATACTAAATCCACTAGCACAACAATGTTCATTGCAGCACTATTCACCATAGGAAAGATATGTAACCAATCCAGATGTCCCTCAGTGGATGAGTGTATCAACAAGTTGTGGTATTTGTACACAATGGAATTCTATGCTGCTGTCAGAAAGAATGACATCACCCCATTTGTTAGGAAATGGAAAGACTTAGAACAAATCATATCAAGTGAAGTAAGCCAGACTCAAAGGAACTTAGACTCAGTGGTTTCCCTCATTCGTCATAATCAGTAGAAACCTTGGGCTCTACTAGCAGAGATTGTCAATAGAGCAAAAGGCCATATATAAGGCCATATAATGTGAAGCTAATTGAAAGGACCTCCAGGATATTGACACAAAAGCCATATAATGAATGATTGTTGTCCTTAATGTACTATGTTGTCTCTCATCTCCTTTGCTGTCCCTTGGTTATCCCATATTGGTATAGTATCTCACTTTGTTATCTGATATATTGAATTTATATGTATTTGAAATTTGTTAGGGAAGGGGGGAAAACAAAGATGGGTGGGGGTTGTGGGGTTGGAGGGAAATGGGTACGAAGACATGTGAAACAGTATCAATGTATGTGAATTAATGCACCTTCTATCTGGCAAATATCATGTAACCCTTTTACTAATTACAAGAAAAAAATGAAAAAAAAAGAAAGTTGTAGTGTGGGGGGAGGATGATGGGGTCAAATACATTTCCTCTTAGAAATATACCTCATCTGGTTGTCCTAGATTTTCGTGGCCTTTTTCTTAGAGAAAGGCCTGTTATACTGGATTTGTGGCTTGGTAATGATCTAGCATGTACATCTTCGAGTAAGACATCCACAACTTCCATGCCTGAGACTCGAGTTTCCAGAACTTTGGCAACAGCACAGCAACATCTTTCTTCCTCCTGAGCCACAGGCCAAGTGAGCTGGCTTGAGTTGGTTGTTAGTTACAGTGGCTTGGTTACCAGGGTTCCATATTCTGTTCCATTGTGAGGGAGGCAGGGTCACCTTTCAGGGCCTAATGACCAAAGATCCTTGCTCACAGAAGACTTCACCAAGGACATACTCGAGGCTGAACATCTCCTCCAATCTCACAATATACATGTGGATGTAGTAAACAGCACACCTTATTTGTCCAATCCCAATGTCTTCCACTAGGCCCAACTACCAGTCTGGTCTCAGGCTCAAGGAGCCTTTCTTAGGTAAGATCCAAACTTAAGGGTCAATATTATCCTCATCCTTTACAAAACATTTGCTTCACAGAGCCTTCTCTGCCTGCATTTTGCCCCTTGTCGAATTTTTTTTTGTTTTTGCTAGTCTTGGGACTTGACCTCAGAGTGTGAACATTGTTTTTGGGCTTTCTTTAGCTTTTAGCTGTCCCACCGAGCCACAGCACCACTTGCAGCGTTTTCTATGTATGTGGTAATGAGGAATCAAACCTGAGTCTTTTTGCGTGGTAGTCAAGGACTCTACCACTAGGTTAAACACACAGGGCATCTTGCACATATTTTTGACGTCAATCTACTAGGATATTCTTAGGTTTCTGTATCCTAATCACTTTTTTCCTGATAATTAGCTTTGCTGTCATGTGTAAAAAATGCAAGAGGGAAAAACACAGAAGAATTAGTGAAATTTTAAAAAAAGCATTACACACATAGATAAGTGTTCATTCTTTGTAGGAGAAAGGATATTTTGATATGATGATGATGACTTTATAATTACTATGTCAGGGTTGAGAGTTTGGCATAGTGGTAGAGTGCTTGCCTAGCATCCATGCAGATCTGGGTTTGATTGCTCAGTATCACATAGATAGAAAATCTTGATGTGGCACTGTGGCTCAAGTGGCAGAGGGCTAGACTCGAGAAAACCCGAGGACAGTGATCAGGCCCTGAATTCAAGCCCCAAAACTGGCAGAAAATAAAAGAAAATAAAAATGCTTTTTACGAGCTAATTCACTCACAGCATTTGCTTCTGAAATCTTCGCTTCTGCATCTTGTGAAATACCCCTTTCCCTCAACGTAGACAAGAAAAACAGATCCATCCCATGGTCCACTGTGAGGCCACTGGTTGGGCTAAGAGCTAGTCGTGCAGCAACACATAAGTTTTATTCTAATACTTTCCAAACTTTGTACTCAAATATGCTACCTACTTACCAACTTAGGTCATTATCCTTATGCTATATCTGTTCTTCATTACTACAATATTCTTACACTCCTACGTTAATCCTTTTGTACCTCCCCTGACCTCTCTCATTCTTTTTTTCTATCTCTGGACCTCTGCTCGTCTTTCAACCCTTATACTGCACGGATCTACACTTGATGGCTGTTGAGCAATATTGTATATGTAGGTGGTTAATTATTCTCTAGGCTCAGAGGGACTTAAAGACAATAGAGACTGGATTGAGAGGCTTATTGTTTGGGGTATAAATCGCTTATCAGTGGTTGTAGTAGACTGGTCTATAAGCGCACAAAAGAAAGAGTGATAATACCAATCAAAACTTGTGAACATCTAGTGTCTGCCAGCTACAGAGGTCTAGGTTGGTTATATCTGAAATATTATAATCGTATTTAGTAGTAATCTTGCTCCCATTGTCAAATGGGCAGAACAAGAAACTCAAGAAAAATGTCAAATCAAGAAATAACATCCCCCACCCATTGTAAACAGACAATGGAACAGTCACTGGCAAACCTAGAGGAGAGTCTTCCAAGTGCTACACAAATGCAATTGATAAACATACTTAATGGAAAATATGAAAATATAAATAAAGAGATAATGGAGGAAGCCATGGCTGAACAAGAGGAAAGCATAAACAAGGTGATAAGTGAAAAAGAAGAAGCCATAAAGGAGGCCATAATAAAGGTTTTTCAAAGAAAGATGGATGAATTCATAGAATCCACAAATAAAATCGTGACCAAACTCCAGCAAATCTCCAAAAAAATAAAGCTACTGAGCTAACCACTCAAAAGGAAATCAAGGAGATAAAGAAATCCATACATGATCTAAAACAAGACATGCAAGCCATCAAAAATGAGCAATTAGAAGCAAGGGAGATGAAAAATAAAGTAAATAGTTTTGATAGCAGGTTAGACAATGCAGAGGAGAGAATTTCCGGGGCTGAAGATAATTTAGTTATTATAGAGAAAGAATAGAATATGAGTCAATTCAAATCTAGGAAATATGAGAGAGCGCTTCAGGAGGTCCCAGATACAATTAGGAAGCCTAATTTAAGGCTAGTTGGTATTGAGGAGGGCGTGGAGAAAGAGGTCAATGGTATTGGAAATATACTTCAGGGAATTCTCAAAGGTGCTCTATACATAGAAAACCAAAATAAATTCAATATAGGGAAAGAAATGGCACCTAAACAGCATACCATCTAAGGACCACAAGAACTGTCAAGACACAGGCCCTACTAAAAGCGTTTAAAAATGGTAGGAACTAATAAATATCTCTCAATCCTAACTCTCAATATCAATGGACTTAACTCTCCAATTAAACGGCATAGGCTGTCTAGTTGGATCAAAAAGCAAGAGCCATGGTTCTGCTGTCTTCAAGAGACACATCTTACCCCAAAACTGTCATCTTTTGAAAGTGAGAGTTTGGAATAAACTCTATCAAGCTAACTGCCCCCATAAACAGGCTGGAGTTGCCATCCTCATATCAGATACATTAGACTTCAAACTAAAATTAGTAAGAAAAGACAAAGAAGGTCACTACATACTACTAAAGGGATCTTTCCTCCAGGAAGACATAACGATCCTAAATATTTACACACCCTTTTGAAGATTCTCAAAAGATTGAAGATACTGCCAGTGTAAGTTAGATTACGGCATTCATATTAAATAATGCAATGAGTAGGGATTTATATTTGAAATATCACTGTTGACAAAATCTAACACACATTTGCTTAGTATTTGCTTTTGATTTCCCAAGAAGTTCAGTACAAGCTAACATGTGTGGCATATATCGACTGGGAGAAATGATTCAGAATATGTGACTCATTTGAACAGGAGTCAGTGAAAGATACGGAAGCAGGATACCCATATTGTGAAAATTTGTATCTTTTTCATATTTTGTGTTTTTTATTAATTCCATTTGTAGTGTACATTTCTAGGTAAAAACTTTTAAAATATTTCCAAACAATTTGTTGTTTCAACAGCAAAAAAAACATTTATATGCCTGATAAAATTCAAAGAATCCAAATTTTTCCATATTATTTTTTGTTTTTTGGGGTTTTTTTGGTGGGTCATGGACCTTGAACTCAGCCTGGGTACTATCCCTGAACTGTTCAGCTCCAGGCTACCACCTTACCCTGGAGCCAAGCCCCACTTCCCATTTTCTAAAGGTAAATTGGAGATAAGAGTCTCAGGTCTTTTTGTGCCAGGATGGCTTTAAACCTTGATCCTCAGATCTCAGCCTCCTGAGTAGCTAGGATTATAGAAGTGAGCCACCACCCCATCATACTCAGCTTTCTGGTTTTATTTTTAAACAAGCCCTTTGGCTGGAACTCGGTCTGAGCACTGTCCTTCAGCTTTCCTCAAGCCTAGTGATCTTCTACTTGAGCCACAGCACTACTTCTGGTTTTTTCTGTGTATGTGGTACTGCGGAATTGAACCTTCGTCTTCATACAAGCACTCTACAACTATGCCAAACTCCCAGCCCCTCCACATTAGTTTTTATGATAGATCTTTCCATGCATCCAGGATGGCTAGAAATCCTTCTTGAGTTTCCCAAGATCAGGGAGTATAGGTGTGTCCCATCCTGTGTAGCTACATAACCATTGTTTAGGGTACAGTTCTCTCTTCATTCTACCCATCTAGAGCAATTTTCATCTTCCATGTATAATCATTAAACATTCAACTCCTGTTCCTCTCTACTCCATTCTCTAGACCATCGTGCTTTTTGGCTCTAAGGGTTTGTTGATCCTTGTAAGCTCTGGAAGGGAAAACATACCCTAGCTCTTCCTTTATGACTGCTGTATTTTTAGTTTACTCTAATCAAGATTCATCTGTAAAATATAGTAAAATGTTCTTCCTTTTCAATGCATTGTTTTGCATATTTCTATATTTTGATTATTATTAATAGTTGTGAATGGATTCTCCACATATTTGTTCTAGTATCTGCTTTCTCTTCCGTTAGGTACAAATCTAGAAATAGAATTGTTGGACCATATTTCTATGTAATTCCATATTTAGTACTTTTTTAGCACTCTCCACGCAATTTTTGATTGTTTTATATTCCTTGCAGAACTATTCCAAAGTTCTACTTCTTCTCACTACCTTCCCAGTAATAGTTAGACTTTGAAAGTTTTTTTTGTATGTGTGTGTGTGTGTGTGTGTTTGTGTGTGTGTATGTGGATCTTTTTGTTTAAAACTATATTTATATTAACATATTTAAAGGAATGATTTCATTGTAATTTTAATTTTTCTCATGACTGTTAATATTGAACTTTTTTCTACATTTTGAACAACAATTTCTATATATTCTTTTTAGAAAATCCTTTCCAATCTATAATTTTTTCCCTTTTTTTGTGGGGTAGTGGGGAAAGTCATGGGGCTTCGACCTTGGGCAGTGAGCTCTTTAGTTTAAGGCTATTGTCCTACCCTGAGTATTGCCCCTCAGTTCTTCTGCTCACAGCTCCCTACCCCTCTTCCCATGATATACAGAACAAAGGTCATCCTCAGTCTTTTTGAAAAAGTAAAACATACAGTAAATTTGTAGTATAAAACAGCAAGAAATAAATTTCTTGCCAGGTGCAGTGACTTCTACCTGTAATCCTAGCTACTCAGATATCAGGCTGATATCTAAAGATTTGGTTCAAAGCCAGCCTGGGCATTAGAAAATCTATGAGACTCTCATCTACAGTGAACCACTAGAATATGGGAAATGGCACTGTGGCTTCATAGGTAGGGTGATAGCCTTGAGTTGAAGAGCTCAGGAACAGTGCCCAGGCCCAGAGTTCAAGCCCTACAAATTCCCCAGCCAAAAAAAAGAAAAAAAAGTTTCTTCCCCAAGTGATTATTATGCCAGCCATAGAACATTAACATTCTGGGTGTACTTCACAGTATTATTACTTGATACCCTAAGATTTTGCAATATTCTCACAGTACCAGCATATGTCATCATATAATGTACTTCCTTTTCAATGGAATAATTCCATTTATAACCTAAATCTACTCCCCCGACTTATTTTTGTCGATACCACAATTGCTCTACCATGATATGCCACAAGCCATTAAACATTTTATGGTGGTTAATTGGAAAGGAGTCTCATGGAATTTTGTGCTAGGCTGGCTTTGAACCATGGTCCTTAGATCTCAGTCTCCTGAGTAGCTAGGATGACAGGCGTGAGCCACCAACACCTGGCTTGCCTTTTTATTTTTTTGTGGGTCTTGGGACTTGAACTCTGGGCCTAGGCACCATCCCTAAGCTTTTCAGGTCAATATTTCATGTAAGTCTAAACATTTAAGTAAAGGAATACAATTCCAACAAAAAAAGAATAAAATTCCAGACATGGTGTGTTTATAACTCAGTGCTAATTACTTGATGAAAATGTGGCATTCCAGAAGCTGGTGTCATTTGATGATGTAGCTGTGGATTTCAGCTGGAAGGAGTGGCAGCATCTGGACAATGCTCAGAGGACCCTGTACAGAGATGTAATGCTGGAGACCTACAGCAACCTGGTGTCCTTAGGTGAGCAAAAGTCAAATTCACTTGCAAGGCCAAGTGCCTTGTTATTTTGCAGATACGTGAATGTTTATCAAACTTTCAATACTATTTAAATGAAAGATTCCAGGCCCTGAGAATTATCATTACTTTGTAAAGAAAACCTAAGGTAATTTTGTACTCATTCTTCAGGATACCTTCAGGATACTTTGACAACAGTTCTAAATTATGTTTCCTCTAATGGAGACGACATTCCAAACTTACACAGTAATTGTAAGTGGATAAACCATCCAGAATAGAATATATATCATTATTGGAAATAGGATCTACAAATCACTAAACAGTGAGTTTATAATGGAAACCTGGCACTAGGTGCAATGTTTCATGCCTGTAATCTTAAAATATTCAGGAGGAAGAAATATAAGGATTCTAATTTGAAGCCAGCAATGGCATAAAAATTGCCATGAAACTCTATAACTCCAAGTAACCCCTCAAAAATGTTAGTGGAGTGTCAAGAGTTTGACTTTGTGGTTGAGTGCTTGCTTAGCATGCATGAAGACCTATGCATGTAAGTGGAGCTGGGACTCAAACTGGTATTTTTCTAGCCTTTAGCAAGATAGCTAAGTGTATGCCATACAAAATGAATTCAGAGCTGGGGAAAAGTCAACCATGGAGCCAGTGAGAAATGAGAAAAAAGATTTAATAGATAACTTGTGAGTAGGATGTCTGCGAACTTAAACAATGATGACACAGCATAAGCAATAATTCTCTACTGTTTCTAATTTACAGGGCCCTGTGTTCCCAAACCTGTATTAATTGACAAGCTAGAGCACTGTGCAGAACTCTGGATAGGAAATTCCTCTGACAAGAATATCACAGGTGAGTGAATGCATCTTCATATTGATGTTGGAGCCTGAGCCCCATTGGTAAGTTCATGTTGTGATGTACTGAGCAATAATATTCTTAGTTACCCTAAATCCTGTGTGGAACCTATGGAATTCTTGGTGAATGAATTAAGAATCATTTTCTTTTCCCAATCCTATGCCTGGTCTCAGGGCCTGAGCATGGTCCTTGGGTTTTCTCAAGGCTAGCTCTCTACTTCTTGAGTCATAGCACCACTTCTGGCTTTTTCTTTGTATGTAGTACCAAGGAACTGAACCAGGTCTTTGTGCATGCTAGCCCAAACCCCCGGCACCAAGTATCATAGGGTGATATGACGAATTCTATGTGGCAGTAGAGTTAAAGTTAGATTTCTCTGTAGAAATCACTGTGAAACAAAATAAAATGAGAACGCCATGAGCCAGTGGCTCATGCCTGTAATCCTAGCTACTTAGGAGGCTGAGATCTGAGGATCAAGGTTCAAAGACTGACCTATCACAAAAACACCTTAGACTCTTCTCTCCAATGAACCAATAGAAAATGGGAAGTGGAGTTGACTCTAAAGACATAGGGCAGTAGCCTTGAGCTGAAGAGCTCAGGAAGTACAGCCAGGTCTAGAATTCAAGTCCCATGACTGCAAAACAAGAAAGAAAGAAAGAAAGAAAGAAAGAAAGAAAGAAAGAAAGAAAGAAAGAAAGAAGAAAGAGGGAAGAAAGAGGGAAGGAAGGAAAGGAAGAAAGAAAGAATGAATGATATTTCATTTCTTTAAAACTAAGACTATAAATGATTGAGTAAACAAGGAATAAGTCAGGGCATTATTCTCTGACAAGGATAATATCTTTTTGCTGGTAGGAAGAGACTGGTATTCAGAACCAGACCTTTCCACCAGAAATTGAGCCTAGTGGTAGAGTGCTTGCCTAGCATGCACAAAGACACAGGTTTGATTCCTTATTACCACATACATAGAAAAAGCCAGAAGTAATGACTTCATTGGTAGGGTTCTAGTCTTGAGAAAACCCAAGGACAGTGGTTAGGTCCTAAGTTCAAACCCAGGAATGGAAGGAAAAAAAAAACAACAAAGTTTCAATCATATAAGAAAATTAACTAGACAATGAGCTGGGGATTTTCTGGTCTTCCATGGTTCTGAGGGACAGGAGTGTTAGAAAAGGAATTTTTATAAGACTTCAAATGGAAAGAAACAAATTTCAAAATTCCCACAAATACCTAAATTGAGACTTTAGTGAGAAGTTGTAACTGAAGGGATATAGGTGTAAGTCCTTACTCTCAAGAATCGTTCTTGCTTGGATCAAAGGCAAACAGACATATAAACCAAACTTGTGGCCGCTGAATCTAGAAAAAATTCGTGTTCCTCACTTAATGGTTAATAAGCAAACAGCATTGAAACTGGGTAAGGTAATCCTATCTGCTACTCAGGACCTGAGACTCTTATCTGTAGTTAACTCTAGAAAACAGGAAGTGGGGCTGTAGCTCAAGGATAGGGGTTATAGTCTTCTGCTGAAGTGTTCAGGGACAGGGCCGAGGCCTATGAACTACAAAAAAAAAGAAAAGAAAAGAAAAGAAAGTTTTAAAAAGAAGCAAAACAGCACAGCATTTAGATTATTTCTCAAAAATAAAAGAAAGGCAGCTATTCCTAAATGTATAAACAAAACAGTATTTGAAAAAAACAGCTGCAAGTGTAGTATAGGTAGTACTCAGCTTAAAACGGTAGGAATACATAGTTAGGTAATTTCAATAAATATTTCCTGTGATATAAAAAGAGAACTAAAACACAGAAAAACATTATTGGTCATTGTAAAATATCATTTTCTTAATATGTTAGGGAGAAAAGCATATATTTCTCACAAATCAATTTCCACTTTTATATTTTAAAATATCTAACACTTAGGATGGGAAAGTAAAGTCATTACCTTTACAGTAAGGAATATTTGTATCTCATGTATGTTTGTGTCTTTTTTTCTATGACTCATTTTAGATGTCCAGGTAATGGAAAATGTGTTCAAGACCTGCCAGGGAAGTCCACATGAATGTCTTTGTGAAGTAGCAATTGCAAGTAGTATCGAAGTGGAGGAAAACGTGAGATTAGCAACAACTTTAAATTTGAGCTCTACACACAATCCAGAGCTGATTAGGAATAACGGTAACAACTTAGGGGTGAGGACTGAGGAGTTCATTAAGTGTCAGAACATGCTTCTGTCTCCTAAGCCTGATGAGATGCATGCTGCATATTGATCTCGTATGTCTCCTGTTCTTAAAAAATCCATCGAATATTCAGAGCATTTTATTCATGATTGTGACAGTCCAAAAGATCTGCAGTATCATAATTCTGTTCTCCCTGCCCAAGAAATTCAGGGATTGAGAAAAACTGCTAAATGTACTGTGTGATGAAAAATATTGTACTTAACACCGACCATCACTACACATCCGAAAATGTACACAGGAGAGACTCCTCATACATGTAGTGAATGTGAGAAATCTTTCAGTAATGAAATACGCCTTACAATACCTCAGAGCAAATATCCTCAGATATGTGATGCGTACATCAAGTGTGAATATTAATTTCTGAGAAGTCAGACCTGACGCTCCAACCTCGATCTCCAAGAGAAGACAAACCTTATGAATATGAGGAACGTAATAAAATTTCTGCCCAGAATTCAGCTCTCAGCACACATCAGAGATCTCACACAGAAGAGAAATCTTTAATGGGATAAATGTGGGAAGACTTTTAGACTGAAATCATACCTCACTTTGCACCAGAGAAGACACACAGAAGAGAAACCTTATGAATGTAACAAATGTGAAAAGTCTTTCACCCAGAAGATACACCTTCGAGTTCATCAAATAACACACACAGGAGAGAAATCTTATAAGTGTAATGAATGTGGAGAATCTTTCCAAGGGAAGGGAAAACTTCGTGTTCATCAGAGAATACACACAGGAGTGAAACCTTATGAATGTAACCAATGAGTAAAGTCTTTCCGACAGAAATCTTCCCTCAAATTTCATCAAAGAACACACACAGGAGAGAAACCTTATGTGTGCAACAAATGTGGAAAGACCTTCAAGTGGAAGTCATATCTTGATGGGCATAATAGAACACACACAGGAGAGAAAACTTATGCATGTAGTGAATGCGGAAAGTCTTTCAAATGGAAGGTAAAACTCCATGTTCATCAGAGAATATACTCAGGAGAAACACCTTATGAGTGTAACATATGTGGAAAGTCCTTCACACAGAAGCCAAACCTCAACATGCATAAGACAATTCAAACAGGAGAAAAACCTTATGAATGTAACCGAGGTGGGATGTCTTTCAAATGGAAGTCTTCCCTCAAATTGCATCAGAGAACACACACAGGAGAGAAACTGTACGAGTGCATCAAATATGGTAAGACCTTCAGATGAAGTCACATTACAGGAGGCATAACAGAATTCACACATATTAGAAACCTTTGGAATATAACCAAAGTTGAAAGTCTTTCGTGCAGTATTCACCCTTCAGGAAGCATAAGAGAGTTCACACATATGAGAAGCCTTAGCAATGTAATAAATAGGAAAGACTATTTAGTCTGTGGAAGAAAACTCAGCTTGTGTCACAGAACCAACACAAGATAAAACCCTTAATGAATGTAGCAAATGTTCAGTCTTTTCCCCAGAAGGCACAAGTCAAGATTTATCACTAAACACCCACAGGATAGAATCCTATGAATAAAATGAAAGGGAAATTTTTTGAAGAACTCATAGTTGAGTTTGCATGATACCACACAGACACAGGATAAAAATCGTATGAATATAAGAATATGAAAAATCCATCATGAATGCATGACTAAGTATAAAATGCACATAGGAGAGAAAAACCTTATGAATATTACAAATGTGGAAAGTGTTTGACCTGGAAGGCATACTTCTGTGTTCATCACAAACCTGATTCCCATAGAAGAAAAGAAAACTAATGAATAGAACAAATGTGCAATGACTTTTAATCAGAAGTCAGTCTTCAGTACATTTCAGAACATACACAATAGAGAAATTCTGAGTAATGAAAAACATTTAGCTATATATAGAATCTCTGTATATGGGAGCATTAGGGTAAGTCTTCTGAACAAAGTCAACCTTCAGCAAGCATTAAGAGCACTCACAGAAGAAATAATAGCATATAGGAAAACCTTTGTCAGAAACCTCTAAAAGCTGACTGTGTGGCTTAGTGGTAGAATGCTAACCTATCAAGGATGAATGCCTGGGTTAGATTCCTCAATACTACGTGAAAAGAGCAAGCCAGAAGCAGCACTGTTGTTCAAACGTTAGAGTGCTAACCTTGAGCAAAAGTAGCTCAGGCCCTGAGTTCAAGCCTAAGGATAGGAGAGAGAGAGAGAGAGAGAGAGAGAGAGAGAGAGAGAGAGAGAGAGAGAGAGAGAGAGAGAGAGAGAGAGAGAGAGGGAGAGAGAGAAAAGAGAGAGAAACAGGAACTTCTAAATTTTACAGAGATAGAGATGGAGAGAGAGAAGGAGACAGAAACTAATTTCTAAACTTTACAGTCTTTCTATTTCCTTACAAATTCGTCTATGTCATTCTTTCTGACAGAAGCACAGAATTCCATTGTGTAAAAATACCATATTTGATCTACTCATCAACTGACGGGCATCTGGGTTGGTTCCATACCTTTGCCATAGTAAATAGTGTTGTGATAAATGTTATTGTTCTAGTGAATTTAGTATGTCCTATCTGGACGATTGGCAAGTAGTGAAATTGCTGGATCACAGGGGAGCTCTATGTTTAGTCTTTTTGGGATACTGCCATAGTGCTTTCCATAGTGGTAGAACGAGTTTGCAATCCCACCAGCAGTGTAGTAGTGATCCGTCCTGGCCACATCCCCTCCAGCATACGTTATTAGATTTCTGGATCTTGGCCATTCTAACTGGAGTGAGGAGGAAAAGGGAAAGAGGAACTGAAACTTTCTCTCCTTACAGATGACATGATTCTGTATTTAAAGAACCCTATAGACTCTACTCCAAAGCTGCTTGAGCTGATATAAAACTTTGGTAAGGTAGCAGGGTATAAAATTAAACCTCAATGTCAACTGCCTTCCCATATGCCAACAAATGAGAGGAATGAGGCAAGAATCAGGATAGCAACTCATTTTGCTATCAAAGAAAATAAAATACCTAGGAATTAACTTAGAATGTAAACCACCTTTTTCATGGAACTATAAACCCTGGAGAAGGAAATTAACGCAGAACTGAGGAAATGTAAAAACCTATGCTCCTGGTTTGGAAGAAGTAATATTGTAAAAATGGCAATCTTGATAAGGAATATCTACAAATTCAGTGCAATATTCATCAATATCCCAATGTCATTCTTTAAAGAAACAGAAGAGGAAATCCAAAATTTCCCTTGGAATAATAAAAGACCCCTTATAGTCTGTCTTCTTGCATGATACATAATGTTTAATCTCACCTTCTCCACCAAAATCTCACCTTTCTCATTGAGACATAGGTGGCCCTGTTTACTAGCAGCAAAGGCTCAAACGCGCAGTTTCAGGTGTCACCACTGCCTCTGTTACTGGGTAGATCCAACTCTGTCATCGATTCTGAGGTCTGCTCTGGGAGTCTTGGTCACAAGTTGTTCTGTGGCATCTGCTGCCAGCCTGTTCCTATTTGCTTCCTTTTCCTCCAGCAGCCTACAACAGGGAATGAAGTTCAGGCGCTGATGCTCTCCTTCATATGCAGGGCAGGATGAGCCCAACCCTCCCTCATCTTCCTCTTCCAATTTTTGGGAAAAAAATGTGCTGGCAGAAGTCCTCAGGTGTGGCGCATGGCTGATCCACATTTTTAATCCAGGCTGGTCAGGAGGCTGAGATCTGAGTATGGAAGTTCCAAGTCACCTAGAACAGGAAAGTCTGATAGATTCTTACTACCAAAAATAAAAACAGCTGGGAATGGAGTTTCTGCTCAATTGGTAAAGGGCTAGTCTTGAGTACAAATGCTTAGTGGCCAGGCCCTGAGTTCAGGCTCCAGCACTGCCAACAACCTCACTTTAGTGAGATTTTAGCTTTATCCATGTAGGCACATCTCACTGGAATCTTTGCTGGTAGAGATAGTCTTCATAATTTTGTCTCAAGGTAAAGGTCCTCCTGGGGTAGTACACAAAAGGTGTCATGGAGAGAGGAGCCCCACTTGCTCCAGGTTTGAAGATGGCATAGGTCAAGCCAGCATGGAGTTGGCACATCAGTCTTTTTCCTAGCACCACCTACCAGAGAATGTCAAATGACATTGATTGTTGTGGGATTGTGTGATTCAAGTTCCCCATTAAGGGCAGTGTTAGCACATCCAAACCTGGATACCAGGAATGCTGAAATCTCAAAGCTAAGATTTCTGTTGGCTACAGAAATGCTGGTGTGTCTGTGATTCACTAAAAGTTCAGGTGCAAAGATTCTGAAGCTTGATGCCATGTGTTTATTCCATTTAGTAAAATTATTTTAATGCACTGTATAAGTTAAAACATTTGATAAGAGTCAGGGGTAGTGAAAACATTGTTCTTGAATTCAGGTGTCTGGCAGGGTAATGGGGGGGTGTTGGTGGCTGGGACTATGAAGCTGGAGCTGCTATCAAACCATGGATCATGTTCCTCTTTGTCTGGGAGAAATGACTCCAAAGATGAAATTTGAATGGTGAGGAAAAGATGATGATGTACTCAGGAAATTTCTCCTAAACAAATGCTCATGTGGAAGTGGGATGGGGGCTGGGCATGCCTGAGGCAGAGCTTAAGGGGGCTTCTCATGGCGTTGAGAACATTCCTTGCGACTTCAGGCATGCAGCAGGGTGTTTTAGATGACCATTGTGAGATGGATGGAATAAGACTGGAGACAAGATGAATGTTGGGATCCGGCAATGCTCTTGCATGAGTGGCTGGTGGCTCACCTGAAAGAACTAATTATGTCTGAAAAAGAAATCAGGAATTTGTTTTGATTAGATAATACCTGTAATCCGAGGCATATTCAGGATCCTGATCTTAGTATTGTGGTTTAAAACCAACCCAGCCAAGGGAAAAATGCATGATACTCATACTCCCAGTTTAGAGCAAGAACAAAGATTGAAGTAGAGCTGTGACTCAAGAGCTAGAGTGCTACCTTGAGCAAAGAAAAGCTAAGAAAAAGCTCCAGGTCTTGAGTTCAAGGCCAGGAATGAAAGAAGGAAGGTAAAAAAGGGAAGTATGTGAGGAAGGGAAATATGTAAATGAAAGAGAGAAGGAACTAGAAATTTAAAACTAGAGAATATTTAAAAGTCATCAGTCCTTCTAAGAAAAGTGTTGGAGTATGGGTTCCATATGTGGTGAACTGGAAGGCCAGCAGTGACTTGTTAACCAAAGAGTCACCATGATGAGCAAAGGATAGAAATCTGCATGAGCCTCTTAGCAGATGGAGTCACAGAAGAGAACCTCAGCTCCCATCCCATAGTTAGAAGTATATAGAGATGGGGAAGTTGGCATCACCTTGATGTCATTGTGTCCATGGAGACTGGAAGCCATGGCTCTGTGAAAGCACAATGTTCTGGTTACTGAGCTGAGAGGCTGAGGAGAGCCAAGTCCTGGCCATGAAGAAATCAGGGTGGCAGCAGAGCAACTCTGCTGCAGTGTGTGCCTGCTTGGCTGTTCTTATTCTGTGGTGGATCAGGCCGGAACGGGTGATAGTAACTGTTTTGTGGTCACAGGCCCTTCACCAAGAGCTTCCTCTGGGATCCTCATAAGCTAGAGGGTGGCTGGTGGTGGGATGTGTGTGGGGTGGAAGTGACAGAGGGATGGACGCATGGCAAGGTGGGTGAAGAGATGAGAGGAATGATGAGAGCCCAGTTCATTGGTTTCCAAGGTTAATGGGTGGGAGGTAGAGAGGCATGATGGAGGAATGATGGAGGCAGGGGAAGGTGGTGACAGAGTGAGGCCATCTGTAGTGCCAGCCTGTCCATCATCTGAAGCCCATAGGCAGCTTACTGATCCTTCACTTAGTCCTGCTCCTTGTGGAGGGAATGTCACGTGTCCCCAGAGCTAGGGGTGGGGCAATGTTAGTAGCACCTGGAAAACCATTGGCCTCTACCTGGGTGAGGGGTGGTTATGGCTCCCATGCTGGGTGGCCTGATAGCTATGGAACAGATCTCCCCTTAGCTACCACAGTCAGTGGCTGCTTTCCATCTAGGGTTAGGGCACCTGCTCAGCCATCAGGACACCCCATGCCAGGACAGAGGCCTACAATTCAGATGGCAGCACAGGGGTGAAGATGATCTCACCGTAGCCCTAGTTACATGGCTGTCCCTGCATGCAGGACAGGATGAGCTGGGGGAAGATGTTCTCTGTGTTTTTCCACAGCCTACCCCGGCCTCTTCTTGTGTCTGATTAGACCAAGAGAGTACCTGGTTTCCTCTCATAGTCCTGGTTCTTTTTCTTTTACAGTCATGAGGCTTGAACTCAGGTCCTGGGTACTGTCCCTGAGCTCTTTTGCTCAAGGTTGATGCTCTACCATTTGAACCATAGTGACATTTCGAGCTTTTCCTTTTCATGTGGATCTCTGATATGTCCAGTTCTGTGCCTGCAGGGAGGCACTCACACCACAGACAGAGCCACCTCTGCCGTGACTGTGACTGCCCACAACCCTCACACCCACTCCTTGCACACCCCTCGACTCCAGTTTTAGCTCCTCTTGGACTGGGTGTCCAGCCTACCCCTTCCTACACTCACAAAGGGTCTACAATGGTCTTCCCAGGGTACTTTCTTCTGCCAGCCAGAGTACAGACTGTGCACATCTTGACGATCACAGAGCTCAAAGCCAAAGGCTGAGATGCAGAAGGGGGTGACCCAGTAGCTGCACAGGGCCCATGGATCATCCTGTGCATCCCGCAGCCTGTGACTTCCCCCACCCCCTTGGCAGGGAAGCTCCATGCCCACATCCTGATCCCTGGGCCCCTCCAATTCCATTCTCCCTTGGATTTTGCAGACTGTCTACCATCAGGATCTAAAATTCTATTCATCACTTTATGTCCTTATCACTGATTTGCTATTTTGGCAGGATCTCCCCGTGCCTGGAGAGTGGGCATGTCATGTATTCTCTGTGGAGAAGTTGCCCCAGGAGTAGAAATATGCACTTCATGTGAGTGTTGGACCGTGAAGGAGGGCTCCCTAGGATCAGAAGCCACAGGAGGGGTGCAGATGGGGGAATGCTAGGGGCCCCAGGGGACAGTGGGAGTTAGGGCACAGTTGGTTCCTTCTGCAGGGTTGACACCGCTTCACAAACCCAACAGAATGAGGTTCACATTACAGATGTCTGAGACAGTGCAGATTGCCAATGGGCGCAGGGTTCACTGTCAACCCCAGATGCTGGCTGCATGCTGGGATGCACGCAGAGATGTTTTCAAGATCAGGTAATGAGGATGTTGCAGGGTGTAACCATTCTTTTCAGATGGCTCTCTACCTCTCTTGAGCTTCATCTCTATCTTTGGCTTTTTCTTGGCAGTTAACTGGAAATGATACTTTCATGGACTTTCCTTTCTGGACTGGCTTCAAACAGAAGCTATGCACAGTTTTCAAACCATACCCTACTGAAGAAGGGAAGCTTGATCTGGTGCTTAACTGGGTTGCACTTTGGCTCTGTTTGCTATGCCTCACGGGAGGGGGCTCATCATTTGTAGACTAAGATCTCATGACCTTCAAAGCCAAATGCTACCTGAAAGTTCAGTGTCCCAGCCTATGTGTTGGGCCTGGGTGAACACATTCTCTGTTATGCTGGGTCATCAACCCATGTTTTAAGCTGGAAGTAGGCAGTGCCACATTTGATAAGAACATCTGCCAGAGATTGTCACCTCATGAAACTGATTCTAAATTTGTATTCCATTTCCTGTGGTGGAGATATCCCTTCCAAGTTAGACAGGCTCACATCCACCTGCAGGTCACACTCCTAATGCACCCTTGAGTGTCCTCATGGTATTGGGATCTAAGTTTGTAGGGAATGCTGGTATAGTCCATGAATTAGCTGGACAAGTGATGACAAACGTGTTGAGGATTAATATGAGAACAATATAAGAAGCCCTGGAGGAGCATCAACCTGACCCTCTGTGGTGCTATAAATCTGATAGGATGTTCCAGACTGAGAAACAATCACATGGCTTTGTGTTTGGCATCCAGACAAGTGAGTGCATGTCTTAGCTGTCAGCCAATACAGAGGAGGACATGAATAAGTGGGTGGAAAGCATCTGTCAGACCCCTGTCTGGGGGCAGGTGGAGAGAACATAGGAAGGTAGATACCATGGCTGTGGTGGGGCCAAAAAAATAGGGTAAAAGAGGCAAAGGAACCAGGTACAGGTAGCTCAAGACTGTCATCCTAGCTACTCAGGAGTTTGAGATCTGAGGATCACAATTCAAAGCCAGCCCAGGACCGAAACTCCATGAGACTCTTATCTGCAATAAACTACTGAATGCAAGAATCTCAAGCTCAGTGACAGCATCCAGGCCTAACGTTCAAAACCGAGGACTGGCAGAAAAAAGTATCAAAGGACAAGAAGCTGGCCAAAAGTTAGAGGGACTCTATCTTGACAAACAATACAATGGTAAGTTGCACTCAGAAGACTTGCACAAAATCTGGAAATGCCTGAGACCTATCTATGTATGTTTCCTGCTTGTCTAAATACATATGTTTATGCATTTATATATTAGTATAGAGAGACAGATCAATACATATGACTATACATATATACATAGCCAGACACTTATGGGTGGGTGGAATACTGTGTGAGAGTTTGTGTTTGTGTTTTGTGGATGGCTATCTCTGTTTAAGAAAGATAGAAAATATGTAAATATCTTTAAAAAAACTTGATAAAATATAGAGAGACATAAGCTCTTGACGGAATCTGAAATGACAAGATTATTCACAGGCACGTTTATCCTGATGGATTCCTCAGCAAGTTTTAATTTTTTTCATTATTTTCTTTCTTTTTTTGAACCAGTGCTAAGGATTTCTCTCAGGGACCAGGTGCTGCCAATTACTAATTTTCTCATTGCTACTACAAGAGGAACTGAGCCACAGTTCCACTTTTGCCTTATTTATTCTTGCTTAACTGAAGATAAATATTTCTATCAGTGACTTTCTTTCAGGGGCTGGATTCTAACGAGGATCCCCAGACCTCAGGCTTCTCTATAGCTACAATTAACAATATGAGAACCCAGCACTGGGTTCCAATGCACAGAGCAAGAAATTGAGTGAATCTCTCAACTCCAATTAGCTATAATAAGCTAGAAGTGAAAGACCAATACCTTTGAGGAAAAGATGCTGAGGGTTATCACACAGGCCCTATGAGTAAGCCCTAAACCCTGTACACATGTGTGCATGCACACATTGGCAGATACACACACACATGCACACACACAATATCTCAGGCAATATTGTATTTTGAATTAATATCCAAAGACTGGACAACAGGATAGCAAGTAATAAAATCTGTTTTTCTTGTCTACATTGAGGGAAAGGGATAAGTCACAAGATGCAGAAGCGAAGAATTCAGAGGCAAATGCTGTGAGTGAATAACTTGTAAAAAGCACATTTCTTTTCTTTTGTTTTTTCTGCCATTCCTGGGGCTTGAACTCAGGGCCAGAGCACTGCTCTTGGCTTTTCCCAAGTCTAGCCCTCTGCCACTTGAGCCACATTGCCATATGGATTTTTATATCTGTGTGATATTAAGGACTCAAACCTAGTTCTTCATGGATGCTAGGCAAGCACTCTACCACTGGGCCAAACTCTAAACCCCGATAAAGTATTTATAAATAGTCACCATCATCATATCAAAATATCCTTTCTCCTACAAAGAATGAACACTTATCTATGTCTGTAAGACTTTTTTTTATGTCACCAATGCTTCTGTGATTTTCCCACTTGCATTTTTACAGATGACAGCACAGATATTCATCAGGAAGAAAAATAGATTACGATACAGAAACTTAACAAAGTCCTAGTAGATTGAGGTGAAAAATATGTGCAAGATGGCCTGGGTGTTTCATCTATTTATAGAGTGATGGGCTACCACACAAAAAGACTCCGGTTTGATTCTGCAGTACCATATACATAGAAAACGCTGGAAGTGGTGCTGTGGCTTGGTGGGACCGCTATAGCCTAAAGAAAGCCTAAGAACAATGGTCAGGCTCTGAGGTCAAGTCCCAGGACTAGCAAAAAATTGTGCAAGAGGCAAAATACAAGCTGAGAAGGCACCGTGAAGCAAAATGTCTTGTGAAGGGTAAGGGGAACAGTGACAGTTAAGTTTGGATCTTACCTAAGAAAGGCTCCTTGAGCCTGAGAACAGGCTAGTACTTACGCCTAGTTAATGACTTGGGATTTGAACAAAAAGGTGTGCTGTTTACTACATCCATTTGTGAGGTGCGAAGGCAGATTCAGCCTCCAGTATGTCTTTGGGGAGGTCTTCTGTGAGCAAGTAGCTTTGGTAATTGGGCCTTGAAAGGTGACCCTACCTCCCTCACATTGGAACAGAATATGGAACCCTGGTAACCAAGACACTGTATGTGACAACCAGCTCAAGCCAGCTCCCTTGGCCTGTGGCTCAGGAGGAAGAAAGATGTTGCTGTGCTGTTGCCAAAGGTCAGGAGGCTCGGATCTCAGGCATGAGAGATATGGATGTCTCACTTGAAGAAGTAGATGCTGGATCAGTGCCAAGCCAAAATTCCAGTATATCAGGCATTTCTCTAGGAAGAAAGCCAGGAAACTCCAGGGCAACTCAGATGAGGTATATTGAGAGGAAATCTATTTGAACCCATCATCATACCCACACACTACAACCTTCTTGTGTGCTTTCAAGTGACTCTACTGAGATTAGAGTGTGTCATTTCCAATCTACTCTATTCCAGTTCCTCAGTGTGAAGTGTGGTCCCATTCCTACGTTTGAAATATCCACTGTTTTGCCAACATAGTGTGATGGTAAGTCAGCTCAGACTCTGAATGAGCCTTGTAACCTATGGATCCTGGAGGAAGGCCTGTTGGAGATGCTGCTGAGAAAGCTGATCCCTGCCTACCAGAAAGGTGATCTCTTTTATGTGGGAAACTTCCTGCACAATTTCAAATAGTGGAGGACAATGTAGTAGTTGCTGGAAATTCTCTTGAAAAGGTGAGTGTTCCCCCTCCAAACCCAGGTTTGCTCACCCCTCCTGGCCAAGTCTTGGAATACGTGGCTCCTCTCTGAGCCTGTTTGTTTCACTGGGGTGTTCACAGGGGAGCTAAGCATGATACAAGTGCACAAACTACTTTATTATGACTGGGACACCATGCCATTTCATTTCCCTCACAAGCTACTGGAGTCTCAACAGTGTGCTTACTGAGAAGTTGGATTTCAGGCATGAGTAAGTGGCTCCCAACTGCAGCCCTTACCTAGGTGACATCCTAGGAAATCCCATTTCCCAGTAAGAAATGAGGTGTCAGTACTAATGGCGGAGGCCTGTGAAATACCGGAGTCAGAGGAAAAGCTGGGGCTGAATCACTTTTGAGCCATCAGGGAGGGATTGTGATAGCTTTGCCTGTTAGAACCTGAAAGCATTTACATTTTGGTGTGTGGTCCAGTGCTGCCACTTGAACCTCAACCCAGGTCTAAATGCCATCCCTTTGGTGTTCAAAAATTAGCACTGTACCATTTGAGTCATAGGTCAAGTTCTGGCTTTTTGCTGCCTAATTGAAGACAAGTGCCTTTAGACTTTTACTGACTAGACTGGCTTTCCGCTGTGATCTTCAGAGCTCAGCCTGCTGGGTGGCTAAGATTAGAGGAATGAGCATTTAGTTCTTTATTTAGAGCATTCACTTATTGATTTATTTAGAGCATTTACTTAGTTAATTTAAGGTGCGTTAACTTTGGACACATGCATAGAGGCCTCTCTCAGAAGCTTCTGGAAGTGGGGTGTAAAAGTCATCCTGTTCTCGAGTGTCTCTTACCCCCCTCCCAGCACATAAGTGCACATCTCTGCAGGACAGCCACAGCATTAGAGTCCTGCAAGAAAGGGGCTTTTGTAGAAGGCTCAGGATGGAGAGAGAAGGCTCTCACTTTCCTTGTACCGAATGTGCCCACAGCATCATGTGTTCCATCTATACGATGTGAATGGACTTCTACCCCAGTGATTTCTACGAGTTCAAGAACTGCCACACCCTGACACAACTCAAGCTCTATATGAGGCTCCACATGTCGGCTTTGGACCTGCTCTTCTAAACACATACTTTTTGACCAGCTGCAGCAATGTGCGACCAGTAAGACCAAGAAAAAGTAGAAGTCCTGGTGTGGGTGCCTCAGAGCCTGTGAGTAGGAAGCCCATGTGGTCTAGATATTGGTTGGCCCTTACTTCTACAGAGCTTGGCAAAATGCCCTTTATGGGTGGTGTCAGCCAGGTAATGTCTGTCCTCTGAAAGGACTTGGGAATAAGCACTCATTAGAAAGACCCTACACCTCCTCAGTGTTCAGTCCAAACTCCAGTTCTACAGGTTCCTCCATTAGATCCTCATGGAAGTTGAGTGACACTTCAACTTGCAGAGTCCACTCTGTCCACTCTGTACCTATTTCCATTCTTAGGTTTGGGTCATCGTGGAAGAGCTTATCCTGAACTCCGGATGAAAAACCCACCAATGGAGCTGGTGACTGATGGAGACTGAGAATCATCACTGCACTCCAGAAAGCATGGGCCTTCTGTAGAAATTACCAAACAGGTTTAGAGTCCTGTGGATATACCTTTTGCTCTGAACCCCATGTGTGACACAGTTGAACCTGCAGATACTATGGAGGAAGAAAAAGAGCAGCCAGATTTCCTTCCGTTTCCTTTCACACTCCACCCAGAGTCAGTCCATCTGAGTCAGAGTAACACTCCACTTATTGTGCAAGCTGAAGGGGCACACCCTGGGCTCATGGAAAATGTCCCCATGGGAAGCAGCAAGTCTACTCTCAATACTGGATTCATTGGAGGAAAATGAATCCATCCTCACAGAATATCCAGACCCATCCATCTCACTAAAAGAGACTCAATCTCCATTCGACAAACCAGAATCCATCCCCCTCTTAACTCAGGAAGGACATTCTGTTTCTCATGAGGAAGGAGACCCTTCTGAAGACTCTGAAGTATAATTACTGTCTGAAGGCAACTTGGAGGCCAGTCTGGATTTAGAGCTTCCCTGTCCCCTTCCTAAAAAGACATCTCTTTATCTTGCTCTCATGATTCTTGTCAAGTATTCATTGTATTTACATTGCTAACTATTAAACTCTCGTTGTTAATATTATGGTGTGCAGTTCTTCAGTGCTTATTATACTGTGTTTTATTTTCCACTTACAATGTGAGACCTCAGACACATAGGTCCTGGGTGCGCCAAAAACCAGACAGGTCTGGTCCCACAGAAGACAACCTTACTGGATATACAGGGAACTATGAAATGCATGGAATCACCAGGAATCCAGGCCAGGCCTCCATGGAAAGACAAGTCAGCTACCAAAGCTTAAGGACAGAGCAGATGCCTGGAAATGTGTTTTGTCAATCGGGAGAAGTGCCAGAGTAACTGTAATATTATGTGGGACTCTGTTCTGTGAGTTCAAGTCTGTTTATATATCCATTGTGCTTTGTACAAATATTTAAGAAAATTAAAACTCCACAATAGCATCAAAAATCTACTTTGGCTTTGAATGTGGCCTAGTTGTAGAGTGCTCGCCTAGTATACAAGAAGACCTTGATTCAATTCCTCGACACTGCATACACAGAAAAAGCAGATGGGGCACTGTGGCTCAGGTGTCAGAGTGCCACCCTTGAACAAATGTGGCCAAGGACAGTTTCTGGTCCCTCAGTTCAAGCCCCAGGACTAGCCAAACAAGAAATCATACCATTTTCCACACATTTGGAAATAAATCTGTTTTATCTAACCCTACTTCTTTTTTGCCAGTCCAGGCTGTGTGCCACCAAGCCAAACTACTGGCCCCCAACCTTACTATTTTTAATCATTTAATTTTTTTACATAATCATATTTCATGGTGTCTGTATTAATACCATAAACAGTATGCTTAGTGTAATAATGTTAAAGGTAAAACATAAGAAATTAATAACTAAAATTCCTTTTTTATTAGTTTTATAGCATTACTACAATTTTATGAGAAAAATTACCTAGAATGTTCATTTTAGAGTTCAAGTAATCCATTTTGATAAATATATCAACCTACATCATTTATTTGAACACATTTTAAACTATTTTTTTCAGGAATGAAAATACATATATATTTGTTGTAAATGAAATTTATGACTTGGGGGAAGGGAAAGAGAAAAAGGGGGAGGGGGTAACAGTGTTTCCAAGAAATGTACTCATTACATATGTAACAGCAATCTCTTTGTATATCACCTTGACAACAAATTTTTTGAAAAGTACAATAAGTTTAAATGTCTACTTTGGGCAGAATTTTTTCTTGCCAGTACTGGGCTTAGACTCAGGACCTGAGCACGATCCTTGTTTTTGTTTTTGTTTATTCTTAAGGCACAAGTTCTATCACATGTGCCACAGCACTACTTTTATCTTTTTTTATCTATGTTGTGCTGAGGAATTGAACTTGAGTCTTCATTCATGCTCCGCAATAACTCTTCCACTAGGCTTAACTTATGGCCCCAGTGGGAAGGAAGTTTTCCATAAAATATGTAGGAAATATGTACACTAAGGAAAAGCCATCAAAAATAGAAGAAAAATTATATACTTAGATAACGACATGCCAGTATTATGGCAGATCTCTGTAATTCTAGCTTCAAGAGTGGCCTATTTGGACCGGGAGTTGGCTGGCTGAAGTAAAGTGCTATCCTTGAGCAAGCCCTAGGACAGTGCTCTGGCCATGAGTTGAAGCCATATTGTTTGGTTGGTGAAGATCTTCTCCCACTCTGTAGGCTTCCTGATTAGTTTACTAGCTATATCCGTTGCCATACAAAAGCTCTGCAGTTTAATGCAGTCCCACTTATCCAGCCTTTCTCTGATTTGTTGTGATTCTTGGTCCTTATTAAGAAAGTTTCGACCTGTGCCAAGGAGGCCTAGTGTATCTCCTATTCCTTCCTGTAAACTTTTCAGTGTGTCAGCTTTTACCTCCACGTCTTTGATCCATTTGGAGTTAATTCTAGTGCAAGGTGACAAAGAAGGATCCAACTTTAGTTTTCTGCAGGTGTTTAACCAGTTCTGCCAGCACAACTTGTTGAAGAGGCTATCTTTCTTCCATTCTATTTTTTTGGATCCCTGGTCAAAGATTATGTGGCCATAGGTCTGTGGTTTAATATCTGGGTCCGCAGTTCTACTCCATTGGACTTCAGGCCTGTCCTTGTGCCAGTACCAAGCTGTTTTCAGAATTATAGCTCTGTAATAGAGCCTTAAGTTTGGAATTGAAATTCCTCCAGCGCTGTTCTTTCTGCTAAGAAGTGTTTTTGCTATACGGGGTCTTTTATTATTCCATATGAAATTTTGAATTGCCTCTTCTATGTCTTAAAGAATGACATTGGGATGTTGATGGGTATTACATTGAATTTGTAGATAGCCCTTGGCAAGGTTGTCATTTTCACAATGTTGATTCTTCCAATCCAGGAGCATGGGAGGTTTTTCCATTTCCTTAGTTCTGCTTTAATTTCCTTTTTTTAGGGTTTTAAAGTTTTCATCTAAACGATCCTTTACATTCTTAGTTAAGCTAATTGCTAGGTACTTTATTTTCTTTGAGGCTATTGTGAAAGGAGTTTCTTTCCTGATTATTGCCTCGTTCCTCTCAATGTTTGCGTAAAGTAAGGCAGTTGATTTGTGAGGGTTGATTTTATGGCCTGCTACCCTTCCAAAGCTTTGAATCAGCTCAAGGAGCTTGGGAGTAGAGTCTATAGCATTCTTTAAATACAGAATCATGTCATCTGCAAAGAGGGATAGTTTTATTTCCTCTTTCCCTACTTGGATCCCCTTTATGCTTGCTTCTTGCCTTATTGCACTGCCTAGGAATTCTAGTACTATGTTAAAAAGGAGTGGAGAGAGTGGGCATCCTTATCTCGTTCCTGATTTTAGAGGGAATGGCTTTAGATTTTCACCATTAAGTATAATACTAGCAGTGGGTTTCTCATACACAGCCTTTATTACATTGAAAAATGTTCCATGGATTCCCAGTTTCTCCACATCTTTTTACATAAAGGGGTTTTGGATCTTGTCAAATGCCTTTTCCGCATCTATTGAGACAATCATGTGATTTTATCCCTGCTCCTGTTGATGTGTTGAATTATATTAATTGATTTTTGTATGTTGAACCAGCTTTGCCTCCCTGTGATGAATCCAGTTTGATCACAGTGTATAATTTTTTTGATGAGTTGTTGTAGACGGTTGGCCAGTATTTTGTTGAGAAGTTTTGCATCGATGTTCATCAAAGAAATGGGTCTATAAATCTCTTTCTTTGATGAATCTCTGTCTGGTTTGGGGATGAGGGATATGCTGGCTTCACCGAATCAGTTTGGTAAAGAACCTTCATTTTCAATTTCGTTGAAGAGCTTGAGGAGTATTGGTGTGAGCTCTGCTTTGAAGACCTTATAGAATTCAGCTGTGAATCCATCTGGCCCTGGGCTCTTTTTAAGTGGAAGTTGTCTAATTTCCATTTCTATTTCAGAGCTTGAAATATGCCTGTTGAGTTGGGTTAGCTCTTCTTGGTTCAGTGTGGGTATGTTAATATTGTCGAGGAATTCATCCATTTCGTCTAGATTCTCAAATTTGTTGGCATAAAGGTTTGAGAAGTGTTCCCTCATGATATTCTGGATCTTGGTAATTTTTGTCGTGATATTACCATTTTCATCTGCGATTTTGTTTATTTTGATATGCTCTCTTCTTTTTTTGGTAAGATTGGCTAAGGGCTTGTCAATTTTGTTAATTCTTTCAAAGAACCAACTCCTTGTTTTGTTGATTCTTTCTATAGTTTTTTTATTCCAAATCATTTAATTCTGCTTTGATTTTAATAATTTTCTTTCTCCTAATGGGTTTAGTTTTGGTTTGTTGCTCTTTTTCCAGGAGGTTAAGGTGAGACATTAACTAGTTGGTTTGCCATTTTTCCAACTTGCTGTTGTAGGCACTCAGCGCTATAAATTTTCCTCTGAGTACTGCCTTAGTTGTGTCCCTAAGGAGTTGATATTTTTGTGCTCCTTATTGTTAAATTTCATAAACAGTTGGATATCTGTTCTGATATCTTCGATTACCCATTGTTTTTGATTCAACAATGTGTTGTTCAGTCTCCATGACTTACAGGGCATTCGTTGGTGGAGATGTGTGTTCAGCTCCAATTTGATGTCTTTATGGTCTGAGAGTGTGCATGGAGTAATTTCAGTGTTTCTGAATCTGTCCAGGTTTGCTTTATGGCCTAAGATGTGGTCTATTTTGGAAAATGTTCCATGTGCTGCTGAGAAAAACGTATATTGTGGTGTTACTGGGTGGAATATTCTGCAGATTTCTGTTAGATTTAGTTGGTCTATATAGTTGTTAAGTTCTAAGGTTTCTCTGTTGAGTTTTTGCCTTGTTGATCTGTCCATAGGTGAGAGTGGTGTGTTAAACTCACCAACAATCACTGTATTTCGATCTATGTATGGTTTCAGTGTAAGTAAAGTTTGCTTGATGAAGTTTGGAGCTCCTGGATTGGGTGTGTAAATATTTAGGATCGTTATGTCTTCCAGGAGGAAAGATCCTTTTAGTAGTATGTAGTAACCTTCTATGTCTTTTCTTACTAATTTTAGTTTGAAGTCTATTGTATCTGATATGAGGATGGCAACTCCAGCCTGTTTATGGGGGCAGTTAGACTGATAGAGTTTATTCCAACCCCTCCCTTTCAAAAGATGTTTGTTTTTGGGTAAGATGTGTCTCTTGAAGACAGCAGAACGATGGCTTTTGCTTTTTGATCCAACTAGACAGCCTATGCCGTTTAATTGGAGAGTTAAGTCCATTGATATTGAGAGTTAGGATTGAGAGATATTTATTACTTCCTACCATTTTTAAAAGCTTTTTTTAGGGTTTGTGTGTTGACAGTTCTTGTGGTCCTTAGATGGTATGCTATTTAGGTGCCATTTCTTTCCCTATATTGCATTTATTTTGGTTTTCTATGTATAGAGCATCTTTGAGAATTCTCTGTATTGTTGGTTTTGTTTGGACATATTGTTGCAGCTTTTCCCTGGAATGGAATGTTTTTCTTGTCCCCTCAGTTATGAATGAGAGCTTACCTGGCTACAGTATTATTAGTTGGTAATTATTTGGTTTAAGGGCATGACATATATGCTTCCAGTCACTTCGTGCTTTCATGGTCTCTGCTGGGAAATCTGGTGTTATTCTGATTGGTTTACCTTTATAGGTTACTGATCCATTTTCCCTGGCTGCCTTTAGGAACTTTTCTTTTGTTTCTATTGATCCAGTTCGGACCACAATTTCACGGTGGGATGTTCTTTTCTGGTCAGGTCTGTTTGGGGTTCTAAAAGTTTCTCGTATCTCGATGGACCTGCCCTTCTGGATATTTGGGAAATTCTCTGAGATGATTCCCTGAAGTATATTTCCAATACCATTTACCCCTTTCTCCACGCCCTCCTCAATACCAACTAGTCTTAAATTAGGCTTCCTAATTGCATCTGGGACCTCCTGAAGCGCTCTCTCATATTCCTAGATTTGATTGACTCATTTTCTGTTCTTTCTCTATAATAACTAAATTATCTTCAGCCCCGGAATTTCTCTCCTCTGCATTGTCTAATCTGCTATCAAAGCTACCTACTTTATTTTTCATCTCCCTTGCTTCTAATTGCTCACTTTTGGTGCCTTGCATCTCTTGTTTTAGATCATGTATGGATTTCTTTATCTCCTTAATTTCCTTTTGAGTGGTTAGCTCAGTAGCTTTATTTTCTTTGGACATTTGCTGCAGTTTGGTCACGTTTTTATATGTGGATTCAATGAATTCATCCATCTTTCTTTGAAAAACCTTTATTATGGCCTCCTTTATGGCTTCTTCTTTTTCACTTATCACCTTGTTTTTGCTTTCCTCTTGTTCAGCTATGGCTTCCTCCATTATCTCTTTCTTTATATTTTCACATTTTTCATTAATGAAGTTTATCAATTGCATGTGTGTACCACTTGGAAGACTCTCCGCTAGGTTTGCCAGCGACTGTTCCATTGTCTGTTTACATTGGGTGGGGGATGTTGTTTCTTGATTTGACATTTTTCTTGAGTTTCTTATTCTTCCCATTTGAAAATGGGAGCAAGATTACTACTAAATATGATTATAGTTTTTCAGATATAACCAACCTAGACTTCTGTAGCTGGCAGACACTAGATGTTCACAAGTTTTGATTGGTACTATTACTCTTTCTTTTTGTGCACTTACAGACCAGTCTATTACAACCACTGATAAACGATTTATACCCAAAACAATAAGCCTCTCAATCCATTCTCTATTGACTTTAGGTCCCTCTGAGCCTAGAGAATAATTAACCACGTACATATACAATATTGCTCAACAGCCATCAAGTGTAGATCCGTGCAGTATAAGGGTTGAAAGACCAGCAGAGGTCCAGAGATAGAAAAATAGAATGAGAGAGGTCAGGGAGGTACAAGAGGATTAACGTAGGAGTGTAAGAATATTGTAGTAATAAAGAAAAGGTATAGCATAAGGATAACTGACCTAAGTTGGTAAGTAGGTAACATATTTGAGTAAAAAGTTTGGAAAGTACTAGAATAAAACTTGTGTGTTGCTGCACGACTAGCTCTTACCCCAACCAGTGGCCTCACAGTGGACCATGGGATGGATCTGTTTTTCTTGTCTACGTTGAGGGAAAGGGGTATTTCACAAGATGCAAAAGCAAAAATTTCAGAAGCAAATGCTATGAGTGAATTAGCTCGTAAAAAGCATTTTTATTTTCTTTTATCTTTCTGCCAGTCTTGGGGCTTGAATTCAGGGCCTGAGCACTGTCCTCGGGTTTTCTCAAGTCTAGCCCTCTGCCACTTGAGCCCCAGTGCCACATCTAGATTTTCTATCTATGTGATACTGAGCAATCAAACCCAGATCTTCATGGATGCTAGGCAAACACTCTACCACTATGCCAAACTCTCAACCCTGATATAGTAATTTTAAAGTCATCATCATCATATCAAAATAACCTTTCTCTTACAAAGAATGAACACTTATCTATGTGTGTAACGTTTTTTTTAAATTTCAGTACTTCTTCTGTTCTTTACCCTCTTGCATTTTTACACATGACAGTAAAGCTAATCATCAGGAAAAAATTGATTAGGATACAGAAACCTAATAATATCCTAGTACATTGACGTCAAAAATATGTGCAAGATGCCCTGTGTGTTTCACCTAGTGGTAGAGTCCTTGGCTACCACGCAAAAAGCCTCAGGTTTAATTCCTCATTAACACATACATAGAAAACGCTGTAAGTGGTGCTGTGGCTCGGTGGGACAGCTAAAGCCTAAAGAAAGCCCAAGAACAATGTTCAAACTCTGAGGTCAAGTCCCAAGACTGGCAAAAACATAAAAAAATTCGACAAGGGGCAAAATGCAGGCAGAGAAGGCACTGTGAAGCAAATGTTTTGTAAAGGATGAGGGCAATATTGACCCTTAAGTTTGGATCTTACCTAAGAAAGGCTCCTTGAGCCTGAGACCAGACTGGTAGTTGGGCCTAGTGGAAGACATTGGGATTGGACAAATAAGGTGTGCTGTTTACTACATCCAAATGTACATTGTGAGATTGGAGGAGAGATTCAGCCTCCTGTATGTCTTTGGTGAAGTCTTCTGTGAGCAAGGTTCTTTGGTCATTGGGCCCTGAAAGGTGACCCTGCCTCCCTCACAATGGAACAGAATATGGAACCCTGGTAACCAAGCCACTGTAACTAACAACCAACTCAAGCCTGTGGCTCAGGAGGAAGAAAGATGTTGCTGTGCTGTTGCCAAAGGTCAGGAAACTCGAGTCTCAGGCATGGAAGTTGTGGATGTCTTACTCGAAGAAGTACATGCTAGATCATTGCCAAGCAACAAATCCAGTATAACAGGCTTTTCTCTAAGAAGAAGGCCAGGAAAATCCAGGGCAACCAGACGAGTTATATTTCTAAGAAGAAATGTATTTGACCCCATCATCCTCCCCACACACTACAACTTTCTTTTTTTAAAATTTTTTTATTGTAATTAGTAAAAGGCTTACATGATATTTGCCAGATAGAAGGTGCATTGATTCACATACATTGATACCCTTTCACATGTCTGGGTACCCATTTCCCTCCAACCCCACACCCCCCACCCGTCTTGGTTTTGCCCCCTTCCCTATCAAATTTCAAATCTTCAAATACAAATAAATTCAATATATCTCATAACAAAGTGAGATACTATACCAGTATGGGATAACCAAGGGACAGCGAAGGAGATAAGAGACAACATAGTACATTAAGGACAACAATCATTCATAATGTGGCTTTTGTTTCAATATCCTGGAGGTCCTTTCAATAAGCTTCACTTTATATTGCCTTATAAATGGCCTTTTGTTCTATTGCAAATCTCTGCTAGTAGAGCCCAATGTTTCTACTGATTATGATGAATGAGGGAAACCAATGAGCCTAAGTTCTTTGAGTCTGGCTTACTTCACTTAATATGATTTGTTCTAAGTCATTCCATTTCCTAATAAATGGGGCGATGTCATTCTTTCTGACAGCAGCATAGAATTCTATTGTGTACAAATACCGCAACTTGTTGATCCAATCATCAACTGAGGGACATATGGGTTGGTTCCATATCTTTGCTATGGTGAATAGTGCTGCAATGAACATTGTTGTGCTAGTGGGTTTAGTATGCCCTTGTTTCTGGATTGTTGAGTAAATGCCAAGTAGTGGAATTGCTGGGTCATAGGGGAGTTCTATGTTTAGCCTTTTTAGGCACTGCCACACTGCTTTCCATAGTGGTTGAACGAGTTTGCACTCCCACCAACAGTGTAGTAGTGATCCCTCCTGGCCACATCCCCTCCAGCACCTGCTGTCATTCGTTTTCCTGATCCTGGCCATTCTAACTGGAGTGAGGTGGAATCTTAGACTTGTTTTGCTTTGCATTTCTTTTATGACCAGAGATGTTGAGCATTTCTTCATGTGTCAATAAGCCATTTTTGTTTCTTCTTCATAGAAGACTCTCTTCAAGTCTTTGGCCCATTTTTTAATGGGATGGGTGTTACTTTGGAGGTTAGTTTGGGAGTGATTCAATTTTTTGAGTTGTTGATATATTTTAGATATGAGGCCTTTGTCCGTTGTTTGGTTGGTGAAGATCTTCTCCTACTCTGTAGGCTTCCTGATTAGTTTACTAGCTATATCCGTTGCCATACAAAAGCTCTGCAGTTTAATGCAGTCCCACTTATCCAGCCTTTCTCTGATTTGTTGTGATTCTTGGTCCTTATTAAGAAAGTTTCGACCTGTGCCAAGGAGGCCTAGTGTATCTCCTATTCCTTCCTGTAAACTTGTCAGTGTGTCAGCATTTACCTCCAGGTCTTTGATCCATTTGGAGATAATTCTAGTGCAAGGTGACAAAGAAGGACCCAACCTTAGTTTTCTGCAGGTGCTTAACCAGTTCTGCCAGCACAACTTGTTGAAGAGGCTATCTTTCTTCCATTCTATTTTTTTGGCTCCCTGGTCAAAGATTAGGTGGCCCTAGGTCTGTGGTTTAATATCTGGGTCCGCAGTTCTACTCCATTGGACTTCAGGCCTGTTCTTGTGCCAGTACCAAGCTGTTTTAAGAATTATAGCTCTGTAAGAGAGTCTAAAGTTTGGAATTGAAATTCCTCCAGATCTCTTCTTTCTGCTAAGAAATGTTTTTGCTATACAGCTCTTTCACTATTCCATGTGAAATTTTGAATTGCCTCTTCTATTTCTTTAAAGAATGACATTGGGATGTTGATGGGTATTGCATTGAATTTGTAGATAGCCCTTGGCAAGATTGTCATTTTCACAATGTTGATTCTTCCAATCCAGGAGCATGGGAGGTTTTTCCATTTCCTTAGTTCAGCTTTAATTTCCTTTTTTATCGTTTTAAATTTTTCATCTAAACGGTCCTTTACATTCTTAGTTAAGCTAATTCCTAGGTACTTTATTTTCTTTGAGGCTATTGTGAAAGGATTTTCTTTCCTGATTATTGCCTCGTTCCTCTCACTGTTGGCGTAAAGGAAGGCAGTTGATTTTTGAGGGATGATTTTATAGCCTGCTACCCTTCCAAAGCTTTGAATCAGCTCAAGGAGCTTGGGAGTAGAGTCTATAGGATTCTTTAAATACAGAATCATGTCATCTGCAAAGAGGGAGAGTTTTATTTCCTCTTTCTCCACTTGGATCCCCTTTATGCTTGCTTCTTGCCTTATTGCACTGCCTAGGAATTCTAGTACTATGTTAAAAAGGAGTGGAGAGAGTGGACATCCTCAATGCTACCCCTTACCACTTTTATGCAAAGCTTAGGCCTGTGGCATTTTACGCACAATTCAACGCTCTGTTTTTTGCTGGTTAATTAAAGGTAAAAATCTTATGGAATTTATTGCATGGCTGATTTTGAACTGGAATCCTCAGGTCTCAGCTTATCTTGAGTAGCTAGGATTACAGTACTTTTACAACCTGTATGCTCATACACATCGCTTCTGATCCAAACACTCATTGTTCAATTTAACTAACAAGATGTGAGGAAAGATGATTGACTGTAATTTACTAGATGGGCTTCTAGTGAGTATATATTTCCACTGCCACTCTGAAGCCAGGGAAATGTTTCTGGTACTTGTTTCAACTATCTCCCAAAGAGGAAATAATGTGTGAGTACGTTTGCTAGTATTTCAGATAGGAGATGGACTTTGGTGTTTGGAACCTGTTGGGCAGAGTGTATCAGCTGGGCTGTGATAACAGAGATGATGTTTCAGACAGGAATATTTTCATAACAGACAGACTTAGTCCAGATCCTTGGATTTCAGGCCTTGAGTAGATAGAATTACAAGTGTGAGCTGCCACCACCACCTGGTTCATTTTGGAAACCTTAATTGCTTCTCATTTGTTCCTTTCCTTTTTTGGAAGATTGATCTAAGCTGGCTGATTGTGCATCACAATGAAGTGATTGGCCTCAGGAATTGCAAATATTTGTTTCATCAGCACGGAATGAATGAAAGTTGATCTAAACCCAATAGTATTTTCCTTCTGATAAATAGGGAACTTACTTATATCATTTTTCCTTGCCTTTGCTTTCCCAAAGCAAGCAACATGTTTCTTAAAAACTATACTTCATGAGAATATTATAATTAGAAGCTATCTTCTGCACACTTCAGAATAGTCCTTGCATTTATAAACTTATATTACAATATTAGGTAGAAGACTGGTGACTGTTAGTTTCATAACTATTTCATATGTTTTACTCTTTAAGGCTCATTAACTCAAGAAGGGATTAAATACATTTAGATAATAGTAGATCATAGCTGCTGCTGATTTGATGTGTGAGTAGATGATACACAGATTTATTAGGATTACTCAAAAGTTTTGTTCAAATTTTCAGTAGTAGACTGCTATGCTAACGGGAAGGTGATAGTAATGATGCTGAAATTCTATGAATCAGCTATGAAGCAGAATTTCAGGGGAGAGTATTTGCTAGGGACTTAATTTCTAAGACGCATATCAAGAATATTGAACTATAACACCAAATGATGGACGACTCAGCGTCACATTTTGTTTGTTTTATGCAAGTCTTGGGACTTGAACCCAGGGCCTGGGAACTGTCCTTGAATGTTTTCTTTTTGCTTCAGGCTAATGTTCTACCACTTGATCCACAGCTCTACCTCCAGATTTTTGGTAATGAACTGTAAATCAGAATATCATGCAATTTGTTTGGGCTGGATTGAAACCTGATTCTGTGTAGATAGGATTCCAAGTGTGAGCGCACAGAGCCTGGCTAGTATCATTCATCATTCAAGTTATGGGACTGCAATTCTGCACCTGGGTCTTGTCACTGAGCTTTTCAGCTCAAGACTACTGCCCTATCCCTTGAGCCATAGGGCCACTTCTGGGTTTCTGGTGGTTAATTGGAGATAAGAGTCACATGGACTTCAGTGCCCAGGCTGACTGTGAGCTGCCTCTTGAGTAGCTACATTTACAAGTGTGAGCCACCATACCCAGCGAAATTATTTTTAAGTTAATTTTTTTTGTTAAGTCAATATATAGTTGGCATACGGTTACATAAGTAATGAACACATTTCTTAAGAAAATTGTTATCCCCTCCCTCCTTTTTCTCTGTTTTCCTACCCTCAGCCCCCTCTCCACCCAGATTGTTCAGTTCATTTCCGTTTAGTGTCTTCCAAGTATCACTGTTCAATTGGTTCACCCTTTTTCCTTTGTTTTTTATTTACCATTTTATTATACCCTCTCCATTCCAAATCACATAAACCTATGTACAAGACACAGGGTATCCGAATTCAACACAGTGACTACAGAGAATAAAACTAAAGGGAAAAAGAAGAAGAGAGGTAAAAAGCAAAGAAAATGAAAGAACATCATACAGTACCTTAGAAGCAACAACACTGAAAAAACAAAACATAAAACCTTGGGCTGAAAATGAAGCTTGCCTAGCATGTATGAAACCCTGGATTCCATTCCTCAGCACCACATAAACAAAAACTGGAAGTGCCACTGTGACTCAGCTGGTAGATTTCTAACATTCAGCACAGAGTGTCTCCAAGTGACAAAAATCTGTCACATTTAAGTCAGGCTTCACAACTTTGCTAGGAACCAGTTACGTGATTTGGAAGAAAGTCCAATTTTCAAAATATCACTAGCCAGGCGCTGGAGGGTCATAATTGTCATTCTACTAGCCAGGGGGAAGGTGAATCAAAGCCTTTGCAAGCAAAAAAACGAAAACAAAAAAAACTGTAAGATTCTACTCTCCACTTATCCACGCAAAAACTAAGTGGAGTTGTGGCTAAAACTGGTACAGCATTAGCCTTGAGGAAAAAGAACTAAGAGACCTTGCCCAGGTCCAAAGTTCAAGCTCCCCACCAAGAAAGAAAAAAAAAGGAGTACAGATACCTTAGTTTCAAAAGTATATCTGGATATCTTAGTAGATTTTTCTGATCTTTCCTCATTCATCTCATGGAACCACATAATCTTGATCCTGATCTGACTAAGAGCCTGAATTGTGCTTAATAAATTCATTCCACATATTCCAGTAGAATCTTGACAGCTAACAGCCAGCCACTTACCAATGCTTTATTCTACGTTTAGGCCAGTATGTCTTCATACCATCTACAGAGTCAACTATATCATCTTTCCAGAAGTATCATTGAGTGTAGAACACTCAGAACTAAAATAATTGCATAAAGATGTAATAAAATTTCTGTACCACTTAGAGCAAGTACATTAGTGGTATTTACCTCTAGCCCCTTTTTTAAAAAAAAATTTATTAACATTGAATTTTACATCATATTTCAAATGTCATGTTTAACCAACAAGTATTCAAGAAGGGAATCGCTATACAATCCCTGCACATAGATTTTAGAATATAGTAAAAATTAAGCTGAGTCTTTGTATGTCATAGATACAGATTAATCTATAATAAAACACATGTCTATAGAGTGTATAGTCTATCCTAGATTTTTATGTCTATGTAGTTATGTTTATATCTCCAAAATTATGTCCAGAACTTTGGGTATCAACTATTCAATCATCGCTCTACTACTGTTTGAAACTAATATCCATATATTAAGGATACCATGTACCTTTTGTTCCTTGGTCTTGACTTATCTCACTCAACAGGATTCACTCTAATTTCATCCACTACCCCAAAAATGCCATTATTATTTTTTTCTGTGCAGATCTTCTTTTTATGTATTTATTTTTATTGTAATTTATAGAAGGGTTACATTATATTCACCAGATAGAAGGTGCATTACTTCTCAAACTTTGATACCCCATGTAATGATATGGTCCCCATTTCCCTTCCCCTACCCCCACTCATGTTCATTTCCCCCCTTCCCTATCCAATTTCAAATAACCAATTAGGCACATATGAAATATATCAGAAAACAAGGTGAAATATTGTAACAATATGATATAACCAAGGGATAGCAAAAGAGATAAGAGATCACATAGTTCATTAAGGACAACAATCACTCATTATATGAGTTTTGTTTCTTTATCTTGGAGGTCCTTACATTTAGTGTCATACTATTTGTCACGATGTCTCTAGATTTTGTTCTATTGTAAATCTCTGGTAGCAGAGCCCAAGGTTTCTACTGAATTTGACAAATGAGGGAGACTCTTGGGCCTATGTTCCTTTGAGTTTGGCTTACTTCACTTAATATGATTTTTTCCTTTTCATCCACTTCCCCGAGAATGCCATTATTTTATCTTGTCGGTTGGCTATGTATCATTCCATTGTGTGTGTGTGTGTGTGTGTGTGTGTGTGTGTGTGTGTGTGTATCACATTTTTTGTAGTAGGGCATCTGGTTGTTTCCATCATCCAGCCTCATTTTCTACAGATATTTTTATAGTCTCTTTTTTATTTTCAGGGTAATATATAGAGGGGTTACGATTACATTTACAGGTAGTGGACTGCATTACTTCTCACACATTTATTCCACTCCACATGTTTTTGTCCCCAGTTCCCTCTCCCCTCCCCTTCCCAATCATCTTGTTTCCCCCCTTCCCATTCCTATTTGACATAAACAAATAAACATATATACAATATGCCAGGGAAAAAATCAGATACAGTAACAATCTGACATTAACCAAAGGGCAAAATAAGAGATGAGAAATAACATAGTAGATTAAGGACAAAAATCACACAAGATTAAGAGCAATGATGACACAAGATATAGCTCTTGTTCACACATCCTAGAGATCCTTTCATTTAGTCTCAACCTATATGACCTTATATACCTAGGTTTTTGAGTTATTGTAATCCTCTGCTAGGAGAGTCCTAGATGTGAACTAATTATTACAAATGAGGGAAACCATTGAGCTTATGTTTCTTTGGGTCTGGCTTGCTTCAATAAATATGAATTTTTCCAAGTCTTTCCATTTCCTTACAAATGGGGCGATGTGTTTCCTTCTGATGGCAGCATAGCATTCCATTGTGTATAAGTACCACATCTTCTTGATTCAGTCATCTACTGAGTGGCATCTGGGTTGGTTTCATAGCTTTGCTATGGTAAATAGTGCTGCAATGAGCATCATTGTGCTAGTGGCTTTAGTATGTCCTTTTTCTGGACATTTGGTTAGATGCCAAGTAGTGGATTTGCTGGATCATAGGGGAGCTCTATGTTCAGTCTTTTGAGGAACCACCACACTGCTTTCCCTAGTTTTGAACGAGTTTACACTCACACCAACAGTGTAGGTGTGATCCCCCTGGTCACTTCCCCACCAGTATCTCTTATTAGATTTTTTGATAATGGCCATTCTGACTGGAGTCAGGAGGAATCTCAAAGTTGTTTTGATTTTCATTTCCCTTATTGCTAGAGATATGGAGCATTTCTTCATGTGTCTAAAGCCCATTTTAATTTTTTCTTCAGAGAATACTCTTTTAAGTCTTTAGCCCACCTTTTAATAGGATGGTTGTTTCTTTGAAGATTTGTTTGGGAGAGATTCATTTTTTTCAGCTATAGATATATTTTAGATAACTACATATATTTTTGTAGAAAAAAGAATGGAAGCCATCATGCTGGCTCACAACTTAATTTCAGCTACTTAGGAGGCTCAGGGCTTAGGATCACAGGTCAAAGCCAACCAGGGCCCTACAGTGTGTAGGATCAAACTCTGTGAACATACAATGACTGTAAGAGGAATCTCACTGCCTGGGAATGTAGCCTAATGGTAGAGTGCTCACCTAGAATGCATGAAGACCTAGGTTCTCTTCATCGGTACCGCATACTCAGAAAAAAGCTAGAAGTGGCGCTGTGTCTCAAGAGGCAGAGCACTCACCGTGGGCAAGCGAGTCCAATGAAAATGTCTAGACCCTGAGTCCAAGCCGTAGGACTGGCAAAAAGAAAAAAAAGAGCAATCTTACTTAAGTAACAAGGAATGTACCCTATATTTATACAGACTGAAAAATTCATTAAGAAATTGGAAAATATGTATAAAGTGCATAATTTCTTTTGTGTGTTGGCACTGGGTCTTCAACTGAGGGCTTCATCTCTATCCCTGACCTTTTCTGCTCAAGGCTAGCACTGTACCAATGCAGCCCCAAATCAACTATCTTCAGTTGAGATATAAGCGATGAATATTTCAGGGTGCTTCATGAAAAACATTTTTATAAATTGAAACTTTCAACAGAGTCTTATTTTAATATGAATGTTGAGATGGGAAGAGACAGAAAAAGTGAAATGTTTCCTGATCCCCATAGAGAAGAGACTCAGCAGAACCACTGTGGTCTGCAGGCTTATTTGTGAGTTTTGTTTGCTTGTTTGATTTTTGTCAATTGTGGGGCTTGAACTCTGGGCCTGGGCACTGTCCCTGAGCTCTTCAGCTCAAGGCTAGTGCTTTAATCTGTGAGCCACAGTGCCACTTCTGGTTTTTCTGGCAGTTAACTGGGTACTTTGGCTGGCTTTAAACTTTGATTCTCAGATCTTAGCCTCCTGAGTAGCTAAGATTATAGGTGTGAGGCACCATCACCAGGCTACTGCTCTGTTACTACGCAGGTACTTGATCAAGAATTTCAAGATCTTACTTCAATTTTTTCTTCTCTTGCCTGATACTCTGCCATTTGAACGAAGCCCCAGTTCCTGGTCTTTGTTGGTTAATGAGAGATATTATGAAACCGAGCATTTCACTTACTTGAATAAACTAAGAGACAGGACCTAGTGAGATGGAAAACAAAATTTTTTTTCAAGTTGCTATCCTGTTCTAATGCATAAGTCTGGCTATTTTGCCTACACACAAATATATATTTTACCGGTTTCTCCTCTATTTTTGCTTAGCTTAAAACCACCACTGCCATTTCATAGATTTTGTTGTTGTTGTTTGCGTTGCTTGAACGCTGTGCCTGGGCTGTTCCTCAGATCTTCAGTCCAATGCCAGTGCTCTACTACTTTTGATTTGGCCAGTCCTGGGTTTGAACTCAGGGACTGAGCACTGTCCTTATATGTTCTCAAGGCTAGGGCTCTACCACTTCAGCCTCAGCACCACTTCCAGCATTTTTCTATGTATGTGGTATTGAGGAATTGAACCCAGGTCTTCGTGCATGCTAGGCAAGCACTCTACCACTAGGCCAAACTCCCAGCCCAAAATTATTCATCATTACTATTAGCTATCTTCTTTTTTTATTATTGATTCGTCATGGTGCTTGGACTTTGGGCCTGGACACTGTCCCTGAGCTCTTCAGCTCAAGGCTAGCGCTCTTCCTCTACAGCTCCATTTTTGGTTTCTGGTAGTTAATTGGTGATGTAAGTCTCACAAACATATGTGTCCAGGCTGGCTTTGGGCTTTAAACCAAGATCCTCCAATCTCAGCCTCCATAGTAGCTAGAATTACACGCTTCAGCCAGCAGTGCCTGACTGTTTGATGTCTCTGTCTCTGTCTCTCTGTCTCTGTCTGTCTCTGTCTGTCTGCCTGTCTGTCTGTCTCTCTCTCTCTGTCTCTGTGTGTGTCTCTCTCTCTGTCTCTCTCTTTCTCTCTCTCTCTTTTGGTTGTAAGACTTTAATTGTGCACCTGGGCAATGTCCCTGGGCTCTTCAGCTCAAGGCTACAACTTTAAACACCTTGAGCCACAGTGTCACTTCTTGTTTTCTGGTGCTCAAGTGGAAGTAACAGTTTCATGGACTTTAGTGTCTGGCCTGGCTTTCAACTGTGATCCTCAGAACCCAACCTTCTGAGATCATTTCTGTGTTTTTTTGGTGTAAGTGGTACAGAGTAATTGAACACAGGGCTTTGTGCATACTAGGCAAGCAAACTACCACTAGTGTGCACTCCAGCCTTAGATAAGGGCTTTCTTTTTCTTTTTCTTGCATTTCCTATGGCTTCAACTCATGGCCAGAGCACTGTCCTAGGGCTTGCTCAAGGATAGCACTTTACTTCAGCCAGCCAACTCCCGGTCCAAATAGGCCACTCTTGAAGCTAGAATTACAGAGATCTGCCATAATACTGGCATGTCATTATCTAAGTATATAATTTTTCTCCTATTTTTGATGGCTTTTCCTTAGTGTACCTATTTCCTACATATTTTATGGAAAACTTCCTTCCCACTGGGGCCATAAGTTAAGCCTAGTGGAAGAATTCTTGCCGAGCATGAATGAAGACCCAAGTTCAATTCCTCAGCACAACATAGATAAAAAAAAATATAAGTGGTGCTATGGCACATGTGATAGAACTTGCGCCTTAAGAATAAACAAAAACAAAAACAAGGATCGTGCTCAGGTCCTGAGTCTAAGCCCAGTACTGGCAAAAAAAAATTCTGCCCAAAGTAGACATTTAAACTTATTGTACTTTTCAAAAAATTTGTTGTCAAGGTGATATACAAAGAGATTGCTGTTACATATGTAATGAGTACATTTCTTGTAAACACTGTTACCCCCTTCCCCTTTTCTCTTTCCCATACCCCCAAGTCATAAATTTCATTTACAACAAATATGTATGTATTTTCATTCCTGAAAAAAATAGTTTAAAATGTGTTCAAATAAATGATGTAGGTTGATATATTTAAAAAAATGGATTACTTGAACTCTAAAATAAACATTCTAGGTAATTTTTCTCATAAAATTGTAGTAATGCTATAAAACTAATAAAAAAGGAATTTTAGTTATTAATTTCTTATGTTTTACCTTTAACATTATTACACTAAGCATACTGTTTATGCTATTAATACAGACAGCATGAAATATGATTATGTAAAAAAATTAAATGATTAAAAATAGTAAGGTTGTGGGCCAGTAGTTTGGCTTGGTGGCACACACCCTGGACTGGCAAAAAAGAAGTAGGGTTAGATAAAACAGATTTATTTCCAAATGTGTGGAAAATGGTATGATTTCTTGTTTGGCTAGTCCTGGGGCTTGAACTGAGGGCCAGGAACTGTCCTTCGCCACATTTGTTCAAGGGTGGCACTCTGACACCTGAGCCACAGTGTCCCATCTGCTTTTTCTGTGTATGCAGTGCCGAGGAATTGAATCAAGGTCTTCTTGTATACTAGGCGAGCATTCTACAACTAGGCCACATTCAAAGCCAAAGTAGATTTTTGATGCTATTGTGGAGTTTTAATTTTCTTAAATATTTGTACAAAGCACAATGGATATATAAACAGACTTGAACTCACAGAACAGAGCCCACATAATATTACAGTTACTCTGGCACTTCTCCCGATTGACAAAACACATTTCCAGGCATCTGCTCTGTCCTTAAGCTTTGGTAGCTGACTTGTCTTTCCATGGAGGGCTGGCCTGGATTCCTGGTGATTCCATGCATTTCATAGTTCCTTGTATATCCAGTAAGGTTGTCTTCTATGGGACCAGACCTGTCTGGTTTTTGGCCCACCCAGGACCTATGTGTCTGAGGTCTCACATTATAAGTGGAAAATAAAACGCAGTATAATAAGCACTGAAGAACTGCACACCATAATATTAACAATGAGAGTTTAATAGTTAGCAATGTAAATACAATGAATACTTGACAAGAATCATGAGAGCAAGGTAAAGAGATGTCTTTTTAGAAAGGGGACAGGGAAGCTCTAAATCCAGACTGGCCTCCAAGTTGCCTTCAGACAGTAATTCTACTTCAGAGTCCTCAGAAGGGTCTCCTTCCTCATGAGAAACAGAATGTCCTTCCTGAGTTAAGAGGGGGATGGATTCTGGTTTGTCGAATGGAGATTGAGTCTCTTTTAGTGAGATGGATGGGTCTGGATATTCTGTGAGGATGGATTCATTTTCCTCCAATGAATCCAGTATTGAGAGTACGCTTGCTGCTTCCCATGGGGACATTTTCCATGAGCCCAGCGTGTGCCCCTTCAGCTTGCACAATAAGTGGAGTGTTACTCTGACTCAGATGGACTGACTCTGGGTGGAGTGTGAAAGGAAACGGAAGGAAATCTGGCTGCTCTTTTTCTTCCTCCATAGTATCTGCAGGTTCAACTGTGTCACACATGGGGTTCAGAGCAAAAGGTATATCCACAGGACTCTATACCTGTTTGGTAATTTCTACAGAAGGCCCATGCTTTCTGGAGTGCAGTGATGATTCTCAGTCTCCATCAGTCACCAGTTCCATTGGTGGGTTTTTCATCCGGAGTTCAGGATAAGCTCTTCCACGATGACCCAAACCTAAGAATGGAAATAGGTACAGAGTGGACAGAGTGGACTCTGCAAGTTGAAGTGTCACTCAACTTCCATGAGGATCTAATGGAGGAACCTGTAGAACTGGAGTTTGGACTGAACACTGAGGAGGTATGGGGTCTTTCTAATGAGTGCTTATTCCCGAGTCCTTTCAGAGGACAGACATTACCTGGCTGACACCACCCATAAAGGGCATTTTGCCAAGCTCTGTAGAAGTAAGGGCCAACCAATATCTAGACCACATGGGCTTCCTACTCACAGGCTCTGAGGCACCCACACCAGGACTTCTAGTTTTTCTTGGTCTTACTGTTCGCACATTCCTCCAGCTGGTCAAAAAGTATGTGTTTAGAAGAGCAGGTCCAAAGCTGGCATGTGGAGCCTCATATAGAGCTTGAGTTGTGTCAGGGTGTGGCAGTTCTTGAACTCCTAGAAATCACTGGGGTAGAAGTCCATTCACATCGTATAGATGGAACACATGATGCTGTGGGCACATTCGGTACAAGGAAAGTGAGAGCCTTCTCTCTCCATCCTGAGCCTTCTACAAAAGCCCCTTTCTTGCAGGACTCTAATGCTGTGGCTGTCCTGCAGAGATGTGCACTTATGTGCTGGGAGGGGGGTAAGAGACACTCGAAAACAGGATGACTTTTACACCCCACTTCCAGAAGCTTCTGAGAGAGGCCTCTATGCATGTGTCCAAAGTAAACGCACCTTAAATTAACTAAGTAAATGCTCTAAATAAATCAATAAGTGAATGCTCTAAATAAAGAACTAAATGCTCATTCCTCTAATCTTAGCCACCCAGCAGGCTGAGCTCTGAAGATCACAGTGGAAAGCCAGTCTAGTCAGTAAAATCTAAAGGCACTTGTCTTCAATTAGGCAGCAAAAAGCCAGAACTTGACCTATGACTCAAATGGTACAGTGCTAATTTTTGAACACCAAAGGCATGGCATTTAGACCTGGGTTCAGGTTCAAGTGGCAGCACTGGACCACACACCAAAATGTAAATGCTTTCAGGTTCTAACAGGCAAAGCTATCACAATCCCTCCCTGATGGCTCAAAAGTGATTTAGCCCCCAGCTTTTCCTCTGACTCCAGTATTTCACAGGCCTCCGCCATTAGTACTGACACCTCATTTCTTACTGGGAAATGGGATTTCCTAGGATGTCACCTAGGTGAGGGCTGCAGTTGGGAGCCACTTACTCATGCCTGAAATCCAACTTCTCAGTAAGCACACTGTTGAGACTCCAGTAGCTTGTGAGGGAAATGAAATGGCATGGTGTCCCAGTCTTAATGAAGTAGTTTGTGCACTTGTATCATGCTTAGCTCCCCTGTGAACACCCCAGTGAACCAAACAGGCTCAGAGAGGAGCCAAGTATTCCAAGACTTGGCCAGGAGGGGTGAGCAAACTTGGGTTTGGAGGGGGAACACTCACTTTTTCAAGAGAATTTCCAGCAACTACTACATTGTCCTCCACTATTTGAAATTGTGCAGGAAGTTATCCATATAAAAGAGATCACCTTTCTGGTAGGCAGCGATCAGCTTTGTCAGCAGCATCTCCAACAGGCCTTCCTCCAGGATCCATAGGTTACAAGGCTCATTCAGAGTCTGAGCTGACTTACCATCACACTATGTTGGCAAAACAGTGGATATTTCAAACGTAGGAATGGGACCACTCTTCACACTGAGGAATTGGAATAGAGTAGATTGGAAATGACACACTCTAATCTCAGTAGAGTCACTTGAAAGCACACAAGAAGGTTGTAGTGTGTGGGCAGGATGATGGGTTCAAATAGGTTTCCTCTCAACATACCTCATCTGAGTTGCCCTGGAGTTTCCTGGCTTTCTTCCTAGAGAAATGCCTGATATACGGAAATTTTGGCTTGGCACTGATCCAGCATCTACTTCTTCAAGTTAGAGATCCATATCTCTCATGCCTGAGATGCGAGCCTCCTGACCTTTGGCAACAGCACAGCAACATCTTTCTTCCTCCTGAGCCACAGGCCAAGGGAGCTGGCTTGAGCTGGTTGTCACATACAGTGGCTTGGTTACCAGGGTTCCATATTCTGTTCCATTGTGAGGGAGGTAGGGTCCCCTTTCAAGGCCCAATGACCAAAGCTCCTTTCTCACAGAAGACCTCCCCAAAGACATACTGGAGGCTGAATCTCCCTTCCCACCTCACATATGGATGTAGTAAACAGCACACCTTTTTGTTCAAATCCCTAGTCATTAACTAGGCGTAAGTGCTAGCCTGGTCTCAGGCTCAAGGAGCCTTTCTTAGGTAAGATCCAAACTTAACTGTCACTATTCCCCTTACCCTTCACAAGACATTTTGCTTCACAGTGCCTTCTCAGCTTGCATTTTGCCTCTTGCACCTTTTTTTGCTAGTCCTGGGACTTGACCTCAGAGCCTGACCATTGTTCTTAGGCTTTCTTTAGGCTATAGCTCTCCCACCAAGCCACAGCAACACTTCCAGCGTTTTCTATGTATATGGTACTGCATAATCAAACCGGAGTCTTTTTGTGTGGTAGCCAAGCACTCTACAAATAGATGAAACACCCAGGCCAACTTGCACATATTTTTCACTTCAATCTACTAGGACGTTGTTAGGTTTCTGTATAGTAATCTATTTTTCTTCCTGATGAATATCTGTGCTGTCATCTGTAAAAATGCAAGTGGGAAAATCACAGAAGCTTGGTGACATAAAAAAAAGTCTTACAGACATAGATAAGTGTTCATTCTTTGTAGGAGAAAGGATATTTTGATATGATGATGATGACTATTTATAAATACTTTATCGGGGTTTAGAGTTTGGCCCAGTGGTAGAGTGCTTGCCTAGCATCCATGAAGATCTAGGTTTGAGTCCTTAATATCACACAGATATAAAAATCCATATGGCAATGTAGCTCAAGTGGCAGAGGGCTAGACTTGGGAAAAGCCAAGAGCAGTGCTCAGGCCCTGAGTTCAAGCCCCAGGAATGGCAGAAAAAACAAAAGAAAAGAAATGTGCTTTTTACAAGTTATTCACTCACAGCATTTGCCTCTGAATTCTTCGCTTCTGCATCTTGTGACTTATCCCTTTCCCTCAATGTAGACCAGAAAAACAGATTTTATTACTTGCTATCCTGTTGTCCAATCTTTGGATATTAATTCAAAATACAATATTGCCTGAGATATTGTGTGTGTGCATGTGTGTGTGTATCTGCCTATGTGTGCATGCACACATGTGTACAGGGTTTAGGGCTTACTCATAGGGCCTGTGTGATAACCCTCAGCATCTTTTCCTCAAAGGTATTGGTCTTTCACTTCTAGCTTATTATAGCTAATTGGAGTTGAGAGATTCACTCAATTTCTTGCCCTGTGCATTGGAACCCAGTGCTGGGTTCTCATATTGTTAATTGTAGCTATAGAGAAGCCTGAGGTCTGGGGATCCTCGTAAGAATCCAGCCCCTGAAAGAAAGTCACTGATAGAAATCTTTATCTTCAGTTAAGCACGAATAAATAAGGCAAAAGTGGAACTGTGGCTCAGTTCCTCTTGTACCAGCCATGAGAAAATTAGTAAGTGGCAGCACCTGGTCCCTGAGAGAAATCCTTAGCACTGGTTCAAAAAAAGAAAGAAAATAATGAAAAAATTAAAACTTGCTGAGGAATCCATAAGGATAAACGTGCCTGTGAATAATCTTGTCATTTCAGATTCCCTCAAGAGCTTATGTCTCTCTATATTTTATCAAGTTTTTTTGAAGATATTTACATATTTTCTATCTTTCTTAAACAGAGATAGCCATCCACAAAACACAAACACAAACTCTCACACAGTATACCACCCACCCATAAGTGTCTGGCTATGTATATATGTATAGTCATATGTATTGATCTGTCTCTCTATGCTAATATATAAATGCATAAACATATGTATTTAGACAAACAGGAAACATACATAGATAGGTCTCAGGCATTTCCAGATTTTGTGCAAGTCTTCTGAGTGCAACTTACCATTGTATTGTTTGTCAAGATAGAGTCCCTCTAACTTTTGGCCAGCTTCTTGTCCTTTGATACTTTTTTCTGGCAGTCCTGGGTTTTGAACGCTAGGCCTGGATGCTGTCACTGAGCTTGAGCTTCTTGCATTCAGTAGTTTATTGCAGATAAGAGTCTCATGGAGTTTCTGTCCTGGGCTGGCTTTGAATTGTGATCCTCAGATCTCAAACTCCTGAGTAGCTAGGATGACAGTCTTGAGCTACCAGTACCTGGTTCCTTTGCCTCTTTTACCCTTTTTTGGCCCCACCACAGCCATGGTATCTACCTTCCTATGTTCTCTCCACCTGCCCCCAGACTGGGGTCTGACAGATGCTTTCCACCCACTTATTCATGTCCTCCTCTGTATTGGCTGACAGCTAAGACATGCACTCACTTGTCTGGATGCCAAACACAAAGCCATGTGATTGTTTCTCAGTCTGGAACATCCTATCAGATTTATAGCACCACAGAGGGTCAGGTTGATGCTCCTCCAAGGCTTCTTAAATTGTTCTCATATTAATCCACAACACGTTTGTCATCACCTGTCCAGCTAATTCATGGACTAAACCAGCATTCCCTACAAAATTAGATCCCAATACCATGAGGACACTCAAGGGTGCATTCGGAGTGTGACCTGCAGGTGGATGTGAGCCTGTCTAAGTTGGAGGGGATTTCTCCACCACAGGAAATGGAATACAAATTTAGAATCTGCTTTCATGAGGTGACAATCTCTGGCAGATGTTCTTATCAAATGTGGCACTGCCTACTTCCAGCTTAAAACATGAGTTGATGACCCAGCATAACAGAGAATATATTCACCCAGGCCCAACACATAGGCTGGGACCCTGAACTTTCAGGTAGCATTTGGCTTTGAAGGTCATGAGATCTTAGTCTACAAATGATGAGCCCCCTCCCGTGAGGCATAGCAAACGGAGCCAAAGTGCAACCCAGTTAAGCACCAGATCAAGCTTCCCTTCTTCAGTAGGGTATGGTTTGAAAACTGTGCATAGCTTCTGTTTGAAGCCAGTGCAGAAAGGAAAGTCCATGAAACTCTCATTTCCAGTTAACTGCCAAGAAAAAGCCAAAGATAGAGATGAAGCTCAAGAGAGCTAGAGAGCCATCTGAAAAGAATGGTTACACCCTGCAACATCCTCATTATCTGATCTTGAAAACATCTCTGCGTGCATCCCAGCATGCAGCCAGCATCTGGGGGTGACAGTGACCCCTGGGCCCATAGGCAATCTGCACTGTCTTTGATATCTGTAATGTGAACCTCATTCTGTTGGGTTTGTGAAGCGGTGTCAACCCTGCAGAAGGAACCAACTGTGCCCTAACTCCCACTGTCCCCTGGGGCCCCTAGCATTCCCCATCTGCACCCCTCCTGTGGCTTCTGATCCTAGGGAGCCCTCCTGCCCTGTCCAACACTCACATGAAGTGCATATTTCTACTCCTGGGGCAACTTCTCCACAGAGAGTACATGACATGCCCACTCTCCAGGCACGGGGAGATCCTGTCAAAGTAGCAAATCAGTGATAAGGACATAAAGTGATGAATAGAATTTTAGATCCTGATGGTAGACAGTCTGCAAAATCCAAGGGAGAATGGAATTGGAGGGGCCCAGGGATCAGGATGTGGGCATGGAGCTTCCCTGCCAAGGGGGTGGGGGAAGTCACAGGCTGGGGGATGCACAGGATGATCCATGGGCCCTGTGCAGCTACTGGGTCACCCCCTTCTGCATCTCAGCTTTGGTTTGAGCTCTGTGATCGTCAAGATGTGCACAGTCTGTACTCTGGCTGGCAGAAGAAAGGACCCTTTGAAGACAATTGTAGACCCTTTGTGAGTGTAGGAAGGGGTAGACTGGACACCCAGTCCAAGAGGAGCTAAAACTGGAGTCGAGGGGTGTGCAAGGAGTGGGTGTGAGGGTTGTGGGCAGTCACAGTCATGGCAGAGGTGGCTCTGTCTGTGGGGTGAGTGCCTCCCTGGAGGTACAGCATTGGAGATATCAGAGATCCACATGAAAAGGAAAAGCTGGAAATGGCACTATGGTTCAAATGGTAGAGCATCAACCTTGAACAAAAGAGCTCAGGGACAGTACCCAGGACCTGAGTTCAAGCCTCATGACTGTAAAAGAAAAAGAACCAGGACTATGAGAGGGAACCTGGTACTCTCTTGGTCTAATCAGACACAAGAAGAGGCCGGGATAGGCTGTGGAAAAACACAGAGAACATCTTCCCCCAGCTCATCCTGTCCTGCATGCAGGGACAGCCATGTAACTAGGGCTACGGTGAGATCATCTTCACCCCTGTGCTGCCATCTGAATTGTAGGCCTCTGTCCTGGCATGGGGTGTCCTGATGGCTGAGCAGGTGCCCTAACCCTAGATTTAGAGCAGCCACTGACTGTGGTAGCTAAGGAGAGATCTGTTCCATAGCTATCAGGCCACCCAGCATGGGAGCCATAACCACTCCTCACCCAGGTAGAGGCCAATGGTTCTCCAGGTGCTACTGACATTGCGCCACCCCTAGCCCTGGGTACACGTGACATTACCTCCACAAGGAGCAGGACTAAGTGATGGATCAGGAAGCTGCCTATGGGCTTCAGATGATGGCCAGGCTGGCACTACAGATGGCCTCACTCTGTCACCACCTTCCCCTGCCTCCATCATTCCTCCATCATGCCTCTCTACCTCCCACCCATTAACCTGGAAACCAATGAACTGGGATCTCATCATTCCTCTCATCTCTTCACCCACCTTGCCATGTGTCCATCCCTCTGTCACTTCCACCCCACACACATCCCACCACCAGCCACCCTGTAGCTTATGAGGATTCCAGAGGAAGCTCTTGGTGAAGGGCTTTTGACCACAAAACAGTTACTATCACCCTCTCCGGCCTGATCCACCACAGAATAAGAACAGCCAAGCAGGCACACACTGCAGCAGAGTTGCTCTGCTGCCACCCTGATTTCTTCATGGCCAGGACTTGGCTCTCCTCAGCCTCCCAGCTCAGTAACCAGAACATTGTGCTTTCACAGAGCCATGGCTTCCAGTCTCCATGGACACAATGACATCAAGGTGATGCCAACTTCCCCATCTCTATATACTTCTAACTATGGGATGGGAGCTGAGGTTCTCTTCTGTGACTCCATCCGCTAAGAGGCTCATGCAGATTTCTATCCTTTGCTCATCATGGTGACTCTTTGGTTAACAAGTCACTGCTGGGCTTCCAGTTCACCACATATAGAACCCATACTCCAACACTTTTCTTAGAAGGACTGATGACTTTTAAATATTCTCTAGTTTTAAATTTCTAGTTCCTTCTCTCTTTCATTTATATATTTCCCTTCCTCACATACTTCCCTTTTTTACCTTCCTTCTTTCATTCCTGGCCATGAACTCAAGACCTGGAGCTTTTTCTTAGCTTTTCTTTGCTCAAGGTAGCACTCTAGCTCTTGAGCCACAGCTCTACTTCAATCTTTGTTCTTGCTCTAAACTGGGAGTATGAGTATCATGCATTTTTCCCTTTGCTGGGTTGGTTTTAAACCACAATACTAAGATCAGGATCCTGAATACGCCTCGGATTACAGGTATTATCTAATCAAAACAAATTCCTGATTTCTTTTTTAGACATAATTAGTTCTTTCAGGTGAGCCACCAGCCACTCATGCAAGAGCATTGCAGGATCCCAGCATTCATCTTGTCTCCAGTCTTATTCCATCCATCTCACAATGGTCATCTAAAACACCCTGCTGCATGCCTGAAGTCGCAAGGAACGTTCTCAACGCCATGAGAAGCCCCCTTAAGATCTGCCTCAGACATGCCCAGCCCCCATCCCACTTCCACATGTGCATTTGTTTAGGAGAAATTTCCTGAGTACATCATCATCTTTTCCTCACCATTCAAATTTCATCTTTGGAGTCATTTCTCCCAGACAAAGAGGAACATGATCCATGGTTTGATAGCAGCTCCAGCTTCATAGTCCCAGCCACCAACACCCCCCCATTACCCTGCCAGACACCTGAATTCAAGAACAATGTTTTCACTACCCCTGACTCTTATCAAATGTTTTAACTTATACAGTGCATTAAAATAATTTTACTAAATGGAATAAACACATGGCATCAAGCTTCAGAATCTTTGCACCTGAACTTTTAGTGAATCACAGACACACCAGCGTTTCTGTAGCCAACAGAAATCTTAGCTTTGAGATTTCAGCATTCCTGGTATCCAAGTTTGGATGTGCTAACACTGCCCTTAATGAGGCACTTCAACCACACAATCCCACAACAATCAATGTCATTTGACATTCACTGGTAGGTGGTGCTAGGAAAAAGACTGATGTGCCAACTCCATGCTGGCTTGACCTATGCCATCTTCAAGTGGGGCTCCTCTCTCCGTGACATCTTTTGTGTACTACCCCAGGAGGACCTTTACCTTGAGTCAAAATTATGAAGACTATCTCTACCAGCAAAGATTCCAGTGAGATGTGCCTACATGGATAAAGCTAAAATCTCACTAAAGTGAGGTTTTTGGCAGTGCTGGAGCCTGAACTCAGGGCCTGGGCACTAAGCATTTGTACTCAAGACTAGCCCTTTACCATTGGAGCACAAACTCCATTCCCAGCTGTTTTTATTTTTGGTAGTAAGAATCTATCAGACTTTCCTGTTCTAGGTGACTTGGAACTTCCATACTCAGATCTCAGCCTCCTGACCAGCCTGGATTAAAAGTGTGGATCAGCCATGCGCCACACCTGAGGACTTCAGCCAGCAAATTTTTTCCCAAAAATTGGAAGAGGAAGATGAGGGAGGGTTGGGCTCATCCTGCCCTGCATATGAAGGAGAGCATCAGCGCCTGAACTTCATTCCCTGTTGTAGGCTGCTGGAGGAAAAGGAAGCAAATAGGCACAGGCTGGCAGCAGATGCCACAGAACAACTTGTGACCAAGACTCCCAGAGCAGACCTCAGAATCGATGACAGAGTTGGATCTACCCAGTAACAGAGGCAGTGGTGACACCTGAAACTGCGCGTTTGAGCCTTTGCTGCTAGTAAACAGGGCCACCTATGTCTCAATGAGAAAGGTGAGATTTTGGTGGAGAAGGTGAGATTAAACATTATGTATCATGCAAGAAGACAGACTATAAGGGGTCTTTTATTATTCCAAGTGAAATTTTGGATTTCCTCTTCTGTTTCTTTAAAGAATGACATTCTGATCTTGATGAATATTGCACTGAATTTGTAGATAGTCCTTATCAAGATTGCCATTTTTACAATATTACTTCTTCCAAACCAGGAGCATAGGTTTTTGCATTTCCTCAGTTCTGCGTTAATTTCCTTCTCCAGGGTTTATAGTTCCATCAAAAAGGTGCTTTACATTCTAAGTTAATTCCTAGGTATTTTATTTTCTTTGATAGCAAAATGAGTTGCTATCCTGATTCTTGCCTCATTCCTCTCATTTGTTGGCCTATAGGAAGGCAGTTGACATTGAGGGTTAATTTTATACCCTGCTACCTTACCAAAGTTTTATATCAGCTCAAGCAGCTTTGGAGTAGAGTCTATAGGGTTCTTTAAATACAGAATCATGTCATCTGTAAGGAGAGAAAGTTTCAGTTCCTCTTTCCCTTTTCCTCCTCACTCCAGTTAGAATGGCCAAGATCCAGAAATCTAATAACGTATGCTGGAGGGGATGTGGCCAGGACGGATCACTACTACACTGCTGGTGGGATTGCAAACTCGTTCAACCACTATGGAAAGCACTATGGCAGTATCCCAAAAAGACTAAACATAGAGCTCCCCTGTGATCCAGCAATTTCACTACTTGCCAATCGGCCAGATAGGACATACTAAATTCACTAGAACAATAACATTTATCACAGCACTATTTACTATGGCAAAGGTATGGAACCAACCCAGATGCCCGTCAGTTGATGAGTAGATCAAATATGGTATTTTTACACAATGGAATTCTGTGCTTCTGTCAGAAAGAATGACATAGACGAATTTGTAAAGAAATAGAAAGACTGTAAAGTTTAGAAATTAGTTTCTGTCTCCTTCTCTCTCTCCTTCTCTATCTCTGTAAAATTTAGAAGTTCCCGTTTCTCTCTCTTTTCTCTTTCTCTCTCTCTTTCTGTCTCTCTCTGTCTGTCTCTCTCTGTCTGTCTGTCTGTCTGTCTCTCTCTCTCTCTCTCTCTCTCTCTCTCTCTCTCTCTCTCTCTCTCTCTCTCTCTCTCTCTCTCTCCTATCCTTAGACTTGAACTCAGGGCCTGAGCTACTTTTGCTCAAGGTTACCACTCTACCATTTGAACCACAGTGCTGCTTCTGGCTTGCTCTTTTCACGTAGTATTGAGGAATCTAACCCAGGCCTTCATCCTTGATAGGTTAGCACTCTACCACTAAGCCACACATTCAGCTTAGAGGTTTCTGACAAAGGTTTTCCTACATGCTATTATTTCTTCTGTGAGTGCTCTTAATGCTTGCTGAAGGTTGACTTTGTTTAGAAGACTTACCCTAATGCTCCCATATACAGAGATTCTATATATAGCTAAATGTTTTTCATTACTCAGAATTTCTCTATTGTGTATGTTCTGAAATGTACTGAAGACTGACTTCTGATTAAAAGTCATTGCACATTTGTTCTATTCATTAGTTTTCTTTTCTTCTATGGGAATCAGGTTTGTGATGAACACAGAAGTATGCCTTCCAGGTCAAACACTTTCCACATTTGTAATATTCATAAGGTTTTTCTCTCCTATGTGCATTTTATACTTAGTCATGCGTTCATGATGGATTTTTCATATTCTTATGTTCATACGATTTTTATCCTGTGTCTGTGTGGTATCATGCAAACTCAACTATGAGTTCTTCAAAAAAATTTCCCTTTCATTTTATTCATAGGATTCTATCCTGTGGGTGTTTAGTGATAAATCTTGACTTGTGCCTTCTGGGGAAAAGACTGAACATTTGCTACATTCATTAAGGGTTTTATCTTGTGTTGGTTCTGTGACACAAGCTGAGTTTTCTTCCACAGACTAAATAGTCTTTCCTATTTATTACATTGCTAAGGCTTCTCATATGTGTGAACTCTCTTACGCTTCCTGAAGGGTGAATACTGCACGAAAGACTTTCAACTTTGGTTATATTCCTAAGGTTTCTAATATGTGTGAATTCTGTTATGCCTCCTGTAATGTGACTTCCATCTGAAGGTCTTACCACATTTGATGCACTCGTACAGTTTCTCTCCTGTGTGTGGTCTCTGATGCAATTTGAGGGAAGACTTCCATTTGAAAGACATTCCACATCGGTTACATTCATAAGGTTTTTCTCCTGTTTGAATTGTCTTATGCATGTTGAGGTTTGGCTTCTGTGTGAAGGACTTTCCACATATGTTACACACATAAGGTGTTTCTCCTGAGTATATTCTCTGATGAACATGGAGTTTTGCCTTCCATTTGAAAGACTTTCCGCATTCACTACATGCATAAGTTTTCTCTCCTGTGTGTGTTCTATTATGCCCATCAAGATATGACTTCCACTTGAAGGTCTTTCCACATTTGTTGCACACATCAGGTTTCTCTCCTGTGTGTGTTCTTTGATGCAATTTGAGGGAAGATTTCTGTCTGAAAGACTTTACACATTGGTTACATTCATAAGGTTTCAGTCCTGTGTGTATTCTCTGATGAACACGAAGTTTTCCCTTCCCTTGGAAAGACTTTCCACATTCATTACACTTATAAGATTTATCTCCTGTGTGTGTTATTTGATGAACCCGAAGGTGTATCTTCTGGGTGAAAGACTTTTCACATTTGTTACATTCATAAGGTTTCTCTTCTGTGTGTCTTCTCTGGTGCAAAGTGAGGTATGATTTCAGTCTAAAAGTCTTCCCACATTTATCCCATTAATGATTTCTCTTCTGTGTGAGATCTCTGATGTGTGCTGAGAGCTGAATTCTGGGCAGAAATTTTCTTACGTTCCTCATATTCATAAGGTTTGTCTTCTCTTGGAGATCGAGGTTGGAGCGTCAGGTCTGACTTCTCAGAAATTAATTTTCACACTTGATGTACGCATCACATATCTGAGGATATTTGCTCTGAGGTATTGTAAGGCGTATTTCATTACTGAAAGATTTCTCACATTCACTACATGTATGAGGAGTCTCTCCTGTGTACATTTTCGGATGTGTAGTGATGGTCGGCGTTAAGTACAATATTTTTCATCACACAGTACATTTAGCAGTTTTCCTCCCTCCCTGAAGAATTTCTTGGGCAGGGAGAACAGAATTATGATACTGCAGATCTTTTGGACTGTCACAATCATGAATAAAATGCTCTGAATATCCGATGGATTTTTTAAGAACAGGAGACATACGAGATCTATATGCAGCATGCATCTCATCAGGCTTAGGAGACAGAAGCATGTTCTGACACTTAATGAACTCCTCAGTCCTCACCCCTAAGTTGTTACCGTTATTACTAATCAGCTCTGGATTATGTGTAGAGCTCAAATTTAAAGTTGTTGCAAATCTCACATTTTCCTCCACTTCGATACTACTTGCAACTGCTACTTCACAAAGACATTCATGTGGACTTTCCTGGCAGGTTTTGAACACATTTTCCATTACCTGGACATCTAAAATGAGTCATAGAAAAAAAGACACTAACATACATGAGATACAAATATTCCTTACTGTAAAGGTAATGACTTTACTTTCCCATCCTAAGTGTTAGATATTTTAAAATATAAAAGTGGAAATTGATTTGTGAAATATATGCTTTTCTCCCTAACATATTAAGAAAATGATATTTTACAATGACCAATAATGTTTTTCTGTGTTTTAGTTCTCTTTTCTTTGTATTTTTTTAATTGTAATTAGTAAAAGGGTTACAAGATATTGGCCAGATAGAAGGTGCATTAATTCACATTCATTGATACCCTTTCACATGTCTTGGTACCCGTATCCCTCCCCCCCCACACCCCCCACCCGTCTTGATTTTCCCCCCTTCCCTATCAAATTTCAAATATCCAAATACAAATAAATTCAATAAATCAGATGACAAAGTGAGATACTATACCAATATGAGATAACCAAGGGACAGCAAAGGAGTGCTCCAGTGGTGCAATCGGTTAGAGTGCGGTACTTATTTAATAGTTCTCTTTTTATATCACAGGAAATATTTATTGAAATTACCCATCCATGTATTGCTACAGTTTTAAGCTGAGTACTACCTATAATATACCTGCAGCTGTTTTTTTTCAAATACTGTTTTGTTTATACATTGAGGTATAGCTGCCTTTCTTTTATTTTTGAGAAATAATCTAAATATTGTGCTGTTTTGCATCTTTTTAAAACTTTCTTTTCTTTTCTTTTCTTTTTTTTGTAGTTCATAGGCCTCGGCCCTGTCCCTGAACACTTCAGCAGAACACTATAACCCCTATCCTTGAGCTACAGCCCCACTTCCTCTTTTCAAGAGTTAACTACAGATAAGAGTCTCAGGTCCTGAGTAGCAGATAGGATTACCTTACCCAGTTTCAATGCTGTTTGCTTATTAACCATTAAGTGAGGAACACGAATTTTTCTAGATTCAGCGGCCACAAGTTTGGTGTATATGTCTGTTGGCTTTGATCCAAGCAAGAACGATTCTTGAGAGTAAGGACTTACACCTATATTCCTTCAGTTACAACTTCTCACTAAAGTCTCAATTTAGGTATTTGTGGGAATTTTGAAATTTATTTCTTTCCATTTGAAGTCTTATAAAAATTCCTTTTCTAACACTCCTGTCCCTTAGATCCATGGAAGACCAGAAAATCCCCAGCTCATTGTCTAGTTAATTTTCTTATGTTGATTGAAACTTTGTTGTTTTTTTCCCCTTCCATTCCTGGGTTTGAACTTAGGACCTAACCACTGTCCTTGGGTTTTCTCAAGACTAGAACCCTACCAATGAAGTCATTACTTCTGGCTTTTTCTATGTATGTGGTAATAAGGAATCAAACCTGTGTCTTTGTGCATGCTAGGCAAGCGCTCTACCACTAGGCTCAATTTCTGGTGGAAAGGTCTGGTTCTGAATACCAGTCTCTTCCTACCAGCAAAAAGATATTATCCTTATCAGAGTATAATGCTCTGACTTAGTCCTTGTTTGCTCAATCATTTATAGTCTTAGTTTTAAAGAAATGAAATATCTTTCTTTCTTTCTTTCTTTCTTTCTTTCCTTCCTTCCTTCCTTCCTTCCTTCCTTCCCTCTTTCTTCCCTCTTCTTTCTTTCTTTCTTTCTTTCTTTCTTTCTTTCTTTCTTTCTTTCTTTCTTTCTTTCTTGTTTTGCAGTCATGGGACTTGAATTCTAGACCTGGCTGTTCTTCCTGAGCTCTTCAGCTCAAGGCTACTGCCCTATGTCTTTAGAGTCAACCCCACTTCCCATTTTCTATTGGTTCATTGGAGAGAAGAGTCTAAGGTGTTTTTGTGATAGGTCAGTCTTTGAACCTTGATCCTCAGATCTCAGCCTCCTAAGTAGCTAGGATTACAGGCATGAGCCACGGGCTCATGGCTTTCTCATTTTATTTTGTTTCACAGTGATTTCTACAGAGAAATCTAACTTTAACTCTACTGCCACATAGAATTCATCATATCACCCTATGATTCTTGGTGCCGGGGGTTTGGGCTAGCATGCACAAAGACCTGGTTCAGTTCCTTGGTACTACATACAAAGAAAAAGCCAGAAGTGGTGCTATGACTCAAGAAGTAGAGAGCTAGCCTTGAGAAAACCCAAGGACCATGCTCAGGCCCTGAGACCAAGCATAGGATTGGGAAAATAGAATGATTCTTGATTCATTCACAAAGAATTCCATAGGTTCCACACAGGATTTAGGGTAACTAAGAATATTATTGCTCAGTACATCACAACATGAACTTACCAATGGGGCTCAGGCTCCAACATCAATATGAAAATGAATTCACTCTGGTCAGAGGAATTTCCTATCCAGAGTTCTGCACAGTGGTCTAGCTTGTCAATTAATACAGGTTTGGGAACACAGGGCCCTGTAAATTAGAAACAGTAGAGAATTATTGCTTATGCTGTGTCATCATTTCTTTAAGTTCACAGACATCCTACTCACAAGTTACCTATTAAATATTTTTTCTCATTTCTCACTGGCTCCATGGTTGACTTTTCCCCAGCTCTGGATTCATTTTGTATGGCATAAACTTAGCTGTCTTGCTCAAGGCTAGAAAAATACCAGTTTGAGTCCCAGCTCCACTTACATGCATAGGTCTTCATGCATGCTAGGCAAGCACTCAACCACTAAGTCAAACTCTTGACACTCCACTAACATTTTTGAGGGGTTACTTGGAGTTATAGAGTTTCATGGCAATTTTTATGCCATTGCTGGCTTCAAATTAGAATTCTTAGATTTCTTCCTCCTGAATATTTTAAGATTACAGGCATGAAACATTGCACCTAGTGCCAGGTTTCCATTATAAACTCACTGTTTAGTGATTTGTAGATCCTATTTCCAATAATGACATATATTCTATTCTGGATGGTTTATCCACTTACAATTACTGTGTAAGTTTGGAATGTCGTCTCCATTAGAGGAAACATAATTTAGAACTGTTGTCAAAGTATCCTGAAGGTATCCTGAAAAATGAGTACAAAATTACCTTAGGTTTTCTTTAGAAAGTAATGATACTTCTCAGGGCCTGGAATCTTTCATTTAAATAGTATTGAAAGTTTAATAACATTCACGTATCTGCAAAATAACAAGGCACTTTGCCTTGCAAGTGAATTTGACTTTTGCTCACCTAAGGACACCAGGTTGCTGTAGGTCTCCAGCATTACATCTCTGTACAGGGTTCTCTGAGCATTGTCCAGATGCTGCCACTCCTCCCAGCTGAAATCCACAGCTACATCATCAAATGACCCCAGCTTCTGGAATGGCACATTTTCATCAAGTAATTAGCACTGAGTTATAAACACACCATGTCTGGAATTTTATTCTTTTTTTGTTGGAATTGTATTCCTTTACTTAAATGTTTAGACTTACATGAAATATTGACCTGAAAAGCTTAGGGATGGTGCCTAGGCCCAGAGTTCAAGTCCCAAAACCCACAAAAAAATAAAAAGGCAAGCCAGGTGTTGGTGGCTCACGCCTGTCATCCTAGCTACTCAGGAGACTGAGATCTGATGACCATGGTTCAAAGCCAGCCTAGCACAAAATTCCATGAGACTCCTTTCCAATTAACCACCATAAAATGTTTAATGGCTTGTGGCATATCATGGTAGAGCAATTGTGGTATCGAAAAAATAAGTCGGGGGAGTAGATTTAGGTTATAAATGGAATTATTCCATTGAAAAGGAACTACATTATATGATGACACATGCTGGTACTGTGAGAATATTGCAAAATCTTAGGGTATCAAGTAATAATACTGTGAAGTACACCCAGAATGTTAATGTTCTATGGCTGGCATAATAATCACTTGGGGAAGAAACTTTTTTTTCTTTTTTTTGGCTGGGGGATTTGTAAGGCTTGAACTCAGGGCCTGGGCACTGTCCTGAGCTCTTCAACTCAAGGCTATCACCCTACCTATGAAGCCACAGTGCCATTTCCCACATTCTAGTGGTTAACTGTAGATGAGAGTCTCATAGACTTTCTAATGCCCATGCTGGCTTTGAACCAAATCTTTAGATATCAGCCTGATATCTGAGTAGCTAGGATTACAGGTAGAAGTCACTGCACCTGGCAAGAAATTTATTTCTTGCTGTTGTATACTACAAATTTACTGTATGTTTTACTTTTTCAAAAAGTCTGAGGAAGACCTTTGTTCTGTATATAATGAGAAGAGGGGTAGGGAGCTGTCAGCAGAAGAACTGAGGGGCAATACTCAGGGTAGGACAATAGCCTTAAACTAAAGAGCTCACTGCCCAAGGTCCAAGCCCCATGACTTTCCCCACTACCCAAAAAAAAGGGAAAAAAATTGGAGATTGGAGAGGATTTTCTAAAAAGAATATATAGAAATAGTAGCTCAAAATGTAGAAAGAAGTTCAATATTAACAGTCATGAGAAAAATTAAAATTATAATGAAATCATTACTTTAAATATGTTAATATAAATATAGTTTTAAACAAAAAGATCCACATACACACACACACAAACACACTCACACACATACAAAAAAACAACTTTCAAAGTCTAACTATTACTGGGAAGGTAGTGAGAAGAAGTGGAACTTTGGAATAGGTCTGCAAGGAATATAAAACAATCAAAAATTGCGTGGAGAGTGCTAAAAAAGTACTAAATATAGAATTACATAGAAATATGGTCCAACACTTCTATTTCTAGATTTGTACCTAATGGAAGAGAAAGCAGAGACTAGAACAAATATGTGGAGAATCCATTCACAACTATTAATAATAATCCAAAGATAGAAATATGCAAAACAATGCATTGAAAAGGAAGAACATTTTACTATATTTTACAGATGAATCTTGATTACATTAAACTAAAAATACAGCAGTCATAAAGGAAGAGCTAGCGTATGTTTTCCCTTCCAGAGCTTCCAAGGATCAACAAACCCTTAGAGCCAAAAAGCAGGATGGTTCCAGAGAATGGAGTAGAGAGGAACAGGAGCTGAATGTTTAATGATTATACATGGAAGATGAAAATTGCTCTAGATGGGTAGAATGAAGAGAGAACTGTACCCTAAACAATGGTTATGTAGCCACACAGGATGGGACACACCTATACTCCCTGATCTTGGGAAACTCAAGAAAGATTTCTAGCCAACCTGGATGCATGGAAAGATCTATCATAAAAACTAATGTGGAGGGGCTGGGAGTTTGGCATAGTTGTAGAGTGCTTGTATGAAGACGAAGGTTCAATTCCGCAGTACCACATACACAGAAAAAACCAGAAGTAGTGCTGTGGCTCAAGTAGAAGATCACTAGGCTTGAGGAAAGCTGAAGGACAGTGCTCAGACCGAGTTCCAGCAAAAGGGCTTGTTTAAAAAAAATCCAGAAAGCTGAGCATGATGGGGTGGTGGCTCACTTCTATAATCCTAGCTACTCAGGAGGCTGAGATCTGAGGATCAAGGTTTAAAGCCATCCTGGCACAAAAAGACCTGAGACTCTTATCTCCAATTTACTTTTAGAAAATGGGAAGTGGGGCTTGGCTCCAGGGTAAGGTGGTAGCCTGGAGCTGAAGAGCTCATGGATAGTGCCCAGGCTGAGTTCAAGATCTATGACCCACCAAAAAAAAAACAAAAATCAAAAAATAATATGGAAAAATTTGGATTCTGTGAATTTTATCAGGCATATAAATGTTTTTTTGCTGTTGAAATAAATTGTTTGGAAATATTTTAAAAGTTTTTACCTAGAAATGTACACTACAAATGGAATTAATAACAAACACAAAATATGAAAAAGATACAAATTATCACAATATGGGTATCCTGCTTCTGTATCTTTCACTGACTCCTGTTCAAATGAGTCACATATTCTGAATCATTTCTCCCAGTCGATATATGCCACACATGTTAGCTTGTACTGAACTTCTTGGAAAATCAAAAGCAAATACTAAGCAAATGTGTGTTAGCTTTTGTCAACAGTGATATTTCAAATATAAATCCCTACTCATTGCATTATTTAATATCAATGCCGGAATCTAACTTACACTGGCAGAATCTTCAATCTTTTGAGAATCTTCAAAAGGGTGTGTAAATATTTAGGATCGTTATGTCTTCCTGGAGGAAAGATCCCGTTAGTGGTATATAGTAACCTTATTTGTCTTTTCTTACTAATTTTAGTTTGAAGTCTATTTTATCTGATATGAGGATGTCAACTCCAGCCTGTTTATGGGGGCAGGTAGCTTGATAGAGTTTATTCCAACCTCTCACTTTCAAAAGATGATTGTTTTGGGGTAAGATATGTCTCTTGAAGACAGCAGAACGATGGCTCTTGCTTTTTGATCCAACTAGACAGCCTATGCCATTTAATTGGAGAGTTAAGTCCATTGATATTGAGAGTTAGGATTGAGAGATATCTATTAGTTCCTACCATTTTTAAAAGCTTTTAGTAGGGCCTGTGTCTTGACAGTTCTTGTGGTCCTTAGATGGTATGCTGTTTAGGTGCCATTTCTTTCCCTATAATGCATTTATTTTGGTTTTCTATGTATAGAGCATCTTTGAGAATTCTCTGTAGTGTTGGTTTTTTTTCGACATATTGTTGCAGCTATTCCCTGGAATGGAATGTTTTTATTGTTCCCTCAGTTATGAATGAGAGCTCAGCTGGCTACAGTATTCTTGGTTGGTAGTTATTTGATTTAAGGGCATGACATATATGCTTCCAGTCACTTCGTGCTTGCATGGTCTCTGCTGAGAAATCTGGGGTTATTCTGATTGGTTTGCCTTTTTAGGTTACTGATCCCTTTTCCCTGGCTGCCTTTAGGATCTTTCCTTTCGTTTCTATTGATCCAGTACGGATCACAATGTGGCGGTGGCATGTTCTGTTCTGGTCAGGTGTGTTTGGGGTTCTAAAAGCTTCTCGTATCTGGATGGGCCTGCCCTTCTGGATATTTGGGAAATTCTCTGAGATGATTCCCTGAAGTATATTTCCAATACCATTGACCTCTTTCTCCACGCCCTCCTCAATACCAACTAGCCTTAAATTAGGCTTCCTAATTGCATCTTGGACCTCGTGAAGCGCTCTCTCATATTTCCTAGATTTGGATTGACTCAATTTCTGTTCTTTCTCTATAATAACTAAATTATCTTCAGCCCCGGAAATTCTCTCCTCTGCATTGTCTAACCTGCTATCAAAGCTATCTACTTTATTTTTCATCTCCCTTGCTTCTAATTGTTCATTTTTGATGCCTGGCATCTCCTGATTTTGATCATGTATGGATTTCTTTATCTCCTTGATTTCCTTTTGAGTGGTTAACTCAGTAGCTTTATTTTCTTTGGACATTTGCTGGAGTTTGGTCACGTTTTTATTTGTGGATTCTATGAATTCATCCATCTTTCTTTGAAAAACCTTTATTATGGCCTCCTTTATGGCTTCTTCTTTTTCACTTATCACCTTGTTTTTACTTTCCTCTTGTTCAGCTATGGCTTCCTCCATTATCTCTTTCTTTATATTTTCACGTTTTCCATTAATGATGTTTATCAATTGCATTTGTGTAGCACTTGGAAGACTCTGGTCTAGGTTTGCCAGTGACTGTTCCATTGTCTGTTTGCATTGGGTGGGTGATGTTGATTCTTGATTTGACATTTTTCTTGAGTTTCTTGTTCTGCCAATTTGAAAATGGGAGCAAGATTACTACTAAATACGATTATAGTTTTTCAGGTATAACCAACCTAGACCTCTGTAGCTGGCAGACACTAGATGTTCACAAGTTTTAATTGGTATTATCACTCTTTCTTTTTCTGCACTTACAGACCAGTCTAACACAACCACTGATAAGCGATTTATACCCAAAACAATAAGCCTCTCAATCCAATCTCTATTGTCTTTAAGTCCCTCAGAGCCTAGCATATTTGAGTACAAAGTTTGGAAAGTATTAGAATAAAACATATGTGTTGCTGAACGACTAGCTCTTAGCCCAACCAGTGGCCTCACAGTGGACCATGGGATGGATCTGTTTTTTTTGTCTACGTTGAGGGAAAGGGGTATTTCACAAGATGCAGAAGCGAAGATTTCAGAAGCAAATGCTGTGAGTGAATTAGCTCATAAAAAGCATTTTTATTTTTTTTTATCTTTCTGCTAATCTTGGGGCTTGAATTCAGGGCCTGAGCACTGTCCTCGGGTTTTCTCAAGTCTAGCCCGCTGCCACTTGAGCCACAGTGCCACATCTAGATTTTCTGTCTATGTGATACTGAGCAATCAAACCCAGATCTTCATGGATGCTAGGCAAGCACTCTACCACTATGCCAAACTCTCAACCCAGACATAGTAATTATAAAGTCATCATCATCATCATATCCAAATATCTATTCTCCTACAAAGAATGAACACTTAACTGGGTCTAATGCTTTTTTTTAATTTCACTAATTCTTCTGTGTTTTTCCCTCTTGCATTTTTTACACTTTACAGCAAAGCTAATCATCAGGAAAAAATTGATTATGATACAGAAACCTAATAATATCCTAGTAGATTGACGTCAAAAATATGTGCAAGATGCCCTGTGTGTTTCACCTAGTGGTAGAGTACTTGGCTACCAAGCAAAAAGGCTCAGGTTTGATTCCTCATTACCACATACATAGAAAACGCTGCAAGTGGTACTGTGGCTCGGTGGGACAGCTAAAGCCTAAAGAAAGCCCAAGAACAATGTTGACACTCTGAAGTCAAGTCCCAAGACTAGCAAAAACAAAAAAAAATTCGACAAGGGGTAAAATGCAGGCAGAGAAGGCACTGTGAAGCAAATGTTTTGTTAAGGATGAGGGCAATATTGACCCTTAAGTTTGGATCTTACCTAAGAAAGGCTCCTTGAGCCTGAGACCAGACTTGTAGTGGGGCCTAGTGGAAGACATTGGGATTGGACTAATAAGGTGTGCTGTTTAATACATCCACATGTATATTGTGAGATTGGAGGAGATATTCAGCCTGCAGTATGTCTCTGGTCAGGTCTTTTGTGAGCAAGGATCTTTGGTCATTGGGCCCTGAAAGGTGACCCTGCCTCCCTCACAATGGAACAGAATATGGAACCCTGGTAACCAAGCCACTGTAACTAACAACCAGCTCAAGCCAGCTCACTTGGCCTGTGGCTCAGGAGGAAGAAAGATGTTGCTGTGCTGTTGCCAAAGGTCAGGAAACTCGAGTCTCAGGGATGGAAGTTGTGGATGTCTTACTCGAAGATGTACATGCTAGATCATTGCCAAGCCACAAATCCAGTATAACAGAACTTTCTCTAAGAAGAAGGCCAGGAAAATCCAGGGTAACCAGATGAGGTAAATTTCTAAGAAGAAATGTATTTGACCCCATCATCCTCCCTACACACTACAACTTTCTTTTTTTTCATTTTTTTTATTGTAATTAGTAAAAGGGTTAGATGATATTTGCCAGATAGAAGGTGCATTAATTCACATACATTGATACCCTTTCACATGTCTTGGTACCCATTTTCCTCCAACCCCACACCCCCCACCCGTCTTGGTTTTCCCCCCTTCCCTATCAAATTTCAAATATCCAAATACAAATAAATTCAATATATAAGATAAAGTGAGCTACTATACCAATATGGGATAACCAAGGGACAGCAAACGAGATGAGAGACAACATAGTACATTAAGGACAACAATCATTCATTATATAGCTTTTGTGTCAATATCCTGGATGTCCTTTCAATTAGCTTCACATTATATGGCCTTATATATGGCCTTTTGCTCTATTGACAATCTCTGCTAGTAGAGCCCAAGGTTTCTACTGATTATGACGAATGAAGGAAACCACTGAGCCTAAGTTCCTTTGAGTCTGTCTTACTTCACTTAATATGATTTGTTCTAAGTCTTTCCATTTCCTAACAAATGGGGCGATGCCATTCTTTCTGACAGCAGCATAGAATTCCATTGTGTACAAATACCACAACTTGTTGATCCACTCATCAACTGAGGGACATCTGGGTTGGTTCCATATCTTTGCTATGGTGAATAGTGCTGCAATGAACATTGTTGTGCTAGTGGGTTTAGTATGCCCTTGTTTCTGGATTGTTGGGTAAATGCCAAGTAGTGGAATTGCTGGGTCATAGGGGAGTTCTATGTTTAGCCTTTTTAGGCACTGCCACACTGCTTTCCATAGTGGTTGAATGAGTTTGCACTCCCACCAACAGTGTAGTAGTGATCCGTCCTGGCCGCATCCCCTCCAGGATCTGTTGTCATTCGTTTTCCTGATCCTGGCCATTCTAACTGGAGGGAGGTGGAATCTTAGAATTGTTTTGATTTGCATTTCTTTTATGACCAGAGATGTGGAGCATTTCTTCATGTGTCTATAGGCCATTTTTGTTTCTTCTTCAGAGAAGACTCTCTTTAAGTCTTTGGCCCATTTTTAATGGGATGGGTGTTACTTTGGAGGTTAGTTTTGGAGTGATTCAATTTTTTGAGTTGGTGATATATTTTAGATATGAGGCCTTTGTCCGTTGTTTGGTTGGTGAAGATCTTCTCCCACTCTGTAGGCTTCCTGATTAGTTTACTAGCTATATCCGTTGCCATACAAAAGCTCTGCAGTTTAATGCAGTCCCACTTATCCAGCCTTTCTCTGATTTGTTGTGATTCTTGGTCCTTATTAAGAAAGTTTTGACCTGTGCCAAGGAGGCCTAGTGTATCTCCTATTCCTTCCTGTAAACTTTTCAGTGTGTCAGCTTTTACCTCCACGTCTTTGATCCATTTGGAGTTAATTCTAGTGCAAGGGGACAAAGAAGGATCCAACTTTAGTTTTCTGCAGGTGTTTAACCAGTTCTGCCAGCACAACTTGTTGAAGAGGCTATCTTTCTTCCATTCTATTTTTTTGGCTCCCTGGTCAAAGATTAGGTGGCCATAGGTCTGTGGTTTAATATCTGGGTCCGCAGTTCTACTCCATTGGACTTCAGGCCTGTTCTTGTGCCAGTACCAAGCTGTTTTGAGAATTATAGCTCTGTAATAGAGCCTTAAGTTTGGAATTGAAATTCCTTCAGCGCTGTTCTTTCTGCTAAGAAGTGTTTTTGCTATACGGGGTCTTTTATTATTCCATATGAAATTTTGAATTGCCTCTTCTATTTCTTTAAAGAATGACATTGGGATGTTGATTGGTATTACATTGATTTTGTAGATAGCCCTTGGCAAGATTGTCATTTTCACAATGTTGATTCTTCCAATCCAGGAGCATGGGAGGTTTTTCCATTTCCTTAGTTCTGCTTTAATTTCCTTTTTTATGGTTTTAAAGTTTTCATCTAAACGGTCCTTTACATTCTTAGTTAAGCTAATTCCTAGGTACTTTATTTTCTTTGAGGCTACTGTGAAAGGAGTTTCTTTCCTGATTATTGCCTCGTTCCTCTCAGTGTTGGCGTAAAGGGAGGCAGTTGATTTGTGAGGGTTGATTTTATGGACTGCTACCCTTCCAAAGCTTTGAATCAGCACAAGGAGCTTGGGAGTAGGGTCTATAGGATTCTTTAAATACAGAATCATGTCATCTGCAAAGAGGGATAGTTTTATTTCCTCTTTCCCTACTTGGATCCCCTTTATGCTTGTTTCTTGCCTTATTGCACTGCCTAGGCGTTCTAGTACTATGTTAAAAAGAGTGGAGAGAATGGGCATCCTGAATGCTAACCCTTAGCACTTTTATGCAAAGCTTAGGCCTGTGGCATTTTAAGCACAATTCAACGTTCTGTTTTTTGCTGGTTAATTAGAGGTAAAAGTCTTATGGAATTTATTGCATGGCTGATTTTGACCTGGAATCCTCAGGTCTCAGCTTATCTTGAGTAGCTATGATTACAGTACTTTTACAACCTGTATGCTCATACACATCGCTTCTGATCCAAACACTCATTGTTCAATTTAACTAACAAGATGTGAGGAAAGATGATTGACTGTAATTTACTAGATGGGCTTCTAGTGACTATATATTTCCACTTCCACTCTGAAGCCAGGGAAATGTTTCTGGTACATGTTTCAACTATCTCCCAAAGAGGAAATAATGTGTGAGTACGTTTGCTAGTATTTCAGATAGGAGATGGACTTTGGTGTTTGGAACCTGTTGGGCAGAGTGTATCAGCTGGGCTGTGATAACAGAGATGATGTTTCAGACAGGAATATTTTCATCCCAGACAGACTTAATCCAGATCCTTGGATTTCAGGCCTTGAGTAGATAGAATTACAAGTGTGAGCTGCCACCACCACCTAGTTCATTTTGGAAACCTTAATTGCTTCTCATTTGTTCCTTTCCTTTTTTGGAAGATTGATCTAAGCTGGCTGATTCTGCATCACAATGAAGTGATTGGCCTCAGGAATTGCAAATATTTGTTTCATCAGCACAGAATGAATGAAGTTGATCTAAACCCAATAGTATTTTCCTTCTGATAAATAGGGAACTTACTTATATCATTTTTCCTTGCCTTTGCTTTCCCAAAGCAAGCAACATGTTTCTTAAAAACTATACTTCATGAGAATATTATAATTAGAAGCTATCTTCTGCACACTTCAGAATAGTCCATGCATTTATAAACTTATATTACAATATTAGGTAGAAGAATGGTGACTGTTAGTTTCATAACTATTTCATATGTTTTACTCTTTAAGGCTCATTAACTCAAGAAGGTATTAAATACATTTAGATGATAGTAGAACATAGCTGCTGCTGATTTGATGTGTGTGCAAATGATACACAGATTTATTAGGAATACTCAAAAGTTTTCTTCAAATTTTCAGTAGTAGACTGCTATGCTAACTGGAAGGTGATAGTAATGATGCTGAAATTCTATGAATCAGCTATGAAGCAGAATTTCAGGGGAGAGTATTTGCTAGGGACTTAATTTCTAAGACGCATATCAAGAATATTGAACTATAACAGTAAATGATGGAGGACTCAGCGTCACATTTTGTTTGTTTTATGCAAGTCTTGGGACTTGAACCCAGGGCCTGGGAACTGTCCTTAAATGTTTTTTATTTTTTTGCTTCAGGCTAGTGTTCTACCACTTGATCCACAGATCCACCTCCAGATTTTTGGTAATGAACTGTAAATCAGAATATCATGCAATTTGTTTGGGCTGGATTCAAACCTGATTCTCTGTAGATAGGATTCCAAGTGTGAGCGCACAGAGCCTGGCTAGTATCATTCATCATTCAAGTTATGGGACTGCAATTCTGCACCTGGGTCTTGTCACTGAGCTTTTCAGCTCAAGACTACTGCCCTATCCCTTGAGCCATAGGGCCACTTCTGGGTTTCTGGTGGTTAATTGCAGATAAGAGTCACATGGACTTCAGTGCCCAGGCTGACTTTGAACTGCTATCCTTGGATCCCAGCCTCTTGAGTAGCTACATTTACAAGTGTGAGCCACCACACCCGGCTAAATTATTTTTTAAGTTAATTTCTTTTGTTAAGTCAATATATAGTTGGCATACGGTTACATAAGTAATGAACACATTTCTTAAGAAAATTGTTATCCCCTCCCTCCTTTTTCTCTGTTTTCCTACCCTCAGCCCCCTCTCTACCCAGATTGTTCAGTTCATTTCCGTTTAGTGTCTTCCAAGTATCACTGTTCAATTGGTTCACCCATTTTCCTTTGTTTTTTTTTTTTTACCATTTTATTATACCCTCTCCATTCCCAAAATCACATAAACCTATGTACAAGACACAGGGTAGCCGAATTCAACACAGTGACTACAGAGCATAAAACTAAAGGGAAAAAGAAGAAAAGAGGTAAAAAGCAAAGAAAATGAAAGAACATCATACAGTACCTTAGAAGCAACAACACTGAAAAAACAACATAAAACATTGGGCTGAAAATGAAGCTTGCCTAGCATGTATGAAACCCTGGATTCCATTCCTCAGCACCACATAAACAAAAACTGGAAGTGCCACTGTGACTCAGCTGGTAGATTTCTAACGTTCAGCACAGAGTGTCTCCAAGTGACAAAAATCTGTCACATTTAAGTCAGGCTTCAAAACTTTGCTAGGAACCACTTACATGATTTGGAAGAAAGTCCAATTTTCAAAAAATCACTAGCCAGGCGCTGGAGGGTCATAATTGTCATTCTACTAGCCAGGGAGAAGGTGTTTCAAAGCCTTTCCAAGCAAAAAACGAAAACAAAAAAAAAACTGTAAGATTCTACTCTCCACTTATCCACCCAATAATAAGTGGAGTTGTGGCTAAAACTGGTACAGCATTAGCCTTGAGGAAAAAGAACTAAGAGACCTTGCCCAGGTCCAAAGTTCAAGCTCCCCACCAAGAAAGAAAAAAAAGGAGTCCAGATACCTTAGTTTCAAAAGTATATCTGGATATCTTAGTAGATTTTTCTGATCTTTCCTCATTCATCTCATGGAACCACATAATCTTGATCCTGATCTGACTAAGAGCCTGAATTGTGCTTAATAAATTCATTCCACATATTCCAGTAGAATCTTGACAGCTAACAGCCAGCCACTTACCAATGCTTTATTCTACGTTTAGGCCAGTATGTCTTCATACCATCTACAGAGTCAACTATATCATCTTTCCAGAAGTATCATTGAGTGTAGAACACTCAGAACTAAAATAATTGCATAAAGATGTAATAAAACCCATTGATTCATTAAGAAAATTTCTGTACCACTTAGAGCAAGTACATTAGTGGTATTTACCTCTAGCCTCTTTTTTAAAAAATTTATTAACATTGAATTTTACATCATATTTCAAATGTCATGTTTAACCAACAAGTATTCAAGAAGGGAATCGCTATACAATCACTGGCACATAGATTTTAGAATATAGTAAAAATTAAGCTGAGTCTTTGTATGTCATAGATACAGATTAATCTATAATAAAACACATGTCTATAGAGTGTATAGTCTATCCTAGATTTTTATGTCTATGTAGTTATGTTTATATCTCCAAAATTATGTCCAGAACTTTGGGTATCAACTATTCAATCATCGCTCTACTACTGTTTGAAACTAATATCCATATATTAAGGATACCATGTACCTTTTGTTCCTTGGTCTTGACTTATCTCACTCAACAGGATTCACTCTAATTTCATCCACTACCCCAAAAATGCCATTATTATTTTTTTCTGTGCAGATCTTCTTTTAATGTATTTATTTTTATTGTAATTTATAGAAGGGTTACATTATATTCACCAGATAGAAGGTGCATTACTTCTCAAACTTTGATACCCCATGTAATGATATGGTCCCCATTTCCCTTCCCCTACCCCCACTCATGTTCATTTCCCCCCTTCCCTATCCAATTTCAAATAACCAATTAGGCACATATGAAATATATCAGAAAACAAGGTGAAATATTGTAACAATATGATATAACCAAGGGATAGCAAAAGAGATAAGAGATCACATAGTTCATTAAGGACAACAATCACTCATTATATGAGTTTTGTTTCTTTATCTTGGAGGTCCTTACATTTAGTGTCATACTATTTGTCACGATGTCTCTAGATTTTGTTCTATTGTAAATCTCTGGTAGCAGAGCCCAAGGTTTCTACTGAATTTGACAAATGAGGGAGACTCTTGGGCCTATGTTCCTTTGAGTTTGGCTTACTTCACTTAATATGATTTTTTTCCTTTTCATCCACTTCCCCGAGAATGCCATTATTTTATCTTGTCGGTTGGCTATGTATCATTCCATTGTGTGTGTGTGTGTGTGTGTGTGTGTGTGTGTGTCACATTTTTTGTAGTAGGCCATCTGGTTGATTCCATCATCCAGCCTCATTTTCTACAGATATTTTTATAGTCTCTTTTTTATTTTCAGGGTAATGTATAGAGGGGTTACGATTACATTTACAGGTAGTGGACTGCATTACTTCTCACACATTTATTCCACTCCATATGTTTTTGTCCCCAGTTCCTTCTCCCCTCCCCTTCCCAATCATCTTGTTTCCCCCCTTCCCTTTCCTATTTGACATAAACAAATAAACATATATACAATATGCCAGGGAAAAAATCAGATACAGTAACAATCTGACATTAACCAAAGGGCAAAATAAGAGATGAGAAATAACATAGTAGATTAAGGACAAAAATCACACAAGATTAAGAGCAACGATGACACAAGATATAGCTCTTGTTCCCATATCCTAGAGATCCTTTCATTTAGTCTCATCCTATATGACCTTATATACCTAGGTTTTTGAGTTATTGTAATCCTCTGCTAGGAGAGTCCTAGATGTGAACTAATTATTACAAATGAGGGAAACCATTGAGCTTATGTTTCTTTGGGTCTGGCTTGCTTCACTTAATATGAATTTTTCCAACTCTTTCCATTTCCTTACAAATGGGGCGATGTCTTTCCTTCTGATGGCAGCATAGCATTCCATTGTGTATAAGTACCACATCTTCTTGATTCAGTCATCTATTGAGTGGCATCTGGGTTGGTTTCATAGCTTTGCTATGGTAAATAGTGCTGCAATGAGCATCATTGTGCTAGTGGCTTTAGTATGTCCTCTTTTCTGGAAAATTGGGAATGGAAGCCATCATGCTGGCTCACAACTTAATTTCAGCTACTTAGGAGGCTCAGGGCTTAGGATCACAGGTCAAAGCCAACCAGGGCCCTACAGTGTGTGAGATCAAACTCTGTGAACATACAATGACTGTAAGAGGAATCTCACTGCCTGGGAATGTAGCCTAATGGTAGAGTGCTCACCTAGAATGCATGAAGACCTAGGTTCTATTCACCGGTACCGCATACTCAAGAAAAAAGCTAGAAGTGGCGCTGTGTCTCAAGAGGCAGAGCACTCACCTTGGGCAAGCGAGTCCAATGAAAATGTCTAGGCCCTGAGTCCAAGCCGTAGGACTGGCAAAAAGAAAAAAAAAAGAGCAATCTTACTTAAGTAACAAGGAATGTACCCTATATTTATACAGACTGAAAAATTCATTAAGAAATTAGAAAATATGTATAAAGTGCATAATTTCTTTTGTGTGTTGGCACTGGGTCTTCAACTTAGTACTTCAGCTCTATCCCTGACCTTTTCTGCTCAAGGCTAGCACTGTACCAATGCAGCCCCAAATCAACTATCTTCAATTGAGATATAAGCGATGAATATTTCAGGGTGCTTCATGAAAAACATTTTTATAAATTGAAACTTTCAACACAGTCTTATTTTAGTATGAATGTTGAGATGGGAAGAGACAGAAAAAGTGAAATGTTTCCTGATCCCCACAGAGAAGAGACTCAGCAGAACCACTGTGGTCTGCAGGCTTCTTTGTGAGTTTTGTTTGCTTGTTTGATTTTTGTCAATTGTGGGGCTTGAACTCTGGGCCTGGGCACTGTCCCTGAGCTCTTCAGCTCAAGGCTAGTGCTTTAATCTGAGAGCCACAGTGCCACTTCTGGTTTTTCTGGCAGTTAACTGGGTACTTTGGCTGGCTTTAAACTTTGATTCTCATATCTTAGCCTCCTGAGTAGCTAAGATTATAAGAGTGAGGTACCATCACCAGGCTGCTGCTCTGTTACTATGCAGGTTCTGGATCAAGAACTTCAAGTTCTTACTTCAAATTTTTGTTCACTTGCCTGATACTCTGCCATTAGAACGAAGCCCCAGTTCCTGGTCTTTGTTGGTTAATGAGAGATATTATGATTTTCTAATATTCAGAGCAATGATTATAAAACCCAGCATTTTACTTACTTGAATAAATTAAGAGACAGGACCTAGTGAGATGGAAAACAAAATTTTTTTTCAAGTTGCTATCCTGTTCTAATGCATAAGTCTGGCTATTTTGCTTACACACAAATATGTATTTTACCAGTTTCTACTCTATTTTTGCTTAGCTTAAGACCACCACTGCCATTTCATAGATTTTGTTGTTGTTGTGTGCGGTGCTTGAACTCTGTGCCTGGGCTGTTCCTCAGATCTTCAGTTAAATGCCAGTGCTCTACTACTTTTGATTTGGCCAGTCCTGGGCTTGAACTCAGGGACTGAGCACTGTCCTTATATTTTCTCAAGGCTAGGGCTCTACCACTTCAGCCTCAGCACCACTTCCAGCATTTTTCTATGTATGTGGTATTGAGGAATTAAACCCAGGTCTTCGTGCATGCTAGGCAAGCACTCTACCACTAGGCCAAACTCTGTGTGAAGTCACAGAATGGAGGTGTGCGAACTCACAATGGAGGTGAGTGAAGTCACAGAATGGAGGTGTGTGAAGTCATAGAATGGAAGTGTGTGAAGTCATAGAATGGAGGTGTGTGATGTCAGAATGGAGGTGTGTGAAGTCACAGAATGGAGGTATGTGATGTCATAAATGTTGGTGTGTGAAGTCATAGAATGGAGGTGTGAAGTCATAGAATGGAGGTGTGAAGTCAAAGAATGGAGGTGTGTGAAGTCATAGAATGCAGGTGTGTGAAGTCATAGATTGGAGGTGTGTGAAATCAGATTGGAGGTGTGTGAAGTAAAAGAATGGAGGTGTGTCAACTCAGAAAGGAGGTGTGTGAAGTCATAGAGTGGAGGTGTGTGAAGTTATAGAAGGCAGGTTTGTGAAATCATAGAATGGAGGTGTGTGAAGCCACAGAAATGAGGTGTTTGAAGTCAAAATGGAAGTGTGTGAAGTCAGAATGGAGGTGTGTGAAGTCATAGAATGGAGGTGTGTGAAGTCATAGAATGGAGGTGTGTGAACTCATAGAATGGAGGAGTGTGAAGTCATAGAATGGAGGTGTGTGAAGTCACAGATGGAGGTGTGTGAAGTCATAGAATGGAGGTGTGTGAAGTCACAGAATGGAGGTGTGTGAAGTCACAGATGGAGGTGTGTGAAGTCATAGAATGGAGGTGTGTGAAGTCACAGAATGGAGGTGTGTGAAGTCACAGATGTAGGTGTGTGAACTCAGAATGGAGGTGTGTGAATTCACAGAAGGGAGGTTTCTGAAGTCATAGAATGGATGTTTCTGAAGTAAGAATGAAGGTGTGTGAACTCATAGAATGGAGGTGTGTGAAGTCAAAATGCAGGTGTGTGAAGTCAAACAATGGATGGGTGTTAAGTCACAGAATGGAGGTGTGTGAAGTCACAGAATGGAAGTGTGTGAAGTCAAAATGGACGTGTGTGAAATCAGAGAATGGAGGTGTGTGAAGTCATAGAATGGAGGTGTGTCAAGTCAGAATGGAGATGTGTGAAGGCACAGAATGGAGGTGTGTGAAGTCATAGAATGTTGGTGTGTGAAGTCATGCAATGGAGGTATATGAAGTCATAGAATGGATGTGTGTGAAGTCATAGAATGGAGGTGTGTGAAATCATAGAATGGAGGTTTGTGAAGTCACAGATTGAGGTGTGTGCAGTCAGAATGGAGGTGTGTGATGTCAGAATGGAGGTGTGTAAAGTCATAGAATGGAGGTGTGTGAAGTCACAATGCAGTTGTGTGAACTCAGAGAATGGAGGAGTGTGAAGTCACAATGTAGGTTTTTGAAGTCATAAAATGGAGGTGTGTAAAGTCATAGAATGTAGGTGTGTAAAGTCAAAAAATGGAGGTGTGTGAAGTCATAGAATGGAGGTGGGTGAAGTTAGAGAATCGAGGGGTGTGAAGTCAAAGAATGGAGGTGTGTGAAGTCATAGAATGGAGGTGTGTGAAGTCAGACTGGAGGTGTGTGAAGTAAAAGGATGGAGGTGTGTCAACTCAGAAAGGAGGTATGTGAAGTCATAGAATGGAGGTTTGTGAAGTCAAAGAATGGAGGTGTGGGTAATGATACAATGGAGGTGTGTGAAGCGACAGAACTGAGGTGTGTGAAGTCAGAATGGAGGTGTGCGTATTCAGAATGGAGGTGTGTGAAGTCAGAGACTGGAGGTGTGTGAAGTCACAATGCAGATGTTTGAACTGATAGAACGTAGGTGCGTGAAGTCACAATGTAGGTGTGTGAAGTCATAGAATAGAGGTGTGTGAAGTCATAGAATGGAGGTGTGTGAAGTCACAAAATGGAGGTGTGTGAAGTCATATAATGGAACTGTGTGAAGTCACAGAATGGAGGTGTGTGAACTCAGAATGGAGGTGTGTGAAGTCACAGAATGGAGATGTGTGAAGTCATAGAATGGAGATGTGTGAAGTCACAGAATGGAGGTGTGGGAAGTCACAGAATGGAGGTGTGTGAAGTGAGAGAATCGAGATGTGTGAAGTCACAGAATGGAGGTGTGAGAAGTCACAGAATGGAGGTGTGTGAACTCACAATGGAGGTGAGTGAAGTCACAGATTGGGGGTGTGTGAAGTCATAGAATGGAAGTGTGTGAAGTCATAGATGGAGGTGTGTGATGTCAGAATGGAGGTGTGTGAAGTCACAGAATGGAGGTATGTGACATCATAAATGTTGGTGTGTGAATTCATAGAATGGAGGTGTGTGAAGTCAAAGAATGGAGGTGTGTGAAGTCATAGAATGGAGGTGTGTGAAATCACAGAATGTAGTTGTGTGTAGTCACAGAGTGTAGGTGTGTAAAGTCACCGAATGGAGGTGTGTGAAGTCTGAGAATGGAGGTGTGTGAAGTCATAGAATGGAGGTGTTTGAAGTCATAGAATGTTGGTTTTTGAAGACACAGAATGGAGGTTTGTGAAGTCATAGAATGGAGGTGTGCGAAGTCAGATTCGAGGTGTGTGAAGTAACAGAATGGAGGTGTGTCAACTCAGAATGGAGATGTGTGAAGTCATAGAATGGAGGTGTGTGAAGTCATAGAATGGAGGTGTGTGAAGTCACAGAATGGAGGTGTGTGAACTCATAGAATGGAGGAGTGTGAAGTCATAGAATGGAGGTGTGTGAAGTCACAGATGGAGGTGTGTGAAATCATAGAATGGAGGTGTGTGAAGTCACAGAATGGAGGTGTGTGAAGTCACAGAATGGAGGTGTGTGAACTCAGAATGGAGGTGTGTGAATTCAAAGAAGGGAGGTTTGTGAAGTCATAGAATGGATGTTTCTGAAGTAAAAATGAAGGTGTGTGAAGTCATAGAATGGAGGTGTGTGAAGTCAAAATGCAGGTGTGTGAAGTCAAACAATGGATGTGTTTTAAGTCAAAGAATGGACGTGTGTGAAGTCACAGAATGGAAGTGTGTGAAGTCAGAATGGAGGTGTGTGAAGTCAGAGAATGGAGGTGTGTGAAGTCAAATCATGGACGTGTGTGAAGTCAAAATTGTGGTGTGTGAAGTCACAAAAGCAGGTGTGTGAAGTCACAGAATGGAGGTGTGTGAAGTCAAAATGGAGGTGTGTGAAGTCAAAGAATGGATGTGTTTGAAGTCATAGAATGGAGGTGTATGAAGTCATGGAATGGAGGTTTGTGAAGTCAAACATTGGAATTGTGTGAAGTTACATAATGGAGGTGTGTGAAGTCATAGAATGGAGGTGAGTGAAGTCAGAGAATGGAGGTGTGTGAAGTCAGAATGCAGGTTTGTGAAGTCATAGAATGGAGGTGTGTGAAGTCATAGAATGGAGGTGTGTGAAGTCGTAGATTGGAAGTATGTGAAGTCATAGAATGGAGGTGTGTGAAGTCATAGATTGAAGGTGTGTGGAAGTCATAGTATGGAGGTGTGTGAAGTCACAGAAAGGAGGTGTGTGAAGTCACAGAATGGAGTTGTGTGAAGTCGCAATGGAGGTGTGTGAAGTCATAGAATGGAGGTGTGTGAAATCAAAGAATGGAGGTTTGTTAAGTCATAGAATGGATTGTGGGTGAAATCATAGAATGGAGGTGTGTGAAGTCACAGAATTGAGGTGTGTAAAGTCACAGAGTGGAGGTGTGTGAAGTCACAGAATGGAGTTGTGTGTGAAGTCATAGAATGGAGGTGTGTGAAGTCACAGAATGCAGGTGTGTGATGTCAGAATGGAGGTGTTGAAGTCACAGAATGGAGGTATGTGACGTGATAAATGTTGGTGTGTGAAGTCATAGAATGGAGGTGTGAAGTTATAGAATGGAGGGGTGTGAAGTCATAGAATGGAGGTGTGTGAATCACAGAAGGCAGGTGTGTGAATTCACACAATACAGTTGTGTGAAGTCATGGAATGGAGGTGTGTGAAGTCAGAATGCAGGCGTGTGAAGTCATAGAATGGAGGTGTGTGAAGTCATAGAATGGAGGTGTGTGAAGTCATAGATTGGAAGTGTGTGAAGTCATAGAATGGAGGTGTGTGAAGTCATAGATTGAAGGTGTGTGGAAGGCATAGTATGGAGGTGTGTGAAGTCACTGAAAGTAGGTGTGTGAAGTCACACAATGGAGGTGTGTGAAGTCAAAATGGAGGTGTGTGAAGTCAAAGAATGGAGGTGTGTGAAGTCATAGAATGGAGGTGTATGAAGTCATGGAATGGAGGTTTGTGAAGTCACAGAATGGAGGTGTGCGAAGTAATAGAATGGAGGAGTGTGAAGTCTGAATGGAGATGTGTGAAGTCACATAATGGAGGTGTGTTAAGTCACAGAATGTTGGTGTGTGAAGTCATAGAATGGAGGTGTATGAAGTCATAGAATGGAGGTGTGTGAAGTCAGAATGGAGATGTGTGAAGTCATAGATTGGAAGTGTGTGAAGTCATAGAATGGAGGTGTGTGAAGTAATAGAATGGAGGTTTGTGAAGTCAGAATGGAGATGTGTGAAGTCACATAATTGAGGTGTGTGAAGTCATAGAATATTGGTGTGTGAAGTCCTAGATTGGAGGTGTATGAAGTCATACAATGGAGGTGTGTGAAATCAGAATGCAGGTGTGTGAAGTCATAGAATGGAGGTGTGTGAAGTCATAGAATGGAGGTGTGTGAAGTCATAGATTGGAAGTGTGTGAAGTCATAGAATGGAGCTGTGGGAAGTCATAGAATGGAGGTGTGTGAAGTTATAGAATGGAGGTGTGTGAAGTCAGAATAGAGGTGTGCGAAGTCATAGAATGGAGGTGTGTGAAGTCAGAATGGAGGTGTGTGAACTCATAGAATGGGGGTTTTTGAAGTCACAGAATGGAGGTGTGTGAAGTCATAGAATGGAGGTGTGGGAAGTAAAAATGGAGTTTGTGAACTCATAGAATGAATGTGTGTGAACTCATAGAATGGAGGTTGTGAAGTCATGGAATGGAGGTGTGTGAAGTCAAAGAATGGAGGTGTGTGAAGTCATAGAATAGAGGTGTGTGAAGTCAGAATAGAGGTGTGCGAAGTCATAGAATGGAGGTGTGTGAAGTCAGAATGGAGGTGTGTGAAGTCATAGAATAGAGGTGTGTGAAGTCAGAATAGAGGTGTGCGAAGTCATAGAATGGAGGTGTGTGAAGTCAGAATGGAGGTATGTGAACTCATAGAATGGGGGTTTTTGAAGTCACAGAATGGAGGTGTGTGAAGTCATAGAATGGAGGTGTGGGAAGTAAAAATGGAGTTTGTGAACTCATAGAATGAATGTGTGTGAACTCATAGAATGGAGGTTGTGAAGTCATGGAATGGAGGTGTGTGAAGTCAAAGAATGGAGGTGTGTGAAGTCAAACAATAGAGGTGTGTGAGGTGAAACAATGGAGGTGTGTGAAGTCACAAAATGGATGTGTGTGAAGTCAAAACGGAGGTGTGTGAAGTCCCAAAATTGAGGTGTGTGAAATCACAGAATGAAGGTGGGTGAAGTCAAACAGGTTGTGTGTGAAGTCACAAATGGACGTGTGTAAAGTCACAGAATGAGGTGTGTGAAGTCAAAATGGAGGTGTGTGAAGTCAAAGAATGGAGGTGTGTGAAGTCATCGAATGGAGGTATGTAAAGTCATGTCATGGAGGTGAGTGAAGTCACAGAATGGAGGTGTGTGAAGTCAGAATTGAGGTGTGCTAAGTCATATAATGGAGGTGTGTGAAGTCAGAATGTAGGTGTGTGAAGTCATAGAATGGTGGTGTGTGAAGTTACAGAATGGAGGTTTGGAAGTCATAGAATGGAGGTGTGTGAAGTCAGAAACTGAGGTGTGTGAAGTCACAGAATATAGGTGTGTGAATTCAGAATGGAGGTGTGTGAAGTCATAGAATGGAGGTGTGTGAAGTCATGGAATGGAGGTGTGTGAAATCATAGAATGGAGGTGTGTGAAGTCACAGAATGGAGGTGAGTGAACACATAAAATGGAGGTGTGTGAAATCACAATGGAGGTGTGTGAAGTCATAGAATAGAGGTGTGTGAAGTCAGAGAAGGAGGTGTGTGAAGTCATAGAAAGGAGCTGTGTGAATTCAGAATGGAGGTGTGTGAAGTCACAGAATGGAGGTTTGTAAAGTCACAGAATGGAGGTGTGTGAAGTCATAGAATGGATGTTTCTGAAGTAAGAATGAAGGTGTGTGAAGTCATAGAATGGAGGTGTGTGAAGTCAAAATGGAGGTGTGTGAACTCATAGAATATAGATGTGTGACCTCATAGAATGGAGGTGTGTGAAGTCATGGAATGGAGGTGTGTGAAATCCACGAATGGAGGTGTGTGAAATCAGACAATCGAGGTGTGTGAAGTCACAGAATGGAGGTGTGTGAAGTCACAGAATGGAAGTGTGTGAAGTCAAAATTAAGGTGTGTGAAATCACAGAATGGAGGTGTGTGAAGTCACAGAATGGACGTGTGTGAAGTCAAAATTGTGATGTGTGAAGTCACAAATGGAGGTGTGTAAAGTCACAGAATTGTGGTGTGTGAAGTCAAAATGGAGGTGTGTGAAGTCATAGAATGGAGGTGTATGAAGTCATGGAATGGAGGTTTGTGAAGTCATAGAATGGAGATTTGTGAAGTCATAGAATGGATGTGTGTGAAGTCAGAATGGAGATGTGTGAAGTCACAGAATGGAAGTGTGTGAAGTCAAAGAATATTGGTGTGTGAAGTCATAGAATGGAGGTGTGTGAAGTCTTAGAATGGAGGTGTGTGAAGTCATAGAATGGAGGTGTGTGAAGTCACAGAAGGAAGGTGTGTGAAGTCACAGAATGGAGGTGTGTAAAGTCACAGAGTGGAGGTGGGTGAAGGCACAGAATGGAGGGGTGTGAAGTCAAAGAATGGAGGTATGTGAAGTCACAGAATGGAGGGGTGTGAAGTCAGAATGGAGCTGTGTGAACTCATAGAATGGAGGTGTGTGAAGTCACAATGGAGATGTGTGAAGTCATAGAATGGTGGTTTTTGAAGTCACAGAATGGAGGTTTGTTAAGTCATAGAATGAAGGTGTGTGAAGTCGGTTTGGAGGTATGTGAAGTCACAGAATGGAGGTGTGTCAACTCAGAAAGGAGGTATGTGAAGTCACAGAATGGAGGTGTGGGAAATCATAGAATGGAGGTGTGTGAAGTCACAGAATTGAGGTGTGTAAAGTCACAGAGTGGAGGTTTGTGAAGTCACAGAATGGAGTTTTGTGTGAAGTCACAGAATGGAGGTGTGTGTATTCAGAATGGAGGTGTGTGAAGTCACAATGCAGGTGTGTGAACAGATAGAACGTAGGTGTGTGAAGTCACAATATCGGTGTGTGAAGTCATAGAATGGAGGTGTGTGAAGTCATAGAATGGAGGTGTGTGAAGTCACAAAATGGAGGTGTGTGAAGTCATATAATGGAGGTGTGTGAAGTCACAGAATGGAGGTGTGTGAACTCAGAATGGAGGTGTGTGAAGTCACAGAATGGAGGTGTGTGAAGTCAAAGAATGGAGATGTGTGAAGTCACATAATGGAGGTGTGTGAAATCGTAGAATGGAGGTGTCTGAAGTCATAGAATTGAGGTGTGTGATGTCAGAATGGAAGTGTGTGAAGTCACAGAATGGAGGTATGTGCCGTCATAAATGTTGGTGTGTGAAGTCATAGAATGGAGGCGTGAAGTCATAGAATGGAGGTGTGTGAAGTCATAGAATGGATGTGTGAAGTCACAGAAGGCAAGTGTGTGAAGTCACAGAATAGAGTTGTGTGAAGTCACAATGGAGGCGTGTGAATTCATAGAATGGAAGTGTGTGAAGTCACAGAATGGAGGTGTGTGGAGTCATAGAATGGAGTTGTGTGTAGGCACAGAGTGTAGGTGTGTAAAGTCACAGAGTGGAGGTGTGTGAAGTCTCAGAATGGAGGTGTGTGGAGTCATAGAATGGAGGTTTGTGAAGTCACAGAATGAGGTGTGTGAAGTCAGAATGGAGGTGTGTGAAGTCAGAATGGAGGTGTGTAAAGTCATAGAATGGAGGTGTGTGAAGTCACAATGCAGGTGTGTGAACTCAGAGAATGGAGGTGTGTGAATTCAAAATGTAGGTGAGTGAAGTCATAGAATGTAGGTGTGTAAAGTCAAAAAATTGAGGTGTGTGAAGTCATAGAATGGAGGTGTTTGAGTCACAGAATGGAGGTTTGTGAAGTCATAGAATGGAGGTGTGTGAAGTCATAGAATGGAGGTGTGTGAAGTCATATATTGGAGGTGTGTGAAGTTACAGAATGGAGGTGTACGAAGTCACAGAATGGAGGTGTGTGAAGTCATAGAATGGAGATGTGTGAAGGCACAGAATGGAGGTGTGTGAAATCATAGAATGGAGGTGTGTGAAGTCAGAGAATCGAGGTGTGTGAAGTCACAGAATGGAGGTGTATAAGGTCACAGAATGGAGGTGTGTGAACACACAATGGAAGTAAGTGAAGTCACAGAATGGAGGTGTGTGAAGTCGTAGAATGGAGGTGTGTGAAGTCAGAATGGAGCTGTGTGAACTCATATAATGGAGGTGTGTGATGTCAGAATGGAGGTGTGTGAAGTCACAGAATGGAGGTATGTGACGTCATAAATATTGGTGTGTGAAGTCATAGAATGGAGGTGTGAAGTCATAGAATGGAGGTGTGTGAAGTCATAGAATGGAGGTGTGTGAAGTCACAGAATGCAGGTGTGTGAAGTCACAGATTAGAGTTGTGTGAAGTCACAATGGAGGTGTGTGAATTCATAGAATGGAGGTGTGTGAAGTCAAAGAATGGAGGTGTGTGAAGTCATAAAATGTAGGTGTGTGAAATCACAGAATGGAGTTGTGTGTAGTCACTGAGTGTAGGTGTGCAAAGTCACAGAGTGGAGGTGTGTGAAGTCTCAGAATGGAGGTGTGTGAAGTCATAGAATGGAGGTGTTTGAAGTCATAGAATGTTGGTTTTTGAAGACAGAGAATGGAGGTGTGTGAAGTCATTGAAAGGAGGTGTGTGACGTCATATTCGAGGTGTGTGAAGTAACAGAATGGAGGTGTGTCAACTCAGAAAGGAGGTGTGTGAAGTCATAGAATGGAGGTGTGTGAAGTCATAGAATGCAGTTGTGTGAAATCATAGAATGGAGGTGTGTGAAGCCACAGATGTGAGGTGTTTGAAGTCAAATTGGAAGTGTGTGAAGTCAGAATGGAGATGTGTGAAGTCATAGAATGGAGGTGTGTGAAGTCATAGAATGGAGGTGTGTGAACTCATAGAATGGAGGAGTGTGAAGTCAGAATGGAGGTGTGTGAAGTCACAGATGGAGGTGTGTGAAATCATAGAATGGAGGTGTGCGAAGTCACAGAATGGAGGTGTATGAACTCAGAATGGAAGTGTGTGAATTCAAAGAAGGTAGGTTTGTGTATTCATAGAATGGATGTTTCTGAAGTAAGAATGAAGGTGTGTGAAGTCATAGAATGGAGGTGTGTGAAGTCAAAATGCAGGTGTGTGAAGTCAAACAATGGATGTGTGTTAAGTCACAGAATGGAGGTGTGTGAAGTCACAGAATGGAAGTGTGTGAAGTCAAAATGGAGGTGTGTGAAGTCAGAGAATGGAGGTGTGTGAAGTCTTAGAATGGAAGTGTGTGAAGTCACAATGCAGGTGTGTGAACTCAGAGAATGGAGGTGTGTGAAGTCATAGAATGGAGGTGTGTAAAGCCATAGAATATAGGTATGTAAAGTCAAAAAATGGAGGTGTGTGAAGTCATAGAATGGAGGTGTTTGAGTCACAGAATGGAGGTGTGTGAAGTCATAGAATGGAGGTGTGTGAAGTCATAGAATGGAGGTGTGTGAAGTTACAGAATTGAGGTGTGTGAAGTCACAGAATGGAGGTGTGTGAACTCAGAATGGAGGTGTGGGAAGTTATAAAATGGAGGTGTGTGAACACACAATGGAGGTGAGTGAAGTCACAGAATGGAGGGTGTGAAGTCATAGAATGGAGATGTGTGAAGTCACAGAATGGAGGTGTGTGAAGTCATTGAATGGAGGCGTGTGAAGTCACAAAATGGAGGTGTGTGAAGTCAGAGAATGGAGATGTGTGAAGGCACAGAATGGAGTTGTGTGAAATCTTAGAATGGAGGTGTGTGAAGTCGGAGAATCGAGGTGTGTGAAGTCACAGAATGTAGGTGTGTGAGGTCACAGAATGGAGGTGTGTGAACATGCAATGGAGGTGAGTGAAGTCACAGAATGGAGGTGTCTGAAGTCATAGAATGGAGGTGTGTGAAGTCACAAAATGGAGGTGTGTGAAGTCATAGAATGTTGGTGTGTGAAGTCAAAGGATGGAGGTGTGTGAAGTCATAGAATGCAGGTGTGTGAAGTCATAAAATGGAGATGTGTGAAGTCACAGAATGGAGCTGTGTGAAATCATAGAATGGAGGTGTGTGAAGTCAGAGAATCGAGGTGTGTGAAGTCACAGAATGGAGGTGCGTGAAGTCAGTATGGTGTTGTGTGAAGTCACAGAACTGAGGTGTGTGAAGTCATAGAATGGAGATGTGTGAACTCATAGAATGGAGGTGTGTGACGTCACAGAATCCAGGTGTGTGAAGTCATATAATGGAAGTGTGTGAAGTCATAGAATGGAGGTGTGTGAACTCATAGAATGGAGGTGTGTGAAGTCATGGACTGGACGTGTGTGAAATCAAAGAATGGATGTGTGGGAAGTGAAAAAATGGAGGTGTGTGAAGTCACAGAATGGAAGTGTGTGAAGTCAAAATTGAGGTGTGTGAAGTCACAGAATGGAGCTGTGTGCAGTCACAGAATTCAGGTGTGTGAAGTCAAAATGGAGGTGTGTGAAGTCAAAGAAAGAGGTGTGTGAAGGCATAGAATGGAGGTCAGTGAAGTCATGGAATGGAGGTTTGTGAGGTCAAATATTTGAAGTGTGTGAAGTTACAGAAAGGAGGTGTGTGAAGTCATAGAATGGAGGTGTGTGAAGTCATAGAATGGAGGTGTGTGAAGTCATAGAAGGCAGGTGTGTGAAGTCACAGAATAGGTTTGTGTGAAATCACAATGGAGGTGTGTGAATTCATAGAATGGAGGTGTGTGAAGTGAAACAATGGAGGTGTGTGAAGTCATAGAATGGAGGTGTGTGGAATCACAGAATGGATTTGTGTGTAGTCACAGAGTGGAGGTGTGTAAAGTCACAGATTGGAGGAGTGTGAAGTCAGATTGGAGGGGTGTGAAGTAACAGAATGGAGGTGTGTCAACTCAGAAAGGAGGTGTGTGAAGTCATAGAATGGAGGTGTGTGAAGTCATCGAATTGAGGTGTTTGCAGTCATAGAATGTTGGTTTTTGAAGTCACAAAATGCAGGTGTGTGAAGTCATAGAATGGAGGTGTGTGAAGTCAGATTGGAGGTGTGTGAAGTAACAGGATGGAGGTTTGTCAACTCAAAAAGGAGGTGTGTGAAGTCATAGAATGGAGTTGTGTGAAGTCATAGATTTTAGGTGTGTGAAATCATAGAATGGAGGTGTGTGAAGTCACAGAAATGAGGTGTTTGAAGTAAAAATGGAAGTGGGTGAAGTCAGAATGGAGGTGTGTGAAGTCATAGAATGGAGGTGTGTGAAGTCACAGAATGGAGGTGTGTGAACTCATACAATGGAGGTGTGTGAAGTTATAGAATGGAGGTGTGTGAAGTCACAGAATGGAGGTGTGTGAGTTCAAAGAAGGGAGGTTTGTGAAGTCATAGAATGGATGTTTCTGAAGTAAGAATGAAGGTGTGTGAAGCCAAAAAATTGAGGTGTGTAAAGTCAAAATGCAGGTGTGTGAAGTCAAACAATGGAGGTGTGTGAAGTCACAGAATGGAGGTGTGTGAAGTCACAGAATGGAAGTGTGTGAAGTCAAAATGGAGGTGTGTGAAGTCAGAGAATGGAGGTGTGTGAAGTCAAATCATGGACGTGTGTGAAGTCAAAATTTTGGTGTGTGAAGTCACAAATGCAGGTGTGTGAAGTCACAGAATGGAGGTGTGTGAAGTCAAAATGGAAGTGTGTGAAGTCAAAGAATGGATGTGTTTGAAGTCATACAATGGAGGTGTATGAAGTCATGGAATGGAGGTTTGTGAAGTCAAACATTGGAAGTGTGTAAAGTTACAGAATGGAGGTGTGTGAAGTCAGAGAATGGAGGTGTGTGAAGTCAGAATGCAGGTGTGTGAAGTCATAGAATGGAGGTGTGTGAAGTCATAGAATGGAGGTCTGTGAAGTCATAGATTGGAAGCGTGTGAAGTCATACAATGGAGGTGTGTGAAGTCATAGATTGAAAGTGTGTGGAAGTCATAGTATGGAGGTGTGTGAAGTCACAGAAAGGAGGTGTGTGAAGTCACAGAATGGAGTTGTGTGAAGTCACAATGGAGGTGTGTGAAGTCATAGAATGGAGTTGTGTGAAATCAAAGAATGTAGGTTTGTTAAGTCATAGAATGGATTGTGTGTGAAATCATAGAATGGAGGTGTGTGAATCAAAGAATTGAGGTGTGTAAAGTCACAGAGTGGAGGTGTGTGAAGTCACAGAATGGAGTTGTGTGTGAAGTCATAGAATGGAGGTGTGTGAAGTCACAGAAGGCAGGTGTCTGAAGTCACAGAATACAGTTGTGTGAAGTCATGGAATGGAGGTGTGTGATGTCAGAATGCAGGTGTGTGAAGTCATAGAATGGAGGTGTGTGAAGTCATAGAATGGAGGTGTGTGAAGTCATAGACTGGAAGTGTGTGAAGTCTTAGAATGGAGGTGTGTGAAGTCATAGATTGAAGGTGTTTGGAAGTCATAGTATGGAGGTGTGTGAAGTCACAGAAAGGAGGTGTGTGAAGTCACAGAATGGAGGTGTGTGAAGTCAAAACGGAGGTGTGTGAAGTCAAAGAATGGAGGTGTGTGAAGTCATAGAATGGAGGTGTATGAAGTCATGGAATTGAGGTTTGTGAAGTCAAACACTGGAAGTGTGTGAAGTTACAGAATGGAGGTGTGTGAAGTCATAGAATGGAGGTGTGTGAAGTCATAGAATGGAGGAGTGTGAAGTCAGAATGGAGATGTGTGAAGTCACACAATGGAGGTGTGTGAAGTCATAGAATGTTGGTGTGTGAAGTCATAGAATGGAGGTGTATGAAGTTATAGAATGGAGGTGTGTGAAGTCAGAATGCAGGGGTGTGAAGTCATAGAATGGAGGTGTGTGAAGTCATAGAATGGAGGTGTGTGAAGTCACAATGGAGGTGTGTGAAGTCATAGAATGCAGGTTGTGAAGTCATGGAATGGAGGTGTGTGAAGTCAAACAATAGAGGTGTGCGAAGTCAAACAATGGAGGTGTGTGAAGTCACAGAATGGATGTGTGTGAAGTCAAAACGGAGGTGTGTGAAGTCACAAAATGGAGGTGTGTGAAGTCACAGAATGAAGGTGTGTGAAGTCAAAAAGGTGGTGTGTGAAGTCACAAATGGACGTGTGTAAAGTCACAGAATGGAGGTGTGTGAAGCCACAGAATAGAGGTGTGTGAAGTCAAAGAATGGAGGTGTGTGAAGTCATCGAATGGAGGTATGTAAAGTCATGTCATGGAGGTGTGTGAAGTCACAGAATGGAGGTGTGTGAAATCAGAATTGAGGTGTGCTAAGTCATAGAATGGAGGTGTGTGAAGTCAGAATGGAGGTGTGTGATCTCATAGAACGGAGGTGTGTGAAGTCAGAATGGAGGTGTGTGAACTCATAGAATGGAGGTATGTGAAGTCACAATGGAGGTGTGTGAAGTCATAGAATGGTGGTATGTGAAGTTACAGAATGGAGGTGTGGAAGTCATAGAATGGAGGTGTGTGAAGTCAGAAATTGTGGTGTGTGAAGTCACAGAATATAGGTGTGTGAATTCAGAATGGAGGTTTTTGAAGTCATAGAATGGAGGTGTGTGAAGTCATGGAATGGAGGTGTGTGAAATCATAGAATGGAGGTGTGCGAAGTCACAGAATGTAGGTGTGAGAAGTCAGAATGGAGGTGTGTGAAGTGATAGAAGTGAGGTGTGTAAAGTCAGAATGGAGGTGTGTGAACACATAGAAGGGAGGTGTGTGAAATCACCATGGAGTTGTGTGAAGTCATAGAATACAGGTGTGTGAAGTCACAGAAGGAGGTGTGTGAAGTCATAGAAAGGAGCTGTGTGAATTCAGAATGGAGGTGTGTGAAGTCACAGAATGGAGGTTTGTGAAGTCACAGAATGGGGGTGTGTGAAGTCATAGAATGGATGTTTCTGAAGTAAGAATGAAGGTGTGTGAACTCATAGAATGGAGGTGTGTGAAGTCAAAATGGAGGTGTGTGAACTCACAGAATAGAGATGTGTGACCTCATAGAATGGAAATGTGTGAAGTCATGGAATGGAGGTGTGTGAAATCCAAGAATAGAGGAGTGCGAAATCAAACAATGGAGGTGTGTGAAGTCACAGAATGGAGGTGTGTGAAGTCACAGAATGGAAGTTTGTGAAGTCAAAATTGAGGTGTGTCAAGTCACAGAATGGAGGTGTGTCAAGTCACAGAATGGTGGTGTGTGAAGTCAAAATTTTGATGTGTGAAGTCACAAATGAAGGTGTGTGAAGTCATAGAATTGTGGTGTGTGAAGTCAAAATGGAGGTGTGTGAAATCAAAGAAAGGAGGGGTGTGAAGTCATAGAATGGAGGTGTATGAAGTCATGGAATGGAGGTTTGTGAAGTCATAGGATGGAGATTTGTGAAGTCATAGAATGGATGTGTGTGAAGTCAGAATGAAGATGTGTGAAGTCACAGAATGGAGGTGTGTGAAGTCAAAGAACATTGGTGTGTGAAGTCATAGAATGGAGGTGTGTGAAGTCTTAGAATGGAGGTGTGTGAAGTCATAGAATGGAGGTGTGTAAAGTCACAGAAGGCAGGTGTGTGAAGTCACAGAATGGAGGTGTGTAAAATCACAGAGTGGAGGTGTGTGAAGGCACAGAATGGAGGGTGTGAAGTCAAAGAATGGAGGTATGTGACGTCACAGAATGGAGGGGTATGAAGGCAGAATAGAGGTGTGCGAAGTCATAGAATGGAGGTGTGTGAAGTCAGAATGGAGCTGTGTTAACTCATAGAACGGAGGTGTGTGAAGTCACAATGGAGATGTGTGAAGTCATAGAATGGTGGTTTTTGAAGTCACAGAATGGAGTTGTGTGAAGTCATAGAATGGAGGTGTGTGAAGTCAGATTGGAGGTATGTGAAGTCACAGAATGGAGGTGTGTCAACACAGAAAGGAGGTATGTGAAGTCATAGAATGGAGGTGTGTGAATTCAAAGAATGGAGGTGTGGGAAATCATAGAATGGAAGTGTGTGAAGTCACAGAATTGAGGTGTGTGAAGTCAGAATGGAGGTGTGTGAAGTCACAATGCAGGCGTGTGAACTGATAGAACGTAGGTGTTTGAAGTCACAATGTAGGTGTGTGAAGTGATAGAATGGAGATGTGTGAAGTCACAATATGGAGGTGTGTGAAGTCATATAATGTAGGTGAAGTGACAGAATGGAGGTGTGTGAACTCAGAATGGAGGTGTGTCAAGTCACAGAATGGAGGTGTGTGAAGTCATAGAATGGAGATGTGTGAAGTCACAGAATGGAGGTGCGTGAAATCGAAGAATGGAGGTGTGTGAATTCAGAGAATCGAACATTGTGAAGTCACAGAATGGAGGTGTGTGACGTCACAGAATTGAGGTGTGTGAACTCACAATGGAGGTGAGAGAAGTCACAAAATAGAGGTGTGTGAAGTAATAGAATGGAAGTGTGTGAAGTCATAGAATGGAGGTGTGTGATGTCAGAATGGAGGTGTGTGAAGTCACAGAATGGAGGTATGTGACGTCATAAATGTTGGTGTGTGAAGTCATAGAATGGAGGTGGGAAGTCATAGAATGGAGGTGTGTGAAGTCATAGAATGGAGGTGTGTGAAATCACAGAAGGCAGGTGTGTGAAGTCACGGAATAGAGTGTGAAGTCACATTGGAGGTATGTGAATTCATAGAATGGAGTTGTGTGAAGTCAAAGAACGGAGGTGTGTAAAGTCATAGAATGGAGGTGTGTGAAATCACAGAATGGAGTTGTGTGTAGTCACAGAGTGGAGGTGTGTAAAGTCACAGAGTGGAGATGTGTGAAGTCTCAGAATGGAGGTCTGTGAAGTCATAGAATGGAGGTGTTTGAAGTCATAGAATGTTGGTTTTTGAAGACACAGAATGGAAGTGTGTGAAGTCATAGAATGGAGGTGTGTGAAGTCAGATTGGAGGTGTGTGATGTAACAGAATGGAGGTGTGTCAACTCAGAAAGGAGGTGTGTGAAGTCATAGAATGGAGTTGTGTGAAGTCATAGAATGGAGGTGTGTGAAATCATAGAATGGAGGTGTGTGAAGTCACAGAAATGAGGTGTTTGAAGTCAATATGGAGGTGTGAAGACAGAATGGAGTTGTGTGAAGTCATAGAATGGAGGTGTGTGAAGTCATAGAATGGAGATGTGTGAACTCACAGAATGGAGGTGTGTGAACTCATAGAATGGAGGAGTGTGAAGTCATAGAATGGAGGTGTGTGAAGTCCCAGAATGGAGGTGTGTGAAGTCACAGTATGGAGGTGTGTGAACTCAGATTTAAGGTGTGTGAAGGCACAGAGTGGAGGGGTATGAAGTCAAAGAATGGAGGTATGTGAAGTCACAGAATGGAGGGGTGTGAAGTCAGAAGAGAGGTTTGCGAAGTCATAGAATGGAGGTGTGTGAAGTCAGAATGGAGCTGTGTGAACTCGTAGAATGGAGGTGTGTGAAGTCACAATGGAGATGTGCGAAGTCATGGAATGGTGGTTTTTGAAGTCACAGAATGGATGTGTGTGAAGTCATAGAATGGAGGTGTGTGAAGTCAGATTGGAGGTATGTGAAGTCACAGAATGGAGGTGTGTCAACTCAGAAATGAGGTATGTGAAGTCATAGAATGGAGGTGTGTGAAGTCACAGAATTGAGGTGTGTGAAGTCAGAATGGAGGTGTGTGAATTCAGAATGGAGGTGTGTGAAGTCAGAGAATGGAGGTTTGTGAAGTCACAATGCAGGTGTGTGGACTGATAGCACGTAGGTCTGTGAAGTCACAATGTAGGTGTGTGAAATGATAGAATGGAGGTGTGTGAAGTCATAGAATGGAGGTGTGTGAAGTCATAGAATGGAGGTGTTTGAAGTCATATTATGTTGGTTTTTGAAGTCACAGAATGCAGGTGTGTGAAGTCATAGAATGGAGGTGTGTGAAGTCAGATTGGAGGGGTGTGAAGTAACAGAATGGAGATGTGTCAACTCAGAAAGGAGGTGTGTGAAGTCATAGAATGGAGGTGTTTGAAGTCATAGAATGGAGGTGTGTGAAATCATAGAATGGAGGTGTGTGAAGTCACAGAAATGAGGTGTTTGAAGTCAAATGGAAGTCTGTGAAGGCAGAATGGAGGTGTGTGAAGTCATAGAATGGAGGTGTGTGAAGTCATAGAATGGAGGTGTGTGAAGTAACAGAATGGAGGTGTGTGAAGTCACAGAATGGAGGTGTGTGAACTCAGAATGGAGGTGTGTGAATTCACAGAAAGGAGGTTTCTGAAGTCATAGAATGGATGTTTCTGATGTAAGAATGAATGTGTGTGAAGTCATAGAATGGAGGTGTGTGAAGTCAAAATGCAGGTGTGTGAAGTCAAACAATGGAGGTGTGTGAAGTCAGAGAATGGAGGTGTGTGAAGTCACAGAATGGAAGTGTGTGAAGTCAAAATGGAGGTGTTTGAAGTCAGAGAATGGAGGTGTGTGAAGTCCAAGAATGGAGGTGTGTGAAGTCAAAATGGAGGTGTGTGAAGTCAAGGAATGGATTTGTTTGAAGTCATAGAATGGAGGTGTATGAAGTCATGGAATGGAGGTTTGTGAAGTCAAACAATGGAAGTGTGTGAAGTTACAGAATGGAGGTGTGTGAAGTCATAGAATGGAGGTGTGTGAAATCATAGAATGGAGGTGTATGAAGTCATAGATTGGAAGCGTGTGAAGTCATAGAATTGAAGTGTGTGTAGTCATAGATTGAAGGTGTGTGGAAGTCATAGTATGGAGGTGTGTGAAGTCACAGAAAGGAGGTGTGTGAAATTACAGAATAGAGTTTTGTGAAGTCACAATGGTGGTGTGTGAAGTCATAGAACGGAGGTGTGTGAAATCAAAGAATGGAGGTTTGTGAAGTCATAGAATGGATAGTGTGAGAAATCATAGAATGGAGGTGTGGGAAGTCACAGAAAGGAGGTGTGTAAAGTCACAGAGTGGAGGTTTGTGAAGTCACAGAATGGAGTTTTGTGTGAAGTCACAGAATGGAGCTGTGTGAAGTCACAGAATGCAGGTGTGTGAAGTCAGAATGGAGCTGTGTGAAGTCATAGAATGGAAGTGTGTGAAGTCAGAATGGAGGTGTTTAAACTCATAGAATGGAGGTGTGTGAAGTCATAGAATGGAGGTGTGTGAAGTCACAGAATGGAGGTGTGTGAAGGCATAAAATGGAGGTGTGTGAAGTCATAGAATGGAGGTGTGTGAAGTCATAGAATGGAGGTGTGTGAAGTCCCAGAATGGAGGTGTGTGAAGTCACAGTATGGAGGTGTGTGAACTCAGATTTAAGGTGTGTGAAGGCACAGAGTGGAGGGGTGTGAAGTCAAAGAATGGAGGTATGTGAAGTCACAGAATGGAGGGGTGTGAAGTCAGAAGAGAGGTTTGCGAAGTCATAGAATGGAGGTGTGTGAAGTCAGAATGGAGCTGTGTGAACTCATAGAATGGAGGTGTGTGAAGTCACAATGGAGATGTGCGAAGTCATAGAATGGTGGTTTTTCAAGTCACAGAATGGATGTGTGTGAAGTCAGATTGGAGGTATGTGAAGTCACAGAATGGAGGTGTGTCAACTCAGAAATGAGGTATGTGAAGTCATAGAATGGAGGTGTGTGAAGTCACAGAATTGAGGTGTGTGAAGTCAGAATGGAGGTGTGTGAATTCAGAATGGAGGTGTGTGAAGTCAGAGAATGGAGGTTTGTGAAGTCACAATGCAGGTGTGTGAACTGAAAGAACGTAGGTGTGTGAAGTCACAATGTAGGTGTGTGAAATGATAGAATGGAGGTGTGTGAAGTCATAGAATGGAGGTGTGTGAAGTCATAGAATGGAGGTGTTTGAAGTCATATTATGTTGGTTTTTGAAGTCACAGAATGCAGGTGTGTGAAGTCATAGAATGGAGGTGTGTGAAGTCAGATTGGAGGGGTGTGAAGTAACAGAATGGAGGTGTGTCAACTCAGAAAGGAGGTGTGTGAAGTGACAGAAATGAGGTGTTTGAAGTCAAATGGAAGTCTGTGAAGGCAGAATCGAGGTGTGTGAAGTCATAGAATGGAGGTGTGTGAAGTCATAGAATGGAGGTGTGTGAAGTAACAGAATGGAGGTGTGTGAAGTCACAGAATGGAGGGGTGTGAACTCAGAATGGAGGTGTGTGAATTCACAGAAGGGAGGTTTGTGAAGTCATAGAATGGAGATTTCTGCAGTAAGAATGAAGGTGTGTGAAGACATAGAATGGAGGTGTGTGTAGTCAAAATGAAGGTGTGTAAAGGCAAACAATGGAGGTGTGTGAAGTCACAGAATGGAGGTGTGTGAAGTAACAATGTAGGTTTCTGAAGTCGTAGAATGGAGGTGTGTGAAGTCATAGAATGGAGGTGTGTGAAGTCACAGAATGGAGGCGTGTGATGTCATAGAATGGAGGTGTGTGAAGTCAGAATGGAGCTGTGTGAACTCATAGAATGTAGGTGTGTGAAGTCACAATGGAGATGTGCGAAGTCATAGAATGGTGGTTTTTGAAGTCACAGAATGGAGGTGTGTGAAGACATAGAATGGAGGTGTGTGAAGTCAGATTGGAGGTATGTGAAGTCACAGAATTGAGGTGTGTCAACTCAGAAATGAGCTATGTGAAGTCATAGAATGGAGGTGTGTGAAGTCACAGAATTGAGGTGTGTGAAGTCAGACTGGAGATGTGTGAATTCAGAATGGAGGTGTGTGAAGTCAGACAATGGAGGTTTGTGAAGTCACAATGCAGGTGTGTGAACTGATAGAACATAGCTGTGTGAAGTCACAATGTAGGTGTGTGAAGTGATAGAATGGAGGTGTGTGAAGTCATAGAATGGAGGTGTGTGAAGTCACAAAATGGAGGTGTGTGAAGTCAAATAATGGAGGATTGTGAAGTCACAGAATGGAGGTGTGTTAACTCAGAATGGAGGGGTGTGAAGTCACAGAATGGAGGTGTGTGAAATCATAGAATGTAGATGTGTGAAGTCACAGAATGGAGGTGTGTGAAATCGTAGAATGGAGGTATGTGAAGTCAGAGAATCAAAGTGTGTGAAGTCAATGAATGGAGGTGTGTGAAGTCACACAATGTATGTGTGTGAAATCACAATGGAGGTGAGTGAAGTCACAGAATGGAGGTGTGTGAAGTCATAGAATGGAAGTGCGTGAAGTCATAGAATGTACGTGTGTGATGTCAGAATGGAGGTGTGTGAAGTCACAGAATGGAGGTATGTGACGTCATAAATGTTGGTGTGTGAAGTCATAGAATGGAGGTGTGAAGCCATAGAATGGAGGTGTGAAGTCATAGAATGGAGGTGTGTGAATTCACAGAAGGCAGGTGTGTGAAGTCACAGAATAGAGTTGTGTGAAGTCATAATGGAGGTGTGTGAATTCATAGAATGGAGGTGTGTGAAGTCAAAGAATGGAGGTGTGTGAAATCACAGAATGGAAGTGTATGTAGTCACAGAGTGGAGGTGTGTAAAGTCACAGAATGGAGGTGTGTGAAGTCTCAGAATGGAGGTGTGTGAAGTCATAGAATGGAGGTGTTTGAAGTCATAGAATGTTGGTTTTTGAAGTCAGAGAATGGAGGATTGTGAAGTCATAGAATGGAGGAGTGTGAGGTCAGATTGGAGATGTGTGAAGTCACAGAATGGAAGTGTGTCAACTCAGAAAGGAGGTGTGTGAAGTCATAGAATGGAGGTGTGTGAAGTCATAGAATGGAGGTGTGTGAAATCATAGAATGGAGGTGTGTGAAGTCACAGAAAAGAGGTGTGTGAACTCATAGAATAGAGGAGTGTGAAGTCATAGAATGGAGGAGTGTGAAGTCACAGATGGAAGTGTGTGAAGTCATAGAATGGAGGTGTGTGAAGTCACAGAATGGAGGTGTGTGAAGTCACAGAATGGAGGTGTGTGAACCCAGAATGGAGATGTGTGAATTCACAGAAGGGAGGTTTGTGAAGTCATAGAATGGACTGTGTGTGAAATCATAGAATGCAGGTGTGTGAAGTCACAGAATGGAGGTGTGTAAAGTCACAGAGTGGAGGTGTGTGAAGTCACAGAATGGAGGTTTGTGAAGTCATGGAATGGAGGTGTGTGAAGTCACAGAATGCAGGTGTGTGAAGTCAGAACAGAGGTGTGCGAAGTCATTGAATGGAGGAGTGTGAAGTGAGAATGGAGCTGTGTGAAGTCATAGAATTGAAGTGTGTGAAGTCAGAATGGAGGTGTGTGAACTCATAGAATGGAGGTGTATGAAGTCACAATGGAGGTGTGTGAAGTCACAGAATGGATGTGTGTGAAATCGTAGAATGGAGGTATGTGAAGTCAGAGAATCAAGGTGTGTGAAGTCAATGAATGGAGGTGTGTGAAGTCACACAATGTATGTGTGTGAACTTACAATGGAGGTGAGTGAAGTCACAGAATGGAGGAGTGTGAAGTCATAGAATGGAAGTGCGTGAAGTCATAGAATGTAGGTGTGTGATGTCAGAATGGAGGTGTGTGAAGTCACAGAATGGAGGTATGTGACGTCATAAATGTTGGTGTGTGAAGTCATAGAATGGAGGTGTGAAGCCATAGAATGGAGGTGTGAAGTCATAGAATGGAGGTGTGTGAAGTCACAGAAGGCAGGTGTGTGAAGTCACAGAATAGAGTTGTGTGAAGTCATAATGGAGGTGTGTGAATTCACAGAATGGAGGTGTGTGAAGTCAAAGAATGGAGGTGTGTGAAATCACAGAATGGAAGTGTATGTAGTCACAGAGTGGAGGTGTGTAAAGTCACAGAATGGAGGTGTGTGAAGTCTCAGAATGGAGGTGTGTGAAGTCATAGAAACGAGCTGTTTGAAATCATAGAATGTTGGTTTTTGAAGTCAGAGAATGGAGGTTTGTGAAGTCATAGAATGGAGGTGTGTGAGGTCAGATTGGAGGTGTGTGAAGTCACAGAATGGAAGTGTGTCAACTCAGAAATGAGGTGTGTGAAGTCATAGAATGGAGGTGTGTGAAGTCATAGAAGGGAGGTGTGTGAAATCATAGAATGGAGGTGTGTGAAATCACAGAAATGAGGTGTTTGAAGTCAAAATGGAAGTATGTGAAGTCAGAATGGAGGTGTGTGAAGTCATAGAATGGAGGTGTGTGAAGTCATAGAATGGAGGTGTGTGAAGTCACAGAAAGGAGGTGTGTGAACTCATAGAATAGAGGAGTGTGAAGTCCTAGAATGGAGGAGTGTGAAGTCACAGATGGAAGTGTGTGAAGTCATAGAATGGAGGTGTGTGAAGTCACAGAATGGAGGTGTGTGAAGTCACAGAATGGAGGTGTGTGAACCCAGAATGGAGATGTGTGAATTCACAGAAGGGAGGTTTGTGAAGTCATAGAATGGATTGTGTGTGAAATCATAGAATTGAGGTGTGTGAAGTCACAGAATGGAGGTGTGTAAAGTCACAGAGTGGAGGTGTGTGAAGTCACAGAATGGAGGTTTGTGAAGTCATGGAATGGAGGTGTGTGAAGTCACAGAATGCAGGTGTGTGAAGTCAGAACAGAGGTGTGCGAAGTCATTGAATGGAGGAGTGTGAAGTGAGAATGGAGCTGTGTGAAGTCATAGAATTGAAGTGTGTGAAGTCAGAATGGAGGGGTGTGAACACATAGAATGGAGGTGTATGAAGTCACAATGGAGGTGTGTGAAGTCACAGAATGGATGTGTGTGAACTCAGAAAGGAGGTGTGTAAAGTCATAGAATGGAGGTCTGTGAAGTCATAGAATGGAGGTGTGTGAAATCATAGAATGGAGGTGTGCAAAGTCACAGAAATGAGGTGTGTGAAGTCACAATGGAGGTGTGTGAAGTCAGAATGGAGGTGTATGAAGTCAGATAATGGAGGTGTGTGAAGTCAGAATGCAGGTGTGTGAACTCATAGAATGGAAGTGTGTGAAGTAACAATGTAGGTATCTGAAGTCATAGATTGGAGGTGTGTGAAGTCATAGAATGGAGGTGTGTGAAGTAACAGAATGGAGGTGTGTGATGTCATAGAATGAAGGTGTTTGAAGTCACAGAATGGAGGTGTGTGAAGGCATAGAATGGAGGTGTGTGAAGTCATAGAATGGAGGTGTGTGAAGTCACAGAATAGTGGTTTGTGAAGTCACAGTATGGAGGTGTGTGAACTGAGATTTGAGGTGTGTGAAGTCACAGAATGGAGGTGTGTGAAGACACAGAATGTAGGTGTGTGAACTCAGAGTGGAGGTGTGTGAAGGCACAGAATGGAGGTGTGTGAAGTCAGAATGGAGGTGTGTGAAGTCACAGAATGGAGGTGTGGGAACATAGAATGGAGTTGTGTGAAGTCACAGAATGGAGGTTTGTGAACTCATAGAATGGAGATGTGTGAAGTCACAGAATGGAGGTGTGTGAAATCGTAGAATGGAGGTATGTGAAGTCAGAGAATCAAGCTGTGTGAAGTAAATGAATGGAGGTGTGTGTAGTGATAGAATGGATGTGTGTGAACTCACAATGGAGGTGAGTGAAGTCACAGAATGGAGGTGTGTGAAGTCATAGAATGGAAGTGTGTGAAGTCATAGAATGTTGGTTTGTGATGTCAGAATGGAGGTGTGTGTAGTCACAGAATGGAGGTGTGTGACGTCATAAATGTTGGTGTGTGAAGTCATAGAATGGAGGTGTGAAGCCATAGAATGGAGGTGTGAAGTCATAGAATGGAGGTGTGTGAAGTCATAGAATGGAGGTGTGTGAAGTCACAGAAGTGAGGTGTGTGAAGTCACAGAATTGAGGTGTGTGAAGTCAGAATGGAGGTGTGTGAAGTCAGAATGGAGGTGTGTGTAGTCAGATAATGGAGGTGTGTGAAGTCAGAATGTAGGTGTGTGAACTCATAGAATGGAGGTGTGTGAAGTAACAATGTAGGTTTCTGAAGTCCTAGATTGGAGGTGTGTGAAGTCATAGAATGGAGGTGTGTGAAGTCACAGAATGGAGGTGTGTGATGTCATAGAATGGAGGTGTGTGAAGTCACAGAATGGAGGTGTGTGAAGTCACAGAATGGAGGTGTGTGAAGTCATAGAAGTAGGTGTGTGAAGTCACAGAATGGAGGTGTGTGAAGACACAGAATGAAGGTGTGTGAACTCAGAGTGGAGGTGTGTGAAGTCACAGAATGGTGGTGTGTGAAGTCATAGAAAGGAAATGTGTGAAGTCATAGAATGGAGTTGCGTGAAGTTGTAGAATGGTTGTTGCTGATGTAAGAATGAAGGTGTGTGAAGTCATAGAATGGAGGTGTCTGAAGTCATAGAATGGATGTTGCTGAAGTAAGAATGAAGGTGTGTGAACTCATAGAATGGAGGTGTGTGAACTCATAGAATGGAGGTGTGTAAAGTCACAGAAGGCAGGTGTGTGAAGTCACAGAATGGAGGTGTGTAAAATCACAGAGAGGAGGTGTGTGAAGGCACAGAATGGAGGGGAGTGAAGTCAAAGAATGGAGGTATGTGAAGTCACAGAATGGAGGGGTGTGAAGTCAAAGATTGGAGGTATGTGAAGTCACAGAATGGAGGGGTGTGAAGTCAGAATAGAGGTGTACGAAGTCATAGAATGGAGGTGTGTGAAGTCAGAATGGAGCTGTGTGAACTCATAGAATGGAGGTGTGTGAAGTCACAATGGAGATGTGTGAAGTCATAGAATGGTGGTTTTTGAAGTCACAGAATGGAGGTGTGTGAAGTCATAGAATGGAGGTGTGTGAAGTCAGACTGGAGGTATGTGAAGTCACAGAATGGAGGTGTGTCAACTCAGAAATGAGGTATGTGAATGCATAGAATGGAGGTGTGTGAAGTCACAGAATTGAGGTTTGTGAAGTCAGAATGGAGATGTGTGAATTCAGAATGGAGGTGTGTGAAGTCAGAGAATGGAGGTGTGTGAAGTCACAATGCAGGTGTGAAGTCATAGAATGGAGGTGTGTGAAGTCATAGAGTGGAGGTGTGTGAAGTCACAAAATGGAGGTGTGTGAAGTCATATATTGGAGGTGTGTGAAGTCACAGAATGGAGGTGTGTGTGAAGTCACAATTTAGGTGTGTGAAGTCATAGAATGGAGGTGTGTGAAGTCATAGAATGGAGGTGAGCAAAGTCACAAAATGAAGGTGTGAGAAGTCATATATTGGAGGTGTGTGAAGTCACAGAATGGAGGTGTGTGAACTCAGAATGGAGGTGTGTGAAGTCACAGAATGGACGTGTGTGAAATCATACAATGGAGATGTGTGAAGTCACAGAATGGAGGTGTGTGAAATCGTAGAATGGAGGTGTGTGAAGTCAGAGAATCAAGGTGTGTGAAGTCAGAGAATGGAGGTGTGTGAACTCACAAAGGAGGTGAGTGAAGTCACAGAATGGAGGTGTGTGAAGTCATAGAATGGAAGTGTGTGAAGTCATAGAATGTAGGTGTGTGATGTCAGAATGGAGGTGTGTGAAGTCACAGAATGGAAGTGTGTGACGTCATAAATGTTGATGTGTGAAGTCATAGAATGGAGATGTGAAGTCATAGAATGGAGTTGTGAAGTCATAGAATGGAGGTGTGTGAAGTCACAGAAGGCAGGTGTGTGAAGTCACAGAATAGAGTTGTGTGAAGTCACAATGGAGGTGTGTGAATTCATAGAATGGAAATGTGTGAAGTCAAAGAATGGAGGTGTGTGAAGTCATACAATGGAGGTGTGTGAAATCACAAAATGGAGGTGTGTGTAGTCACAGAGTGGAGGTGTGTAAAGTCACAGAGTGGAGGTGTGTGAATTCTCAGAATGGAGGTGTAGGAAGTCACAGAATGGAGGTGTGTGAAGTCAAGGAATGGAGGTGTGTGAATTCATAGAATGGAGGTGTGTGAAGTCAAAGAATGGAGGTGTGTGAAGTCATAGAATGGAGGTGTGTGAAGTCATAGAATGGAGGCGTGTGAGGTCAGATTGGAGGTGTGTGAAGTCACAGAATGGAAGTGTGTCAACTCAGAAAGGAGGTGTGTGAAGTCATAGAATGGAGGTGTGTGAAGTCATAGAATGGAGGTGTGTGAAATCATAGAATGGAGGTGTGTGAAGTCACCGAAGTTAGGTCTTTGAAGTCAAAATGGAAGTGTGTGAAGTCAGAATGGAGGTGTGTGAAGTCATAGAATGGAGGTGTGTGAAGTCACAGAATGTAGGTGTGTGAACTCATAGAATGGAGGTGTGTCAAGTCATAGAGTGGAGGTGTGTGAAGTCATAGAATGGAGGTCTGTGAAGTCTTAGAATGGAGGTGTGTGAAGTCATAGAATGGAAGTGCGTGAAGTCACAGAAGAGAGGTGTGTGAAGTCACAGAAAGGATGTGGCTGAAGTAATAATGAAGGTGTGTGAAGTCATAGAATGGAAGTGTCCGAAGTCATAGAATGGATGTTGCTGAAGTAAGAATGGAGGTGTGTGAACTCATAGAATGGAGGTGTGTGAACTCATAGAATGGAGGTGTGTGAATTCATGGAACGGAGGTGTATGAAGTCAAAGAATGGAGGTGTGTGAAGTCACAGAAGAGAGGTGTGTGAAGTAAGAGCATCGAGGTGTGTGAATTCACAGAATGGAGGTGTGTGAAGTCACAATGGAGATGTGCGAAGTCATAGAATGGTGGTTTTTCAAGTCACAGAATGGATGTGTGTGAAGTCAGATTGGAGGTATGTGAAGTCACAGAATGGAGGTGTGTCAACTCAGAAATGAGGTATGTGAAGTCATAGAATGGAGGTGTGTGAAGTCACAGAATTGAGGTGTGTGAAGTCAGAATGGAGGTGTGTGAATTCAGAATGGAGGTGTGTGAAGTCAGAGAATGGAGGTTTGTGAAGTCACAATGCAGGTGTGTGAACTGAAAGAACGTAGGTGTGTGAAGTCACAATGTAGGTGTGTGAAATGATAGAATGGAGGTGTGTGAAGTCATAGAATGGAGGTGTGTGAAGTCATAGAATGGAGGTGTTTGAAGTCATATTATGTTGGTTTTTGAAGTCACAGAATGCAGGTGTGTGAAGTCATAGAATGGAGGTGTGTGAAGTCAGATTGGAGGGGTGTGAAGTAACAGAATGGAGGTGTGTCAACTCAGAAAGGAGGTGTGTGAAGTGACAGAAATGAGGTGTTTGAAGTCAAATGGAAGTCTGTGAAGGCAGAATCGAGGTGTGTGAAGTCATAGAATGGAGGTGTGTGAAGTCATAGAATGGAGGTGTGTGAAGTAACAGAATGGAGGTGTGTGAAGTCACAGAATGGAGGGGTGTGAACTCAGAATGGAGGTGTGTGAATTCACAGAAGGGAGGTTTGTGAAGTCATAGAATGGAGATTTCTGCAGTAAGAATGAAGGTGTGTGAAGACATAGAATGGAGGTGTGTGTAGTCAAAATGAAGGTGTGTAAAGGCAAACAATGGAGGTGTGTGAAGTCACAGAATGGAGGTGTGTGAAGTAACAATGTAGGTTTCTGAAGTCGTAGAATGGAGGTGTGTGAAGTCATAGAATGGAGGTGTGTGAAGTCACAGAATGGAGGCGTGTGATGTCATAGAATGGAGGTGTGTGAAGTCAGAATGGAGCTGTGTGAACTCATAGAATGTAGGTGTGTGAAGTCACAATGGAGATGTGCGAAGTCATAGAATGGTGGTTTTTGAAGTCACAGAATGGAGGTGTGTGAAGACATAGAATGGAGGTGTGTGAAGTCAGATTGGAGGTATGTGAAGTCACAGAATTGAGGTGTGTCAACTCAGAAATGAGCTATGTGAAGTCATAGAATGGAGGTGTGTGAAGTCACAGAATTGAGGTGTGTGAAGTCAGACTGGAGATGTGTGAATTCAGAATGGAGGTGTGTGAAGTCAGACAATGGAGGTTTGTGAAGTCACAATGCAGGTGTGTGAACTGATAGAACATAGCTGTGTGAAGTCACAATGTAGGTGTGTGAAGTGATAGAATGGAGGTGTGTGAAGTCATAGAATGGAGGTGTGTGAAGTCACAAAATGGAGGTGTGTGAAGTCAAATAATGGAGGATTGTGAAGTCACAGAATGGAGGTGTGTTAACTCAGAATGGAGGGGTGTGAAGTCACAGAATGGAGGTGTGTGAAATCATAGAATGTAGATGTGTGAAGTCACAGAATGGAGGTGTGTGAAATCGTAGAATGGAGGTATGTGAAGTCAGAGAATCAAAGTGTGTGAAGTCAATGAATGGAGGTGTGTGAAGTCACACAATGTATGTGTGTGAAATCACAATGGAGGTGAGTGAAGTCACAGAATGGAGGTGTGTGAAGTCATAGAATGGAAGTGCGTGAAGTCATAGAATGTACGTGTGTGATGTCAGAATGGAGGTGTGTGAAGTCACAGAATGGAGGTATGTGACGTCATAAATGTTGGTGTGTGAAGTCATAGAATGGAGGTGTGAAGCCATAGAATGGAGGTGTGAAGTCATAGAATGGAGGTGTGTGAATTCACAGAAGGCAGGTGTGTGAAGTCACAGAATAGAGTTGTGTGAAGTCATAATGGAGGTGTGTGAATTCATAGAATGGAGGTGTGTGAAGTCAAAGAATGGAGGTGTGTGAAATCACAGAATGGAAGTGTATGTAGTCACAGAGTGGAGGTGTGTAAAGTCACAGAATGGAGGTGTGTGAAGTCTCAGAATGGAGGTGTGTGAAGTCATAGAATGGAGGTGTTTGAAGTCATAGAATGTTGGTTTTTGAAGTCAGAGAATGGAGGATTGTGAAGTCATAGAATGGAGGAGTGTGAGGTCAGATTGGAGATGTGTGAAGTCACAGAATGGAAGTGTGTCAACTCAGAAAGGAGGTGTGTGAAGTCATAGAATGGAGGTGTGTGAAGTCATAGAATGGAGGTGTGTGAAATCATAGAATGGAGGTGTGTGAAGTCACAGAAAAGAGGTGTGTGAACTCATAGAATAGAGGAGTGTGAAGTCATAGAATGGAGGAGTGTGAAGTCACAGATGGAAGTGTGTGAAGTCATAGAATGGAGGTGTGTGAAGTCACAGAATGGAGGTGTGTGAAGTCACAGAATGGAGGTGTGTGAACCCAGAATGGAGATGTGTGAATTCACAGAAGGGAGGTTTGTGAAGTCATAGAATGGACTGTGTGTGAAATCATAGAATGCAGGTGTGTGAAGTCACAGAATGGAGGTGTGTAAAGTCACAGAGTGGAGGTGTGTGAAGTCACAGAATGGAGGTTTGTGAAGTCATGGAATGGAGGTGTGTGAAGTCACAGAATGCAGGTGTGTGAAGTCAGAACAGAGGTGTGCGAAGTCATTGAATGGAGGAGTGTGAAGTGAGAATGGAGCTGTGTGAAGTCATAGAATTGAAGTGTGTGAAGTCAGAATGGAGGTGTGTGAACTCATAGAATGGAGGTGTATGAAGTCACAATGGAGGTGTGTGAAGTCACAGAATGGATGTGTGTGAAATCGTAGAATGGAGGTATGTGAAGTCAGAGAATCAAGGTGTGTGAAGTCAATGAATGGAGGTGTGTGAAGTCACACAATGTATGTGTGTGAACTTACAATGGAGGTGAGTGAAGTCACAGAATGGAGGAGTGTGAAGTCATAGAATGGAAGTGCGTGAAGTCATAGAATGTAGGTGTGTGATGTCAGAATGGAGGTGTGTGAAGTCACAGAATGGAGGTATGTGACGTCATAAATGTTGGTGTGTGAAGTCATAGAATGGAGGTGTGAAGCCATAGAATGGAGGTGTGAAGTCATAGAATGGAGGTGTGTGAAGTCACAGAAGGCAGGTGTGTGAAGTCACAGAATAGAGTTGTGTGAAGTCATAATGGAGGTGTGTGAATTCACAGAATGGAGGTGTGTGAAGTCAAAGAATGGAGGTGTGTGAAATCACAGAATGGAAGTGTATGTAGTCACAGAGTGGAGGTGTGTAAAGTCACAGAATGGAGGTGTGTGAAGTCTCAGAATGGAGGTGTGTGAAGTCATAGAAACGAGCTGTTTGAAATCATAGAATGTTGGTTTTTGAAGTCAGAGAATGGAGGTTTGTGAAGTCATAGAATGGAGGTGTGTGAGGTCAGATTGGAGGTGTGTGAAGTCACAGAATGGAAGTGTGTCAACTCAGAAATGAGGTGTGTGAAGTCATAGAATGGAGGTGTGTGAAGTCATAGAAGGGAGGTGTGTGAAATCATAGAATGGAGGTGTGTGAAATCACAGAAATGAGGTGTTTGAAGTCAAAATGGAAGTATGTGAAGTCAGAATGGAGGTGTGTGAAGTCATAGAATGGAGGTGTGTGAAGTCATAGAATGGAGGTGTGTGAAGTCACAGAAAGGAGGTGTGTGAACTCATAGAATAGAGGAGTGTGAAGTCCTAGAATGGAGGAGTGTGAAGTCACAGATGGAAGTGTGTGAAGTCATAGAATGGAGGTGTGTGAAGTCACAGAATGGAGGTGTGTGAAGTCACAGAATGGAGGTGTGTGAACCCAGAATGGAGATGTGTGAATTCACAGAAGGGAGGTTTGTGAAGTCATAGAATGGATTGTGTGTGAAATCATAGAATGGAGGTGTGTGAAGTCACAGAATGGAGGTGTGTAAAGTCACAGAGTGGAGGTGTGTGAAGTCACAGAATGGAGGTTTGTGAAGTCATGGAATGGAGGTGTGTGAAGTCACAGAATGCAGGTGTGTGAAGTCAGAACAGAGGTGTGCGAAGTCATTGAATGGAGGAGTGTGAAGTGAGAATGGAGCTGTGTGAAGTCATAGAATTGAAGTGTGTGAAGTCAGAATGGAGGGGTGTGAACACATAGAATGGAGGTGTATGAAGTCACAATGGAGGTGTGTGAAGTCACAGAATGGATGTGTGTGAACTCAGAAAGGAGGTGTGTAAAGTCATAGAATGGAGGTCTGTGAAGTCATAGAATGGAGGTGTGTGAAATCATAGAATGGAGGTGTGCAAAGTCACAGAAATGAGGTGTGTGAAGTCACAATGGAGGTGTGTGAAGTCAGAATGGAGGTGTATGAAGTCAGATAATGGAGGTGTGTGAAGTCAGAATGCAGGTGTGTGAACTCATAGAATGGAAGTGTGTGAAGTAACAATGTAGGTATCTGAAGTCATAGATTGGAGGTGTGTGAAGTCATAGAATGGAGGTGTGTGAAGTAACAGAATGGAGGTGTGTGATGTCATAGAATGAAGGTGTTTGAAGTCACAGAATGGAGGTGTGTGAAGGCATAGAATGGAGGTGTGTGAAGTCATAGAATGGAGGTGTGTGAAGTCACAGAATAGAGGTTTGTGAAGTCACAGTATGGAGGTGTGTGAACTGAGATTTGAGGTGTGTGAAGTCACAGAATGGAGGTGTGTGAAGACACAGAATGTAGGTGTGTGAACTCAGAGTGGAGGTGTGTGAAGGCACAGAATGGAGGTGTGTGAAGTCAGAATGGAGGTGTGTGAAGTCACAGAATGGAGGTGTGGGAACATAGAATGGAGTTGTGTGAAGTCACAGAATGGAGGTTTGTGAACTCATAGAATGGAGATGTGTGAAGTCACAGAATGGAGGTGTGTGAAATCGTAGAATGGAGGTATGTGAAGTCAGAGAATCAAGCTGTGTGAAGTAAATGAATGGAGGTGTGTGTAGTGATAGAATGGATGTGTGTGAACTCACAATGGAGGTGAGTGAAGTCACAGAATGGAGGTGTGTGAAGTCATAGAATGGAAGTGTGTGAAGTCATAGAATGTTGGTTTGTGATGTCAGAATGGAGGTGTGTGTAGTCACAGAATGGAGGTGTGTGACGTCATAAATGTTGGTGTGTGAAGTCATAGAATGGAGGTGTGAAGCCATAGAATGGAGGTGTGAAGTCATAGAATGGAGGTGTGTGAAGTCATAGAATGGAGGTGTGTGAAGTCACAGAAGTGAGGTGTGTGAAGTCACAGAATTGAGGTGTGTGAAGTCAGAATGGAGGTGTGTGAAGTCAGAATGGAGGTGTGTGTAGTCAGATAATGGAGGTGTGTGAAGTCAGAATGTAGGTGTGTGAACTCATAGAATGGAGGTGTGTGAAGTAACAATGTAGGTTTCTGAAGTCCTAGATTGGAGGTGTGTGAAGTCATAGAATGGAGGTGTGTGAAGTCACAGAATGGAGGTGTGTGATGTCATAGAATGGAGGTGTGTGAAGTCACAGAATGGAGGTGTGTGAAGTCACAGAATGGAGGTGTGTGAAGTCATAGAAGTAGGTGTGTGAAGTCACAGAATGGAGGTGTGTGAAGACACAGAATGAAGGTGTGTGAACTCAGAGTGGAGGTGTGTGAAGTCACAGAATGGTGGTGTGTGAAGTCATAGAAAGGAAATGTGTGAAGTCATAGAATGGAGTTGCGTGAAGTTGTAGAATGGTTGTTGCTGATGTAAGAATGAAGGTGTGTGAAGTCATAGAATGGAGGTGTCTGAAGTCATAGAATGGATGTTGCTGAAGTAAGAATGAAGGTGTGTGAACTCATAGAATGGAGGTGTGTGAACTCATAGAATGGAGGTGTGTAAAGTCACAGAAGGCAGGTGTGTGAAGTCACAGAATGGAGGTGTGTAAAATCACAGAGAGGAGGTGTGTGAAGGCACAGAATGGAGGGGAGTGAAGTCAAAGAATGGAGGTATGTGAAGTCACAGAATGGAGGGGTGTGAAGTCAAAGATTGGAGGTATGTGAAGTCACAGAAGGGAGGGGTGTGAAGTCAGAATAGAGGTGTACGAAGTCATAGAATGGAGGTGTGTGAAGTCAGAATGGAGCTGTGTGAACTCATAGAATGGAGGTGTGTGAAGTCACAATGGAGATGTGTGAAGTCATAGAATGGTGGTTTTTGAAGTCACAGAATGGAGGTGTGTGAAGTCATAGAATGGAGGTGTGTGAAGTCAGACTGGAGGTATGTGAAGTCACAGAATGGAGGTGTGTCAACTCAGAAATGAGGTATGTGAATGCATAGAATGGAGGTGTGTGAAGTCACAGAATTGAGGTTTGTGAAGTCAGAATGGAGATGTGTGAATTCAGAATGGAGGTGTGTGAAGTCAGAGAATGGAGGTGTGTGAAGTCACAATGCAGGTGTGAAGTCATAGAATGGAGGTGTGTGAAGTCATAGAGTGGAGGTGTGTGAAGTCACAAAATGGAGGTGTGTGAAGTCATATATTGGAGGTGTGTGAAGTCACAGAATGGAGGTGTGTGTGAAGTCACAATTTAGGTGTGTGAAGTCATAGAATGGAGGTGTGTGAAGTCATAGAATGGAGGTGAGCAAAGTCACAAAATGAAGGTGTGAGAAGTCATATATTGGAGGTGTGTGAAGTCACAGAATGGAGGTGTGTGAACTCAGAATGGAGGTGTGTGAAGTCACAGAATGGACGTGTGTGAAATCATACAATGGAGATGTGTGAAGTCACAGAATGGAGGTGTGTGAAATCGTAGAATGGAGGTGTGTGAAGTCAGAGAATCAAGGTGTGTGAAGTCAGAGAATGGAGGTGTGTGAACTCACAAAGGAGGTGAGTGAAGTCACAGAATGGAGGTGTGTGAAGTCATAGAATGGAAGTGTGTGAAGTCATAGAATGTAGGTGTGTGATGTCAGAATGGAGGTGTGTGAAGTCACAGAATGGAAGTGTGTGACGTCATAAATGTTGATGTGTGAAGTCATAGAATGGAGATGTGAAGTCATAGAATGGAGTTGTGAAGTCATAGAATGGAGGTGTGTGAAGTCACAGAAGGCAGGTGTGTGAAGTCACAGAATAGAGTTGTGTGAAGTCACAATGGAGGTGTGTGAATTCATAGAATGGAAATGTGTGAAGTCAAAGAATGGAGGTGTGTGAAGTCATACAATGGAGGTGTGTGAATCACAAAATGGAGGTGTGTGTAGTCACAGAGTGGAGGTGTGTAAGTCACAGAGTGGAGGTGTGTGAATCTCAGAATGGAGGTGTAGGAAGTCACAGAATGGAGGTGTGTGAAGTCAAGGAATGGAGGTGTGTGAATTCATAGAATGGAGGTGTGTGAAGTCAAAGAATGGAGGTGTGTGAAGTCATAGAATGGAGGTGTGTGAAGTCATAGAATGGAGGCGTGTGAGGTCAGATTGGAGGTGTGTGAAGAAGTCACAGAATGGAAGTGTGTCAACTCAGAAAGGAGGTGTGTGAAGTCATAGAATGGAGGTGTGTGAAGTCATAGAATGGAGGTGTGTGAAATCATAGAATGGAGGTGTGTGAAGTCACAGAAGTTAGGTCTTTGAAGTCAAAATGGAAGTGTGTGAAGTCAGAATGGAGGTGTGTGAAGTCATAGAATGGAGGTGTGTGAAGTCACAGAATGTAGGTGTGTGAACTCATAGAATGGAGGTGTGTCAAGTCATAGAGTGGAGGTGTGTGAAGTCATAGAATGGAGGTCTGTGAAGTCTTAGAATGGAGGTGTGTGAAGTCATAGAATGGAAGTGCGTGAAGTCACAGAAGAGAGGTGTGTGAAGTCACAGAAAGGATGTGGCTGAAGTAATAATGAAGGTGTGTGAAGTCATAGAATGGAAGTGTCCGAAGTCATAGAATGGATGTTGCTGAAGTAAGAATGGAGGTGTGTGAACTCATAGAATGGAGGTGTGTGAACTCATAGAATGGAGGTGTGTGAATTCATGGAACGGAGGTGTATGAAGTCAAAGAATGGAGGTGTGTGAAGTCACAGAAGAGAGGTGTGTGAAGTAAGAGCATCGAGGTGTGTGAATTCACAGAATGGAGGTGTGTGAAGTCACAGAATGGAGGTGGGTGAACTCACAATGGAGGTGAGTGAAGTCAGAGAATGGAGGTGTGTGAAGTCATAGAATGGAAGTGTGTGAAGTCATAGAATGGAGGTGTGTGATGTCAGAATGGAGGTGTGTTAAGTCACAGAATGGAGGTGTGTGACGCCATAAATTTTGGTGTGTGAAGTCATAGTATGTTGGTGTGAAGTCATAGAATGGAGGTGTGTGAAGTCATAGAATGGAGGTGTGTGAAGTCACAGAAGTCAGGTGCGTGAGGTCACAGAATAGAGTTGTGTGAGATCCCAATGGAGGTGTGTGAATTCATAGAATGGAGGTGTGTGAAGTCAAAGAATGGATGTGTGTGAAGTCATAGATTGGAGGTGTGTGAAATCACAGAATGGAGGTGTGTGTAGTCACAGAGTGGAGGTGTGTAAAGTCACAGAGTGGAGGTTTGTGAAGTCTCAGAATGGAGGTTTAGAAGTCATAGAATGGAGGTGTTTGAAGTCATAGAATGTTGGTTTTTGAAGTCACAGAATGCAGGTGTGTGAAGTCATAGAAGGAAGGTGTGTGAAGTCAGATTGGAGGGGTGTGAAGTAACAGAATGGACGTGTGTCAACTCAGAAAGGAGGTGTGTGAAGTCATAGAATGGAGGTGATTGAAGTCATAGAATGAAGGTGTGTGAAATCATAGAATAGAGGTGTGTGAAGTCACAGAAATGAGGTGTTTGAAGTCAAATGGAAGTCTGTGAAGGCCGAATGGAGGTGTGTGAAGCCATAGAATGGAGGTGTGTGAAGTCATAGAATGGAGGTGTGTGAAGTCACAGAATGGAGGTGTGTGAAGTCACAGAATGGAGGTGAGTGAACTCAGAATGGAGGTGTGTGAATTCACAGAAGGGAGGTTTGTGAAGTCATAGAATGGAGATTTCTGCAGTAAGAATGAAGGTGTGTGAAGACATAGAATGGAGGTGTGTTTAGTCAAAATGGAGTTGTGTGAAGGCAAACAATGGAGGTGTGTGAAGTCACGGAATGGAGATGTGTGAAGTACCAATGTAGGTTTCTGAAGTCATAGAATGGAGGTGTGTGAAGTCATAGAATGGAGGTGTGTGAAGTCACAGAATGGAGGCGCGTGATGTCATAGAATGGAGGAGTGTGAAGTCACAGAATGGAGGTGTGTGAAATCGTAGAATGGAGGTATGTGAAGTCAGAGAATCAAGCTGTGTGAAGTAAATGAATGGAGGTGTGTGTAGTCACAGAATGGATGTGTGTGAACTCACAATGGAGGTGAGTGAAGTCACAGAATGGAGGTGTGTGAAGTCATAGAATGGAAGTGTGTGAAGTCATAGAATGTAGGATTGTGATGTCAGAATGGAGGTGAGTGAAGTCACAGAATGGAGGTGTGTGACGTCATAAATGTTGGTGTGTGAAGTCATAGAATGGAGGTGTGAAGCCATAGAATGGAGGTGTGAAGTCATAGAATGGAGGTGTGTGAAGTCATAGAATGGAGGTGTGTGACGTCACAGAAGGGAGGTGTGTGAAGTCACAGAATTGAGGTGTGTGAAGTCAGAATGGAGGTGTGTGAAGTCAGAATGGAGGTGTGTGAAGTCAGATAATGGAGGTGTGTGAAGTCAGAATGCAGGTGTGTGAACTCATAGAATGGAGGTGTGTGAATAACAATGTAGGTTTCTGAAGTCCTAGATTGGAGGTGTGTGAAGTCATAGAATGGAGGTGTGTGAAGTCACAGAATGGAGGTGTGTGATGTCATAGAATGGAGGTGTGTGAAGTCACAGAATGGAGGTGTGTGAAGGCATAGAATGGAGGTGTGTGAAGTCATAGAATGGAGGTGTGTGAAGTCAGAGAATAGATGTTTGTGAAGTCACAGTATGGCGGTGTATGAACTCAGATTTGAGGTGTGTGAAGTCACAGAATGGAGGTGTGTGAAGGCATAGAATGGAGGTGTGTGAAGTCATAGAATGGAGGTGTGTGAAGTCAGAGAATAGATGTTTGTGAAGTCACAGTATGGAGGTGTATGAACTCAGATTTGAGGTGTGTGAAGTCACAGAATGGAGGTGTGTGAAGTCATAGAAGTAGGTGTGTGAAGTCACAGAATGGAAGTGTGTGAAGACACAGAATGGAGGTGTGTGAACTGAGAGTGGAGGTGTGTGAAGTCACAGAATGGAGTTGTGTGAAGTCATAGAAAGGAATGTGTGAAGTCATAGAATGGAGGTGTGTGAAGTCATAGAATGGTTGTTGCTGAAGTAAGAATGAAGGTGTGTGAAGTCATAGAATGGAGGTGTCTGAAGTCATAGAATGGATGTTGCTGAAGTAAGAGTGAAGGTGTGTGAACTCATAGAATGGAGGTGTGTGAACTCATAGAATGGAGGTGTGTGAATTCATGAAACGGAGGTGTGTGAAGTCAAAAAATGGAGGTGTATGATGTCAAACAATGGAAGTGTGTGAAGTCATAGAATGGAGGTGTGTGAAGACTTAGAATGGAGGTGTGTGAAGTCATAGAATGGAGGTGTTTAAAGTCACAGAAGGCAGGTGTGTGAAGTCACAGAATGGAGGTGTGTAAAATCACAGAGTGGAGGTGTGTGAAGGCACAGAATGGAGGGGAGTGAAGTCAAAGAATGGAGGTATGTGAAGTCACAGAATGGAGGGGTGTGAAGTCAAAGAATGGAGGTATGTGAAGTCACAGAATGGAGGGGTGTGAAGTCAGAATTGAGGTGTACGAACTCATAGAATGGAGGTGTGTGAAGTCAGAATGGAGCTGTGTGAACTCATAGAATGGAGGTGTGTGAAGTCACAATGGAGATGTGTGAAGTCATAGAATGGTGGTTTTTGAAGTCACAGAATGGAGGTGTGTGAAGTCATAGAATGGAGGTGTGTGAAGTCAGACTGGAGGTATGTGAAGTCACAGAATGGAGGTGTGTCAACTCAGAAATGAGGTATGTGAATGCATAGAATGGAGGTGTGTGAAGTCACAGAATTGAGGTGTGTGAAGTCAGAATGGAGATGTGTGTATTCAGAATGGAGGTGTGTGAAGTCAGAGAATGGAGGTGCGTGAAGTCACAATGCAGGTGTGTGAAGTCATAGAATGGAGGTTTGTGAAGTCATAGAGTGGAGGTGTGTGTAGTCACAAAATGGAGGTGTGTGAAGTCATATATTGGAGGTGTGTGAAGTCACAGAATGGAGGTGTGTGTGAAGTCACAATGTAGGTGTGTGAAGTCATAGAATGGAGGTGTGTGAAGTCATAGAATGGAGGTGAGCAAAGTCACAAAATGGAGGTGTGAGAATTCATATGTTGGAGGTGTGTGAAGTCAGACAATCAAGGTGTGTGAAGTCAGAGAATGGAGGTGTGTGAACTCACAAAGGAGGTGAGTGAAGTCACAGAAAGGAGGTGAGTGAAGTCATAGAATGGAAGTGTGTGAAGTCATAGAATGTAGGTGTGTGATGTCAGAATGGAGGTGTGTGAAGTCACAGAATGGAGGTGTGTGACGTCATAAATGTTGATGTGTGAAGTCATAGAATGGAGATGTGAAGTCATAGAATGGAGGTGTGAAGTCATAGAATGGAGGTGTGTGAAGTCACAGAAGGCAGGTGTGTGAAGTCACAGAATAGAGTTGTGTGAAGTCACAATGGAGGTGTGTGAATTCATAGAATGGAGATGTGTGAAGTCAAAGAATGGAGGTGTGTGAAGTCATACAATGGAGGTGTGCGAAATCACAAAATGGAGGTGTGTGTAGTCATAGAGTGGAGGTGTGTAAAGTCACAGAGTGGAGGTGTGTGAATTCTCAGAATGGAGGTGTAGGAAGTCACAGAATGGAGGTGTGTGAAGTCAAAGAATGGAGGTGTGTGAATTCATAGAATGGAGGTGTGTGAAGTCAAAGAATGGAGGTGTGTGAAGACATAGAATGGAGGTGTGTGAAGTCATAGAATGGAGGCGTGTGAGGTCAGATTGGAGGTGTGTGAAGTCATATAATGGAAGTGTGTCAACTCAGAAAGGAGGTGTGTGAAGTCATAGAATGGAGGTGTGTGAAGTCATAGAATGGAGGTGTGTGAAATCATAGAATGGAGGTGTGTGAATTCACAGAAATTAAGTCTTTGAAGTCAAAATGGAAGTGTGTGAAGTCAGAATGGAGGTGTGTGAAGTCATAGAATGGAGGTGTGTGAAGTCACAGAATGTAGGTGTGTGAACTCATAGAATGGAGGTGTGTCAAGTCATAGAATGGAAGTGTGTGAAGTCATAGAATGGAGGTGTGTGAAGACTTAGAATGGAGGTGTGTGAAGTCATAGAATGGAAGTGCGTGAAGTCACAGAAGGGAGGTGTGTGAAGTCACAGAAAGGATGTGGCTGAAGTAATAATGAAGGTGTGTGAAGGCATAGAATGGAAGTGTCTGAAGTCATAGAATGGATGTTGCTGAAGTAAGAATGGAGGTGTGTGAACTCATAGAATGGAGGTGTGTGAACTCATAGAATGGAGGTGTGTGAATTCATGGAACGGAGGTGTATGAAGTCAAAGAATGGAGGTGTGTGAAGTCACAGAAGAGAGGTGTGTGAAGTAAGAGCATCGAGGTGTGTGAATTCACAGAATGGAGGTGTGTGAAGTCACAGAATGGAGGTGGGTGAACTCACAATGGAGGTGAGTGAAGTCACAGAATGGAGGTGTGTGAAGTCATAGAATGGAAGTGTGTGAAGTCATAGAATGGAGGTGTGTGATGTCAGAATGGAGGTGTGTTAAGTCACAGAATGGAGGTGTGTGACGCCATAAATTTTGGTGTGTGAAGTCATAGTATGTTGGTGTGAAGTCATAGAATGGAGGTGTTTGAAGTCATAGAATGGAGGTGTGTGAAGTCACAGAATGGAGGTGTGTGAAGGCATAAAATGGAGGTGTGTGAAGTCATAGAATGGAGGTGTGTCAAGTCAGAATAGAGGTTTGCGAAGTCATAGAATGGAGGTGTGTGAAGTCAGAATGGAGCGGTGTGAACTCATAGAATGGAGGTGTGAGAAGTCCCAGAATGGAGGTGTGTGAAGTGACAGTATGGAGGTGTGTGAACTCAGATTTAAGGTGTGTGAAGGCAGAGGGTGGAGGGGTGTGAAGTCAAAGAATGGAGGTATGTGAAGTCACAGAATGGAGGGGTGTGAAGTCAGAATAGAGGTTTGCGAAATCATAGAATGGAGGTGTGTGAAGTCAGAATGGAGCTGTGTGAACTCATAGAATGGAGGTGTGTGAAGTCACAATGGAGATGTGCGAAGTCATAGAATGGTGGTTTTTGAAGTCACAGAATGGAGGTGTGTGAAGTCATAGAATGGAGGTGTGTGAAGTCAGATTGGAGGTATGTGAAGTCACAGAATGGAGATGTGTCAACTCAGAAATGAGGTATGTGAAGTCATAGAATGGAGGTGTGTGAAATCACAGAATTGACGTGTGTGAAGTCAGAATGGAGGTGTGTGAATTCAGAATGGAGGTGTGTGAAGTCAGAGAATGGAGGTTTGTGAAGTCACAATGCAGGTGTGTGAACTGATAGAACGTAGGTGTGTGAAATCACAATGTAGGTGTGTGAAGTGATAGAATGGAGGTGTGTGAAGTCATGAAATGGAGGTGTGTGAAGTCACAAAATGGAGGTGTGTGAATTCATATAATGGAGGATTGTGAAGTCACAGAATGGAGGTGTGTTAACTCAGAATGGATGTGTGTGAAGTCACAGAATGGAGGTGTGTGAAATCATAGAATGGAGATGTGTGAAGTCACAGAATGGAGGTGTGTGAAGTCATAGAATGGATGTGTTTGAAGTCATACAATGGAGGTGTGTGAAATCATAGAATGGCGGTGTGTGAAGTCACAGAAATGAGGTGTTTGAAGTCAAATGGAAGTCTGTGAAGGCAGGATGGAGGTGTGTGAAGTCATAGAATGGTGGTGTGTGAAGTCATAGAATGGAGGTGTGTGAAGTAACAGAATGGAGGTGTGTGAAGTCACAGAATGGAGGTGTGTGAACTCAGAATGGAGGTGTGTGAATTCACAGAAGGGAGGTTTGTGAAGTCATAGAATGGAGATTTCTGCAGTAAGAATGAAGGTGTGTGAAGACATAGAATGGAGGTGTGTGTAGTCAAAATGGAGGTGTGTGAAGGCAAACAATGGAGTTGTGTGAAGTCACAGAATGGAGGTGTGTGAAGTAACAATGTAGGTTTCTGAAGTCATAGAATGGAGGTGTGTGAAGTCATAGAATGGAGGTGTGTGAAGTCACAGAATGGAGGCGTGTGATGTCATGGAATGGAGGTGTGTGAAGTCACAGAATGGAGGTGTGTGAAGGCATAAAATGGAGGTGTGTGAAGTCATAGAATGGAGGTGTGTGAACTCATAGAATGGAGGTGTGTGAAGTCCCAGAATGCAGGTGTGTGAAGTCACAGTATGGAGGTGTGTGAACTCAGATTTAAGGTGTGTGAAGGCACAGAATGGAGGGGTGTGAAGTCAGAATAGAAGTTTGCGAAGTCATAGAATGGAGGTGTGTGAGGTCACAATGGAGCTGTGTGAACTCATAGAATGGAGGTGTGTGAAGTCACAATGGAGATGTGCGAAGTCATAGAATGGTGGTTTTTGAAGTCACAGAATGGAGGTGTGAAGTCATAGAATGGAGGTGTGTGAAGTCAGATTGGAGGTATGTGAAGTCACAGAATGGAGATGTGTCAACTCAGAAATATGGTATGTGTAGTCATAGAATGGAGGTGTGTGAAGTCACAGAATTGAGGTGTGTGAAGTCAGAATGGAGGTGTGTGAATTCAGAATGGAGGTGTGTGAAGTCAGACAATGGAGGTTTGTGAAGTCACAATGCAGGTGTGTGAACTGATAGAACATAGCTGTGTGAAGTCACAATGTAGGTGTGTGAAGTGGTAGAATGGAGGTGTGTGAAGTCATAAAATGGAGGTGTGTGAAGTCACAAAATGGAGGTGTGTGAAGTCATATAATGGAGGATTGTGAAGTCACAGAATGGAGGTGTGTTAACTCAGAATGGAGGTGTGTGAAGTCACAGAATGGAGGTGTGTGAAATCATGGAATGGAGATGTGTGAAGGCACAGAATTGAGGTGTGTGAAATCGTAGAATGGAGGTATGTGAAGTCAGAGAATCAAGGTTTGTGAAGTCAATGAATGGAGGTGTGTGAAGTCACAGAATGGATGTGTGTGAACTCACAATGGAGGTGAGTGAAGTCACAGAATGGAGGTGTGTGAAGTCATAGAATGGAAGTGCGTGAAGTCATAGAATGTAGGTGTGTGATGTCAGAATGGAGGTATGTGAAGTCACAGAATGGAGGTGTGTGACGTCATAAATGTTGGTGTGTGAAGTCATAGAATGGAGGTGTGAAGCCATAGAATGGAGGTGTGAAGTCATAGAATGGAGGTGTGTGAAGTCACAGAAGGCAGGTGTGTGAAGTCACAGAATAGAGTTATGTGAAGTCATAATGGAGGTGTGTGAATTCATAGAATGGAGGTGTGTGAAGTCAAAGAATGGAGGTGTGTGAAATCACAGAATGAAAGTGTATGTAGTCACAGAGTAGAGGTGTGTAACGTCACAGAATGGAGGTGTGTGAAGTATCACAATGGAGGTGTGTGAAGTCATAGAATGGAGGTGTTTGAAGTCATAGAATGTTGGTTTTTGAAGTCAGAGAATGGAGGTGTGTGAAGTCATAGAATGGAGGTGTGTGAGGTCAGATTGGAGGTGTGTGAAGTCACAGAATGGAAGTGTGTCAACTCAGAAAGGAGGTGTGTGAAGTCATAGAATGGAGGTGTGTGAAGTCATAGAATGGAGGTGTGTGAAATCATAGAATGGAGGTGTGTGAAGTCATAGATTGGAGGTGTGTGAAGACACAGATGGAAGTGTGTGAAGTCATAGAATGGAGGTGTGTGAAGTCACGGAATGGAGGTGTGTGAAGTCACAGAATGGAGGTGTTTGAAGTCAAAATGGAAGTATGTGAAGTCAGAATGGAGGTGTGTGAAGTCATAGAATGGAGGTGTGTGAAGTCATAGAATGGAGGTGTGTGAAGTCACAGAAAGGAGTTGTGTGAACTCATCGAATGGAGGAGTGTGAAGTCATAGAATGGAGGTGTGTGAAGACACAGATGGAAGTGTGTGAAGTCATAGAATGGAGGTGTGTGAAGTCACGGAATGGAGGTGTGTGAAGTCACAGAATGGAGGTGTGTGAACCCAGAATGGAGATGTGTGAATTCACAGAAGGGAGGTTTGTGAAGTCATAGAATGGATTGTGTGTGAAATCACAGAATGGATGTGTGTGAAGTCACAGAATGGAGGTGTGTAAAGTCACAGAGTGGAGGTGTGTGAAGTCACAGAATGGAGGTGTGTGAACTCATAGAATGGAGGTGTATGAAGTCACAATGGACGTGTGTGAAGTCACAGAATGGATGTGTGTGAACTCAGAAAGGAGGTGTGTAAAGTCATAGAATGGAGGTCTGTGAAGTCATAGAATGGAAATATGTAAAATCAGAGAATGGAGTTGTGTGAAGTCACAGAATTGAGGTGTGTGAAGTCAGAATGGAGGTGTGTGAAGTCAGAATGGAGGTGTGTGAAGTCAGATAATGGAGGTGTGTGAAGTCAGAATGCAGGTGTGTGAACTCATAGAATGGAGGTGTGTGAAGTAACAATGTAGGTTTCTGAAGTCATAGATTGGAGGTGTGTGAAGTCATAGAATGGAGGTGTGTGAAGTCACAGAATGGAGGTGTGTGAAGTCATAGAATGGAGGTGTGTGAAGTCACAGAATGGAAATGTGTGAAGGCATAGAATGGAGGTGTGTGAAGTCATAGAATGGAGGTGTGTGAAGTCACAGAACAGAGGTTTGTGAAGTCACAGTATGGAGGAGTGTGAACTCAGATTTGAGGTGTGTGAAGTCACAGAATGGAGGTGTGTGAAGTCATAGAAGTAGGTGTGTGAAGTCACAGAAAGGAGGTGTGTGAAGTCATAGAATGGAGGTGTGTGAACTCAGAGTGGAGGTGTGTGAAGTCACAGAATGGAGGTGTGTGAAGTCAGAATGGAGGTGTGTGAAGTAACAGAATGGAGGTGTGTGAACCCAGAATGGAGGTGTGTGAAGTCACAGAATGGAGGTTTGTGAAGTCATAGAATGCAGGTGTGTGAAGTCACAGAATGGAGGTGTGTGAAATCACAGAATGGAGGTGTGTGAACTCACAATGGAGGTGTGTGAAGTCACAGAATGGAGGTGTGTGAAGTCATAGAATTGAAGTGTGTGAAGTCATAGAATGGAGGTGTGTGAAGTCAAAATGGAGGTGTGTGAAGTCACAGAATGGAGGTGTGTGAACTCAGATTGGAGGTCTGTGAAGTCATAGAAGGGAGGTTTATGAAGTCATATAATGGAGGTGTGTGAAGTCATTGAATGGATGTTTGTGAAGTAAGAATGAAGGTGTGTGAACTCATAGAATGGAGGTGTGTGAACTCATAGAATGGAGTTGTGTGAAGTCATGGAATGGAGGTGTGTGAAGTCAGAATGGAGGTGTGAGAAATCACAGAATGGAGGTGTGTGAATTCAGAATGGAGGTGAGTGAAGTCATAAAATGGAGGTGTGTGAAGTCAGAATGGAGATGTGAGAAGTCACAGAATGGAGGTGTGTGAATTCAGAATGAATGAGTGAAGTCATAGAATGGAGGTGTGTGAAGTCATAGAATGGAGGTGTTTGAAATCATACAATGGAGGTGTCTGAAATCATAGAATGGAGTTGTTTGAAGTCACAGAATGGAGGTGTGTGAAGTCAGAATGGAGGTGTGTGAAGTCATAGAATTGAGGTGTTTGAAATCAGAATGGAGGTGTGTGAACTCATAGAACGGAGGTGGGTGAAATCACAATGGAGGTGTGTGAAGTCATAGAATGGAGGTGTGTGAAGTCACAGAATGGAGTTGTGTGAAGTCAGAATGGAGGTGTGAAGTCGCTGAATGGAGGTGGGTGAAGTCATAGAAAGGAGGTGTGGGAAGTCATAGAATGGAGAAGTGTGAAGTCATATGGTTGAGATGAGTGAAGTCACAGGTTCGAGGTCTGTGAAGTCATAGAATGGAGGTGTGTGAAGTCAGAATGGAGGTGTGTGAAATCATAGAATGGAGATGTGTGAACTCATAAAATGGAGGTGTGGGAAGTCACAATGAAAGTGTGTGAAGAAATAGAATGGAGGTGTGTGAAGTCACAGAATGGAGGTGTGTGAAGTCATAGAATGGAGGTGTGTGAAGTCACAGAATGGAGCTGTGTGAAGTAAGAATGGCGGTGTGTGAAGTCATAGAATGGAGGTGTGTGAAGTCACAGAATGGAGCTGTGTGATGTCAGAATGGCGGTGTGTGAAGGCATAGAATGGAGGTGTGTGAAGTCACAATGGAGGTGTGTGAAGTCATGGAATGGAGGTGCGTGAAGTCATAGAATGGAGGTGAGTGAAGTCATAGAATAGAGGTGTGTGAAGTCATAGAATGGAGGTGTGTGAAGTCATAGAATGGAGGTGTGTGAAGTCACAGAATGGAGGTGTGTGAAGTCAGAATGGAGGTGTGAAGTCGCTGAATGGAGTTGGGTGAAGTCATAGAAAGGAGGTGTGGGAAGTCATAGAATGGAGGAGTGTGAAGTTATAGAGTGGAGGTGAGTGAAGTCACATTCGAGGTCTATGAAGTGATAGAATGGAGGTGTGTGAAGTCAGAATGGAGGTGTGTGAAGTCATAGAATGGAGATGTGTTAACTCATAGAATGGAGGTGTGTGACGTCACAATGGAAGTGTGTGAAGTCATAGAATGGAGGTGTGTGAAGTCACAGAATAGAGGTGTGTGAAGTCATACAATGGAGGTGTGTGAAGTCAGAATGGAGGTGTGTGAAGTCATAGATGGACGTGTGTGAAGTCATAGTATGGAGGTGTGTGAAATCATAGAATGGAGGTTTGTGAAGTCTCAGAATGAAGCTGTGTGAAGTCAGAATGGCAGTGACTGAAGGCATAGAATGGAGGTGTGTGAAGTCAAAATGGAAGTGTGTGAAATCATAGAATCGTGGTGTGTGAGGTCAAAATGGAGGTGTGTGAAGTCATAGAATAGAGGTGTGTGAAATCACAGAATGGAGGTGTGTGAAGTCATAGAATGGAGGTGTGTGAAGTCATAGAATGGAGGTGTGTGAAGTCACAGAATGAAGGTGTGTGAAGTCACAATGGAGGGGTGTGAACTCAGAATGGAGGTAGGTGAAGTCAAAGAATGGAGGTGTGTGAAATCATAGAATGTAGGTGTGTGAAGTCATAGAATGGAGGTGTGTGAAGTCACAGAATGGAGGTGTGTGAAGTCACAGAATGGAGGTGTGTGAACTCACAATGGAGGTGTGTGAAGTCACAGAATGGGGGTGTGTGAAGTCATAGAATTGAAGTGTGTGAAGTCATAGAATGGAGGTGTGTGAAGTCATGGAATGGAGGTGTGTGAAGTCAGAATGGAGGTGTGAGAAATCACAGAATGGAGGTGTGTGAATTCAGAATGGAGGTGAGTGAAGTCATAAAATGGAGGTGTGTGAAGTCAGAATGGAGATGTGAGAAGTCACAGAATGGAGGTGTGTGAATTCAGAATGGAGGTGAGTGAAGTCATAGAATGGAGGTGTGTGAAGTCATAGAATGGAGGTGTTTGAAATCATACAATGGAGGTGTCTGAAATCATAGAATGGAGTTGTTTGAAGTCACAGAATGGAGGTGTGTGAAGTCAGAATGGAGGTGTGTGAAGTCATAGAATTGAGGTGTTTGAAATCAGAATGGAGGTGTGTGAACTCATAGAACGGAGGTGGGTGAAATCACAATGGAGGTGTGTGAAGTCATAGAATGGAGGTGTTTGAAGTCACAGAATGCAGGTGTGTGAAGTCATAGAATGGAGGTGTGTGAAGTCATAGAATGGAGGTGTGTGAAGTCATAATGGAGGTGTGTGAAGTCACAGAATTGAGGTGTGTGAACACAGAATGGAGGTTTGTGAAGTCACATAATGGATATGTGTGAAGTCATAGAATGGATGTTTGTGAAGTCATAGAATGGATGTTTGTGAAGAAAGAATGAAGGTGTGTGAAGTCATAGAATAGAGGTGTGTGAAGGCAAAGAATGGAGGTGTGTGAAGTCCTAGAATGGATGTGTGTGAAGTCATAGAATGAAGGTGTGTGAAGTCATAGAATGGAGGTGTGTGAAGTCAAAGAATGGAGGTGTGTGAAGTCAGAATGGAGGTGTGAAGTCGCTGAATGGAGGTGGGTGAAGTCATAGAAAGGGGGTATGGGAAGTCATAGAATGGAGAAGTATGAAGTCATAGGGTTGAGATGCGTGAAGTCACAGGTTCGAGGTCTGTGAAGTCATAGAATGGAGGTGTGTGAAGTCAGAATGGAGGTGTGTGAAATCATAGAATGGAGATGTGTGAACTCATAAAATGGAGGTGTGTGAAGTTACAATGGAAGTGTGTGAAGAAATAGAATGGAGGTGTGTGAAGTCACAGAATGGAGCTGTGAGAAGTCAGAATGGCGGTGTGTGAAGTCATAGAATGCAGATGTGTGAAGTCAGAATGGAGGTGTGTGAAATCATAGTATCATGGTTTGTGAAGTCACAATGGAGGTGTGTGAAGTCATAGAATTGAAGTGTGTGAAGAAATAGAATGGAGGTGTGTGAAGTCACAGAATGGAGCTGTGAGAAGTCAGAATGGCGGTGTGTGAAGTCATAGAATGCAGATGTGTGAAGTCAGAATGGAGGTGTGTGAAATCATAGTATCATGGTTTGTGAAGTCACAATGGAGGTGTGTGAAGTCATAGAATTGAAGTGTGTGAAGTCATAGAATGGAGGTGTGTGAAGTCAAAATGGAGGTGTGTGAAGTCACAGAATGGAGGTGTGTGAACTCAGATTGGAGGTCTGTGAAGTCATAGAAGGGAGGTTTATGAAGTCATATAATGGAGGTGTGTGAAGTCATTGAATGGATGTTTGTGAAGTAAGAATGAAGGTGTGTGAACTCATAGAATGGAGGTGTGTGAACTCATAGAATGGAGTTGTGTGAAGTCATTGAATGGAGGTGTGTGAAGTCAGAATGGAGGTGTGAGAAATCACAGAATGGAGGTGTGTGAATTCAGAATGGAGGTGAGTGAAGTCATAAAATGGAGGTGTGTGAAGTCAGAATGGAGATGTGAGAAGTCACAGAATGGAGGTGTGTGAATTCAGAATGAATGAGTGAAGTCATAGAATGGAGGTGTGTGAAGTCATAGAATGGAGGTGTTTGAAATCATACAATGGAGGTGTCTGAAATCATAGAATGGAGTTGTTTGAAGTCACAGAATGGAGGTGTGTGAAGTCAGAATGGAGGTGTGTGAAGTCATAGAATTGAGGTGTTTGAAATCAGAATGGAGGTGTGTGAACTCATAGAACGGAGGTGGGTGAAATCACAATGGAGGTGTGTGAAGTCATAGAATGGAGGTGTGTGAAGTCACAGAATGGAGTTGTGTGAAGTCAGAATGGAGGTGTGAAGTCGCTGAATGGAGGTGGGTGAAGTCATAGAAAGGAGGTGTGGGAAGTCATAGAATGGAGAAGTGTGAAGTCATATGGTTGAGATGAGTGAAGTCACAGGTTCGAGGTCTGTGAAGTCATAGAATGGAGGTGTGTGAAGTCAGAATGGAGGTGTGTGAAATCATAGAATGGAGATGTGTGAACTCATAAAATGGAGGTGTGGGAAGTCACAATGAAAGTGTGTGAAGAAATAGAATGGAGGTGTGTGAAGTCACAGAATGGAGGTGTGTGAAGTCATAGAATGGAGGTGTGTGAAGTCACAGAATGGAGCTGTGTGAAGTAAGAATGGCGGTGTGTGAAGTCATAGAATGGAGGTGTGTGAAGTCACAGAATGGAGCTGTGTGATGTCAGAATGGCGGTGTGTGAAGGCATAGAATGGAGGTGTGTGAAGTCACAATGGAGGTGTGTGAAGTCATGGAATGGAGGTGCGTGAAGTCATAGAATGGAGGTGAGTGAAGTCATAGAATAGAGGTGTGTGAAGTCATAGAATGGAGGTGTGTGAAGTCATAGAATGGAGGTGTGTGAAGTCACAGAATGGAGGTGTGTGAAGTCAGAATGGAGGTGTGAAGTCGCTGAATGGAGTTGGGTGAAGTCATAGAAAGGAGGTGTGGGAAGTCATAGAATGGAGGAGTGTGAAGTTATAGAGTGGAGGTGAGTGAAGTCACATTCGAGGTCTATGAAGTGATAGAATGGAGGTGTGTGAAGTCAGAATGGAGGTGTGTGAAGTCATAGAATGGAGATGTGTTAACTCATAGAATGGAGGTGTGTGACGTCACAATGGAAGTGTGTGAAGTCATAGAATGGAGGTGTGTGAAGTCACAGAATAGAGGTGTGTGAAGTCATACAATGGAGGTGTGTGAAGTCAGAATGGAGGTGTGTGAAGTCATAGATGGACGTGTGTGAAGTCATAGTATGGAGGTGTGTGAAATCATAGAATGGAGGTTTGTGAAGTCTCAGAATGAAGCTGTGTGAAGTCAGAATGGCAGTGACTGAACGCATAGAATGGAGGTGTGTGAAGTCAAAATGGAAGTGTGTGAAATCATAGAATCGTGGTGTGTGAGGTCAAAATGGAGGTGTGTGAAGTCATAGAATAGAGGTGTGTGAAATCACAGAATGGAGGTGTGTGAAGTCATAGAATGGAGGTGTGTGAAGTCATAGAATGGAGGTGTGTGAAGTCACAGAATGAAGGTGTGTGAAGTCACAATGGAGGGGTGTGAACTCAGAATGGAGGTAGGTGAAGTCAAAGAATGGAGGTGTGTGAAATCATAGAATGTAGGTGTGTGAAGTCATAGAATGGAGGTGTGTGAAGTCACAGAATGGAGGTGTGTGAAGTCACAGAATGGAGGTGTGTGAACTCACAATGGAGGTGTGTGAAGTCACAGAATGGGGGTGTGTGAAGTCATAGAATTGAAGTGTGTGAAGTCATAGAATGGAGGTGTGTGAAGTCATGGAATGGAGGTGTGTGAAGTCAGAATGGAGGTGTGAGAAATCACAGAATGGAGGTGTGTGAATTCAGAATGGAGGTGAGTGAAGTCATAAAATGGAGGTGTGTGAAGTCAGAATGGAGATGTGAGAAGTCACAGAATGGAGGTGTGTGAATTCAGAATGGAGGTGAGTGAAGTCATAGAATGGAGGTGTGTGAAGTCATAGAATGGAGGTGTTTGAAATCATACAATGGAGGTGTCTGAAATCATAGAATGGAGTTGTTTGAAGTCACAGAATGGAGGTGTGTGAAGTCAGAATGGAGGTGTGTGAAGTCATAGAATTGAGGTGTTTGAAATCAGAATGGAGGTGTGTGAACTCATAGAACGGAGGTGGGTGAAATCACAATGGAGGTGTGTGAAGTCATAGAATGGAGGTGTTTGAAGTCACAGAATGCAGGTGTGTGAAGTCATAGAATGGAGGTGTGTGAAGTCATAGAATGGAGGTGTGTGAAGTCATAATGGAGGTGTGTGAAGTCACAGAATTGAGGTGTGTGAACACAGAATGGAGGTTTGTGAAGTCACATAATGGATATGTGTGAAGTCATAGAATGGATGTTTGTGAAGTCATAGAATGGATGTTTGTGAAGAAAGAATGAAGGTGTGTGAAGTCATAGAATAGAGGTGTGTGAAGGCAAAGAATGGAGGTGTGTGAAGTCATAGAATGGATGTGTGTGAAGTCATAGAATGAAGGTGTGTGAAGTCATAGAATGGAGGTGTGTGAAGTCAAAGAATGGAGGTGTGTGAAGTCAGAATGGAGGTGTGAAGTCGCTGAATGGAGGTGGGTGAAGTCATAGAAAGGGGGTATGGGAAGTCATAGAATGGAGAAGTATGAAGTCATAGGGTTGAGATGCGTGAAGTCACAGGTTCGAGGTCTGTGAAGTCATAGAATGGAGGTGTGTGAAGTCAGAATGGAGGTGTGTGAAATCATAGAATTGAGATGTGTGAACTCATAAAATGGAGGTGTGTGAAGTTACAATGGAAGTGTGTGAAGAAATAGAATGGAGGTGTGTGAAGTCACAGAATGGAGCTGTGAGAAGTCAGAATGGCGGTGTGTGAAGTCATAGAATGCAGATGTGTGAAGTCAGAATGGAGGTGTGTGAAATCATAGTATCATGGTTTGTGAAGTCACAATGGAGGTGTGTGAAGTCATAGAATTGAAGTGTGTGAAGTCATAGAATGGAGGTGTGTGAAGTCAAAATGGAGGTGTGTGAAGTCACAGAATGGAGGTGTGTGAACTCAGATTGGAGGTCTGTGAAGTCATAGAAGGGAGGTTTATGAAGTCATATAATGGAGGTGTGTGAAGTCATTGAATGGATGTTTGTGAAGTAAGAATGAAGGTGTGTGAACTCATAGAATGGAGGTGTGTGAACTCATAGAATGGAGTTGTGTGAAGTCATTGAATGGAGGTGTGTGAAGTCAGAATGGAGGTGTGAGAAATCACAGAATGGAGGTGTGTGAATTCAGAATGGAGGTGAGTGAAGTCATAAAATGGAGGTGTGTGAAGTCAGAATGGAGATGTGAGAAGTCACAGAATGGAGGTGTGTGAATTCAGAATGAATGAGTGAAGTCATAGAATGGAGGTGTGTGAAGTCATGGAATGGAGGTGTTTGAAATCATACAATGGAGGTGTCTGAAATCATAGAATGGAGTTGTTTGAAGTCACAGAATGGAGGTGTGTGAAGTCAGAATGGAGGTGTGTGAAGTCATAGAATTGAGGTGTTTGAAATCAGAATGGAGGTGTGTGAACTCATAGAACGGAGGTGGGTGAAATCACAATGGAGGTGTGTGAAGTCATAGAATGGAGGTGTGTGAAGTCACAGAATGGAGTTGTGTGAAGTCAGAATGGAGGTGTGAAGTCGCTGAATGGAGGTGGGTGAAGTCATAGAAAGGAGGTGTGGGAAGTCATAGAATGGAGAAGTGTGAAGTCATATGGTTGAGATGAGTGAAGTCACAGGTTCGAGGTCTGTGAAGTCATAGAATGGAGGTGTGTGAAGTCAGAATGGAGGTGTGTGAAATCATAGAATGGAGATGTGTGAACTCATAAAATGGAGGTGTGGGAAGTCACAATGAAAGTGTGTGAAGAAATAGAATGGAGGTGTGTGAAGTCACAGAATGGAGGTGTGTGAAGTCATAGAATGGAGGTGTGTGAAGTCACAGAATGGAGCTGTGTGAAGTAAGAATGGCGGTGTGTGAAGTCATAGAATGGAGGTGTGTGAAGTCACAGAATGGAGCTGTGTGATGTCAGAATGGCGGTGTGTGAAGGCATAGAATGGAGGTGTGTGAAGTCACAATGGAGGTGTGTGAAGTCATGGAATGGAGGTGCGTGAAGTCATAGAATGGAGGTGAGTGAAGTCATAGAATAGAGGTGTGTGAAGTCATAGAATGGAGGTGTGTGAAGTCATAGAATGGAGGTGTGTGAAGTCACAGAATGGAGGTGTGTGAAGTCAGAATGGAGGTGTGAAGTCGCTGAATGGAGTTGGGTGAAGTCATAGAAAGGAGGTGTGGGAAGTCATAGAATGGAGGAGTGTGAAGTTATAGAGTGGAGGTGAGTGAAGTCACATTCGAGGTCTATGAAGTGATAGAATGGAGGTGTGTGAAGTCAGAATGGAGGTGTGTGAAGTCATAGAATGGAGATGTGTTAACTCATAGAATGGAGGTGTGTGACGTCACAATGGAAGTGTGTGAAGTCATAGAATGGAGGTGTGTGAAGTCACAGAATAGAGGTGTGTGAAGTCATACAATGGAGGTGTGTGAAGTCAGAATGGAGGTGTGTGAAGTCATAGATGGACGTGTGTGAAGTCATAGTATGGAGGTGTGTGAAATCATAGAATGGAGGTTTGTGAAGTCTCAGAATGAAGCTGTGTGAAGTCAGAATGGCAGTGACTGAAGGCATAGAATGGAGGTGTGTGAAGTCAAAATGGAAGTGTGTGAAATCATAGAATCGTGGTGTGTGAGGTCAAAATGGAGGTGTGTGAAGTCATAGAATAGAGGTGTGTGAAATCACAGAATGGAGGTGTGTGAAGTCATAGAATGGAGGTGTGTGAAGTCATAGAATGGAGGTGTGTGAAGTCACAGAATGAAGGTGTGTGAAGTCACAATGGAGGGGTGTGAACTCAGAATGGAGGTAGGTGAAGTCAAAGAATGGAGGTGTGTGAAATCATAGAATGTAGGTGTGTGAAGTCATAGAATGGAGGTGTGTGAAGTCACAGAATGGAGGTGTGTGAAGTCACAGAATGGAGGTGTGTGAACTCACAATGGAGGTGTGTGAAGTCACAGAATGGGGGTGTGTGAAGTCATAGAATTGAAGTGTGTGAAGTCATAGAATGGAGGTGTGTGAAGTCATGGAATGGAGGTGTGTGAAGTCAGAATGGAGGTGTGAGAAATCACAGAATGGAGGTGTGTGAATTCAGAATGGAGGTGAGTGAAGTCATAAAATGGAGGTGTGTGAAGTCAGAATGGAGATGTGAGAAGTCACAGAATGGAGGTGTGTGAATTCAGAATGGAGGTGAGTGAAGTCATAGAATGGAGGTGTGTGAAGTCATAGAATGGAGGTGTTTGAAATCATACAATGGAGGTGTCTGAAATCATAGAATGGAGTTGTTTGAAGTCACAGAATGGAGGTGTGTGAAGTCAGAATGGAGGTGTGTGAAGTCATAGAATTGAGGTGTTTGAAATCAGAATGGAGGTGTGTGAACTCATAGAACGGAGGTGGGTGAAATCACAATGGAGGTGTGTGAAGTCATAGAATGGAGGTGTTTGAAGTCACAGAATGCAGGTGTGTGAAGTCATAGAATGGAGGTGTGTGAAGTCATAGAATGGAGGTGTGTGAAGTCATAATGGAGGTGTGTGAAGTCACAGAATTGAGGTGTGTGAACACAGAATGGAGGTTTGTGAAGTCACATAATGGATATGTGTGAAGTCATAGAATGGATGTTTGTGAAGTCATAGAATGGATGTTTGTGAAGAAAGAATGAAGGTGTGTGAAGTCATAGAATAGAGGTGTGTGAAGGCAAAGAATGGAGGTGTGTGAAGTCATAGAATGGATGTGTGTGAAGTCATAGAATGAAGGTGTGTGAAGTCATAGAATGGAGGTGTGTGAAGTCAGAATGGAGGTGTGTGAAATCATAGAATGGAGATGTGTGAACTCATAAAATGGAGGTGTGTGAAGTTACAATGGAAGTGTGTGAAGAAATAGAATGGAGGTGTGTGAAGTCACAGAATGGAGCTGTGAGAAGTCAGAATGGCGGTGTGTGAAGTCATAGAATGCAGATGTGTGAAGTCAGAATGGAGGTGTGTGAAATCATAGTATCATGGTTTGTGAAGTCACAATGGAGGTGTGTGAAGTCATGGAATGGAGGTGCGTGAAGTCACAGAATGGAGGTGTGCGAAGTCATAGAATGGAGGTGTGTGAAGTCATAGAATGGAGGTATGTAAAGTCACAGAAGGCAGGTGTGTGAAGTCACAGAATGGAGGTGTGTAAAATCACAGAGTGGAGGTGTGTGAAGGCACAGAATGGAGGGGAGTGACGTCAAAGAATGGAGGTATGTGAAGTCACAGAATGGAGGGGTGTGAAGTCAAAGAATGGAGGTATGTGAAGTCACAGAATGGAGGGGTGTGAAGTCAGAATAGAGGTGTACGAAGTCATAGAATGGAGGTGTGTGAAGTCAGAATGGAGCTGTGTGATCTCATAGAATGGAGGTGTGTGAAGTCACAATGGAGATGTGTGAAGTCATAGAATGGTGGTTTTTGAAGTCACAGAATGGAGGTGTGTGAAGTCATAGAATGGAGGTGTGTGAAGTCAGACTGGAGGTATGTGAAGTCACAGAATGGAGGTGTGTCAACTGAGAAATGAGGTATGTGAACGCATAGAATGGAGGTGTGTGAAGTCACAGAATTGAGGTGTGTGAAGTCAGAATGGAGATGTGTGTATTCAGAATGGAGGTGTGTGAAGTCAGAGAATGGAGGTGCGTGAAGTCACAATGCAGGTGTGTGAAGTCATAGAATGGAGGTTTGTGAAGTCATAGAGTGGAGGTGTGTGAAGTCACAAAATGGAGGTGTGTAAAGTCATATATTGGAGGTGTGTGAAGTCACAGAATGGAGGAGTGTGTGAAGTCACAATGTAGGTGTGTGAATTCATAGAATGGAGGTGTGTGAAGTCATAGAATGGAGGTGAGCAAAGTCACAAAATGGAGGTGTGAGAAGTCATATATTGGAGGTGTGTGAAGTCACAGAATGGATGTGTGTGAACTCAGAATGGAGGTGTGTGAAGTCACAGAATGGAGGTGTGTGAAATCATACAATGGAGATGTGTGAAGTCACAGAATGGAGGTGTGTGAAATCGTAGAATGGAGGCGTGTGAAGTCAGACAATCAAGGTGTGTGAAGTCAGAGAATGGAGGTGTGTGAACTCACAAAGGAGGTGAGTGAAGTCACAGAATGTAGGTGTGTGAAGTCATAGAATGGAAGTGTGTGAAGTCATAGAATGTAGGTGTGTGATGTCAGAATGGAGGTGTGTGAAGTCACAGAATGGAGGTGTGTGACGTCATAAATGTTGATGTGTGAAGTCATAGAATGGAGATGTGAAGTCAGAGAATGGTGGTGTGAAGTCATAGAATGGAGGTGTGTGAAGTCACAGAAGGCAGGTGTGTGAAGTCACAGAATAGAGTTGTGTGAAGTCACAATGGAGGTGTGTGAATTCATAGAATGGAGATGTGTGAAGTCAAAGAATGGAGGTGTGTGAAGTCATACAATGGAGGTGTGTGAAATCACAAAATGGAGGTGTGTGTAGTCATAGAGTGGAGGTGTGTAAAGTCACAGAGTGGAGGTGTGTGAATTCTCAGAATGGAGGTGTAGGAAGTCACTGAATGGAGGTGTGTGAAGTCAAAGAATGGAGGTGTGTGAATTCAGAGAATGGAGGTGTGTGAAGTCAAAGAATGGAGGTGTGTGAAGTCATAGAATGGAGGTGTGTGAAGTCATAGAATGGAGGCGTGTGAGGTCAGATTGGAGGTGTCTGAAGTCATAGAATGGAAGTGTGTCAACTCAGAAAGGAGGTGTGTGAAGTCATAGAATGGAGGTGTGTGAAGTCATAGAATGGAGGTGTGTGAAATCATAGAATGGAGGTGTGTGAATTCACAGAAATTAGGTCTTTGAAGTCAAAATTGAAGTGTGTGAAGTCAGAATGGAGGTGTGTGAAGTCATAGAATGGAGGTGTGTGAAGTCACAGAATGTAGGTGTGTGAACTCATAGAATGGAGGTGTGTCAAGTCATAGAATGGAAGTGTGTGAAGTCATAGAATGGAGGTGTGTGAAGTCTTAGAATGGAGGTGTGTGAAGTCATAGAATGGAAGTGCGTGAAGTCACAGAAGGGAGGTGTGTGAAGTCACAGAAAGGATGTGGCTGAAGTAATAATGAAGGTGTGTGAAGGCATAGAATGGAAGTGTCTGAAGTCATAGAATGGATGTTGCTGAAGTAAGAATGGAGGTGTGTGAACGCATAGAATGGAGGTGTGTGAACTCATAGAATGGAGGTGTGTGAATTCATGGAACGGAGGTGTATGAAGTCAAAGAATGGAGGTGTGTGAAGTCACAGAAGAGAGGTGTGTGAAGTAAGAGCATCGAGGTGTGTGAATTCACAGAATGGAGGTGTGTGAAGTCACAGAATGGAGGTGGGTGAACTCACAATGGAGGTGAGTGAAGTCACAGAATGGAGGTGTGTGAAGTCATAGAATGGAAGTGTGTGAAGTCATAGAATGGAGGTGAGTGATGTCAGAATGGAGGTGTGTTAAGTCACAGAATGGAGGTGTGTGACGCCATAAATTTTGGTGTGTGAAGTCATAGTATGTTGGTGTGAAGTCATAGAATGGAGGTGTTTGAAGTCATAGAATGGAGGTGTGTGAAGTCACAGAATGGAGGTGTGTGAAGGCATAAAATGGAGGTGTGTGAAGTCATAGAATGGAGGTGTGTGAAGTCAGAATAGAGGTTTGCGAAGTCATAGAATGGAGGTGTGTGAAGTCAGAATGGAGCGGTGTGAACTCATAGAATGGAGGTGTGTGAAGTCCCAGAATGGAGGTGTGTGAAGTGACAGTATGGAGGTGTGTGAACTCAGATTTAAGGTGTGTGAAGGCAGAGAGTGGAGGGGTGTGAAGTCAAAGAATGGAGGTATGTGAAGTCACAGAATGGAGGGGTGTGAAGTCAGAATAGAGGTTTGCGAAATCATAGAATGGAGGTGTGTGAAGTCAGAATGGAGCTGTGTGAACTCATAGAATGGAGGTGTGTGAAGTCACAATGGAGATGTGCGAAGTCATAGAATGGTGGTTTTTGAAGTCACAGAATGGAGGTGTGTGAAGTCATAGAATGGAGGTGTGTGAAGTCAGATTGAAGGTATGTGAAGTCACAGAATGGAGATGTGTCAACTCAGAAATGAGGTATGTGAAGTCATAGAATGGAGGTGTGTGAAATCACAGAATTGACGTGTGTGAAGTCAGAATGGAGGTGTGTGAATTCAGAATGGAGGTGTGTGAAGTCAGAGAATGGAGGTTTGTGAAGGCACAATGCAGGTGTGTGAACTGATAGAACGTAGGTGTGTGAAATCACAATGTAGGTGTGTGAAGTGATAGAATGGAGGTGTGTGAAGTCATAAAATGGAGGTGTGTGAAGTCACAAAATGGAGGTGTGTGAATTCATATAATGGAGGATTGTGAAGTCACAGAATGGAGGTGTGTTAACTCAGAATGGATGTGTGTGAAGTCACAGAATGGAGGTGTGTGAAATCATAGAATGGAGATGTGTGAAGTCACAGAATGGAGGTGTGTGAAGTCATAGAATGGATGTGTTTGAAGTCATACAATGGAGGTGTGTGAAATCATAGAATGGCGGTGTGTGAAGTCACAGAAATGAGGTGTTTGAAGTCAAATGGAAGTCTGTGAAGGCAGGATGGAGGTGTGTGAAGTCATAGAATGGTGGTGTGTGAAGTCATAGAATGGAGGTGTGTGAAGTAACAGAATGGAGGTGTATGAAGTCACAGAATGGAGGTGTGTGAACTCAGAATGGAGGAGTGTGAATTCACAGAAGGGAGGTTTGTGAAGTCATAGAATGGAGATTTCTGCAGTAAGAATGAAGGTGTGTGAAGACATAGAATGGAGGTGTGTGTAGTCAAAATTGAGGTGTGTGAAGGCAAACAATGGAGTTGTGTGAAGTCACAGAATGGAGGTGTGTGAAGTAACAATGTAGGTTTCTGAAGTCATAGAATGGAGGTGTGTGAAGTCATAGAATGGAGGTGTGTGAAGTCACAGAATGGAGGCGTGTGATGTCATAGAATGGAGGTGTGTGAAGTCACAGAATGGAGGTGTGTGAAGGCATAAAATGGAGGTGTGTGAAGTCATAGAATGGAGGTGTGTGAAGTCATAGAAAGGAGGTGTGTGAAGTCCCAGAATGCAGGTGTGTGATGTCACAGTATGGAGGTGTGTGAACTCAGATTTAAGGTGTGTGAAGGCACAGAGTGGAGGGGTGTGAAGTCAAAGAATGGAGGTATGTGAAGTCACAGAATGGAGGGGTGTGAAGTCAGAATAGAGGTTTGCGAAGTCATAGAATGGAGGTGTGTGAAATGAGAATGGAGCTGTGTGAACTCATAGAATGGAGGTGTGTGAAGTCACAATGGAGATGTGCGAAGTCATAGAATGGTGGTTTTTGAAGTCACAGAATGGAGGTGTGTGAAGTCATAAAATGGAGGTGTGTGAAGTCAGATTGGAGGTATGTGAAGTCACAGAATGGACGTGTGTCAACTCAAAAATGAGGTATGTGAAGTCATAGAATGGAGGTGTGTGAAGTCACAGAATTGAGGTGTGTGAAGTCAGAATGGAGGTTTGTGAAGTCACAATGCAGGTGTGTGAACTGATAGAACATAGCTGTGTGAAGTCACAATGTAGGTGTGTGAAGTGATAGAATGGAGGTGTGTAAAGTCATAGAATGGAGGTGTGTGAAGTCACAAAATGGAGGTGTGTGAAGTCATATAGTGGAGGATTGTGAAGTCACAGAATGGAGGTGTGTTAACTCAGAATGGAGGTGTGTGAAGTCACAGAATGGAGGTGTGTGAAATCATAGAATGGAGATGTGTGAAGTCACAGAATTGAGGTGTGTGAAATCGTAGAATGGAGGTATGTGAAGTCAGAGAATCAAGGTTTGTGAAGTCAATGAATGGAGGTGTGTGAAGTCACAGAATGGATGTGTGTGAACTCACAATGGAGGTGAGTGAAGTCACAGAATGGAGGTGTGTGAAGTCCTATAATGGAAGTGCGTGAAGTCATAGAATGTAGGTGTGTGATGTCAGAATGGAGGTGTGTGAAGTCACAGAATGGAGGTGTGTGACGTCATAAATGTTGGTGTGTGAAGTCATAGAATGGAGGTGTGAAGCCATAGAATGGCGGTGTGAAGTCATAGAATGGAGGTGTGTGAAGTCATAGAATGGAAGTGTGTGAAGTCATAGAATGGAGGTGTGTGATGTCAGAATGGAGGTGTGTTAAGTCACAGAATGGAGGTGTGTGACGTCATAAATTTTGGTGTGTGAAGTCATAGTATGTTGGTGTGAAGTCATAGAATGGAGGTGTGTGAAGTCATCGAATATAGGTGTGTGAAGTCACAGAAGTCAGGTGTGTGAATTCACAGAATAGAATTGTGTGAGGTCCCAATGGAGGTGTGTGAATTCATAGAATGGAGGTGTGTGAAGTCAAAGAATGGATGTGTGTGAAGTCATAGAATGGAGTTGTGTGAAATCACAGAATGGAGGTGTGTGTAGTCACAGAGTGGAGGTGTGTAAAGTCACAGAGTGAAGGTTTGTGAAGTCTCAGAATGGAGGTGTGTGAAGTCATAGAATGGAGGTGTTTGAAGTCATAGAATGTTGGTTTTTGAAGTCACATAATGCAGGTGGGTGAAATCATAGAATGGAGGTGTGTGAAGACAGATTGGAGGGGTGTGAAGTAACAGAATGGAGGTGTGTCAACTCAGAAAGGAGGTGTGTGAAGTCATAGAATGGAGGTGTTTGAAATCATAGAATGGAGGTGTGTGAAATCATAGTATGGAGGTGTGTGAAGTCACAGAAATGAGGTGTTTGAAGTCAAATGGAAGTCTGTGAAGGCAGAATGGAGGTGTGTGAAGCCATAGAATGGAGGTGTGTGAAGTCATAGAATGTGGGTGTGTAAAGTCACAGAATGGAGGTGTGTGAAGTCACAGAATGGAGGTGTGTGAACTCAGAATGGAGGTGTGTGAATTCACAGAAGGGAGGTTTGTGAAGTCATAGAATGGAGATTTCTGCAGTAAGAATGAAGGTGTGTGAAGACATAGAATGGAAGTGTGTTTATTCAAAATGGAGTTGTGTGAAGGCAAACAATGGAGGTGAGTGAAGTCACAGAATGGAGGTGTGTGAAGTAACAATGTAGGTTTCTGAAGTCATAGAATGGAGGTGTGTGAAGTCATAGAATGGAGGTGAGTGAAGTCACAGAATGGAGGCGTGTGATGTCATAGAATGGAGGTGGGTGAAGTCACAGAATGGAGGTGTGTGAAGGCATAAAATGGAGGTGTGTGAAGTCATAGAATGGAGGTGTGTGAAGTCATAGAATGGAGGTGTGTGAAGTCCCAGAATGGAGGTGTGTGAAGTCACAGTATGGAGGTGTGTGAACTCAGATTTAAGGTGTGTGAAGGCACAGAGTGGAGGGGTGTGAAGTCAAAGAATGGAGGTATGTGAAGTCACAGAATGGAGGGGTGTGAAGTCAGAAGAGAGGTTTGCGAAGTCATAGAATGGAGGTGTGTGAAGTCAGAATGGAGCTGTGTGAACTCATAGAATGGAGGTGTGTGAAGTCACAATGGAGATGTGCGAAGTCATAGAATGGTGGTTTTTGAAGTCACAGAATGGAGGTGTGTGAAGTCATAGAATGGAGGTGTGTGAAGTCAGATTGGAGGTATGTGAAGTCACAGAATGGAGGTGTGTCAACTCAGAAATGAGGTGTGTGAAGTCATAGAATGGAGATGTGTGAAGTCACAGAATTGAGGTATGTGAAGTCAGAATGGAGGTGTGTGAATTCAGAATGGAGGTGTGTGAAGTCAGAGAATGGAGTTTTGTGAAGTCACAATGCAGGTGTGTGAACTGATTGAACGTAGGTGTGTGAAGTCACAATGTAGGTGTGTGAAGTGATAGAATGGAGGTGTGTGAAGTCATAGAATGGAGGTGTGTGAAGTCATAGAATGGAGGTGTTTGAAGTCATAGAATGTTGGTTTTTTGAAGTCACAGAATGCAGGTGTGTGAAGTCATAGAATGGAGGTGTGTGAAGTCAGATTGGAGGGGTGTGAAGTAACAGAATGGAGGTGTGTCAACTGAGAAAGGAGGTGTGTGAAGTCATAGAATGGAGGTGTCTGAAGTCATAGAATGGAGGTGTGTGAAATCATAGAATGGAGGTGTGTGAAGTCACAGAAATGAGGTGTTTGAAGTCAAATGGAAGTCCTTGAAGGCAGAAAGGAGGTGTGTGAAGTCATAGAATGGAGGTGTGTGAAGTCATAGAATGGAGGTGTGTGAAGTAACAGAATGGAGGTGTGTGAATTCACAGAATGGAGGTGTGTGAACTCAGAATGGAGGTGTGTGAATTCACAGAAGGGAGGTTTGTGAAGTCATAGAATGGAGATTTCTGCAGTAAGAATGAAGGTGTGTGAAGACATAGAATGGAGGTGTGTGAAGTCAAAATGGAGGTGTGTGAAGGCAAACAATGGAGGTGTTTGAAGTCACAGATTGGAGGTGTGTGAAGTACTAATGTAGGTTTCTGAAGTCATAGAATGGAGATGTGTGAAGTCATAGAATGGAGGTGTGTGAAGTCACAGAATGGAGGCGTGTGATGTCATAGAATGGAGGTGTGTGAAGTCACAGAATGGAGGTGTGTGAAGGCATAAAATGGAGGTGTGTGAAGTCATAGAATGGAGGTGTTTGAAGGCATAGAATGGAGGTGTGTGAAGTCACAGAATGGAGGTGTGTGAAGTCACAGTATGGAGGTGTGTGAACTCAGATTTAAGGTGTGTGAAGGCACAGAATGGAGGGGTGTGAAGTCAAAGAATGGAGGTATGTGAAGTCACAGAATGGAGGTGTGTGAAGTCAGAATAGAAGTTTGCGAAGTCATAGAATGGAGGTGTGTGAAGTCACAATGGAGCTGTGTGAACTCATAGAATGGAGGTGTGTGAAGTCACAATGGAGATGTGCGAAGTCATAGAATGGTGGTTTTTGAAGTCACAGAATGGAGGTGTGTGAAGTCATAGAATGGAGGTGTGTGAAGTCAGATTGGAGGTATGTGAAGTCACACAATGGAGATGTGTCAACTCAGAAATATGGTATGTGTAGTCATAGAATGGAGGTGTGTGAAGTCACAGAATTGAGGTGTGTGAAGTCAGAATGGAGGTGTGTGAATTCAGAATGGAGGTGTGTGAAGTCAGACAATGGAGGTTTGTGAAGTCAGAATGCAGGTGTGTGAACTGATAGAACATAGCTGTGTGAAGTCACAATGTAGGTGTGTGAAGTGGTAGAATGGAGGTGTGTGAAGTCATAAAATGGAGGTGTGTGAAGTCACAAAATGGAGGTGTGTGAAGTCATACAATGGAGGATTGTGAAGTCACAGAATGGAGGTGTGTTAACTCAGAATGGAGGTGTGTGAAGTCACAGAATGGAGGTGTGTGAAATCATGGAATGGAGATGTGTGAAGGCACAGAATTGAGGTGTGTGAAATCGTAGAATGGAGGTATGTGAAGTCAGAGAATCAAGGTTTGTGAAGTCAATGAATGGAGGTGTGTGAAGTCACAGAATGGATGTGTGTGAACTCACAATGGAGGTGAGTGAAGTCACAGAATGGAGGTGTGTGAAGTCATAGAATGGAAGTGCGTGAAGTCATAGAACGTAGGTGTGTGATGTCAGAATGGAGGTATGTGAAGTCACAGAATGGAGGTTTGTGACGTCATAAATGTTGGTGTGTGAAGTCATAGAATGGAGGTGTGAAGCCATAGAATGGAGGTGTGAAGTCATAGAATGGAGGTGTGTGAAGTCACAGAAGGCAGGTGTGTGAAGTCACAGAATAGAGTTATGTGAAGTCATAATGGAGGTGTGTGAATTCATACAATGGAGGTGTGTGAAGTCAAAGAATGGAGGTGTGTGAAATCACAGAATGAAAGTGTATGTAGTCACAGAGAGGAGGTGTGTAACGTCACAGAATGGAGGTGTGTGAAGTCTCACAATGGAAGTGTGTGAAGTCATAGAATGGAGGTGTTTGAAGTCATAGAATGTTGGTTTTTGAAGTCAGAGAATGGAGGTGTGTGAAGTCATAGAATGGAGGTGTGTGAGGTCAGATTGGAGGTGTGTGAAGTCACAGAATGGAAGTGTGTCAACTCAGAAAGGAGGTGTGTGAAGTCATAGAATGGAGGTGTGTGAAGTCATAGAATGGAGGTGTGTGAAATCATAGAATGGAGGTGTGTGAAGTCATAGAATGGAGGTGTGTGAAGACACAGATGGAAGTGTGTGAAGTCATAGAATGGAGGTGTGTGAAGTCACGGAATGGAGGTGTGTGAAGTCACAGAATGGAGGTGTTTGAAGTCAAAATGGAAGTATGTGAAGTCAGAATGGAGGTGTGTGAAGTCATAGAATGGAGGTGTGTGAAGTCACAATGGAGCTGTGTGAACTCATAGAATGGAGGTGTGTGAAGTCACAATGGAGATGTGCGAAGTCATAGAATGGTGGTTTTTGATGTCACAGAATGGAGGTGTGTGAAGTCATAGAATGGAGGTGTGTGAAGTCAGATTGGAGGTATGTGAAGTCACACAATGGAGATGTGTCAACTCAGAAATATGGTATGTGTAGTCATAGAATGGAGGTGTGCGAAGTCACAGAATTGAGGTGTGTGAAGTCAGAATGGAGGTGTGTGAAGTCAGAGAATGGAGGTTTGTGAAGTCAGAATGCAGGTGTGTGAACTGATAGAACATAGCTGTGTGAAGTCACAATGTAGGTGTGTGAAGTGGTAGAATGGAGGTGTGTGAAGTCATAAAATGGAGGTGTGTGAAGTCACAAAATGGAGGTGTGTGAAGTCATATAATGGAGGATTGTGAAGTCACAGAATGGAGGTGTGTTAACTCAGAATGGAGGTGTGTGAAGTCACAGAATGGAGGTGTGTGAAATCATGGAATGGAGATGTGTGAAGGCACAGAATTGAGGTGTGTGAAATCGTAGAATGGAGGTATGTGAAGTCAGAGAATCAAGGTTTGTGAAGTCAATGAATGGAGGTGTGTGAAGTCACAGAATGGATGTGTGTGAACTCACAATGGAGGTGAGTGAAGTCACAGAATGGAGGTGTGTGAAGTCATAGAATGGAAGTGCGTGAAGTCATAGAACGTAGGTGTGTGATGTCAGAATGGAGGTATGTGAAGTCACAGAATGGAGGTTTGTGACGTCATAAATGTTGGTGTGTGAAGTCATAGAATGGAGGTGTGAAGCCATAGAATGGAGGTGTGAAGTCATAGAATGGAGGTGTGTGAAGTCACAGAAGGCAGGTGTGTGAAGTCACAGAATAGAGTTATGTGAAGTCATAATGGAGGTGTGTGAATTCATACAATGGAGGTGTGTGAAGTCAAAGAATGGAGGTGTGTGAAATCACAGAATGAAAGTGTATGTAGTCACAGAGAGGAGGTGTGTAACGTCACAGAATGGAGGTGTGTGAAGTCTCACAATGGAAGTGTGTGAAGTCATAGAATGGAGGTGTTTGAAGTCATAGAATGTTGGTTTTTGAAGTCAGAGAATGGAGGTGTGTGAAGTCATAGAATGGAGGTGTGTGAGGTCAGATTGGAGGTGTGTGAAGTCACAGAATGGAAGTGTGTCAACTCAGAAAGGAGGTGTGTGAAGTCATAGAATGGAGGTGTGTGAAGTCATAGAATGGAGGTGTGTGAAATCATAGAATGGAGGTGTGTGAAGTCATAGAATGGAGGTGTGTGAAGACACAGATGGAAGTGTGTGAAGTCATAGAATGGAGGTGTGTGAAGTCACGGAATGGAGGTGTGTGAAGTCACAGAATGGAGGTGTTTGAAGTCAAAATGGAAGTATGTGAAGTCAGAATGGAGGTGTGTGAAGTCATAGAATGGAGGTGTGTGAAGTCATAGAATGGAGGTGTGTGAAGTCACAGAAAGGAGTTGTGTGAACTCATAGAATGGAGGAGTGTGAAGTCATAGAATGGAGGTGTGTGAAGACACAGATGGAAGTGTGTGAAGTCATAGAATGGAGGTGTGTGAAGTCACGGAATGGAGGTGTGTGAAGTCACAGAATGGAGGTGTGTGAACCCAGAATGGAGATGTGTGAATTCACAGAAGGGAGGTTTGTGAAGTCAAAGAATGGATTGTGTGTGAAATCACAGAATGGAGGTGTGTGAAGGCACAGAATGGAGGTGTGTAAAGTCACAGAGTGGAGGTGTGTGAAGTCACAGAAGGGAGGTTTGTGAAGTCATGGAATGGAGGTGTGTGAAGTCACAGAATGTAGGTGTGTGAAGTCAGAACAGAGGTGTGCGAAGTCATAGAATGGAGGAGTGTGAAGTGAGAATGAAGCTGTGTGAAGTCAAAGAACTGAAGTGTGTGAAGTCAGAATGGAGGTGTGTGAACTCATAGAATGGAGGTGTATGAAGTCACAATGGAGGTGTGTGAAGTCACAGAATGGATGTGTGTGAACTCAGAAAGGAGGTGTGTAAAGTCATAGAATGGAGGTCTGTGAAGTCATAGAATGGAGATGTGTAAAATCAGCGAATGCAGGTGTGTGAAGTCACAGAATTGAGGTGTGTGAAGTCAGAATGGAGGTGTGTGAAGTCAGAATGGAGGTGTGTGAAGTCAGATAACGGAGGTGTGTGAAGTCAGAATGCAGGTGTGTGAACTCATAGAATGGAGGTGTGTGAAGTAACAATGAAGGTGTCTGAAGTCATAGATTGGAGGTGTGTGAAGTCGTAGAATGGAGGTGTGTGAAGTCACAGAATGGAGGTTTGTGAAGTCATAGAATGGAGGTGTGTGAAGTCACAGAATGGAAGTGTGTGAAGGCATAGAATGGAGGTGTGTGAAGTCATAGAATGGAGGTGTGTGAAGTCACAGAATAGAGGTTTGTGAAGTCACAGTTTGGAGGAGTGTGAACTCAGATTTGAGGTGTGTGAAGTCACAGAATGGAGGTGTGTGAAGTCATAGAAGTAGGTGTGTGAAGTCACAGAAAGGAGGTGTGTGAAGTCATAGAATGGAGGTGTGTGAACTCAGAGTGGAGGTGTGTGAAGTCACAGAATGGAGGTGTGTGAAGTCAGAATGGAGGTGTGTGAAGTAACAGAATGGAGGTGTGTGAACACAAAATGGAGGTGTGTGAAGTCATAGAATGGAGGTTTGTGAAGTCATAGAATGGAGGTGTGTGAAGTCATAGAATGGATGTTGCTCAAGTAAGAATGAACGTGTGTGAAGTCATAGAATGGAGGTGTGTGAAGTCATAGAATGGAGGTGTGTGAAGTCATAGAATGGAGGTGTGTGAAGTCACAAAATAGAGGTGTGTGAAGTCATATATTGGAGGTGTGTGAAGTCACAGAATGGAGGTGTGTGTGAAGTCACAATGTAGGTGTGTGAAGTCATAGAATGGAGGTGTGTGAAGTCATAGAATGGAGGTGAGCAAAGTCACAAAATGGAGGTGTGTGAAGTCATATATTGGAGGTGTGTGAAGTCATAGAATGGAGGGGTGTGAAGTCAGAATAGAGGTGTGCGAAGTCATAGAATGGAGGTGTGTGAAGTCAGAATGGAGATGTGTGAAGACATAGAATAGAAGTGTGTGAAGTCAGAATGGAGGTGTGTGACCTCATAGAATGGAGGTGTATGAAGTCACAATGGAGGTGTGTGAAGTCACAGAATGGATGTGTGTGAACTCAGAAATGAGGTGTGTAAAGTCATAGAATGGAGGTCTGTGAAGTCATAGAATGGAGATGTGTAAAATCAGAGAATGGAGGTGTTTGAAGTCACAGAATTGAGGTGTGTGAAGTCAGAATGGAGGTGTGTGAAGTGAGAATGGAGGTGTGTGAAGTCAGATAATGGAGGTGTGTGAAGTCAGAATGCAGGTGTGTGAACTCATAGAATGGAGGTGTGTGAAGTAACAATGTAGGTTTCTGAAGTCATAGATTGGAGGTGTGTGAAGTCATAGAATGGAGGTGTGTGAAGGCACAGAATGGAGGTGTGTGAAGTCATAGAATGGAGGTGTGTGAAGTCACAGAATGGAGGTGTGTGAAGGCATAGAATGGAGGTGTGTGAAGTCATAGAATGGAGATGTGTGAAGTCACAGAATAGAGGTTTGTGAAGTCACAGTATGGAGGTGTGTGAACTCAGATTTGAGGTGTGTGAAGTCACAGAATGGAGGTGGGTGAAGTCATAGAATTAGGTGTGTGAAGTCACAGAAAGGATGTGTGTGAAGTCCTAGAATGGAGGTGTGTGAACTCAGAGTGGAGGTGTGTGAAGTCACAGAATGGAGGTGTGTGAAGTCATAGAATGGAAGTGTGTGAAGTCATAGAATGGAGGTGTGTGAAGTCAGAATGGAGGTGTGTGAAGTCACAGAATGGAGGTGTGTGAACCCAGAATGGAGGTGTGTGAAGTCACAGAATGGAGGTTTGTGAAGTCATAGAATGGAGGTGTGTGAAGTCATAGAATGGATGTTGCTGAAGTAAGAATGAACGTGTGTGAAGTCATAGAATGGAGGTGTCTGAAGTCATAGAATGGATGTTGCTGAAGTAAGAATGAAGGTGTGTGAACTCATAGAATTGAGGTGTGTGAACTCATAGAATGGAGGTGTGTGAATTCATGGAACAGAGGGGTGTGAATTCAAAAAATGGAGGTGTATGATGTCAAACAATGGTAGTGTGTGAAGTCATAGAATGGAGGTGTGTGAAGACTTAGAATGGAGGTGTGTGAAGTCATAGAATGGAGGTGTGCAAAGTCACAGAAGGGAGGTGTGTGAAGTAACAGAATGGAGGTGTGTAAAATCACAGAGTAGAGGTGTGTGAAGGCACAGAATGGAGGGGAGTGAAGTCAAAGAATGGAGGTATGTGAAGTCACAGAATGGAGGGGTGTGAAGTCAAAGAATGGAGGTATGTGAAGTCACAGAATGGAGGGGTGTGAAGTCAGAATAGAGGTGTACGAAATCATAGAATGGAGGTGTGTGAAGTCAGAATGGAGCTGTGTGAACTCATAGATCGGAGGTGAGTGAAGTCACAATGGAGATGTGTGAACTCATATAATGGTGGTTTTTGAAGTCACAGAATGGAGGTGTGTGAAGTCATAGAAAGGAGGTGTGTGAAGTCAGATTGGAGGTATGTGAAGTCACAGAATGGAGGTGTGTCAACTCAGAAATGAGGTATGTGAATTCATAGAATGGAGGTGTGTGAAGTCAAAGAATTGAGGTGTGTGAAGTCAGAATGGAGATGTGTGAATTCAGAATGGAGGTGTGTGAAGTCAGAGAATGGAGGTGTGTGAAGTCACAATGCAGGTGTGTGAAGTCATAGAATGGAGGTGTGTGAAGTCATAGAATGGAGGTGTGTGAAGTCATAAAATGGAGGTGTGTGAAGTCATATATTGGAGGTGTGTGAAGTCACAGAATGGAGGTGTGTGTGAAGTCACAATGTAGGTGTGTGAAGACATAGAATGGAGGTGTGAAGTCATAGAATGGAGGTGAGCAAATTCACAAAATGGAGGTGTGTGAAGTCATATATTGGAGGTGTGTTAAGTCACAGAATGGAGGGGTGTGAAGTCAGAATAGAGGTGTGCGAAGTCATAGAATGGAGGTGTGTGAAGTCAGAATGGAGATGTGTGAAGTCATAGAATGGAAGTGTGTGAAGTCAGAATGGAGGTGTGTGACCTCATAGAATGGAGGTGTATGAAGTCACAATGGAGGTGTGTGAAGTCACAGAATGGATGTGTGTGAACTCAGAATGGAGGTGTGTGAAGTCATAGAATGGAGGTGTGTGAAATCATAGGATGGAGGTGTGTGAAATCACAGAATTGAGGTGTGTGAAGTCAGAATGGAGGTGTGTGAAGTCAGAATGGAGGTGTGTGAAGTCAGAGAATGGAAGTGTGTGAAGTCACAATGCAGGTGTGTGAACTCATAGAATGGAGGTGTGTGAAGTCACAATGTAGGTTTCTGAAGTCATAGAATGGAGGTGTGTGAAGTCATAGAATGGAGGTGTGTGAAGTCACAGAATGGAGGTGTGTGATGTCATAGAATGGAGGTGTGTGAAGTCACAGAATGGTGGTGTGTAAAGGCATAGAATGGGGGTGTGTGAAGTCAAAGAATGGAGGTGTGTGAAGTCATAGAATGGGGGTGTGTGAAGTCACAGAATAGAGGTGTGTGAAGTCACACTATGGAGGGGTGTGAACTCAGATTTGAGGTGTGTGAGGTCACAGAATGCAGGTGTGTGAAGTCATATAACGAGGTGTGTGAAGTCACAGAATGGAGGTGTGTGAAGACACAGAATGGAGATGGGTGAACTCAGAGTGGAGGTGTGTGAAGTCACAGAATGGAGGTGTGTGAAGTCATAGAATGGAGGTCTGTGAAGTCATAGAATGGAGGTGTGTGAAATCATAGGATGGAGGTGTGTGAAGTCACAGAATTGAGGTGTGTGAAGTCAGAATGGAGGTGTGTGAAGTCAGAATGGAGGTGGGTGAAGTCAGAGAATGGAAGTGTGTGAAGTAACAATGCAGGTGTGTGAACTCATAGAATGGAGGTGTGTGAAGTCACAATGTAGGTTTCTGAAGTCATAGAATGGAGGTGTGTGAAGTCATAGAATGGAGGTGTGTGAAGTCACAGAATGGAGGTGTGTGATGTCATAGAATGGAGGTGTGTGAAGTCACGGAATGGTGGTGTGTAAAGGCATAGAATGGGCGTGTGTGAAGTCATAGAATGGAGGTGTGTGAAGTCATAGAATGGGGGTGTGTGAAGTCACAGAATAGAGGTGTGTGAAGTCACACTATGGAGGGGTGTGAACTCAGATTTGAGGTGTGTGAGGTCACAGAATGGAGGTGTGTGAAGTCATACAACGAGGTGTGTGAAGGCACAGAATGGAGGTGTGTGAAGACACAGAATGGAGAGGGGTGAACTCAGAGTGGAGGTGTGTGAAGTCACAGAATGGAGGTGTGTGAAGTCATAGAATGGAAGTGTGTGAAGTCATAGAATGGAGGTGTGTGAAGTCAGAATGGAGGTGTGTGAAGTCACAAATGGAGGTGTGTTAACTCAGAATGGAGGTGTGTGAAGTCACAGAATGGAGGTGTGTGAAGTCAAAATTGTGATGTGTGAAGTCACAAATGGAGGTGTGTGAAGTCACAGAGTGGAGGTGTGTGAAATCAAAATGGAATTTTGTGAAGTCAAAGAAAGGAGATGTGTCAAGTCATAGAATGGATGTGTATGAAGTCCTGGAATGGAGGTTGGTGAAGTCAAACATTTGAAGTGTGTTAAGTTACAGAGTGGAGGTGTGTGAAGTCATAGAAGGTAGATGTGTGAAGTCATAGATTGGAGGTGTGTGAAGTCAGAATGGAGATGTGTGAAGTCAGAGAATGGAGGTGTGAAGTCATAGAATGGAGGTGTGTAAAGTCAGAATGCAGATGTGTGAAGTCATAGATTGGAGGTGTGTGAAGTCAGAATGGAGATGTGTGAAGTCAGAGAATGGAGGTGTGAAGTCATAGAATGGAGGTGTGTCTAGTCACAGAATAGAAGTGTGTGAAGTCATAGAATGGAGGTGTGTGAAGTCATAGAATGGAGGTGTGTGAAGTCATAGAATGGAGGTGTGTGAAGTCATAGAATGGAGGTGTGTGAAATCAAAGAATGGAAGTGTGTGTAGTCACAGATTGGAGGTGTGTAAAATCACAGAATGGAGGTGTGTGAAGTCTCAGAATGGAGGTGTGTGAAGTCATAGAATGGAGGTGTTTGAAGTCATAGAATGTTGGTTTTTGAAGTCAGAGAATGGAGGTGTGTGAAGTCATAGAATGGAGGTGTGTGAAGTCACAGATGGAGGTGTGTGAAGTCATAGAATGGAGGTGTGTGAAGTCCCAGAATGGAGGTGTGTGAAGTCACAGAATGGAGGTGTGTGAACCCAGAATGGAGATGTGTGAATTCACAGAAGGGAGGTTTGTGAAGTCATAGAATGGATTGTTTGTGAAATCACAGAATGGAGGTGTGTGAAGGCACAGAATGGAGGTGTGTAAAGTCACAGAGTGGAGGTGTGTGAAGTCACAGAATGGAGGTTTGTGAAGTCATAGAATGGAGGTGTGTGAAGTCACAGTATGCAGATGTGTGAAGTCAGAATAGAGGTGTGCGTAGTCCTAGAATGGAGGAGTGTGAAGTCAGAATGTAGAAGAGTGAAGTCATAGAATTGAAGTGTGTGAAGTCAGAATGGAGGTGTGTGAACTGATAGAATGGAGGTGTATAGAGTCACAATGGAGGTGTGTGAAGTCACAGAATGGATGTGTGTGAACTCAGAAAGGAGGTGTTTAAAGTCATAGAATGGAGGTCTGAGAAGTCATAGAATGGAGGTGTGTGAAATCATAGAATGGAGGTGTGTGAAGTCACAGAATTGAGGTGTGTGAAGTCAGAATGGAGGTGTGTGAAGTCATAGAATGGAGGTGTGTGAAGTCACAGAATTGAGGTGTGTGAAGTCAGAATGGAGGTGTGTGAAGTCATAGAATGGAGGTGTGTGAAATCATAGAATGGAGGTGTGTGTAGTCACAGAGTGGAGGTGTGTAAAGTCACAGAGTGGAGGTGTGTGAAGTCTCAGAATGGAGGTGTGTGAAGTCATAGAATGGAGGTGTTTGAAGTCATAGAATGTTGGTTTTTGAAGTCAGAGAATGGAGGTGTGTGAAGTCATAGAATGGAGGTGTGTGAGGTCAGATTGGAGGTGTGTGAAGTCACAGAATGGAAGTGTGTCAACTCAGGAAGGAGGTGTGTGAAGTCATAGAATGGAGGTGTGTGAAGTCATAGAACGGAGGTCTGTGAAAGCATAGAATGGAGGTGTGTGAACTCACAGAAATGAGGTGTTTGAAGTCAAAATGGAAGTGTGTGAAGTCAGAATGGAGGTGTGTGAAGTCATGGAATGGAGGTGTGTGAAGTCATAGAATGGAGGTGTGTGAAGTCACAGAATGGAGGTGTGTGAACTCATAGAATGGAGGAGAGTGAAGTCATAGAATGGTCGTGTGTGAAGTCACAGATGGAGGTGCGTGAAGTCATAGAATGGAGGTGTGTGAAGTCACAGAATGGAGGTGGGTGAAGTCACAGAATGGAGGTGTGTGAACCCAGAATGGAGGTGTGTGAATTCACAGAAGGGAGCTTTGTGAAGTCATAGAATGGATTGTGTGTGATATCACAGAATGGAGGTGTGTGAAGTCACAGAATGGAGGTGTGTGAAGTAACAGAGTGGAGGTGTGTGAAGTCACAGAAAGGAGGTTTGTGAAGTTATAGAATGGAGGTGTGTGAAGTCACAGAATGCAGGTTTGTGAAGTCAGAACAGAGGTGTGCGAAGTCATAGAATGGAGGTGTGTGAAGTCAGAATGGAGCTGTGTGAAGTCATAGAATGGAAGTGTGTGAAGTCAGAATGGAGGTGTGTGAACTCATAGAATGGAGGTGTATGAAGTCACAGTGGAGGTGTGTGAAGTCACAGAATGGATGTGTGTGAACTCAGAAAGGAAGTGTGTAAAGTCATAGAATGGAGGTCTGTGAAGTCATAGAATGGAGGTGTGTGAAATCAAAGAATGGAGGTGTGTGAAGTCACAGAATTGTGGTGTGTGACGTCAGAATGGAGGTGTGTGAAATCAGAATGGAGGTGTGTGAAGTCAGAGAATGGAGGTGTGTGAAGTCAAAATGTAGGTGTGTGAAGTCATAGAATGAAGGTGTGTGAAGTCATAGAATGGAGGTGTGTGAAGTCACAAAATAGAGATGTGTGAAGTCATATATTGGAGGTGTGTGAAGTCACAGAATGGAGGTGTGTGTGAAGTCACAATGTAGGTGTGTGAAGTCATAAATGGAGGTGTGTGAAGTCATAGAATGGAGGTGTGCAAAGTCACAAAATGGAGGTGTGTGAAGTCATATATTGGAGGTGTGTGAAGTCACAGAATGGAGGTGTGTGAACTCAGATTGGAGGTGTGTGAAGTCACAGAATGGAGGTGTGTGAAATCATAGAATGGAGATGTGTGAAATCACAGAATGGAGGTGTGTGAAGTCACAGAAATGAGGTGTTTGAAGTAAAAAAGGAAGTATGTGAAGTCAGAATGGAGGTGTGTGAAGTCATAGAATGGAGGTGTGTGAAGTCATAGAATGGAGGTGTGTGAAGTCACAGAAAGGAGGTGTGTGAACTCATAGAATGGAGGAGTGTGAAGTCATAGAATGGAGGTGTGTGAAGACACAAATGGAAGTGTGTGAAGTCATAGAATGGAGGTGTGTGAAGTCACGGAATGGAGGTGTGTGAAGTCACAGAATGGAGGTGTGTGAACCCAGAATGGAGATGTGTGAATTCACAGAAGGGAGGTTTGTGAAGTCATAGAATGGATTGTGTGTGAAATCACAGAATGGAGGTGTGTGAAGTCACAGAATGGAGGTGTGTAAAGTCCCAGAGTGGAGGTGTGTGAAGTCACAGAATGGAGATTTGTGAAGTCATGGAATGGAGGTGTGTGAAGTCACAGAATGCAGGTGTGGGAAGTCAGAACAGAGGTGTGCGAAGTCATAGAATGGAGGAGTGTGAAGTGAGAATGAAGCTGTGTGAAGTCAAAGAATTGAAGTGTGTGAAGTCAGAATGGAGGTGTGTGAACTCATAGAATGGAGGTGTATGAAGTCACAATGGAGGTGTGTGAAGTCACAGAATGGATGTGTGTGAACTCAGAAAGGAGGTGTGTAAAGTCATAGAATGGAGGTCTGTAAAGTCATAGAATGGAGATGTGTAAAATCAGAGAATGGAGGTGTGTGAAGTCACAGAATTGAGGTGTGTGAAGTCAGAATGGAGGTGTGTGAATTCAGAATGGAGGTGTGTGAAGTCAGATAATGGAGGTGTGTGAAGTCAGAATGCAGGTGTGTGAACTCATAGAATGGAGGTGTGTGAAGTAAAAATGTAGGTTTCTGAAATCAAAGAATGGAGGTGTGTGAAGTCACAGAATTGAGGTGTGTGAAGTCAGGATGGAGGTGTGTGAAATCAGAATGGAAGTGTGTGAAGTCAGGGAATGGAGGTGTGTGAAGTCACAATGCAGGTGTGTGAAGTCATAGAATGGAGGTGTGTGAAGTCATACAATGGAGGTGTGTGAAGTCACAAAAGAGAAGTCTGTGAAGTCATATATTGGAGGTGTGTGAAGTCACAGAATGGAGGTGTGTGTGAAGTCACAATGTAGGTGTGTGAAGTCATAAATGGAGGTGTGTGAAGTCATAGAATGGAGGTGTGCAAGTCACAAAATGGAGGGTTGTGAAGTCATATATTGGAGGTGTGTGAAGTCACAGAATGGAGGTGTGTGAACTCAGAATGGAGGTGTGTGAAGTCACAGAATGGAGGTGTGTGAAATCATAGAATGGAGATGTGTGAAAGCACAGAATGGAGGTGTGTGAAGTCACAGAAATGAGGTGTTTGAAGTCAAAAAGGAAGTATGTTAAGTCAGAATGCAGGTGTGTGAAGTCATAGAATGGAGGTGTGTGAAGACACAGATGGAAGTGTGTGAAGTCATAGAATGGAGGTGTGTGAAGTCACGGAATGGAGGTGTGTGAAATCACAGAATGGAGGTGTGTGAACCCAGAATGGAGATGTGTGAATTCACAGAAGGGAGGTTTGTGAAGTCATAGAATGGATTATGTGTGAAATCACAGAATGGAGGTGTGTGAAGTCACAGAATGGAGGTGTGTAAACCCACAGAGTGGAGGTGTGTGAAGTCACAGAATGGAGATTTGTGAAGTCATGGAATGGAGGTGTGTGAAGTCACAGAATGCAGGTGTGTGAAGTCAGAACAGAGGTGTGCGAAGTCATAGAATGGAGGAGTGTGAAGTGAGAATGAAGCTGTGTGAAATCAAAGAATTGAAGTGTGTGAAGTCAGAATGGAGGTGTGTGAACTCATAGAATGGAGGTGTATGAAGTCACAATGGAGGTGTGTGAAGTCACAGAATGGATGTGTGTGAACTCAGAAAGGAGGTGTGTAAAGTCATAGAATGGAGGTCTGTGAAGTCATAGAATGGAGATGTGTAAAATCAGAGAATGGAGGTGTGTGAAGTCACAGAATTGAGGTGTGTGAAGTCAGAATGGAGGTGTGTGAAGTCAGAATGGAGGTGTGTGAAGTCAGATAATGGAGGTGTGTGAAGTCAGAATGCAGGTGTGTGAACTCATAGAATGGAGGTGTGTGAAGTAACAATGTAGGTTTCTGAAGTCATAGATTGGAGGTGTGTGAAGTCATAGAATGGAGGTGTGTGAAGTCACAGAATGGAGGTGTGTGAAGACTTAGAATGGAGGTGTGTGAAGTCATAGAATGGAGGTGTGCGAAGTCACAGAAGGGAGGTGTGTGAAGTCACAGAATGGAGGTGTGTAAAATCACAGAGTAGAGGTGTGTGAAGGCACAGAATGGAGGGGAGTGAAGTCAAAGAATGGAGGTATGTGAACTCACAGAATGGAGGGGTGTGAAGTCAAAGAATGGAGGTATGTGAAGTCACAGAATGGAGGGGTGTGAAGTCAGAATAGAGGTGTACGAAATCATAGAATGGAGGTGTGTGAAGTCAGAATGGAGCTGTGTGAACTCATAGAATGGAGGTGAGTGAAGTCACAATGCAGATGTGTGAACTCATAGAATGGTGGTTTTTGAAGTCACAGAATGGAGGTGTGTGAAGTCATAGAATGGAGGTGTGTGAAGTCAGATTGGAGGTATGTGAAGTCACAGAATGGAGGTGTGTCAACTCAGAAATGAGGTATGTGAATTCATAGAATGGAGGTGTGTGAAGTCAAAGAATTGAGGTGTGTGAAGTCAGAATGGAGATGTGTGAATTCAGAATGGAGGTGTGTGAAGTCAGAGAATGGAGGTGTGTGAAGTCACAATGCAGGTGTGTGAAGTCATAGAATGGAGGTGTGTGAAGTCATAGAATGGAGGTGTGTGAAGTCACAAAATGGAGGTGTGTGAAGTCATATATTGGAGGTGTGTGAAGTCACAGAATGGAGGTGTGTGTGAAGTCACAATGTAGGTGTGTGAAGTCATAGAATGGAGGTGTGTGAAGTCATAGAATGGAGGTGAGCAAAGTCACAAAATGGAGGTGTGTGAAGTCATATATTGGAGGTGTGTGAAGTCACAGAATGGAGGGGTGTGAAGTCAGAATAGAGGTGTGCGAAGACATAGAATGGAGGTGTGTGAAGTCAGAATGGAGAAGTGTGAAGTCATAGAATAGAAGTGTGTGACGTCAGAATGGAGGTGTGTGACCTCATAGAATGGAGGTGTATGAAGTCACAATGGAGGTGTGTGAAGTCACAGAATGGATGTGTGTGAACTCAGAAATGAGGTGTGTAAAGTCATAGAATGGAGGTCTGTGAAGTCATAGAATGGAGATGTGTAAAATCAGAGAATGGAGGTGTGTGAAGTCACAGAATTGAGGTGTGTGAAGTCAGAATGGAGGTGTGTGAAGTCAGAATGGAGGTGTGTGAAGTCAGATAATGGAGGTGTGTGAAGTCAGAATGCAGGTGTGTGTACTCATAGAATGGAGGTGTGTGAAGTAACAATGTAGGTTTCTAAAGTCATAGATTGGAGGTGTGTGAAGTCATAGAATGGAGGTGTGTGAAGTCACAGAATTGAGGTGTGTGAAGTCATAGAATGGAGGTGTGTGAAGTCACAGAATGGAGGTGTGTGAAGGCATAGAATGGAGGTGTGTGAAGTCATAGAATGGAGGTGTGTGAAGTCACAGAATAGAAGTTTGTGAAGTCACAGTATGGAGGTGTGTGAACTCAGATTTGAGGTGTGTGAAGTCACAGAATGGAGGTGTGTGAAGTCATAGAATTAGGTGTGTGAAGTCACAGAAAGGATGTGTGTGAAGTCCTAGAATGGAGGTGTGTGAACTCAGAGTGGAGGTGTGTGAAGTCACAGAATGGAGGTGTGTGAAGTCATAGAATGGAAGTGTGTGAAGTCATAGAATGGAGGTGTGTGAAGTCAGAATGGAGGTGTGTGAAGTCACAGAATGGAGGTGTGTGAACCCAGAATGGAGGTGTGTGAAGTCACAGAATGGAGGTTTGTGAAGTCATAGAATGGAGGTGTGTGAAGTCATAGAATGGATGTTGCTGAAGTAAGAATGAACGTGTGTGAAGTCATAGAATGGAGGTGTCTGAAGTCATAGAATGGATGTTGCTGAAGTAAGAATGAAGGTTTGTGAACTCATAGAATTGAGGTGTGTGAACTCATAGAATGGAGGTGTGTGAATTCATGGAACGGAGGGGTGTGAAGTCAAAAAATGGAGGTGTATGATGTCAAACAATGGAAGTGTGTGAACTCATAGAATGGAGGTGTGTGAAGACTTAGAATGGAGGTGTGTGAAGTCATAGAATGGAGTTGTGCGAAGTCACAGAAGGGAGGTACGTGAAGTCACAGAATGGAGGTGTGTAAAATCACAGAGTAGAGGTGTGTGAAGGCACAGAATGGAGGGGAGTGAAGTCAAAGAATGGAGGTATGTGAAGTCACAGAATGGAGGGGTGTGAAGTCAAAGAATGGAGGTATGTGAAGTCACAGAATGGAGGGGTGTGAAGACTTAGAATGGAGGTGTGTGAAGTCATAGAATGGAGTTGTGCGAAGTCACAGAAGGGAGGTGTGTCAACTCAGAAAGGAGGTTTGTGAAGTCATAGAATGGAGGTGTGTGAAATCATAGAATGGAGGTGTGTGAAATCATAGAATGGAGGTGTGTGAAGTCATAGAATGGAGGTGTGTGAAGACACAGATGGTAGTGTGTGAAGTCATAGATTGGAGGTGTGTGAAGTCACGGAATGGAGGTGTGTGAAGTCACAGAATGGAGGTGTTTGAAGTCAAAATGGAAGTATGTGAGGTCAGAATGGAGGTGTGTGAAGTCATAGAATGGAGGTGTGTGAAGTCATAGAATGGAGGTGTGTGAAGTCACAGAAAGGACTTGTGTGAACTCATAGAATGGAGGAGTTTGAAGTCATAGAATGGAGGTGTGTGAAGACACAGATGGAAGTGTGTGATGTCATAGAATGGAGGTGTGTGAAGTCACGGAATGGAGGTGTGTGAAGTCACAGAATGGAGGTGTGTGAACCCAGAATGGAGATGTGTGAATTCACAGAAGGGAGGTTTGTGAAGTCATAGAATGGATTGTGTGTGAAATCACAGAATGGAGGTGTGTGAAGTCACAGAATGGAGGTGTGTAAAGTCACAGAGTGGAGGTGTGTGAAGTCACAGAAGGGAGGTTTGTGAAGTCATGGAATGGAGGTGTGTGAAGTCACAGAATGTAGGTGTGTGAAGTCAGAACAGAGGTGTGCGAAGTCATAGAATGGAGGAGTGTGAAGTGAGAATGAAGCTGTGTGAAGTCAAAGAATTGAAGTGTGTGAAGTCAGAATGGAGGTGTGTGAACTCATAGAATGGAGATGTATGAAGTCACAATGGAGGTGTGTGAAGGCACAGAATAGGTGTGTGTGAACTCAGAAAGGAGGTGTGTAAAGTCATAGAATGGAGGTCTGTGAAGTCATAGAATGGAGATATGTAAAATCAGAGAATGGAGGTGTGTGAAGTCACAGAATTGAGGTGTGTGAAGTCAGAATGGAGGTGTGTGAAGTCAGAATGGAGGTGTGTGAAGTCAGATAATGGAGGTGTGTGAAGTAACAATGTAGGTTTCTGAAGTCATAGATTGGAGGTGTGTGAAATCATAGAATGGAGGTGTGTGAAGTCACAGAATGGAGGTGTGTGAAGTCATAGAATGGAGGTGTGTGAAGTCACAGAATGGAAGTGTGTGAAGGCATAGAATGCAGGTGTGTGAAGTCATAGAATGGAGGTGTGTGAAGTCACAGAATAGAGGTTTGTGAAGTCACAGTATGGAGGAGTGTGAACTCAGATTTGAGGTGTGTGAAGTCACAGAATGGAGGTGTGTGAAGTCATAGAAGTATGTGTGAAGTCACAGAAAGGAGGTGTGTGAAGTCATAGAATGGAGGTGTGTGAACTCAGAGTGGAGGTGTGTGAAGTCACAGAATGGAGGTGTGTGAAGTCAGAATGGAGGTGTGTGAAGTAACAGAATGGAGGTGTGTGAACCCAGAATGGAGGTGTGTGAAGTCACAGAATGGAGGTTTGTGAAGTCATAGAATGGAGGTGTGTGAAGTCATAGAATGGATGTTGCTGAAGTAAGAATGAACGTGTGTGAAGTCATAGAATGGAGGTGTCTGAAGTCATAGAATGGATGTTGCTGAAGTAAGAATGAAGGTGTGTGAACTCATAGAATTGAGGTGTGTGAACTCATAGAATGGAGGTGTGTGAATTCATGGAACGGAGGGGTGTGAACTCAAAAAATGGAGGTGTGTGATGTCAAACAATGGAAGTGTGTGAAGTCATAGAATGGAGGTGTGTGAAGACTTAGAATGGAGGTGTGTGAAGTCATAGAATGGAGGTGTGCGAAGTCACAGAAGGGAGGTGTGTGAAGTCACAGAATGGAGGTGTGTAAAATCACAGAGTAGAGGTGTGTGAAGGCACAGAATGGAGGGGAGTGAAGTCAAAGAATGGAGGTATGTGAAGTCACAGAATGGAGGTGTGTAAAATCACAGAGTAGAGGTGTGTGAAGGCACAGAATGGAGGGGAGTGAAGTCAAAGAATGGAGGTATGTGAAGTCACAGAATGGAGGGGTGTGAAGTCAGAATAGAGGTGTACGAAATCATAGAATGGAGGTGTGTGAAGTCAGAATGGAGCTGTGTGAACTCATAGAATGGAGGTGAGTGAAGTGACAATGGAGATGTGTGAACCCATAGAATGGTGGTTTTTGAAGTCACAGAATGGAGGTGTGTGAAGTCATAGAATGGAGGTGTGTGAAGTCAGATTGGAGGTATGTGAAGTCACAGAATGGAGGTGTGTCAACTCAGAAATGAGGTATGTGAATTCATAGAATGGAGGTGTGTGAAGTCAAAGAATTGAGGTGTGTGAAGTCAGAATGGAGATGTGTGAATTCAGAATGGAGGTGTGTGAAGTCAGAGAATGGAGGTGTGTGAAGTCACAATGCAGGTGTGTGAAGTCATAGAATGGAGGTGTGTGAAGTCATAGAATGGAGGTGTGTGAAGTCATAAAATGGAGGTGTGTGAAGTCATATATTGGAGGTGTGTGAAGTCACAGAATGGAGGTGTGTGTGAAGTCACAATGTAGGTGTGTGAAGTCATAGAATGGAGGTGTGAAGTCATAGAATGGAAGTGAGCAAATTCACAAAATGGAGGTGTGTGAAGTCATATATTGGAGGTGTGTTAAGTCACAGAATGGAGGGGTGTGAAGTCAGAATAGAGGTGTGCGAAGTCATAGAATGGAGGTTGTGAAGTCAGAATGGAGATGTGTGAAGTCATAGAATGGAAGTGTGTGAAGTCAGAATGGAGGTGTGTGACCTCATAGAATGGAGGTGTATGAAGTCACAATGGAGGTGTGTGAAGTCACAGAATGGATGTGTGTGAACTCATAGAATGGAGGTGTATGAAGTCACAATGGAGGTGTGTGAAGTCACAGAATGGATGTGTGTGAACTCAGAAAGGAGGTGTGTAAAGTCATAGAATGGAGGTCTGTGAAGTCATAGAATGGAGATGTGTAAAATCAGAGAATGGAGGTGTGTGAAGTCACAGAATTGAGGTGTGTGAAGTCAGAATGGAGGTGTGTGAAGTCAGAATGGAGGTGTGTGAAGTCAGATAATGGAGGTGTGTGAAGTCAGAATGCAGGTGTGTGAACTCATAGAATGGAGGTGTGTGAAGTAACAATGTAGGTTTCTGAAGTCATAGATTGGAGGTGTGTGAAGTCATAGAATGGAGGTGTGTGAAGTCATAGAATGGAGGTGTGCGAAGTCACAGAAGGGAGGTGTGTGAAGTCACAGAATGGAGGTGTGTAAAATCACAGAGTAGAGGTGTGTGAAGGCACAGAATGGAGGGGAGTGAAGTCAAAGAATGGAGGTATGTGAAGTCACAGAATGGAGGGGTGTGAAGTCAAAGAATGGAGGTATGTGAAGTCACAGAATGGAGGGGTGTGAAGTCAGAATAGAGGTGTACGAAATCATAGAATGGAGGTGTGTGAAGTCAGAATGGAGCTGTGTGAACTCATAGAATGGAGGTGAGTGAAGTCACAATGCAGATGTGTGAATTCATAGAATGGTGGTTTTTGAAGTCACAGAATGGAGGTGTGTGAAGTCATAGAATGGAGGTGTGTGAAGTCAGATTGGAGGTATGTGAAGTCACAGAATGGAGGTGTGTCAACTCAGAAATGAGGTATGTGAATTCATAGAATGGAGGTGTGTGAAGTCAAAGAATTGAGGTGTGTGAAGTCAGAATGGAGATGTGTGAATTCAGAATGGAGGTGTGTGAAGTCAGAGAATGGAGGTGTGTGAAGTCACAATGCACGTGTGTGAAGTCATAGAATGGAGGTGTGTGAAGTCATAGAATGGAGGTGTGTGAAGTCACAAAATGGAGGTGTGTGAAGTCATATATTGGAGGTGTGTGAAGTCACAGAATGGAGGTGTGTGTGAAGTCACAATGTAGGTGTGTGAAGTCATAGAATGGAGGTGTGTGAAGTCATAGAATGGAGGTGAGCAAAGTCACAAAATGGAGGTGTGTGAAGTCATATATTGGAGGTGTGTGAAGTCATAGAATGGAGGGGTGTGAAGTCAGAATAGAGGTGTGCGAAGTCATAGAATGGAGGTGTGTGAAGTCAGAATGGAGATGTGTGAAGTCATAGAATAGAAGTGTGTGAAGTCAGAATGGAGGTGTGTGACCTCATAGAATGGAGGTGTATGAAGTCACAATGGAGGTGTGTGAAGTCACAGAATGGATGTGTGTGAACTCAGAAATGAGGTGTGTAAAGTCATAGAATGGAGGTCTGTGAAGTCATAGAATGGAGATGTGTAAAATCAGAGAATGGAGGTGTGTAAAGTCACAGAATTGAGGTGTGTGAAGTCAGAATGGAGGTGTGTGAAGTCAGAATGGAGGTGTGTGAAGTCAGATAATGGAGGTGTGTGAAGTCAGAATGCAGGTTTGTGTACTCATAGAATGGAGGTGTGTGAAGTAACAATGTAGGTTTCTGAAGTCATAGATTGGAGGTGTGTGAAGTCATAGAATGGAGGTGTGTGAAGTCACAGAATGGAGGTGTGTGAAGTCATAGAATGGAGGTGTGTGAAGTCACAGAATGGAGGTGTGTGAAGGCATAGAATGGAGGTGTGTGAAGTCATAGAATGGAGGTGTGTGAAGTCACAGAATAGAGGTTTGTGAAGTCACAGTATGGAGGAGTGTGAACTCAGATTTGAGGTGTGTGAAGTCACAGAATGGAGGTGTGTGAAGTCATAGAATGGAGGTGTCTGAAGTCATAGAATGGATGTTGCTGAAGTAAGAATGAAGGTGTGTGAACTCATAGAATTGAGGTGTGTGAACTCATAGAATGGAGGTGTGTGAATTCATGGAACGGAGGGGTGTGAAGTCAAAAAATGGAGGTGTATGATGTCAAACAATGGAAGTGTGTGAAGTCATAGAATGGAGGTGTGTGAAGACTTAGAATGGAGGTGTGTGAAGTCATAGAATGGAGTTGTGCGAAGTCACAGAAGGGAGGTGTGTGAAGTCACAGAATGGAGGTGTGTAAAATCACAGAGTAGAGGTGTGTGAAGGCACAGAATGGAGGGGAGTGAAGTCAAAGAATGGAGGTATGTGAAGTCACAGAATGGAGGGGTGTGAAGTCAAAGAATGGAGGTATGTGAAGTCACAGAATGGAGGGGTGTGAAGACTTAGAATGGAGGTGTGTGAAGTCATAGAATGGAGTTGTGCGAAGTCACAGAAGGGAGGTGTGTCAACTCAGAAAGGAGGTTTGTGAAGTCATAGAATGGAGGTGTGTGAAGTCATAGAATGGAGGTGTGTGAAATCATAGAATGGAGGTGTGTGAAGTCATAGAATGGAGGTGTGTGAAGACACAGATGGAAGTGTGTGAAGTCATAGAATGGAGGTGTGTGAAGTCACGGAATGGAGGTGTGTGAAGTCACAGAATGGAGGTGTTTGAAGTCAAAATGGAAGTATGTGAGGTCAGAATGGAGGTGTGTGAAGTCATAGAATGGAGGTGTGTGAAGTCATAGAATGGAGGTGTGTGAAGTCACAGAAAGGAGTTGTGTGAACTCATAGAATGGAGGAGTGTGAAGTCATAGAATGGAGGTGTGTGAAGACACAGATGGAAGTGTGTGATGTCATAGAATGGAGGTGTGTGAAGTCACGGAATGGAGGTGTGTGAAGTCACAGAATGGAGGTGTGTGAACCCAGAATGGAGATGTGTGAATTCACAGAAGGGAGGTTTGTGAAGTCATAGAATGGATTGTGTGTGAAATCACAGAATGGAGGTGTGTGAAGTCACAGAATGGAGGTGTGTAAAGTCACATAGTGGAGGTGTGTGAAGTCACAGAAGGGAGGTTTGTGAAGTCATGGAATGGAGGTGTGTGAAGTCACAGAATGTAGGTGTGTGAAGTCAGAACAGAGGTGTGCGAAGTCATAGAATGGAGGAGTGTGAAGTGAGAATGAAGCTGTGTGAAGTCAAAGAATTGAAGTGTGTGAAGTCAGAATGGAGGTGTGTGAAATCATAGAATGGAGATGTATGAAGTCACAATGGAGGTGTGTGAAGTCACAGAATAGGTGTGTGTGAACTCAGAAAGGAGGTGTGTGAAGTCATAGAATGGAGGTGTGTGAAGTCATAGAATGGAGATATGTAAAATCAGAGAATGGAGGTGTGTGAAGTCACAGAATTGAGGTGTGTGAAGTCAGAATGGAGGTGTGTGAAGTCAGAATGGAGGTGTGTGAAGTCAGATAATGGAGGTGTGTGAAGTCAGAATGCAGGTGTGTGAACTCATAGAATGGAGGTGTGTGAAGTAACAATGTAGGTTTCTGAAGTCATAGATTGGAGGTGTGTGAAATCATAGAATGGAGGTGTGTGAAGTCACAGAATGGAGGTGTGTGAAGTCATAGAATGGAGGTGTGTGAAGTCACAGAATGGAAGTGTGTGAAGGCATAGAATGCAGGTGTGTGAAGTCATAGAATGGAGGTGTGTGAAGTCACAGAATAGAGGTTTGTGAAGTCACAGTATGGAGGAGTGTGAACTCAGATTTGAGGTGTGTGAAGTCACAGAATGGAGGTGTGTGAAGTCATAGAAGTAGGTGTGTGAAGTCACAGAAAGGAGGTGTGTGAAGTCATAGAATGGAGGTGTGTGAACTCAGAGTGGAGGTGTGTGAAGTCACAGAATGGAGGTGTGTGAAGTCAGAATGGAGGTGTGTGAAGTAACAGAATGGAGGTGTGTGAACCCAGAATGGAGGTGTGTGAAGTCACAGAATGGAGGTTTGTGAAGTCATAGAATGGAGGTGTGTGAAGTCATAGAATGGATGTTGCTGAAGTAAGAATGAACGTGTGTGAAGTCATAGAATGGAGGTGTCTGAAGTCATAGAATGGATGTTGCTGAAGTAAGAATGAAGGTGTGTGAACTCATAGAATTGGGTGTGTGAACTCATAGAATGGAGGTGTGTGAATTCATGGAACGGAGGGGTGTGAAGATTAAAAATGGAGGTGTGTGATGTCAAACAATGGAAGTGTGTGAAGTCATAGAATGGAGGTGTGTGAAGACTTGGAATGGAGGTGTGTGAAGTCATAGAATGGAGGTGTGCGAAGTCACAGAAGGGAGGTGTGTGAAGTCACAGAATGGAGGTGTGTAAAATCACAGAGTAGAGGTGTGTGAAGGCACAGAATGGAGGGGAGTGAAGTCAAAGAATGGAGGTATGTGAAGTCACAGAATGGAGGGGTGTGAAGTCAAAGAATGGAGGTATGTGAAGTCACAGAATGGAGGGGTGTGAAGTCAGAATAGAGGTGTACGAAATCATAGAATGGAGGTGTGTGAAGTCAGAATGGAGCTGTGTGAACTCATAGAATGGAGGTGAGTGAAGTCACAATGGAGATGTGTGAACACATAGAATGGTGGTTTTTGAAGTCACAGAATGGAGGTGTGTGAAGTCATAGAATGGAGGTGTGTGAAGTCAGATTGGAGGTATGTGAAGTCATAGAATGGAGGTGTGTCAACTCAGAAATGAGGTATGTGAATTCATAGAATGGAGGTGTGTGAAGTCAAAGAATTGAGGTGTGTGAAGTCAGAATGGAGATGTGTGAATTCAGAATGGAGGTGTGTGAAGTCAGAGAATGGAGGTGTGTGAAGTCACAATGCAGGTGTGTGAAGTCATAGAATGGAGGTGTGTGAAGTCATAGAATGGAGGTGTGTGAAGTCATAAAATGGAGGTGTGTGAAGTCATATATTGGAGGTGTGTGAAGTCACAGAATGGATGTGTGTGTGAAGTCACAATGTAGGTGTGTGAAGTCATAGAATGGAGGTGTGAAGTCATAGAATGGAGGTGAGCAAATTCACAAAATGGAGGTGTGTGAAGTCATATATTGGAGGTGTGTTAAGTCACAGAATGGAGGGGTGTGAAGTCAGAATAGAGGTGTGCGAAGTCATAGAATGGAGGTGTGTGAAGTCAGAATGGAGATGTGTGAAGTCATAGAATGGAAGTGTGTGAAGTCAGAATGGAGGTGTGTGACCTCATAGAATGGAGGTGTATGAAGTCACAATGGAGGTGTGTGAAGTCACAGAATGGATGTGTGTGAACTCAGAATGGAGGTGTGTGAAGTCATAGAATGGAGGTCTGTGAAGTCATAGAATGGAGGTGTGTGAAATCATAGGATGGAGGTGTGTGAAATCACAGAATTGAGGTGTGTGAAGTCAGAATGGAGGTGTGTGAAGTCAGAATGGAGGTGTGTGAAGTCAGAGAATGGAAGTGTGTGAAGTCACAATGCAGGTGTGTGAACTCATAGAATGGAGGTGTGTGAAGTCACAATGTAGGTTTCTGAAGTCATAGAATGGAGGTGTGTGAAGTCATAGAATGGAGGTGTGTGAAGTCACAGAATGGAGGTGTGTGATGTCATAGAATGGAGGTGTGTGAAGTCACAGAATGGTGGTGTGTAAAGGCATAGAATGGGGGTGTGTGAAGTCAAAGAATGGAGGTGTGTGAAGTCATAGAATGGGGGTGTGTGAAGTCACAGAATAGAGGTGTGTGAAGTCACACTATGGAGGGGTGTGAACTCAGATTTGAGGTGTGTGAGGTCACAGAATGCAGGTGTGTGAAGTCATATAACGAGGTGTGTGAAGTCACAGAATGGAGGTGTGTGAAGACACAGAATGGAGATGGGTGAACTCAGAGTGGAGGTGTGTGAAGTCACAGAATGGAGGTGTGTGAAGTCATAGAATGGAGGTCTGTGAAGTCATAGAATGGAGGTGTGTGAAATCATAGGATGGAGGTGTGTGAAGTCACAGAATTGAGGTGTGTGAAGTCAGAATGGAGGTGTGTGAAGTCAGAATGGAGGTGGGTGAAGTCAGAGAATGAAAGTGTGTGAAGTCACAATGCAGGTGTGTGAACTCACAGAATGGAGGTGTGTGAAGTCACAGAATGGAGGTGTGTGATGTCATAGAATGGAGGTGTGTGAAGTCACAGATTGGTGGTGTGTAAAGGCATAGAATGGGGGTGTGTGAAGTCATAGAATGGAGGTGTGTGAAGTCATAGAATGGGGGTGTGTGAAGTCACAGAATAGAGGTGTGTGAAGTCACACTATGGAGGGGTGTGAACTCAGATTTGAGTTGTGTGAGGTCACAGAATGGAGGTGTGTGAAGTCATACAACGAGGTGTGTGAAGGCACAGAATGGAGGTGTGTGAAGACACAGAATGGAGATGGGTGAACTCAGAGTGGAGGTGTGTGAAGTCACAGAATGGAGGTGTGTGAAGTCATAGAATGGAAGTGTGTGAAGTCATAGAATGGAGGTGTGTGAAGTCAGAATGGAGGTGTGTGAAGTCACAAATGGAGGTGTGTTAACTCAGAATGGAGGTGTGTGAAGTCACAGAATGGAGGTGTGTGAAGTCAAAATTGTGATGTGTGAAGTCACAAATGGAGGTGTGTGAAGTCACAGAGTGGAGGTGTGTGAAATCAAAATGGAATTTTGTGAAGTCAAAGAAAGGAGATGTGTCAAGTCATAGAATGGATGTGTATGAAGTCCTGGAATGGAGGTTGGTGAAGTCAAACATTTGAAGTGTGTTAAGTTACAGAGTGGAGGTGTGTGAAGTCATAGAAGGTAGATGTGTGAAGTCATAGATTGGAGGTGTGTGAAGTCAGAATGGAGATGTGTGAAGTCAGAGAATGGAGGTGTGAAGTCATAGAATGGAGGTGTGTAAAGTCAGAATGCAGATGTGTGAAGTCATAGATTGGAGGTGTGTGAAGTCAGAATGGAGATGTGTGAAGTCACAGAATGGAGGTGTGTGAAGTCATAGAATGGAGGTGTGTCTAGTCACAGAATAGAAGTGTGTGAAGTCATAGAATGGAGGTGTGTGAAGTCATAGAATGGAGGTGTGTGAAGTCATAGAATGGAGGTGTGTGAAGTCATAGAATGGAGGTGTGTGAAATCACAGGATGGAGGTCTGTGAAGACACAGAATGGAGGTGTGTAAAGTCACAGAGTGGAGGTGTGTGAAGTCACAGAATGGAGGTGTGTGAAGTCAGAGAATGGAGGTGTGTGAAGTCATAGAATGGAGGTGTGTGAAAACAAAGAATGGAAGTGTGTGTAGTCACAGATTGGAGGTGTGTAAAATCACAGAATGGAGGTGTGTGAAGTCTCAGAATGGAGGTGTGTGAAGTCATAGAATGGAGGTGTTTGAAGTCACAGATGGAGGTGTGTGAAGTCATAGAATGGAGCTGTGTGAAGTCCCAGAATGCAGGTGTGTGAAGTCACAGAATGGAGGTGTGTGAACCCAGAATGGAGATGTGTGAATTCACAGAAGGGAGGTTTGTGAAGTCATAGAATGGATTGTGTGTGAAATCACAGAATGGAGGTGTGTGAAGGCACAGAATGGAGGTGTGTAAAGTCACAGAGTGGAGGTGTGTGAAGTCACAGAATGGAGGTTTGTGAACCCAGAATGGAGATGTGTGAATTCACAGAAGGGAGGTTTGTGAAGTCATAGAATGGATTGTGTGTGAAATCACAGAATGGAGGTGTGTGAAGGCACAGAATGGAGGTGTGTAAAGTCACAGAGTGGAGGTGTGTGAAGTCACAGAATGGAGGTTTGTGAAGTCATAGAATGGAGGTGTGTGAAGTCACAGTATGCAGATGTGTGAAGTCAGAATAGAGGTGTGCGAAGTCCTAGAATGGAGGAGTGTGAGATCAGAATGTAGAAGAGTGAAGTCATAGAATTGAAGTGTGTGAAGTCAGAATGGAGGTGTGTGAACTGATAGAATGGAGGTGTATAGAGTCACAATGGAGGTGTGTGAAGTCACAGAATGGATGTGTGTGAACTCAGAAAGGAGGTGTTTAAAGTCATAGAATGGAGGTGTGAGAAGTCATAGAATGGAGGTGTGTGAAATCATAGAATGGAGGTGTGTGAAGTCACAGAATTGAGGTGTGTGAAGTCAGAATGGAGGTGTGTGAAGTCATAGAATGGAGGTGTGTGAAATCATAGAATGGAGGTGTGTGTAGTCACAGAGTGGAGGTGTGTAAAGTCACAGAGTGGAGGTGTGTGAAGTCTCAGAATGGAGGTGTGTGAAGTCATAGAATGGAGGTGTTTGAAGTCATAGAATGTTGGTTTTTGAAGTCAGAGAATGGAGGTGTGTGAAGTCATAGAATGGAGGTGTGTGAGGTCAGATTGGAGGTGTGTGAAGTCACAGAATGGAAGTGTGTCAACTCAGGAAGGAGGTGTGTGAAGTCATAGAATGGAGGTGTGTGAAGTCATAGAACGGAGGTCTGTGAAAGCATAGAATGGAGGTGTGTGAACTCACAGAAATGAGGTGTTTGAAGTCAAAATGGAAGTGTGTGAAGTCAGAATGGAGGTGTGTGAAGTCATGGAATGGAGGTGTGTGAAGTCATAGAATGGAGGTGTGTGAAGTCACAGAATGGAGGTGTGTGAACTCATAGAATGGAGGAGAGTGAAGTCATAGAATGGTCGTGTGTGAAGTCACAGATGGAGGTGCGTGAAGTCATAGAATGGAGGTGTGTGAAGTCACAGAATGGAGGTGGGTGAAGTCACAGAATGGAGGTGTGTGAACCCAGAATGGAGGTGTGTGAATTCACAGAATTGAGGTGTGTGAAGTCAGAATGGAGGTGTGTGAAGTCAGAATGGAGGTGTGTGAAGTCAGATAATGGAGGTGTGTGAAGTCAGAATGCAGGTGTGTGAACTCATAGAATGGAGGTGTGTGAAGTAACAATGTAGGTTTCTGAAGTCATAGATTGGAGGTGTGTGAAATCATAGAATGGAGGTGTGTGAAGTCACAGAATGGAGGTGTGTGAAGTCATAGAATGGAGGTGTGTGAAGTCACAGAATGGAAGTGTGTGAAGGCATAGAATGCAGGTGTGTGAAGTCATAGAATGGAGGTGTGTGAAGTCACAGAATAGAGGTTTGTGAAGTCACAGTATGGAGGAGTGTGAACTCAGATTTGAGGTGTGTGAAGTCACAGAATGGAGGTGTGTGAAGTCATAGAAGTAGGTGTGTGAAGTCACAGAAAGGAGGTGTGTGAAGTCATAGAATGGAGGTGTGTGAACTCAGAGTGGAGGTGTGTGAAGTCACAGAATGGAGGTGTGTGAAGTCAGAATGGAGGTGTGTGAAGTAACAGAATGGAGGTGTGTGAACCCAGAATGGAGGTGTGTGAAGTCACAGAATGGAGGTTTGTGAAGTCATAGAATGGAGGTGTGTGAAGTCATAGAATGGATGTTGCTGAAGTAAGAATGAACGTGTGTGAAGTCATAGAATGGAGGTGTCTGAAGTCATAGAATGGATGTTGCTGAAGTAAGAATGAAGGTGTGTGAACTCATAGAATTGGGTGTGTGAACTCATAGAATGGAGGTGTGTGAATTCATGGAACGGAGGGGTGTGAAGATTAAAAATGGAGGTGTGTGATGTCAAACAATGGAAGTGTGTGAAGTCATAGAATGGAGGTGTGTGAAGACTTGGAATGGAGGTGTGTGAAGTCATAGAATGGAGGTGTGCGAAGTCACAGAAGGGAGGTGTGTGAAGTCACAGAATGGAGGTGTGTAAAATCACAGAGTAGAGGTGTGTGAAGGCACAGAATGGAGGGGAGTGAAGTCAAAGAATGGAGGTATGTGAAGTCACAGAATGGAGGGGTGTGAAGTCAAAGAATGGAGGTATGTGAAGTCACAGAATGGAGGGGTGTGAAGTCAGAATAGAGGTGTACGAAATCATAGAATGGAGGTGTGTGAAGTCAGAATGGAGCTGTGTGAACTCATAGAATGGAGGTGAGTGAAGTCACAATGGAGATGTGTGAACACATAGAATGGTGGTTTTTGAAGTCACAGAATGGAGGTGTGTGAAGTCATAGAATGGAGGTGTGTGAAGTCAGATTGGAGGTATGTGAAGTCATAGAATGGAGGTGTGTCAACTCAGAAATGAGGTATGTGAATTCATAGAATGGAGGTGTGTGAAGTCAAAGAATTGAGGTGTGTGAAGTCAGAATGGAGATGTGTGAATTCAGAATGGAGGTGTGTGAAGTCAGAGAATGGAGGTGTGTGAAGTCACAATGCAGGTGTGTGAAGTCATAGAATGGAGGTGTGTGAAGTCATAGAATGGAGGTGTGTGAAGTCATAAAATGGAGGTGTGTGAAGTCATATATTGGAGGTGTGTGAAGTCACAGAATGGATGTGTGTGTGAAGTCACAATGTAGGTGTGTGAAGTCATAGAATGGAGGTGTGAAGTCATAGAATGGAGGTGAGCAAATTCACAAAATGGAGGTGTGTGAAGTCATATATTGGAGGTGTGTTAAGTCACAGAATGGAGGGGTGTGAAGTCAGAATAGAGGTGTGCGAAGTCATAGAATGGAGGTGTGTGAAGTCAGAATGGAGATGTGTGAAGTCATAGAATGGAAGTGTGTGAAGTCAGAATGGAGGTGTGTGACCTCATAGAATGGAGGTGTATGAAGTCACAATGGAGGTGTGTGAAGTCACAGAATGGATGTGTGTGAACTCAGAATGGAGGTGTGTGAAGTCATAGAATGGAGGTCTGTGAAGTCATAGAATGGAGGTGTGTGAAATCATAGGATGGAGGTGTGTGAAATCACAGAATTGAGGTGTGTGAAGTCAGAATGGAGGTGTGTGAAGTCAGAATGGAGGTGTGTGAAGTCAGAGAATGGAAGTGTGTGAAGTCACAATGCAGGTGTGTGAACTCATAGAATGGAGGTGTGTGAAGTCACAATGTAGGTTTCTGAAGTCATAGAATGGAGGTGTGTGAAGTCATAGAATGGAGGTGTGTGAAGTCACAGAATGGAGGTGTGTGATGTCATAGAATGGAGGTGTGTGAAGTCACAGAATGGTGGTGTGTAAAGGCATAGAATGGGGGTGTGTGAAGTCAAAGAATGGAGGTGTGTGAAGTCATAGAATGGGGGTGTGTGAAGTCACAGAATAGAGGTGTGTGAAGTCACACTATGGAGGGGTGTGAACTCAGATTTGAGGTGTGTGAGGTCACAGAATGCAGGTGTGTGAAGTCATATAACGAGGTGTGTGAAGTCACAGAATGGAGGTGTGTGAAGACACAGAATGGAGATGGGTGAACTCAGAGTGGAGGTGTGTGAAGTCACAGAATGGAGGTGTGTGAAGTCATAGAATGGAGGTCTGTGAAGTCATAGAATGGAGGTGTGTGAAATCATAGGATGGAGGTGTGTGAAGTCACAGAATTGAGGTGTGTGAAGTCAGAATGGAGGTGTCGTGAAGTCAGAATGGAGGTGGGTGAAGTCAGAGAATGAAAGTGTGTGAAGTCACAATGCAGGTGTGTGAACTCACAGAATGGAGGTGTGTGAAGTCACAGAATGGAGGTGTGTGATGTCATAGAATGGAGGTGTGTGAAGTCACAGATTGGTGGTGTGTGTAAAGGCATAGAATGGGGGTGTGTGAAGTCATAGAATGGAGGTGTGTGAAGTCATAGAATGGGGGTGTGTGAAGTCACAGAATAGAGGTGTGTGAAGTCACACTATGGAGGGGTGTGAACTCAGATTTGAGTTGTGTGAGGTCACAGAATGGAGGTGTGTGAAGTCATACAACGAGGTGTGTGAAGGCACAGAATGGAGGTGTGTGAAGACACAGAATGGAGATGGGTGAACTCAAGAGTGGAGGTGTGTGAAGTCACAGAATGGAGGTGTGTTGTGGTTTTTTGTTTTTTATTTTGTGATTGAAAAGTCATAGAATGGAAGTGTGTGAAGTCATAGAATGGAGGTGTGTGAAGTCAGAATGGAGGTGTGTGAAGTCACAAATGGAGGTGTGTTAACTCAGAATGGAGGTGTGTGAAGTCACAGAATGGAGGTGTGTGAAGTCAAATTGTGATGTGTGAAGTCACAAATGGAGGTGTGTGAAGTCACAGAGTGGAGGTGTGTGAAATCAAAATGGAATTTTGTGAAGTCAAAGAAAGGAGATGTGTCAAGTCATAGAATGGATGTGTATGAAGTCCTGGAATGGAGGTTGGTGAAGTCAAACATTTGAAGTGTGTTAAGTTACAGAGTGGAGGTGTGTGAAGTCATAGAAGGTAGATGTGTGAAGTCATAGATTGGAGGTGTGTGAAGTCAGAATGGAGATGTGTGAAGTCAGAGAATGGAGGTGTGAAGTCATAGAATGGAGGTGTGTAAAGTCAGAATGCAGATGTGTGAAGTCATAGATTGGAGGTGTGTGAAGTCAGAATGGAGATGTGTGAAGTCACAGAATGGAGGTGTGTGAAGTCATAGAATGGAGGTGTGTCTAGTCACAGAATAGAAGTGTGTGAAGTCATAGAATGGAGGTGTGTGAAGTCATAGAATGGAGGTGTGTGAAGTCATAGAATGGAGGTGTGTGAAGTCATAGAATGGAGGTGTGTGAAATCACAGGATGGAGGTCTGTGAAGACACAGAATGGAGGTGTGTAAAGTCACAGAGTGGAGGTGTGTGAAGTCACAGAATGGAGGTGTGTGAAGTCAGAGAATGGAGGTGTGTGAAGTCATAGAATGGAGGTGTGTGAAAACAAAGAATGGAAGTGTGTGTAGTCACAGATTGGAGGTGTGTAAAATCACAGATGGAGGTGTGTGAAGTCTCAGAATGGAGGTGTGTGAAGTCATAGAATGGAGGTGTTTGAAGTCACAGATGGAGGTGTGTGAAGTCATAGAATGGAGATGTGTGAAGTCCAAGAATGCAGGTGTGTGAAGTCACAGAATGGAGGTGTGTGAACCCAGAATGGAGATGTGTGAATTCACAGAAGGGAGGTTTGTGAAGTCATAGAATGGATTGTGTGTGAAATCACAGAATGGAGGTGTGTGAAGCACAGAATGGAGGTGTGTAAAGTCACAGAGTGGAGGTGTGTGAAGTCACAGAATGGAGGTTTGTGAACCCAGAATGGAGATGTGTGAATTCACAGAAGGGAGGTTTGTGAAGTCATAGAATGGATTGTGTGTGAAATCACAGAATGGAGGTGTGTGAAGGCACAGAATGGAGGTGTGTAAAGTCACAGAGTGGAGGTGTGTGAAGTCACAGAATGGAGGTTGTGAAGTCATAGAATGGAGGTGTGTGAAGTCACAGTATGCAGATGTGTGAAGTCAGAATAGAGGTGTGCGAAGTCCTAGAATGGAGGAGTGTGAGATCAGAATGTAGAAGAGTGAAGTCATAGAATTGAAGTGTGTGAAGTCAGAATGGAGGTGTGTGAACTGATAGAATGGAGGTGTATAGAGTCACAATGGAGGTGTGTGAAGTCACAGAATGGATGTGTGTGAACTCAGAAAGGAGGTGTTTAAAGTCATAGAATGGAGGTCTGAGAAGTCATAGAATGGAGGTGTGTGAAATCATAGAATGGAGGGGTGTGAAGTCACAGAATTGAGGTGTGTGAAGTCAGAATGGAGGTGTGTGAAGTCATAGAATGGAGGTGTGTGAAATCATAGAATGGAGGTGTGTGAGTCACAGAGTGGAGGTGTGTAAAGTCACAGAGTGGAGGTGTGTGAAGTCTCAGAATGGAGGTGTTGTGAAGTCATAGAATGGAGGTGTTTGAAGTCATAGAATGTTGGTTTTTGAAGTCAGAGAATGGAGGTGTGTGAAGTCGGAGGTGTGTGAAGTCACAGAATGGAAGTGTGTCAACTCAGGAAGGAGGTGTGTGAAGTCATAGAATGGAGGTGTGTGAAGTCATAGAACGGAGGTCTGTGAAAGCATAGAATGGAGGTGTGTGAACTCACAGAAATGAGGTGTTTGAAGTCAAAATGGAAGTGTGTGAAGTCAGAATGGAGGTGTGTGAAGTCATGGAATGGAGGTGTGTGAAGTCATAGAATGGAGGTGTGTGAAGTCACAGAATGGAGGTGTGTGAACTCATAGAATGGAGGAGAGTGAAGTCATAGAATGGTCGTGTGTGAAGTCACAGATGGAGGTGCGTGAAGTCATAGAATGGAGGTGTGTGAAGTCACAGAATGGAGGTGGGTGAAGTCACAGAATGGAGGTGTGTGAACCCAGAATGGAGGTGTGTGAATTCACAGAAGGGAGGTTTGTGAAGTCATAGAATGGATTGTGTGTGATATCACAGAATGGAGGTGTGTGAAGTCACAGAATGGAGGTGTGTAAAGTAACAGAGTGGAGGTGTGTGAAGTCACAGAAAGGAGGTTTGTGAAGTTATAGAATGGAGGTGTGTGAAGTCACAGAATGCAGGTTTGTGAAGTCAGAACAGAGGTGTGCGAAGTCATAGAATGGAGGTGTGTGAAGTCAGAATGGAGCTGTGTGAAGTCATAGAATGGAAGTGTGTGAAGTCAGAATGGAGGTGTGTGAACTCATAGAATGGAGGTGTATGAAGTCACAGTGGAGGTGTGTGAAGTCACAGAATTGATGTGTGTGAACTCAGAAAGGAGGTGTGTAAAGTCATAGAATGGAGGTCTGTGAAGTCATAGAATGGAGGTGTGTGAAATCAAAGAATGGAGGTGTGTGAAGTCACAGAATTGTGGTGTGTGACGTCAGAATGGAGGTGTGTGAAATCAGAATGGAGGTGTGTGAAGTCAGAGAATGGAGGTGTGTGAAGTCAAAATGTAGGTGTGTGAAGTCATAGAATGAAGGTGTGTGAAGTCATAGAATGGAGGTGTGTGAAGTCACAAAATAGAGGTGTGTGAAGTCATATATTTTAGGTGTGTGAAGTCACAGAATGGAGGTGTGTGTGAAGTCACAATGTAGGTGTGTGAAGTCATAAATGGAGGTGTGTGAAGTCATAGAATGGAGGTGTGCAAAGTCACAAAATGGAGGTTTGTGAAGTCCTATATTGGAGGTGTGTGAAGTCACAGAATGGAGGTGTGTGAACTCAGATTGGAGGTGTGTGAAGTCACAGAATGGAGGTGTGTGAAATCATACAATGGAGATGTGTGAAATCACAGAATGGAGGTGTGTGAAGTCACAGAAATGAGGTGTTTGAAGTAAAAAAGGAAGTATGTGAAGTCAGAATGGAGGTGTGTGAAGTCATAGAATGGAGGTGTGTGAAGTCATAGAATGGAGGTGTGTGAAGTCATAGAATGGGTTTTTGTGAAGTAAGAATGAAGGTGTGTGAAGTCATAGAATGGAGGTGTGTGAAGACACAGATGGAAGTGTGTGAAGTCATAGATTGGAGGTGTGTGAAGTCACGGAATGGAGGTGTGTGAAGTCACAGAATGGAGGTGTTTGAAGTCAAAATGGAAGTATGTGAAGTCAGAATGGAGGTGTGTGAAGTCATAGAATGGAGGTGTGTGAAGTCATAGAATGGAGGTGTGTGAAGTCACAGAAAGGAGTTGTGTGAACTCATAGAATGGAGGACTGTGAAGTCATAGAATGGAGGTGTGTGAAGACACAGATGGAAGTGTGTGATGTCATAGAATGGAGGTGTGTGAAGTCACGGAATGGAGGTGTGTGAAGTCACAGAATGGAGGTGTGTGAACCCAGAATGGAGATGTGTGAATTCACAGAAGGGAGGTTTGTGAAGTCATAGAATGGATTGTGTGTGAAATCACAGAATGGAGGTGTGTGAAGTCACAGAATGGAGGTGTGTAAAGTCACAGAGTGGAGGTGTGTGAAGTCACAGAAGGGAGGTTTGTGAAGTCATGGAATGGAGGTGTGTGAAGTCACAGAATGTAGGTGTGTGAAGTCAGAACAGAGGTGTGCGAAGTCATAGAATGGAGGAGTGTGAAGTGAGAATGAAGCTGTGTGAAGTCAAAGAATTGAAGTGTGTGAAGTCAGAATGGAGGTGTGTGAACTCATAGAATGGAGATGTATGAAGTCACAATGGAGGTGTGTGAAGGCACAGAATAGGAATAGGTGTGTGTGAACTCAGAAAGGAGGTGTGTAAAGTCATATAATGGAGGTCTGTGACGTCATAGAATGGAGATATGTAAAATCAGAGAATGGAGGTGTGTGAAGTCACAGAATTGAGGTGTGTGAAGTCAGAATGGAGGTGTGTGAAGTCAGAATGGAGGTGTGTGAAGTCAGATAATGGAGGTGTGTGAAGTCAGAATGCAGGTGTGTGAACTCATAGAATGGAGGTGTGTGAAGTAACAATGTAGGTTTCTGAAGTCATAGATTGGAGGTGTGTGAAATCATAGAATGGAGGTGTGTGAAGTCACAGAATTGAGGTGTGTGAAGTCATAGAATGGAGGTGTGTGAAGTCACAGAATGGAAGTGTGTGAAGGCATAGAATGCAGGTGTGTGAAGTCATAGAATGGAGGTGTGTGAAGTCACAGAATAGAGGTTTGTGAAGTCACAGTATGGAGGAGTGTGAACTCAGATTTGAGGTGTGTGAAGTCACAGAATGGAGGTGTGTGAAGTCATAGAAGTAGGTGTGTGAAGTCACAGAAAGGAGGTGTGTGAAGTCATAGAATGGAGGTGTGTGAACTCAGAGTGGAGGTGTGTGAAGTCACAGAATGGAGGTGTGTGAAGTCAGAATGGAGGTGTGTGAAGTAACAGAATGGAGGTGTGTGAACTCAGAATGGAGGTGTGTGAAGTCACAGAATGGAGGTTTGTGAAGTCATAGAATGGAGGTGTGTGAAGTCATAGAATGGATGTTGCTGAAGTAAGAATGAACGTGTGTGAAGCCATAGAATGGAGGTGTCTGAAGTCATAGAATGGATGTTGCTGAAGTAAGAATGAAGGTGTGTGAACTCATAGAATTGAGGTGTGTGAACTCATAGAATGGAGGTGTGTGAATTCATGGAACGGAGGGGTGTGAAGTCAAAAAATGGAGGTGTGTGATGTCAAACAATGGAAGTGTGTGAAGTCATAGAATGGAGGTGTGTGAAGACTTAGAATGGAGGTGTGTGAAGTCATAGAATGGAGGTGTGCGAAGTCACAGAAGGGAGGTGTGTGAAGTCACAGAATGGAGGTGTGTAAAATCACAGAGTAGAGGTGTGTGAAGGCACAGAATGGAGGGGAGTGAAGTCAAAGAATGGAGGTATGTGAAGTCACAGAATGGAGGGGTGTGAAGTCAAAGAATGGAGGTATGTGAAGTCACAGAATGGAGGGGTGTGAAGTCAGAATAGAGGTGTACGAAATCATAGAATGGAGGTGTGTGAAGTCAGAATGGAGCTGTGTGAACTCATAGAATGGAGGTGAGTGAAGTCACAATGGAGATGTGTGAACTCATAGAAAGGTGGTTTTTGAAGTCACAGAATGGAGGTGTGTGAAGTCATAGAATGGAGGTGTGTGAAGTCAGATTGGAGGTATGTGAAGTCACAGAATGGAGGTGTGTCAACTCAGAAATGAGGTATGTGAATTCATAGAATGGAGGTGTGTGAAGTCAAAGAATTGAGGTGTGTGAAGTCAGAATGGAGATGTGTGAATTCAGAATGGAGGTGTGTGAAGTCAGAGAATGGAGGTGTGTGAAGTCACAATGCAGGTGTGTGAAGTCATAGAATGGAGGTGTGTGAAGTCATAGAATGGAGGTGTGTGAAGTCATAAAATGGAGGTGTGTGAAGTCATATATTGGAGGTGTGTGAAGTCACAGAATGGAGGTGTGTGTGAAGTCACAATGTAGGTGTGTGAAGTCATAGAATGGAGGTGTGAAGTCATAGAATGGAGGTGAGCAAATTCACAAAATGGAGGTGTGTGAAGTCATATATTGGAGGTGTGTTAAGTCACAGAATGGAGGGGTGTGAAGTCAGAATAGAGGTGTGCGAAGTCATAGAATGGAGGTGTGTGAAGTCAGAATGGAGATGTGTGAAGTCATAGAATGGAAGTGTGTGAAGTCAGAATGGAGGTGTGTGACCTCATAGAATGGAGGTGTATGAAGTCACAATGGAGGTGTGTGAAGTCACAGAATGGATGTGTGTGAACTCATAGAATGGAGGTGTATGAAGTCACAATGGAGGTGTGTGAAGTCACAGAATGGATGTGTGTGAACTCAGAAAGGAGGTGTGTAAAGTCATAGAATGGAGGTCTGTGAAGTCATAGAATGGAGATGTGTAAAATCAGAGAATGGAGGTGTGTGAAGTCACAGAATTGAGGTGTGTGAAGTCAGAATGGAGGTGTGTGAAGTCAGAATGGAGGAGTGTGAAGTCAGATAATGGAGGTGTGTGAAGTCAGAATGCAGGTGTGTGAACTCATAGAATGGAGGTGTGTGAAGTAACAATGTAGGTTTCTGAAGTCATAGATTGGAGGTGTGTGAAGTCATAGAATGGAGGTGTGTGAAGTCACAGAATGGAGGTGTGTGAAGTCAGAATGGAGATGTGTGAATTCAGAATGGAGGTGTGTGAAGTCAGAGAATGGAGGTGTGTGAAGTCACAATGCAGGTGTGTGAAGTCATAGAATGGAGGTGTGTGAAGTCATAGAATGGAGGTGTGTGAAGTCACAAAATGGAGGTCTGTGAAGTCATATATTGGAGGTGTGTGAAGTCACAGAATGGAGGTGTGTGTGAAGTCACAATGTAGGTGTGTGAAGTCATAGAATGGAGGTGTGAAGTCATAGAATGGAGGTGAGCAAAGTCACAAAATGGAGGTGTGTGAAGTCATATATTGGAGGTGTGTGAAGTCATAGAATGGAGGGGTGTGAAGTCAGAATAGAGGTGTGCGAAGTCATAGAATGGAGGTGTGTGAAGTCAGAATGGAGATGTGTGAAGTCATAGAATAGAAGTGTGTGAAGTCAGAATGGAGGTGTGTGAACTCATAGAATGGAGGTGTATGAAGTCACAATGGAGGTGTGTGAAGTCACAGAATGGATGTGTGTGAACTCAGAAATGAGGTGTGTAAAGTCATAGAATGGAGGTCTGTGCAGTCATAGAATGGAGATGTGTAAAATCAGAGAATGGAGGTGTGTGAAGTCACAGAATTGAGGTGTGTGAAGTCAGAATGGAGGTGTGTGAAGTCAGAATGGAGGTGTGTGAAGTCAGATAATGGAGGTGTGTGAAGTCAGAATGCAGGTGTGTGTACTCATAGAATGGAGGTGTGTGAAGTAACAATGTAGGTTTCTGAAGTCATAGATTGGAGGTGTGTGAAGTCATAGAATGGAGGTGTGTGAAGTCACAGAATGGAGGTGTGTGAAGTCATAGAATGGAGGTGTGTGAAGTCACAGAATGGAGGTGTGTGAAGGCATAGAATGGAGGTGTGTGAAGTCATAGAATGGAGGTGTGTGAAGTCACAGAATAGAGGTTTGTGAAGTCACAGTATGGAGGTGTGTGAACTCAGATTTGAGGTGTGTGAAGTCACAGAATGGAGGTGTGTGAAGTCATAGAATTAGGTGTGTGAAGTCACAGAAAGGATGTGTGTGAAGTCATAGAATGGAGGTGTGTGAACTCAGAGTGGAGGTGTGTGAAGTCACAGAATGGAGGTGTGTGAAGTCATAGAATGGAAGTGTGTGAAGTCATAGAATGGAGGTGTGTGAAGTCAGAATGGAGGTGTGTGAAGTCACAGAATGGAGGTGTGTGAACCCAGAATGGAGGTGTGTGAAGTCACAGAATGGAGGTTTGTGAAGTCATAGAATGGAGGTGTGTGAAGTCATAGAATGGATGTTGCTGAAGTAAGAATGAACGTATGTGAAGTCATAGAATGGAGGTGTCTGAAGTCATAGAATGGATGTTGCTGAAGTAAGAATGAAGGTGTGTGAACTCATAGAATTGAGGTGTGTGAACTCATAGAATGGAGGTGTGTGAATTCATGGATCGGAGGGGTGTGAAGTCAAAAAATGGAGGTGTATGATGTCAAACAATGGAAGTGTGTGAAGTCATAGAATGGAGGTGTGTGAAGACTTAGAATGGAGGTGTGTGAAGTCATAGAATGGAGTTGTGCGAAGTCACAGAAGGGAGGTGTGTGAAGTCACAGAATGGAGGTGTGTAAAATCACAGAGTAGAGGTGTGTGAAGGCACAGAATGGATGGGAGTGAAGTCAAAGAATGGAGGTATGTGAAGTCACAGAATGGAGGGGTGTGAAGTCAAAGAATGGAGGTATGTGAAGTCACAGAATGGAGGGGTGTGAAGACTTAGAATGGAGGTGTGTGAAGTCATAGAATGGAGTTGTGCGAAGTCACAGAAGGGAGGTGTGTCAACTCAGAAAGGAGGTTTGTGAAGTCATAGAATGGAGGTGTGTGAAGTCATAGAATGGAGGTGTGTGAAATCATAGAATGGAGGTGTGTGAAGTCATAGAATGGAGGTGTGTGAAGACACAGATGGAAGTGTGTGAAGTCATAGAATGGAATTGTGTGAAGTCACGGAATGGAGGTGTGTGAAGTCACAGAATGGAGGTGTTTGAAGTCAAAATGGAAGTATGTGAGGTCAGAATGGAGGTGTGTGAAGTCATAGAATGGAGGTGTGTGAAGTCATAGAATGGAGGTGTGTGAAGTCACAGAAAGGAGTTGTGTGAACTCATAGAATGGAGGAGTGTGAAGTCATAGAATGGAGGTGTGTGAAGACACAGATGGAAGTGTGTGATGTCATAGAATGGAGGTGTGTGAAGTCACGGAATGGAGGTGTGTGAAGTCACAGAATGGAGGTGTGTGAACCCAGAATGGAGACGTGTGAATTCACAGAAGGGAGGTTTGTGAAGTCATAGAATGGATTGTGTGTGAAATCACAGAATGGAGGTGTGTGAAGTCACAGAATGGAGGTGTGTAAAGTCACAGAGTGGAGGTGTGTGAAGTCACAGAAGGGAGGTTTGTGAAGTCATGGAATGGAGGTGTGTGAAGTCACAGAATGTAGGTGTGTGAAGTCAGAACAGAGGTGTGCGAAGTCATAGAATGGAGGAGTGTGAAGTGAGAATGAAGCTGTGTGAAGTCAAAGAATTGAAGTGTGTGAAGTCAGAATGGAGGTGTGTGAACTCATAGAATGGAGATGTATGAAGTCACAATGGAGGTGTGTAAAGTCACAGAATAGGTGTGTGTGAACTCAGAAAGGAGGTGTGTAAAGTCATAGAATGGAGGTCTGTGAAGTCATAGAATGGAGATATGTAAAATCAGAGAATGGAGGTGTGTGAAGTCACAGAATTGAGGTGTGTGAAGTCAGAATGGAGGTGTGTGAAGTCAGAATGGAGGTGTGTGAAGTCAGATAATGGAGGTGTGTGAAGTCAGAATGCAGGTGTGTGAACTCATAGAATGGAGGTGTGTGAAGTAACAATGTAGGTTTCTGAAGTCATAGATTGGAGGTGTGTGAAATCATAGAATGGAGGTGTGTGAAGTCACAGAATGGAGGTGTGTGAAGTCATAGAATGGAGGTGTGTGAAGTCACAGAATGGAAGTGTGTGAAGGCATAGAATGCAGGTGTGTGAAGTCATAGAATGGAGGTGTGTGAAGTCACAGAATAGAGGTTTGTGAAGTCACAGTATGGAGGAGTGTGAACTCAGATTTGAGGTGTGTGAAGTCACAGAATGGAGGTGTGTGAAGTCATAGAAGTAGGTGTGTGAAGTCACAGAAAGGAGGTGTGTGAAGTCATAGAATGGAGGTGTGTGAACTCAGAGTGGAGGTGTGTGAAGTCACAGAATGGAGGTGTGTGAAGTCAGAATGGAGGTGTGTGAAGTAACAGAATGGAGGTGTGTGAACCCAGAATGGAGGTGTGTGAAGTCACAGAATGGAGGTTTGTGAAGTCATAGAATGGAGGTGTGTGAAGTCATAGAATGGATGTTGCTGAAGTAAGAATGAACGTGTGTGAAGTCATAGAATGGAGGTGTCTGAAGTCATAGAATGGATGTTGCTGAAGTAAGAATGAAGGTGTGTGAACTCATAGAATTGGGTGTGTGAACTCATAGAATGGAGGTGTGTGAATTCATGGAACGGAGGGGTGTGAAGTCAAAAAATGGAGGTGTGTGATGTCAAACAATGGAAGTGTGTGAAGTCATAGAATGGAGGTGTGTGAAGACTTGGAATGGAGGTGTGTGAAGTCATAGAATGGAGGTGTGCGAAGTCACAGAAGGGAGGTGTGTGAAGTCACAGAATGGAGGTGTGTAAAATCACAGAGTAGAGGTGTGTGAAGGCACAGAATGGAGGGGAGTGAAGTCAAAGAATGGAGGTATGTGAAGTCACAGAATGGAGGGGTGTGAAGTCAAAGAATGGAGGTATGTGAAGTCACAGAATGGAGGGGTGTGAAGTCAGAATAGAGGTGCACGAAATCATAGAATGGAGGTGTGTGAAGTCAGAATGGAGCTGTGTGAACTCATAGAATGGAGGTGAGTGAAGTCACAATGGAGATGTGTGAACACATAGAATGGTGGTTTTTGAAGTCACAGAATGGAGGTGTGTGAAGTCATAGAATGGAGGTGTGTGAAGTCAGATTGGAGGTATGTGAAGTCACAGAATGGAGGTGTGTCAACTCAGAAATGAGGTATGTGAATTCATAGAATGGAGGTGTGTGAAGTCAAAGAATTGAGGTGTGTGAAGTCAGAATGGAGATGTGTGAATTCAGAATGGAGGTGTGTGAAGTCAGAGAATGGAGGTGTGTGAAGTCACAATGCAGGTGTGTGAAGTCATAGAATGGAGGTGTGTGAAGTCATTGAATGGAGGTGTGTGAAGTCATAAAATGGAGGTGTGTGAAGTCATATATTGGAGGTGTGTGAAGTCACAGAATGGATGTGTGTGTGAAGTCACAATGTAGGTGTGTGAAGTCATAGAATGGAGGTGTGAAGTCATAGAATGGAGGTGAGCAAATTCACAAAATGGAGGTGTGTGAAGTCATAAATTGGAGGTGTGTTAAGTCACAGAATGGAGGGGTGTGAAGTCAGAATAGAGGTGTGCGAAGTCATAGAATGGAGGTGTGTGAAGTCAGAATGGAGATGTGTGAAGTCATAGAATGGAAGTGTGTGAAGTCAGAATGGAGGTGTGTGACCTCATAGAATGGAGGTGTATGAAGTCACAATGGAGGTGTGTGAAGTCACAGAATGGATGTGTGTGAACTCAGAATGGAGGTGTGTGAAGTCATAGAATGGAGGTCTGTGAAGTCATAGAATGGAGGTGTGTGAAATCATAGGATGGAGGTGTGTGAAATCACAGAATTGAGGTGTGTGAAGTCAGAATGGAGGTGTGTGAAGTCAGAATGGAGGTGTGTGAAGTCAGAGAATGGAAGTGTGTGAAGTCACAATGCAGGTGTGTGAACTCATAGAATGGAGGTGTGTGAAGCCACAATGTAGGTTTCTGAAGTCATAGAATGGAGGTGTGTGAAGTCATAGAATGGAGGTGTGTGAAGTCACAGAATGGAGGTGTGTGATGTCATAGAATGGAGGTGTGTGAAGTCACAGAATGGTGGTGTGTAAAGGCATAGAATGGGGGTGTGTGAAGTCAAAGAATGGAGGTGTGTGAAGTCATAGAATGGGGGTGTGTGAAGTCACAGAATAGAGGTGTGTGAAGTCACACTATGGAGGGGTGTGAACTCAGATTTGAGGTGTGTGAGGTCACAGAATGCAGGTGTGTGAAGTCATATAACGAGGTGTGTGAAGTCACAGAATGGAGGTGTGTGAAGACACAGAATGGAGATGGGTGAACTCAGAGTGGAGGTGTGTGAAGTCACAGAATGGAGGTGTGTGAAGTCACAGAATGGAGGTCTGTGAAGTCATAGAATGGAGGTGTGTGAAATCATAGGATGGAGGTGTGTGAAGTCACAGAATTGAGGTGTGTGAAGTCAGAATGGAGGTGTGTGAAGTCAGAATGGAGGTGGGTGAAGTCAGAGAATGAAAGTGTGTGAAGTCACAATGCAGGTGTGTGAACTCATAGAATGGAGGTGTGTGAAGTCACAATGTAGGTTTCTGAAGTCATAGAATGGAGGTGTGTGAAGTCATAGAATGGAGGTGTGTGAAGTCACAGAATGGAGGTGTGTGATGTCATAGAATGGAGGTGTGTGAAGTCACAGAATGGTGGTGTGTAAAGGCATAGAATGGGGGTGTGTGAAGTCATAGAATGGAGGTGTGTGAAGTCATAGAATGGGGGTGTGTGAAGTCACAGAATAGAGGTGTGTGAAGTCACACTATGGAGGGGTGTGAACTCAGATTTGAGGTGTGTGAGGTCACAGAATGGAGGTGTGTGAAGTCATACAACGAGGTGTGTGAAGGCACAGAATGGAGGTGTGTGAAGACACAGAATGGAGATGGGTGAACTCAGAGTGGAGGTGTGTGAAGTCACAGAATGGAGGTGTGTGAAGTCATAGAATGGAAGTGTGTGAAGTCATAGAATGGAGGTGTGTGAAGTCAGAATGGAGGTGTGTGAAGTCACAAATGGAGGTGTGTTAACTCAGAATGGAGGTGTGTGAAGTCACAGAATGGAGGTGTGTGAAGTCAAAATTGTGATGTGTGAAGTCACAAATGGAGGTGTGTGAAGTCACAGAGTGGAGGTGTGTGAAATCAAAATGGAATTTTGTGAAGTCAAAGAAAGGAGATGTGTCAAGTCATAGAATGGATGTGTATGAAGTCATGGAATGGAGGTTGGTGAAGTCAAACATTTGAAATGTGTTAAGTTACAGAGTGGAGGTGTGTGAAGTCATAGAAGGTAGATGTGTGAAGTCATAGATTGGAGGTGTGTGAAGTCAGAATGGAGATGTGTGAAGTCAGAGAATGGAGGTGTGAAGTCATAGAATGGAGGTGTGTAAAGTCAGAATGCAGATGTGTGAAGTCATAGATTGGAGGTGTGTGAAGTCAGAATGGAGATGTGTGAAGTCACAGAATGGAGGTGTGTGAAGTCATAGAATGGAGGTGTGTCTAGTCACAGAATAGAAGTGTGTGAAGTCATAGAATGGAGGTGTGTGAAGTCATAGAATGGAGGTGTGTGAAGTCATAGAATGGAGGTGTGTGAAGTCATAGAATGGAGGTGTGTGAAATCACAGGATGGAGGTCTGTGAAGACACAGAATGGAGGTGTGTAAAGTCACAGAGTGGAGGTGTGTGAAGTCACAGAATGGAGGTGTGTGAAGTCAGAGAATGGAGGTGTGTGAAGTCATAGAATGGAGGTGTGTGAAAACAAAGAATGGAAGTGTGTGTAGTCACAGATTGGAGGTGTGTAAAATCACAGAATGGAGGTGTGTGAAGTCTCAGAATGGAGGTGTGTGAAGTCATAGAATGGAGGTGTTTGAAGTCATAGAATGTTGGTTTTTGAAGTCAGAGAATGGAGGTGTGTGAAGTCATAGAATGGAGGTGTGTGAAGTCACAGATGGAGGTGTGTGAAGTCATAGAATGGAGGTGTGTGAAGTCCCAGAATGCAGGTGTGAACTCACAGAATGGAGGTGTGTGAACCCAGAATGGAGATGTGTGAATTCACAGAAGGGAGGTTTGTGAAGTCATAGAATGGATTGTGTGTGAAATCACAGAATGGAGGTGTGTGAAGGCACAGAATGGAGGTGTGTAAAGTCACAGAGTGGAGGTGTGTGAAGTCACAGAATGGAGGTTTGTGAAGTCATAGAATGGAGGTGTGTGAAGTCACAGTATGCAGATGTGTGAAGTCAGAATAGAGGTGTGCGAAGTCCTAGAATGGAGGAGTGTGAAGTCAGAATGTAGAAGAGTGAAGTCATAGAATTGAAGTGTGTGAAGTCAGAATGGAGGTGTGTGAACTGATAGAATGGAGGTGTATAGAGTCACAATGGAGGTGTGTGAAGTCACAGAATGGATGTGTGTGAACTCAGAAAGGAGGTGTTTAAAGTCATAGAATGGAGGTGTGAGAAGTCATAGAATGGAGGTGTGTGAAATCATAGAATGGAGGTGTGTGAAGTCACAGAATTGAGGTGTGTGAAGTCAGAATGGAGGTGTGTGAAGTCATAGAATGGAGGTGTGTGAAGTCACAGAATTGAGGTGTGTGAAGTCAGAATGGAGGTGTGTGAAGTCATAGAATGGAGGTTTGTGAAATCATAGAATAGAGGTGTGTGTAGTCACAGAGTGGAGGTGTGTAAAGTCACAGAGTGGAGGTGTGTGAAGTCTCAGAATGGAGGTGTGTGAAGTCATAGAATGGAGGTGTTTGAAGTCATAGAATGTTGGTTTTTGAAGTCAGAGAATGGAGGTGTGTGAAGTCATAGAATGGAGGTGTGTGAGGTCAGATTGGAGGTGTGTGAAGTCACAGAATGGAAGTGTGTCAACTCAGGAAGGAGGTGTGTGAAGTCATAGAATGGAGGTGTGTGAAGTCATAGAACGGAGGTCTGTGAAAGCATAGAATGGAGGTGTGTGAACTCACAGAAATGAGGTGTTTGAAGTCAAAATGGAAGTGTGTGAAGTCAGAATGGAGGTGTGTGAAGTCATGGAATGGAGGTGTGTGGAGTCATAGAATGGAGGTGTGTGAAGTCACAGAATGGAGGTTTGTGAAATCATAGAATGGAGGTGTGTGTAGTCACAGAGTGGAGGTGTGTAAAGTCACAGAGTGGAGGTGTGTGAAGTCTCAGAATGGAGGTGTGTGAAGTCATAGAATGGAGGTGTTTGAAGTCATAGAATGTTGGTTTTTGAAGTCAGAGAATGGAGGTGTGGGAAGTCATAGAATGGAGGTGTGTGAGGTCAGATTGGAGGTGTGTGAAGTCACAGAATGGAAGTGTGTCAACTCAGGAAGGAGGTGTGTGAAGTCATAGAATGGAGGTGTGTGAAGTCATAGAACGGAGGTCTGTGAAAGCATAGAATGGAGGTGTGTGAACTCACTGAAATGAGGTGTTTGAAGTCAAAATGGAAGTGTGTGAACTCAGAATGGAGGTGTGTGAAGTCATGGAATGGAGGTGTGTGAAGTCATAGAATGGAGGTGTGTGAAGTCACAGAATGGAGGTGTGTGAACTCATAGAATGGAGGAGAGTGAAGTCATAGAATGGTCGTGTGTGAAGTCACAGATGGAGGTGCGTGAAGTCATAGAATGGAGGTGTGTGAAGTCACAGAATGGAGGTGGGTGAAGTCACAGAATGGAGGTGTGTGAACCCAGAATGGAGGTGTGTGAATTCACAGAAGGGAGGTTTGTGAAGTCATAGAATGGATTGTGTGTGATATCACAGAATGGAGGTGTGTGAAGTCACAGAATGGAGGTGTGTAAAGTAACAGAGTGGAGGTGTGTGAAGTCACAGAAAGGAGGTTTGTGAAGTTATAGAATGGAGGTGTGTGAAGTCACAGAATGCAGGTTTGTGAAGTCAGAACAGAGGTGTGCGAAGTCATAGAATGGAGGTGTGTGAAGTCAGAATGGAGCTGTGTGAAGTCATAGAATGGAAGTGTGTGAAGTCAGGATGGAGGTGTGTGAACTCATAGAATGGAGGTGTATGAAGTCACAGTGGAGGTGTGTGAAGTCACAGAATTGATGTGTGTGAACTCAGAAAGGAGGTGTGTAAAGTTATAGAATGGAGGTCTGTGAAGTCATAGAATGGAGGTGTGTGAAATCAAAGAATGGAGGTGTGTGAAGTCACAGAATTGTGGTGTGTGACGTCAGAATGGAGGTGTGTGAAATCAGAATGGAGGTGTGTGAAGTCAGAGAATGGAGGTGTGTGAAGTCAAAATGTAGGTGTGTGAAGTCATAGAATGAAGGTGTGTGAAGTCATAGAATGGAGGTATGTGAAGTCACAAAATAGAGGTGTGTGAAGTCATATATTGGAGGTGTGTGAAGTCACAGAATGGAGGTGTGTGTGAAGTCACAATGTAGGTGTGTGAAGTCATAAATGGAGGTGTGTGAAGTCATAGAATGGAGGTGTGCAAAGTCACAAAATGGAGGTGTGTGAAGTCATATATTGGAGGTGTGTGAAGTCACAGAATGGAGGTGTGTGAACTCAGATTGGAGGTGTGTGAAGTCACAGAATGGAGGTGTGTGAAATCATAGAATGGAGATGTGTGAAATCACAGAATGGAGGTGTGTGAAGTCACAGAAATGAGGTGTTTGAAGTAAAAAAGGAAGTATGTGAAGTCAGAATGGAGGTGTGTGAAGTCATAGAATGGAGGTGTGTGAAGTCATAGAATGGAGGTGTGTGAAGTCACAGAAAGGAGGTGTGTGAACTCATAGAATGGAGGAGTGTGAAGTCATAGAATGGAGGTGTGTGAAGACACAAATGGAAGTGTGTGAAGTCATAGAATGGAGGTGTGTGAAGTCACGGAATGGAGGTGTGTGAAGTCACAGAATGGAGGTGTGTGAACCCAGAATGGAGATGTGTGAATTCACAGAAGGGAGGTTTGTGAAGTCATAGAATGGATTGTGTGTGAAATCACAGAATGGAGGTGTGTGAAGTCACAGAATGGAGGTGTGTAAAGTCCCAGAGTGGAGGTGTGTGAAGTCACAGAATGGAGATTTGTGAAGTCATGGAATGGAGGTGTGTGAAGTCACAGAATGCAGGTGTGGGAAGTCAGAACAGAGGTGTGCGAAGTCATAGAATGGAGGAGTGTGAAGTGAGAATGAAGCTGTGTGAAGTCAAAGAATTGAAGTGTGTGAAGTCAGAATGGAGGTGTGTGAACTCATAGAATGGAGGTGTATGAAGTCACAATGGAGGTGTGTGAAGTCACAGAATGGATGTGTGTGAACTCAGAAAGGAGGTGTGTAAAGTCACAGAATGGAGGTCTGTAAAGTCATAGAATGGAGATGTGTAAAATCAGAGAATGGAGGTGTGTGAAGTCACAGAATTGAGGTGTGTGAAGTCAGAATGGAGGTGTGTGAATTCAGAATGGAGGTGTGTGAAGTCAGATAATGGAGGTGTGTGAAGTCAGAATGCAGGTGTGTGAACTCATAGAATGGAGGTGTGTGAAGTAACAATGTAGGTTTCTGAAATCAAAGAATGGAGGTGTGTGAAGTCACAGAATTGAGGTGTGTGAAGTCAGAATGGAGGTGTGTGAAATCAGAATGGAGGTGTGTGAAGTCAGGGAATGGAGGTGTGTGAAGTCAAAATGCAGGTGTGTGAAGTCATAGAATGGAGGTGTGTGAAGTCATAGAATGGAGGTGTGTGAAGTCACAAAAGAGAGGTCTGTGAAGTCATATATTGGAGGTGTGTGAAGTCACAGAATGGAGGTGTGTGTGAAGTCACAATGTAGGTGTGTGAAGTCATAAATGGAGGTGTGTGAAGTCATAGAATGGAGGTGTGCAAGTCACAAAATGGAGGGTTGTGAAGTCATATATTGGAGGTGTGTGAAGTCACAGAATGGAGGTGTGTGAACTCAGAATGGAGGTGTGTGAAGTCACAGAATGGAGGTGTGTGAAATCATAGAATGGAGATGTGTGAAAGCACAGAACGGAGGTGTGTGAAGTCACAGAAATGAGGTGTTTGAAGTCAAAAAGGAAGTATGTTAAGTCAGAATGCAGGTGTGTGAAGTCATAGAATGGAGGTGTGTGAAGTCATAGAATGGAGGTGTGTGAAGTCACAGAAAGGAGGTGTGAGAACTCATAGAATGGAGGAGTGTGAAGTCATAGAATGGAGGTGTGTGAAGTCATAAAATGGAGGTGTGTGAAGTCATATATTGGAGGTGTGTGAAGTCACAGAATGGATGTGTGTGTGAAGTCACAATGTAGGTGTGTGAAGTCATAGAATGGAGGTGTGAAGTCATAGAATGGAGGTGAGCAAATTCACAAAATGGAGGTGTGTGAAGTCATATATTGGAGGTGGGTTAAGTCACAGAATGGAGGGGTGTGAAGTCAGAATAGAGGTGTGCGAAGTCATAGAATGGAGGTGTGTGAAGTCAGAATGGAGATGTGTGAAGTCATAGAATGGAAGTGTGTGAAGTCAGAATGGAGGTGTGTGACCTCATAGAATGGAGGTGTATGAAGTCACAATGGAGGTGTGTGAAGTCACAGAATGGATGTGTGTGAACTCAGAATGGAGGTGTGTGAAGTCATAGAATGGAGGTCTGTGAAGTCATAGAATGGAGGTGTGTGAAATCATAGGATGGAGGTGTGTGAAATCACAGAATTGAGGTGTGTGAAGTCAGAATGGAGGTGTGTGAAGTCAGAATGGAGGTGTGTGAAGTCAGAGAATGGAAGTGTGTGAAGTCACAATGCAGGTGTGTGAACTCATAGAATGGAGGTGTGTGAAGTCACAATGTAGGTTTCTGAAGTCATAGAATGGAGGTGTGTGAAGTCATAGAATGGAGGTGTGTGAAGTCACAGAATGGAGGTGTGTGATGTCATAGAATGGAGGTGTGTGAAGTCACAGAATGGTGGTGTGTAAAGGCATAGAATGGGGGTGTGTGAAGTCAAAGAATGGAGGTGTGTGAAGTCATAGAATGGGGGTGTGTGAAGTCACAGAATAGAGGTGTGTGAAGTCACACTATGGAGGGGTGTGAACTCAGATTTGAGGTGTGTGAGGTCACAGAATGCAGGTGTGTGAAGTCATATAACGAGGTGTGTGAAGTCACAGAATGGAGGTGTGTGAAGACACAGAATGGAGATGGGTGAACTCAGAGTGGAGGTGTGTGAAGTCACAGAATGGAGGTGTGTGAAGTCACAGAATGGAGGTCTGTGAAGTCATAGAATGGAGGTGTGTGAAATCATAGGATGGAGGTGTGTGAAGTCACAGAATTGAGGTGTGTGAAGTCAGAATGGAGGTGTGTGAAGTCAGAATGGAGGTGGGTGAAGTCAGAGAATGAAAGTGTGTGAAGTCACAATGCAGGTGTGTGAACTCATAGAATGGAGGTGTGTGAAGTCACAATGTAGGTTTCTGAAGTCATAGAATGGAGGTGTGTGAAGTCATAGAATGGAGGTGTGTGAAGTCACAGAATGGAGGTGTGTGATGTCATAGAATGGAGGTGTGTGAAGTCACAGAATGGTGGTGTGTAAAGGCATAGAATGGGGGTGTGTGAAGTCATAGAATGGAGGTGTGTGAAGTCATAGAATGGGGGTGTGTGAAGTCACAGAATAGAGGTGTGTGAAGTCACACTATGGAGGGGTGTGAACTCAGATTTGAGGTGTGTGAGGTCACAGAATGGAGGTGTGTGAAGTCATACAACGAGGTGTGTGAAGGCACAGAATGGAGGTGTGTGAAGACACAGAATGGAGATGGGTGAACTCAGAGTGGAGGTGTGTGAAGTCACAGAATGGAGGTGTGTGAAGTCATAGAATGGAAGTGTGTGAAGTCATAGAATGGAGGTGTGTGAAGTCAGAATGGAGGTGTGTGAAGTCACAAATGGAGGTGTGTTAACTCAGAATGGAGGTGTGTGAAGTCACAGAATGGAGGTGTGTGAAGTCAAAATTGTGATGTGTGAAGTCACAAAATGGAGGTGTGTGAAGTCACAGAGTGGAGGTGTGTGAAATCAAAATGGAATTTTGTGAAGTCAAAGAAAGGAGATGTGTCAAGTCATAGAATGGATGTGTATGAAGTCATGGAATGGAGGTTGGTGAAGTCAAACATTTGAAGTGTGTTAAGTTACCGAGTGGAGGTGTGTGAAGTCATAGAAGGTAGATGTGTGAAGTCATAGATTGGAGGTGTGTGAAGTCAGAATGGAGATGTGTGAAGTCAGAGAATGGAGGTGTGAAGTCATAGAATGGAGGTGTGTAAAGTCAGAATTCAGATGTGTGAAGTCATAGATTGGAGGTGTGTGAAGTCAGAATGGAGATGTGTGAAGTCACAGAATGGAGGTGTGTGAAGTCATAGAATGGAGGTGTGTCTAGTCACAGAATAGAAGTGTGTGAAGTCATAGAATGGAGGTGTGTGAAGTCATAGAATGGAGGTGTGTGAAGTCATAGAATGGAGGTGTGTGAAGTCATAGAATGGAGGTGTGTGAAATCACAGGATGGAGGTCTGTGAAGACACAGAATGGAGGTGTGTAAAGTCACAGAGTGGAGGTGTGTGAAGTCACAGAATGGAGGTGTGTGAAGTCAGAGAATGGAGGTGTGTGAAGTCATAGAATGGAGGTGTGTGAAAACAAAGAATGGAAGTGTGTGTAGTCACAGATTGGAGGTGTGTAAAATCACAGAATGGAGGTGTGTGAAGTCTCAGAATGGAGGTGTGTGAAGTCATAGAATGGAGGTGTTTGAAGTCATAGAATGTTGGTTTTTGAAGTCAGAGAATGGAGGTGTGTGAAGTCATAGAATGGAGGTGTGTGAAGTCACAGATGGAGGTGTGTGAAGTCATAGAATGGAGGTGTGTGAAGTCCCAGAATGCAGGTGTGTGAAGTCACAGAATGGAGGTGTGTGAACCCAGAATGGAGATGTGTGAATTCACAGAAGGGAGGTTTGTGAAGTCATAGAATGGATTGTGTGTGAAATCACAGAATGGAGGTGTGTGAAGGCACAGAATGGAGGTGTGTAAAGTCACAGAGTGGAGGTGTGTGAAGTCACAGAATGGAGGTTTGTGAAGTCATAGAATGGAGGTGTGTGAAGTCACAGTATGCAGATGTGTGAAGTCAGAATAGAGGTGTGCGAAGTCCTAGAATGGAGGAGTGTGAAGTCAGAATGTAGAAGAGTGAAGTCATAGAATTGAAGTGTGTGAAGTCAGAATGGAGGTGTGTGAACTGATAGAATGGAGGTGTATAGAGTCACAATGGAGGTGTGTGAAGTCACAGAATGGATGTGTGTGAACTCAGAAAGGAGGTGTTTAAAGTCATAGAATGGAGGTCTGAGAAGTCATAGAATGGAGGTGTGTGAAATCATAGAATGGAGGTGTGTGAAGTCACAGAATTGAGGTGTGTGAAGTCAGAATGGAGGTGTGTGAAGTCATAGAATGGAGGTGTGTGAAGTCACAGAATTGAGGTGTGTGAAGTCAGAATGGAGGTGTGTGAAGTCATAGAATGGAGGTTTGTGAAATCATAGAATGGAGGTGTGTGTAGTCACAGAGTGGAGGTGTGTAAAGTCACAGAGTGGAGGTGTGTGAAGTCTCAGAATGGAGGTGTGTGAAGTCATAGAATGGAGGTGTTTGAAGTCATAGAATGTTGGTTTTTGAAGTCAGAGAATGGAGGTGTGTGAAGTCATAGAATGGAGGTGTGTGAGGTCAGATTGGAGGTGTGTGAAGTCACAGAATGGAAGTGTGTCAACTCAGGAAGGAGGTGTGTGAACTCATAGAATGGAGGTGTGTGAAGTCATAGAACGGAGGTCTGTGAAAGCATAGAATGGAGGTGTGTGAACTCACAGAAATGAGGTGTTTGAAGTCAAAATGGAAGTGTGTGAAGTCAGAATGGAGGTGTGTGAAGTCATGGAATGGAGGTGTGTGAAGTCATAGAATGGAGGTGTGTGAAGTCACAGAATGGAGGTGTGTGAACTCATAGAATGGAGGAGAGTGAAGTCATAGAATGGTCGTGTGTGAAGTCACAGATGGAGGTGCGTGAAGTCATAGAATGGAGGTGTGTGAAGTCACAGAATGGAGGTGGGTGAAGTCACAGAATGGAGGTGTGTGAACCCAGAATGGAGGTGTGTGAATTCACAGAAGGGAGGTTTGTGAAGTCATAGAATGGATTGTGTGTGATATCACAGAATGGAGGTGTGTGAAGTCACAGAATGGAGGTGTGTAAAGTAACAGAGTGGAGGTGTGTGAAGTCACAGAAAGGAGGTTTGTGAAGTTATAGAATGGAGGTGTGTGAAGTCACAGAATGCAGGTTTGTGAAGTCAGAACAGAGGTGTGCGAAGTCATAGAATGGAGGTGTGTGAAGTCAGCATGGAGCTGTGTGAAGTCATAGAATGGAAGTGTGTGAAGTCAGAATGGAGGTGTGTGAACTCATAGAATGGAGGTGTATGAAGTCACAGTGGAGGTGTGTGAAGTCACAGAATTGATGTGTGTGAACTCAGAAAGGAGGTGTGTAAAGTTATAGAATGGAGGTCTGTGAAGTCATAGAATGGAGGTGTGTGAAATCAAAGAATGGAGGTGTGTGAAGTCACAGAATTGTGGTGTGTGACGTCAGAATGGAGGTGTGTGAAATCAGAATGGAGGTGTGTGAAGTCAGAGAATGGAGGTGTGTGAAGTCAAAATGTAGGTGTGTGAAGTCATAGAATGAAGGTGTGTGAAGTCATAGAATGGAGGTGTGTGAAGTCACAAAATAGAGGTGTGTGAAGTCATATATTGGAGGTGTGTGAAGTCACAGAATGGAGGTGTGTGTGAAGTCACAATGTAGGTGTGTGAAGTCATAAATGGAGGTGTGTGAAGTCATAGAATGGAGGTGTGCAAAGTCACAAAATGGAGGTGTGTGAAGTCATATATTGGAGGTGTGTGAAGTCACAGAATGGAGGTGTGTGAACTCAGATTGGAGGTGTGTGAAGTCACAGAATGGAGGTGTGTGAAATCATAGAATGGAGATGTGTGAAATCACAGAATGGAGGTGTGTGAAGTCACAGAAATGAGGTGTTTGAAGTAAAAAAGGAAGTATGTGAAGTCAGAATGGAGGTGTGTGAAGTCATAGAATGGAGGTGTGTGAAGTCATAGAATGGAGGTGTGTGAAGTCACAGAAAGGAGGTGTGTGAACTCATAGAATGGAGGAGTGTGAAGTCATAGAATGGAGGTGTGTGAAGACACAAATGGAAGTGTGTGAAGTCATAGAATGGAGGTGTGTGAAGTCACGGAATGGAGGTGTGTGAAGTCACAGAATGGAGGTGTGTGAACCCAGAAAGGAGATGTGTGAATTCACAGAAGGGAGGTTTGTGAAGTCATAGAATGGATTGTGTGTGAAATCACAGAATGGAGGTGTGTGAAGTCACAGAATGGAGGTGTGTAAAGTCACAGAGTGGAGGTGTGTGAAGTCACAGAATGGAGATTTGTGAAGTCATGGAATGGAGGTGTGTGAAGTCACAGAATGCAGGTGTGGGAAGTCAGAACAGAGGTGTGCGAAGTCATAGAATGGAGGAGTGTGAAGTGAGAATGAAGCTGTGTGAAGTCAAAGAATTGAAGTGTGTGAAGTCAGAATGGAGGTGTGTGAACTCATAGAATGGAGGTGTATGAAGTCACAATGGAGGTGTGTGAAGTCACAGAATGGATGTGTGTGAACTCAGAAAGGAGGTGTGTAAAGTCATAGAATGGAGGTCTGTAAAGTCATAGAATGGAGATGTGTAAAATCAGAGAATGGAGGTGTGTGAAGTCACAGAATTGAGGTGTGTGAAGTCAGAATGGAGGTGTGTGAATTCAGAATGGAGGTGTGTGAAGTCAGATAATGGAGGTGTGTGAAGTCAGAATGCAGGTGTGTGAACTCATAGAATGGAGGTGTGTGAAGTAACAATGTAGGTTTCTGAAATCAAAGAATGGAGGTGTGTGAAGTCACAGAATTGAGGTGTGTGAAGTCAGAATGGAGGTGTGTGAAATCAGAATGGAGGTGTGTGAAGTCAGGGAATGGAGGTGTGTGAAGTCACAATGCAGGTGTGTGAAGTCATAGAATGGAGGTGTGTGAAGTCATAGAATGGAGGTGTGTGAAGTCACAAAAGAGAGGTCTGTGAAGTCATATATTGGAGGTGTGTGAAGTCACAGAATGGAGGTGTGTGTGAAGTCACAATGTAGGTGTGTGAAGTCATAAATGGAGGTGTGTGAAGTCATAGAATGGAGGTGTGCAAGTCACAAAATGGAGGGTTGTGAAGTCATATATTGGAGGTGTGTGAAGTCACAGAATGGAGGTGTGTGAACTCAGAATGGAGGTGTGTGAAGTCACAGAATGGAGGTGTGTGAAATCATAGAATGGAGATGTGTGAAAGCACAGAATGGAGGTGTGTGAAGTCACAGAAATGAGGTGTTTGAAGTCAAAAAGGAAGTATGTTAAGTCAGAATGCAGGTGTGTGAAGTCATAGAATGGAGGTGTGTGAAGTCATAGAATGGAGGTGTGTGAAGTCACAGAAAGGAGGTGTGTGAACTCATAGAATGGAGGAGTGTGAAGTCATAGAATGGAGGTGTGTGAAGACACAGATGGAAGTGTGTGAAGTCATAGAATGGAGGTTTGTGAAGTCACGGAATGGAGGTGTGTGAAGTCACCGAATGGAGGTGTGTGAACCCAGAATGGAGATGTGTGAATTCAAAGAAGGGAGGTTTGTGAAGTCATAGAATGGATTGTGTGTGAAATCACAGAATGGAGGTGTGTAAACCCACAGAGTGGAGGTGTGTGAAGTCACAGAATGGAGATTTGTGAAGTCATGGAATGGAGGTGTGTGAAGTCACAGAATGCAGGTGTGTGAAGTCAGAACAGAGGTGTGCGAAGTCATAGAATGGAGGAGTGTGAAGTGAGAATGAAGCTGTGTGAAATCAAAGAATTGAAGTGTGTGAAGTCAGAATGGAGGTGTGTGAACTCATAGAATGGAGGTGTATGAAGTCACAATGGAGGTGTGTGAAGTCACAGAATGGATGTGTGTGAACTCAGAAAGGAGGTGTGTAAAGTCATAGAATGGAGGTCTGTGAAGTCATAGAATGGAGATGTGTAAAATCAGAGAATGGAGGTGTGTGAAGTCACAGAATTGAGGTGTGTGAAGTCAGAATGGAGGTGTGTGAAGTCAGAATGGAGGTGTGTGAAGTCAGATAATGGAGGTGTGTGAAGTCAGAATGCAGGTGTGTGAACTCATAGAATGGAGGTGTGTGAAGTAACAATGTAGGTTTCTGAAGTCATAGATTGGAGGTGTGTGAAGTCATAGAATGGAGGTGTGTGAAGTCACAGAATGGAGGTGTGTGAAGACTTAGAATGGAGGTGTGTGAAGTCATAGAATGGAGGTGTGCGAAGTCACAGAAGGGAGGTGTGTGAAGTCACAGAATGGAGGTGTGTAAAATCACAGAGTAGAGGTGTGTGAAGGCACAGAATGGAGGGGAGTGAAGTCAAAGAATGGAGGTATGTGAAGTCACAGAATGGAGGGGTGTGAAGTCAAAGAATGGAGGTATGTGAAGTCACAGAATGGAGGGGTGTGAAGTCAGAATAGAGGTGTACGAAATCATAGAATGGAGGTGTGTGAAGTCAGAATGGAGCTGTGTGAACTCATAGAATGGAGGTGAGTGAAGTCACAATGCAGATGTGTGAACTCATAGAATGGTGTTTTTTGAAGTCACAGAATGGAGGTGTGTGAAGTCATAGAATGGAGGTGTGTGAAGTCAGATTGGAGGTATGTGAAGTCACAGAATGGAGGTGTGTCAACTCAGAAATGAGGTATGTGAATTCATAGAATGGAGGTGTGTGAAGTCAAAGAATTGAGGTGTGTGAAGTCAGAATGGAGATGTGTGAATTCAGAATGGAGGTGTGTGAAGTCAGAGAATGGAGGTGTGTGAAGTCACAATGCAGGTGTGTGAAGTCATAGAATGGAGGTGTGTGAAGTCATAGAATGGAGGTGTGTGAAGTCATAAAATGGAGGTGTGTGAAGTCATATATTGGAGGTGTGTGAAGTCACAGAATGGAGGTGTGTGTGAAGTCACAATGTAGGTGTGTGAAGTCATAGAATGGAGGTGTGTGAAGTCATAGAATGGAGGTGAGCAAAGTCACAAAATGGAGGTGTGTGAAGTCATATATTGGAGGTGTGTGAAGTCACAGAATGGAGGGGTGTGAAGTCAGAATAGAGGTGTGCGAAGTCATAGAATGGAGGTGTGTGAAGTCAGAATGGAGATGTGTGAAGTCATAGAATGGAGGTGTGTGATGTCATAGAATGGAGGTGTGTGAAGTCACAGAATGGAGGTGTGTGATGTCATAGAATGGAGGTGTGTGAAGTCACAGAATGGAGGTGTGTAATGTCATAGAATGGAGGTGTGTGAAGTCACAGAATGGTGGTGTGTAAAGGCATAGAATGGGGGTGTGTGAAGTCATAGAATGGAGGTGTGTGAAGTCATAGAATGGGGGTGTGTGAAGTCACAGAATAGAGGTGTGTGAAGTCACACTATGGAGGGGTGTGAACTCAGATTTGAGGTGTGTGAGGTCACAGAATGGAGGTGTGTGAAGTCATACAACGAGGTGTGTGAAGGCACAGAATGGAGGTGTGTGAAGACACAGAATGGAGATGGGTGAACTCAGAGTGGAGGTGTGTGAAGTCACAGAATGGAGGTGTGTGAAGTCATAGAATGGAAGTGTGTGAAGTCATAGAATGGAGTTGTGTGAAGTCAGAATGGAGGTGTGTGAAGTCACAAATGGAGGTGTGTTAACTCAGAATGGAGGTGTGTGAAGTCACAGAATGGAGGTGTGTGAAGTCAAAATTGTGATGTGTGAAGTCACAAATGGAGGTGTGTGAAGTCACAGAGTGGAGGTGTGTGAAATCAAAATGGAATTTTGTGAAGTCAAAGAAAGGAGATGTGTCAAGTCATAGAATGGATGTGTATGAAGTCATGGAATGGAGGTTGGTGAAGTCAAACATTTGAAGTGTGTTAAGTTACAGAGTGGAGGTGTGTGAAGTCATAGAAGGTAGATGTGTGAAGTCATAGATTGGAGGTGTGTGAAGTCAGAATGGAGATGTGTGAAGTCAGAGAATGGAGGTGTGAAGTCATAGAATGGAGGTGTGTAAAGTCAGAATGCAGATGTGTGAAGTCATAGAATGGAGGTGTGTGAAGTCATAGAATGGAGGTGTGTCTAGTCACAGAATAGAAGTGTGTGAAGTCATAGAATGGAGGTGTGTGAAGTCATAGAATGGAGGTGTGTGAAGTCATAGAATCTAGGTGTGTGAAGTCATAGAATGGAGGTGTGTGAAATCACAGGATGGAGGTCTGTGAAGACACAGAATTGAGGTGTGTAAAGTCACAGAGTGGAGGTGTGTGAAGTCACAGAATGGAGGTGTGTGAAGTCAGAGAATGGAGGTGTGTGAAGTCATAGAATGGAGGTGTGTGAAATCAAAGAATGGAAGTGTGTGTAGTCACAGATTGGAGGTGTGTAAAATCACAGAATGGAGGTGTGTGAAGTCTCAGAATGGAGGTGTGTGAAGTCATAGAATGGAGGTGTTTGAAGTCATAGAATGTTGGTTTTTGAAGTCAGAGAATGGAGGTGTGTGAAGTCATAGAATGGAGGTGTGTGAAGTCACAGATGGAGGTGTGCGAAATCATAGAATGGAGGTGTGTGAAGTTCCAGAATGTAGGTGTGTGAAGTCACAGAATTGAGGTGTGTGAACCCAGAATGGAGATGTGTGAATTCACAGAAGGGAGGTTTGTGAAGTCATAGAAAGGATTGTGTGTGAAATCACAGAATGGAGGTGTGTGAAGGCACAGAATGGAGGTGTGTAAAGTCACAGAGTGGAGGTGTGTGAAGTCACAGAATGGAGGTTTGTGAAGTCATAGAATGGAGGTGTGTGAAGTCACAGAATGCAGATGTGTGAAGTCAGAATAGAGGTGTGCGAAGTCCTAGAATGGAGGAGTGTGATGTCAGAATGTAGAAGAGTGAAGTCATAGAATTGAAGTGTGTGAAGTCAGAATGGAGGTGTGTGAACTGATAGAATGGAGGTGTATAGAGTCACAATGGTGGTGTGTGAAGTCACAGAATGGATGTGTGTGAACTCAGAAAGGATGTGTGTAAAGTCATAGAATGGAGGTCTGAGAAGTCATAGAATGGAGGTGTGTGAAATCATAGAATGGAGGTGTGTGAAGTCACAGAATTGAGGTGTGTGAAGTCAGAATGGAGGTGTGTGAAGTCATAGAATGGAGGTGTGTGATGTCACAGAATTGAGGTGTGTGAAGTCAGAATGGAGGTGTGTGAAGTCATAGAATGGAGGTGTGTGAAATCATAGAATGGAGGTGTGTGTAGTCACAGAGTGGAGGTGTGTAAAGTCACAGAGTGGAGGTGTGTGAAGTCTCAGAATGGAGGTGTGTGAAGTCATAGAATGGAGCTGTTTGAAGTCATAGAATGTTGGTTTTTGAAGTCAGAGAATGGAGGTGTGTGAAGTCATAGAATGGAGGTGTGTGAGGTCAGACTGGAGGTGTGTGAAGTCACAGAATGGAAGTGTGTCAATTCAGGAAGGAGGTGTGTGAAGTCATAGAATGGAGGTGTGTGAAGTCATAGAACGGAGGTCTGTGAAAGCATAGAATGGAGGTGTGTGAACTCACAGAAATGAGGTGTTTGAAGTCAAAATGGAAGTGTGTGAAGTCAGAATGGAGGTGTGTGAAGTCATGGAATGGAGGTGTGTGTAGTCATAGAATGGAGGTGTGTGAAGTCACAGAATGGAGGTGTGTGAACTCATAGAATGGAGGAGTGTGAAGTCATAGAATGGTCGTGTGTGAAGTCACAGATGGAGGTGCGTGAAGTCATAGAATGGAGGTGTGTGAAGTCACAGAATGGAGGTGGGTGAAGTCACAGAATGGAGGTGTGTGAACCCAGAATGGAGGTGTGTGAATTCACAGAAGGGAGGTTTGTGAAGTCATAGAATGGATTGTGAGTGATATCACAGAATGGAGGTGTGTGAAGTCACAGAATGGAGGTGTGTAAAGTAACAGAGTGGAGGTGTGTGAAGTCACAGAAAGGAGGTTTGTGAAGTTATAGAATGGAGGTGTGTGAAGTCACAGAATGCAGGTTTCTGAAGTCAGAACAGAGGTGTGCGAAGTCATAGAATGGAGGTGTGTGAAGTCAGAATGGAGTTGTGTGAAGTCATAGAATGGAAGTGTGTGAAGTCAGAATGGAGGTGTGTGAACTCATAGAATGGAGGTGTATGAAGTCACAGTGGAGGTGTGTGAAGTCAGAGAATGGATGTGTGTGAACTCAGAAAGGAGGTGTGTAAAGTCATACAATGGAGGTCTGTGAAGTCATAGAATGGAGGTGTGTGAAATCAAAGAATGGAGGTGTGTGAAGTCACAGAATTGTGGTGTGTGAAGTCAGAATGGAGGTGTGTGAAATCAGAATGGAGGTGTGTGAAGTCAGAGAATGGAGGTGTGTGAAGTCAAAATGTAGGTGTGTGAAGTCATAGAATGGAGGTGTGTGAAGTCATAGAATGGAGGTGTGTGAAGTCACAAAATAGAGGTGTGTGAAGTCATATATTGGAGGTGTGTGAAGTCACAGAATGGAGGTGTGTGAACTCAGATTGGAGGTGTGTGAAGTCACAGAATGGAGGTGTGTGAAATCATAGAATGGAGATGTGTGAAATCACAGAATGGAGGTGTGTGAAGTCACAGAAATGAGGTGTTTGAAGTCAAAAAGGAAGTATGTGAAGTCAGAATGGAGGTGTGTGAAGTCATAGAATGGAGGTGTGTGAAGTCATAGAATGGAGGTGTGTGAAGTCACAGAAAGGAGGTGTGTGAACTCATAGAATGGAGGAGTGTGAAGTCATAGAATGGAGGTGTGTGAAGACACAAATGGAAGTGTGTGAAGTCATAGAATGGAGGTGTGTGAAGTCACAGAATGGAGGTGTGTGAACCCAGAATGGAGATGTGTGAATTCACAGAAGGGAGGTTTGTGAAGTCATAGAATGGATTGTGTGTGAAATCACAGAATGGAGGTGTGTGAAGTCACAGAATGGAGGTGTGTAAAGTCACAGAGTGGAGGTGTGTGAAGTCACAGAATGGAGATTTGTGAAGTCATGGAATGGAGGTGTGTGAAGTCACAGAATGCAGGTGTGGGAAGTCAGAACAGAGGTGTGCGAAGTCATAGAATGGAGGAGTGTGAAGTGAGAATGAAGCTGTGTGAAGTCAAAGACTTGAAGTGTGTGAAGTCAGAATGGAGGTGTGTGAACTCATAGAATGGAGGTGTATGACGTCACAATGGAGGTGTGTGAAGTCACAGAATGGATGTGTGTGAACTCAGAAAGGAGGTGTGTAAAGTCATAGAATGGAGGTCTGTGAAGTCATAGAATGGAGATGTGTAAAATCAGAGAATGGAGGTGTGTGAAGTCACAGAATTGAGGTGTGTGAAGTCAGAATGGAGGTGTGTGAAGTCAGAATGGAGGTGTGTGAAGTCAGATAATGGAGGTGTGTGAAGTCAGAATGCAGGTGTGTGAACTCATAGAATGGAGGTGTGTGAAGTAACAATGTAGGTTTCTGAAATCAAAGAATGGAGGTGTGTGAAGTCACAGAATTGAGGTGTGTGAAGTCAGAATGGAGGTGTGTGAAATCAGAATGGAGGTGTGTGAAGTCAGAGAATGGAGGTGTGTGAAGTCACAATGCAGGTGTGTGAAGTCATAGAATGGAGGTGTGTGAAGTCATAGAATGGAGGTGTGTGAAGTCACAAAAGAGAGGTGTGTGAAGTCATATATTGGAGGTGTGTGAAGTCACAGAATGGAGGTGTGTGTGAAGTCACAATGTAGGTGTGTGAAGTCATAAATGCAGGTGTGTGAAGTCATAGAATGGAGGTGTGCAAAGTCACAAAATGGAGGTGTGTGAAGTCATATATTGGAGGTGTGTGAAGTCACAGAATGGAGGTGTGTGAACTCAGAATGGAGGTGTGTGAAGTCACAGAATGGAGGTGTGTGAAATCATAGAATGGAGATGTGTGAAATCACAGAATGGAGGTGTGTGAAGTCACAGAAATGAGGTGTTTGAAGTCAAAAAGGAAGTATGTGAAGTCAGAATGGAGGTGTGTGAAGTCATAGAATGGAGGTGTGTGAAGTCATAGAATGGAGGTGTGTGAAGTCACAGAAAGGAGGTGTGTGAACTCATAGAATGGAGGAGTGTGAAGTCATAGAATGGAGGTGTGTGAAGACACAGATGGAAGTGTGTGAAGTCATAGAATGGAGGTGTGTGAAGTCACGGAATGGAGGTGTGTGAAGTCACAGAATGGAGGTGTGTGAACCCAGAATGGAGATGTGTGAATTCACAGAAGGGAGGTTTGTGAAGTCAAAGAATGGATTGTGTGTGAAATCACAGAATGGAGGTGTGTGAAGTCACAGAATGGAGGTGTGTAAAGTCACAGAGTGGAGGTGTGTGAAGTCACAGAATGGAGATTTGTGAAGTCATGGAATGGAGGTGTGTGAAGTCACAGAATGCAGGTGTGGGAAGTCAGAACAGAGGTGTGCGAAGTCATAGAATGGAGGAGTGTGAAGTGAGAATGAAGCTGTGTGAAATCAAAGAATTGAAGTGTGTGAAGTCAGAATGGAGGTGTGTGTACTCATAGAATGGAGGTGTATGAAGTCACAATGGAGGTGTGTGAAGTCACAGAATGGATGTGTGTGAACTCAGAAAGGAGGTGTGTAAAGTCATAGAATGGAGGTCTGTGAAGTCATAGAATGGAGATGTGTAAAATCAGAGAATGGAGGTGTGTGAAGTCACAGAATTGAGGTGTGTGAAGTCAGAATGGAGGTGTGTGAATTCAGAATGGAGGTGTGTGAAGTCAGATAATGGAGGTGTGTGAAGTCAGAATGCAGGTGTGTGAACTCATAGAATGGAGGTGTGTGAAGTAACAATGTAGGTTTCTGAAGTCATAGATTGGAGGTGTGTGAAGTCATAGAATGGAGGTGTGAGAAGCACAGAATGGAGGTGTGTGAAGTCATAGAATGGAGGTGTGTGAAGTCACAGAATGGAGGTGTGTGAAGGCATAGAATGGAGGTGTGTGAAGTCATAGAATGGAGGTGTGTGAAGTCACAGAATAGAGGTTTGTGAAGTCACAGTATGGAGGAGTGTGAACTCAGATTTGAGGTGTGTGAAGTCACAGAATGGAGGTGTGTGAAGTCATAGAAGTAGGTGTGTGAAGTCACAGAAAGGAGGTGTGTGAAGTCATAGAATGGAGGTGTGTGAACTCAGAGTGGAGGTGTGTGAAGTCACAGAATGGAGGTGTGTGAAGTCATAGAATGGTAGTGTGTGAAGTCATAGAATGGAGGTGTGTGAAGTCAGAATGGAGGTGTGTGAAGTCACAGAATGGAGGTGTGTGAACCCAGAATGGAGGTGTGTGAAGTCACAGAATGGAGGTTTGAAAGTCATAGAATGGAGGTGTGTGAAGTCATAGAATGGATGTTGCTGAAGTAAGAATGAAGGTGTGTGAACTCATAGAATTGAGGTGTGTGAACTCATAGAATGGAGGTGTGTGAATTCATGGAACGGAGGGGTGTGAAGTCAAAAAATGGAGGTGTATGATGTCAAACAATGGAAGTGTGTGAAGTCATAGAATGGAGGTGTGCGAAGTCACAGAAGGGAGGTGTGTGAAGTCACAGAATGGAGGTGTGTAAAATCACAGAGTAGAGGTGTGTGAAGGAACAGAATGGAGGGGAGTGAAGTCAAAGAATGGAGGTATGTGAAGTCACAGAATGGAGGGGTGTGAAGACAAAGAATGGAGGTATGTGAAGTCACAGAATGGAGGGATGTGAAGTCAGAATAGACGTGTACGAAATCATAGAATGGAGGTGTGTGAAGTCAGAATGGAGCTGTGTGAACTCATAGAAAGGAGGTGAGTGAAGTCACAATGGAGATGTGTGAACTCATAGAATGATGGTTTTTGAAGTCCCAGAATGGAGGTGTGTGAAGTCATAGAATGGAGGTGTGTGAAGTCAGATTGGAGATATGTGAACTCACAGAATGGAGGTGTGTCAACTCAGAAATGAGTTATATGAATTCATAGAATGGAGGTGTGTGAAGTCAAAGAATTGAGGTGTGTGATGTCAGAATGGAGATGTGTGAATTCAGAATGGAGGTGTGTGAGGTCAGAGAATGGAGGTGTGTGAAGTCACAATGCAGGTGTGTGAAGTCATAGAATGGAGGTGTGTGAAGTCATAGAATGGAGGTGTGTGAAGTCACAAAATGGAGGTGTGTGAAGTCATATATTGGAGGTGTGTGAAGTCACAGAATGGAGGTGTGTGTGAAGACACAATGTAGGTGTGTGAAGTCATAGAATGGAGGTGTGTGAAGTCATAGAATGGAGGTAAGCAAAGTCACAAAATGGAGGTGTGTGAAGTCGTATATCGGAGGTGTGTGAAGTCACAGAATGGAGGGGTGTGAAGGAAGAATAGAGGTTTGCGAAGTCATAGAATGGAGGTGTGTGAAGTCAGAATGGAGATGTGTGAAGTCATAGAATGGAAGTGTGTGAAGTCAGAATGGAGGTGTGTGACCTCATAGAATGGAGGTGTATGAAGTCACAATGGAGGTGTGTGAAGTCATAGAATGGATGTGTGTGAACTCAGAAAGGAGGTGTGTGAAGTCATAGAATGGAGGTCTGTGAAGTCATAGAATGGAGGTGTGTGAAATCATAGGATGGAGGTGTGTGAAGTCACAGAATTGAGGTGTGTGAAGTCAGAATGGAGGTGTGTGAAGTCAGAATGGAGGTGTGTGAAGTCAGAGAATGGAGGTGTGTGAAGTCACAATGCAGGTGTGTGAACTCATAGAATGGAGGTGTGTGAAGTCACAATGTAGGTTTCTGAAGTCATAGAATGGAGGTGTGTGAAGTCATAGAATGGAGGTGTGTGAAGTCACAGAATGGAGGTGTGTGATGTCATAGAATGGAGGTGTGTGAAGTCACAGAATGGTGGTGTGTAAAGGCATAGAATGGGGGTGTGTGAAGTCATAGAATGGAGGTGTGTGAAGTCATAGAATGGGGGTGTGTGAAGTCACAGAATAGAGGTGTGTGAAGTCACACTATGGAGGGGTGTGAACTCAGATTTGAGGTGTGTGAGGTCACAGAATGGAGGTGTGTGAAGTCATATAACGAGGTGTGTGAAGTCACAGAATGGAGGTGTGTGAAGACACAGAATGGAGATGGGTGAACTCAGAGTGGAGTTGTGTGAAGTCACAGAATGGAGGTGTGTGAAGTCATAGAATGGAAGTGTGTGAAGTCATAGAATGGAGGTGTGTGAAGTCAGAATGGAGGTGTGTGAAGTCACAAATGGAGGTGTGTTAACTCAGAATGGAGGTGTGTGAAGTCACAGAAGGGAGATGTGTGAAGTCAAAATTGTGATGTGTGAAGTCACAAATGGAGGTGTGTGAAGTCACAGAGTGGAGGTGTGTGAAATCAAAATGGAATTTTGTGAAGTCAAAGAAAGGAGATGTGTGAAGTCATAGAATGGATGTGTATGAAGTCATGGAATGGAGGTTGGTGAAGTCAAATATTTGAAGTGTGTGAAGTTACAGAATGGAGGTGTGTGAAGTCATAGAAGGGAGATGTGTGAAGTCATAGATTGGAGGTGTGTGAAGTCAGAATGGAGATGTGTGAAGTCAGAGAATGGAGGTGTGAAGTCATAGAATGGAGGTGTGTGAAGTCAGAATACAGATGTGTGAAGTCATAGAATGGAGGTGTGTGAAGGCATAGAATGGAGGTGCGTCTAGTCACAGAATAGAAGTGTGTGAAGTCATAGAATGGAGGTGTGTGAAGTCATAGAATGGAGGTGTGTGAAGTCATAGAATGGAGGTGTGTGAAGTCATAGAATGGAGGTGTGTGAAATCACAGAATGGAGGTCTGTGAAGACACAGAATGGTTGTGTGTAAAGTCACAGAGTGGAGGTGTGTGAAGTCACAGAATGGAGGTGTGTGAAGTCAGAGAATGAGAGGTGTGTGAAGTCATAGAATGGAGTGTGTGTGAAATCAAAGAATGGAAGTGTGTGTAGTCACAGATTGGAGGTGTGTAAAATCACAGAATGGAGGTGTGTGAAGTCTCAGAATGGAGGTGTGTGAAGTCATAGAATGGAGGTGTTTAAAGTCATAGAATGTTGGTTTTTGAAGTCAGAGAAATGGAGGTGTGTGAAGTCATAGATGGAGGTGTGTGAGGTCAGGTGGAGGTGTGTGAAGTCACAGAATGGAAGTGTGTTCAACTCAGAAAGGAGGTGTGTGAAGTCATAGAATGGAGGTGTGTGAAGTCACAGATGGAGGTGTGTGAAGTCATAGAATGGAGGTGTGTGAAGTCCCAGAATGGAGGTGTGTGAAGTCTCAGAATGGAGGTGTGTGAAGTCATAGAATGGAGGTGTTTGAAGTCATAGAATGTTGGTTTTTGAAGTCAGAGAACGGAGGTGTGTGAAGTCATAGATGGAGGTGTGTGAGGTCAGGGGGAGGTGTGCGAAGTCACAGAATGAAAGTGTGTCAACTCAGAAAGGAGGTGTGTGAAGTCATAGAATGGAGGTGTGTGAAGTCACAGATGGAGGTGTGTGAAGTCATAGAATGGAGGTGTGTGAAGTCCCAGAATGGAGGTGTGTGAAGTCACAGAATGGAGGTGTGTGAACCCAGAATGGAGATGTGTGAATTCACAGAAGGGAGGTTTGTGAAGTCATAGAATGGATTGTGTGTGAAATCACAGAATGGAGGTGTGTGAAGTCACAGAATGGAGGTGTGTAAAGTCACAGAGTGGAGGTGTGTGAAGTCACAGAATGGAGGTTTGTGAAGTCATAGAATGGAGGTGTGTGTGAAGTCAGAATAGAGGTGTGCGAAGTCCTAGAATGGAGGAGTGTGAAGGTCAGAATGTAGCTGTGTGAAGTCATAGAAAGGAAGTGTGTGCAGTCAGAACGTAGGTGTGTGAACTGATAGAATGGAGGTGTATAGAGTCACAATGGAGGTGTGTGTGAAGTCACAGAATGGATGTGTTTGAACTCAGAAAGGAGGTGTGTAAAGTCATAGAATGGAGGTCTGAGAAGTCATAGAATGGAGGTGTGTGAAATCATAGAATGGAGGTGTGTGAAGTCTCAGAATTGAGGTGTGTGAAGTCAGAATGGAGGTGTATGAAGTCATAGAATGGAGGTGTGTGAAATCATAGAATGGAGGTGTGTGTAGTCACAGAGTGGAGGTGTGTAAAGTCACAGAGTGGAGGTGTGTGAAGTCTCAGAATGGAGGTGTGTGAAGTCATAGAATGGAGGTGTTTGAAGTCATAGAATGTTGGTTTTTGAAGTCAGAGAATGGAGGTGTGTGAAGTCATAGAATGGAGGTGTGTGAGGTCAGATTGGAGGTGTGTGAAGTCACAGAATGGAAGTGTGTCAACTCAGGAAGGAGGTGTGTGAAGTCATAGAATGGAGGTGTGTGAAGTCATAGAACGGAGGTGTGTGAAAGCATAGAATGGAGGTGTGTGAACTCACAGAAATGAGGTGTTTGAAGTCAAAATGGAAGCGTGTGATGTCAGAATGGAGGTGTGTGAAGTCATGGAATGGAGGTGTGTGAAGGCTTAAAATGGAGGTGTGTGAAGTCACAGAATGGAGGTGTGTGAACTCATAGAATGGAGGAGTGTGAAGTCATAGAATGGTCGTGTGTGAAGTCACAGATGGAGGTGTGTGAAGTCATAGAATGGAGGTGTGTGAAGTCACAGAATGGAGGTGGGTGAAGTCACAGAATGGAGGTGTGTGAACCCAGAATGGAGGTGTGTGAATTCACAGAAGGGAGGTTTGTGAAGTCATAGAATGGATTGTGTGTGAAATCACAGAATGGAGGTGTGTGAAGTCACAGAATGGAGGTGTGTAAAGTCACAGAGTGGAGGTGTGTGAAGTCACAGATGGAGGTGTGTTAACTCATAGAATGGAGGTGTGTGATGTCACAGAATTGAGGTGTGTGAAGTCAGAATGGAGGTGTGTGAAGTCAGAATGGAGGTGTGTGAAGTCAGAGAATGGAGGTGTGTGAAGTCACAATGCAGGTGTGTGAAGTCATAGAATGGAGGTGTGTGAAGTCATAGAATGGAGGTGTGTGAAGTCACAATATAGAGGTGTGTGAAGTCATATATTGGAGGTGTGTGAAGTCACAGAATGGAGGTGTGTGAACTCAGAATGGAGGTGTGTGAAGTCACAGAATGGAGGTGTGTGAAATCATAGAATGGAGATGTGTGAAATCACAGAATGGAGGTGTGTGAAATCGTAGAATGGAGGTGTGTGAAGTCAGAGAATCATGGTGTGTGAAGTCACAGAATGGAGGTGTGTGAACTCACATTGGAGGTGAGTGAAGTCAGAGAATGGAGGTGTGTGAAGTCATAGAATGGAAGTGTGTGAAGTCATAGAATGTAGGTGTGTGATGTCAGAATGGAGGTGTGTGAAGTCACAGAATGGAGGTGTGTGAAGTCACAGAAGGCATGTGTGTGAAGTCACAGAATACAGTTGTGTGAAGTCACAATGGAGGTGTGTGAATTCATAGAATGGAGATGTGTGAGGTCATAGAATGGATGTGTGTGAAGTCATAGAATGGAGGTGTGTGAAATCACAAATTGGGGTTGTGTGTAGTCACAGAGTGGAGGTGTGTAAAGTCACAGAATGGAGGTGTGTGAATTCTGAGAATGGAGGTGTGGGAAGTCACAGAGTGGAGGTGTGTGAAGTCGAAGAATGGAGGTGTGTGAATTCATAGAATGGAGGTGTGTGAAGTCAAAGAATGGAGGTGTGTGAAGTTATAGAATGGAGGTGTGTGAAGTCATAGAATGGAGGCGTGTGAGGTCAGATTGGAGGTGTGTGAAGTCAAAGAATGGAAGTGTGTCAACTCAGAAAGGAGGAGTGTGAAGTCATAGAATGGAGGTGTGTGAAGTCATAGAATGGAGGTGTGTGAAATCATAGATTGGAGGTGTGTGAGGTCACAGAAATGAGAACTTTGATGTAAAAATGGAAGTGTGTGAAGTCAGGATGGAGGTCTGTGAAGTCATAGAATGGAGGTGTGTGAAGTCACAGAATGGAGGTGTGTGAACCCATAGAATGGAGGAGTGCGAAGTCATAGAATGGAGGTGTGTGAAGTCACAGATGGAGGTGTGTGAAGTCATAGAATGGAGGTGTGTGAACTCAGAGTGGAGGTGTGTGAAGTCACAGAATGGAGGTGTGTGAAGTCATAGAATGGAAGTGTGTGAAGTCACAGAATGGAGGTGTGTGAAGTCAGAATGGAAGTGTGTGAAGTCACAGAATGGAGGTGTGTGAACCCAGAATGGAGGTGTGTGAAGTCACAGAATGGAGGTTTGTGAAGTCATAGAATGGAGGTGTGTGAAGTCATAGAATTGATGTTGCTGAAGTAAGAATGAACGTGTGTGAAGTCATAGAATGGAGGTGTCTGAAGTCATAGAATGGATGTTGCTGAAGTAAGAATGAAGGTGTGTGAACTCATAGAATTGAGGTGTGTGAACTCATAGAATGGAGGTGTGTGAATTCATGGAACAGAGGGGTGTGAAGTCAAAAAATGGAGGTGTATGATGTCAAACAATGGAAGTGTGTGAAGTCATAGAATGGAGGTGTGTGAAGACTTAGAATGGAGGTGTGTGAAGTCATAGAATGGAGGTGTGCGAAGTCACAGAAGGGAGGTGTGTGCCGTCACAGAATGGAGGTGTGTAAAATCACAGAGTAGAGGTGTGTGAAGGCACAGAATGGAGGGGAGTGAAGTCAAAGAATGGAGGTATGTGAAGTCACAGAATGGAGGGGTGTGAAGTCAAAGAATGGAGGCATGTGAAGTCACAGAATGGAGGGGTGTGAAGTCAGAATAGAGGTGTACGAAATCATAGAATGGAGGTGTGTGAAGTCAGAATGGAGCTGTGTGAACTCATAGAATGGAGGTGTGTGAAGTCAGATTGGAGGTATGTGAAGTCACAGAATGGAGGTGTGTCAACTCAGAAATGAGGTATGTGAATTCATAGAATGGAGGTGTGTGAAGTCAAAGAATTGAGGTGTGTGAAGTCAGAATGGAGATGTGTGAATTCAGAATGGAGGTGTGTGAAGTCAGAGAATGGAGGTGTGTGAAGTCACAATGCAGGTGTGTGCAGTCATAGAATGGAGGTGTGTGAAGTCATAGAATGGAGGTGTGTGAAGTCACAAAATGGAGGTGTGTGAAGTCATATATTGGAGGTGTGTGAAGTCACAGAATGGAGGTGTGTGTGAAGTCACAATGTACGTGTGGGAAGTCATAGAATGGAGGTGTGTGAAGTCACAATGCAGGTGTGTGAAGTCATAGAATGGAGGTGTGTGAAGTCATAGAATGGAGGTGTGTGAAGTCACAATGCAGGTGTGTGAAGTCATAGAATGGAGGTGTGTGAAGTCATAGAATGGAGGTGTGTGAAGTCACAAAATGGAGGTGTGTGAAGTCACAGAATGGAGGGGTGTGATCTCAGAATGGAGGTGTGTGAAGTCACAGAATGGAGTTGTGTGAAATCATAGAATGGAGATGTGTGAAGTCACAGAATGGAGGTGTGTGAAATCGTAGAATGGAGGTGTGTGAAGTCAGAGAATCAAGGTGTGTGAAGTCACAGAATGGAGGTGTGTGAACACACAATGGAGGTGAGTGAAGTCACAGAATGGAGGTGTGTGAAGTCATAGAATGGAAGTGTGTGAAGTCATAGAATGTAGGTGTGTGATGTCAGAATTGAGGTGTGTGAAGTCACAGAATGGAGGTGTGTGACGTCATAAATGTTGAGGTGTGAAGTCATAGAATGGAGATGTGAAGTCCTAGAATGGAGGTGTGAAGTCATAGAATGGAGGTGTGTGAAGTCACAGAAGGCAGGTGTGTGAAGTCACAGAATAGAGTTGTGTGAAATCACAATGGAGGTGTGTGAATTCATACAATGGAGATGTGTGAAGTCAAAGAATGGATGTGTGTGAAGTCATAGAATGGAGGTGTGTGAAATCACAGAATGCAGGTGTGTGTAGTCACAGAGTGGAGGTGTGTAAATTCACAGAGTGGAGGTGTGTGAATTCTCAGAATGGAGGTGTGTGAACTCATAGAATGGAGGAGTGTGAAGTCATAGAATTGAGGTGTGTGAAGTCACAGATGGAGGTGTGTGAAGTCATAGCATGGCGGTGTGTGAAATCATAGAATGGAGGTGTGTGAAGTCACAGAAATTAGGTCTTTGAAATCAAAATGGAAGTGTGTGAAGTCAGAATGGAGGTGTGTGAAGTCATAGAATGGAGGTGTGTGAAGTCACAGAATGGAGGTGTGTGAACTCATAGAATGGAGGAGTGTGAAGTCACAGAATGGAGGTGTGTGAACTCATAGAATGGAGGAGTCTGAAGTCATAGAATTGAGGTGTGTGAAGTCAGAATGGAGATGTGTGAAGTCAGAGAATGGAGATGTGAAGTCATAGAATGGAGGTGTGTGAAGTCAGAATGCAGATGTGTGAAGTCATAGAATGGAGGTGTGTGAAGTCATAGAATGGAGGTGTGTGAAGTCATAGAAAGGAGGTGTGTGAAATCACAGGATGGAGATGTGTGAAGTCAAAAAATGGATGTGTGTGAAGTCATAGAATGGAGGTGTGTGAAATCACAGAATGGAGGTGTGTGTAGTCACAGAGTGGAGGTGTGTAAATTCACAGAGTGGAGGTGTGTGAATTCTCAGAATGGAGGTGTGGGAAGTCACAGAATGGAGGTGTGTGAAGACAAAGAATGGAGGTGTGTGAATTCATAGAATGGAGGTGTGTGAAGTCAAAGAATGGAGGTGTGTATAGTCATAGAATGGAGGTGTGTGAAGTCATAGAATGGAGGTTTGTGAGGTCAGATTGGAGGTGTGTGAAGTCACAGAATGGAAGTGTGTCAACTCAGAAAGGAGGTGTGTGAAGTCATAGTATGGAGGTGTGTGAAGTCATAGCCTGGAGGTGTGTGAAATCATAGAATGGAGGTGTGTGAAGTCACAGAAATTAGGTCTTTGAAGTCAAAATGGAAGTGTGTGAAGTCAGAATGGAGGTGTGTGAAGTCATAGAATGGAGGTGTGTGAAGTCACAGAATGGAGGTGTGTGAACTCATAGAATGGAGGAGTGTGAAGTCATAGAATGGAGGTGTGAAGTCACAGATGGAGGTGTGTGAAGTCATAGAATGGAGGTGTATGAAGTCACAGAATGGAGGTGTGTGAACCCAGAATGGAGGTGTGTGAATTCACAGAAGGGAGGTTTGTGAAGTCATAGAATGGATGTTTCTGAAGTAAGAATGAAGGTGTTTGAAGTCATAGAATGTAGGTGTGTGAAGACAAAATGGAGGTGTGTGAAGTCAAACATTGTAGGTATGTGAAGTCACAGAATGGAGGTGTGTGAAGTCACAGAATGGAAGTGTGTGAAGTCAAAATGGAGGTGTGTGAAGTCAAAGAATGGACGTGTGTGAAGTCAAAATTGTGGTGTGTGAAGTCACAAATGCAGGTGTGTGAAGTCACAGAATGGAGGTGTGTGAAGTCAAAATGGAGGTGTGTGAGGTCAAAGAATGGATGTGTGTGAAGTCATAGAATGGAGGTGTATGAAGTCATAGAATGGAGGTTTGTGAAGTCAAACATTGGAAGCGTGTGAACTTACAGTATGGAGGTGTGTGAAGTCAGACAATGGAGGTGTGTGAAGTCAGAAAATGGAGGTGTGTGAAGTCAGATTGCAGGTTTGTGAAGTCATAGAATGGAGGTTTGTGAACTCATAGTTTGGAAGTGTGTGAAGTCATAGAATGTAGGATGTGAAGTCATAGATTGAAGGTGTGTGGAAGTCATAGTATGGAGGTGTGTGAAGTCATAGAATGGAGGTGAGTGAAATCAAAGAATGGAGGTTTGTGAAGTCATAGAATGGATTGTGTGTGAAATCACAGAATGGAGGTGTGTGAAGTCACAGAATGGAGGTGTGTAAAGTCACAGAGTGGAGGTGTGTGAAGTCACAGAATGGAGGTGTGTGAAGTCATAGAATGGAGGTGTGTGAAGTCACAGAATGCAGTTGTGTGAAGTCAGAATAGAGGTGTGCGAAGTCATAGAATGGAGGTGTGTGAAGTCAGAATGGAGATGTTTGAAGTCATAGAATGGAAGTGTGTGAAGTCAGAATGGAGGTGTGTGACCTCATAGAATGGAGGTGTATGAAGTCACAATGGAGGTGTGTGAAGTCACAGAATGGATGTGTGTGAACTCAGAAAGGAGGTGTGTGAAGTCATAGAATGGAGGTCTGTGAAGTCATAGAATGGAGGTGTGTGAAATCATAGTATGGAGGTGTGTGAAGTCACAGAATTCAGGTGTGTGAAGTCAGAATGGAGGTGTGTGAAGTCAGAATGGAGGTGTGTGAAGTCAGAGAATGGAGGTGTGTGAAGTCATAATGAAGGTGTGTGAACTCATAGAATGGAGATGTGTGAAGTCACAATGTAGGTTTCTGAAGTCATAGAATGGAGGTGTGTGAAGTCATAGAATGGAGGTGTGTGAAGTCACAGAATGGAGGTGTGTGATGTCATAGAATGGAGGTGTGTGAAGTCACAGAATGGAGGTGTGTAAAGGCATAGAATGGAGGTGTGTGAAGTCATAGAATGGAGTTGTGTGAAGTCATAGAATGGGGGTGTGTGAAGTCACAGAATGGAGGTGTGTGAAGTCACACTATGGAGGGTTGTGAACTCAGATTTGAGGTGTGTGAGGTCACAGAATGGAGGTTTGTGAAGTTATATAACGAGGTGTGTGAGGTCACAAAATGGAGGTGTGTGAAGACACAGAATGGAGTTGTGTGAACTCAGAGTGGAGGTGTGTGAAGTCACCGAATGGAGGTGTGTGAAGTCAAAATTGTGATGTGTGAAGTCACAAATGGAGGTGTGTGAAGTCACAGAGTGGAGGTGTGTGAAATCAAAATGGAATTTTGTGAAGTCAAAGAAAGGAGATGTGTGAAGTCATAGAATGGATGTGTATGAAGTCATGGAATGGAGGTTGGTGAAGTCAAACATTTGAAGTGTGTGAAGTTACAGAATGGAGGTGTGTGAAGTCATAGAAGGGAGATGTGTGAAGCCATAGATTGGAGGTGTGTGAAGTCAGAATGGAGATGTGTGAAGTCAGAGAATGGAGGGGTGAAGTCATAGAATGGAGGTGTGTGAAGTCATAGAATGGAGGTGTGTGAAGTCATAGAATGGAGGTGTGTGAAGTCATAGAATGGAGGTGTGTGAAATCACAGGATGGACGAATGTGAAGACACAGAATGGAGGTGTGTAAAGTCACAGAGTGGAGGTGTGTGAAGTCACAGAATGGAGGTGTGTGAAGTCAGAGAATGGAGGTGTGTGAAGTCATAGAATGGAGGTGTGTGAAATCAAAGAATGGAAGTGTGAGTAGTCACAGAGTGGAGGTGTGTAAAGTCACAGAATGGAGGTGTGTGAAGTCTCAGAATGGAGGTGTGTGAAGTCATAGAATGGAGGTGTTTGAATTCATAGAATGTTGGTTGTTGAAGTCAGAGAATGGAGGTGTGTGAAGTCATAGAATGGAGGTGTGTGAGGTCAGATTGGAGGTGTGTGAAGTCACAGAATGGAAGTGTGTCAACTCAGAAAGGAGGTGTGTGAAGTCATAGAATGGAGGTGTGTGAAGTCACAGATGGAGGTGTGTGAAGTCATAGCATGGCGGTGTGTGAAATCATAGAATGGAGGTGTGTGAAGTCACAGAAATTAGGTCTTTGAAATCAAAATGGAAGTGTCTGAAGTCAGAATGGAGGTGTGTGAAGTCATAGAATGGAGGTGTGTGAAGTCACAGAATGGAGGTGTGTGAACTCATAGAATGGAGGAGTCTGAAGTCATAGAATTGAGGTGTGTGAAGTCAGAATGGAGATGTGTGAAGTCAGAGAATGGAGATGTGAAGTCATAGAATGGAGGTGTGTGAAGTCAGAATGCAGATGTGTGAAGTCATAGAATGGAGGTGTGTGAAGTCATAGAATGGAGGTGTGTGAAGTCATAGAAAGGAGGTGTGTGAAATCACAGGATGGAGATGTGTGAAGTCAAAAAATGGATGTGTGTGAAGTCATAGAATGGAGGTGTGTGAAATCACAGAATGGAGGTGTGTGTAGTCACAGAGTGGAGGTGTGTAAATTCACAGAGTGGAGGTGTGTGAATTCTCAGAATGGAGGTGTGGGAAGTCACAGAATGGAGGTGTGTGAAGACAAAGAATGGAGGTGTGTGAATTCATAGAATGGAGGTGTGTGAAGTCAAAGAATGGAGGTGTGTATAGTCATAGAATGGAGGTGTGTGAAGTCATAGAATGGAGGTTTGTGAGGTCAGATTGGAGGTGTGTGAAGTCACAGAATGGAAGTGTGTCAACTCAGAAAGGAGGTGTGTGAAGTCATAGTATGGAGGTGTGTGAAGTCATAGCCTGGAGGTGTGTGAAATCATAGAATGGAGGTGTGTGAAGTCACAGAAATTAGGTCTTTGAAGTCAAAATGGAAGTGTGTGAAGTCAGAATGGAGGTGTGTGAAGTCATAGAATGGAGGTGTGTGAAGTCACAGAATGGAGGTGTGTGAACTCATAGAATGGAGGAGTGTGAAGTCATAGAATGGACGTGTGTGAAGTCAAAATTGTGGTGTGTGAAGTCACAAATGCAGGTGTGTGAAGTCACAGAATGGAGGTGTGTGAAGTCAAAATGGAGGTGTGTGAGGTCAAAGAATGGATGTGTGTGAAGTCATAGAATGGAGGTGTATGAAGTCATGGAATGGAGGTTTGTGAAGTCAAACATTGGAAGCGTGTGAACTTACAGTATGGAGGTGTGTGAAGTCAGACAATGGAGGTGTGTGAAGTCAGACAATGGAGGTGTGTGAAGTCAGATTGCAGGTTTGTGAAGTCATAGAATGGAGGTTTGTGAACTCATAGTTTGGAAGTGTGTGAAGTCATAGAATGTAGGATGTGAAGTCATAGATTGAAGGTGTGTGGAAGTCATAGTATGGAGGTGTGTGAAGTCATAGAATGGAGGTGAGTGAAATCAAAGAATGGAGGTTTGTGAAGTCATAGAATGGATTGTGTGTGAAATCACAGAATGGAGGTGTGTGAAGTCACAGAATGGAAGTGTGTGAAGTCAAAATGGAGGTGTGTGAAGTCAAAGAATGGACGTGTGTGAAGTCAAAATTGTGGTGTGTGAAGTCACAAATGCAGGTGTGTGAAGTCACAGAATGGAGGTGTGTGAAGTCAAAATGGAGGTGTGTGAGGTCAAAGAATGGATGTGTGTGAAGTCATAGAATGGAGGTGTATGAAGTCATGGAATGGAGGTTTGTGAAGTCAAACATTGGAAGCGTGTGAACTTACAATATGGAGGTGTGTGAAGTCAGACAATGGAGGTGTGTGAAGTCAGAAAATGGAGGTGTGTGAAGTCAGATTGCAGGTTTGTGAAGTCATAGAATGGAGGTTTGTGAACTCATAGTTTGGAAGTGTGTGAAGTCATAGAATGTAGGATGTGAAGTCATAGATTGAAGGTGTGTGGAAGTCATAGTATGGAGGTGTGTGAAGTCATAGAATGGAGGTGAGTGAAATCAAAGAATGGAGGTTTGTGAAGTCATAGAATGGATTGTGTGTGAAATCACAGAATGGAGGTGTGTGAAGTCACAGAATGGAGGTGTGTAAAGTCACAGAGTGGAGGTGTGTGAAGTCACAGAATGGAGGTGTGTGAAGTCATAGAATGGAGGTGTGTGAAGTCACAGAATGCAGTTGTGTGAAGTCAGAATAGAGGTGTGCGAAGTCATAGAATGGAGGTGTGTGAAGTCAGAATGGAGATGTTTGAAGTCATAGAATGGAAGTGTGTGAAGTCAGAATGGAGGTGTGTGACCTCATAGAATGTAGGTGTATGAAGTCACAATGGAGGTGTGTGAAGTCACAGAATGGATGTGTGTGAACTCAGAAAGGAGGTGTGTGAAGTCATAGAATGGAGGTCTGTGAAGTCATAGAATGGAGGTGTGTGAAATCATAGTTTGGAGGTGTGTGAAGTCACAGAATTCAGGTGTGTGAAGTCAGAATGGAGGTGTGTGAAGTCAGAATGGAGGTGTGTGAAGTCAGAGAATGGAGGTGTGTGAAGTCATAATGAAGGTGTGTGAACTCATAGAATGGAGATGTGTGAAGTCACAATGTAGGTTTCTGAAGTCATAGAATGCAGGTGTGTGAAGTCATAGAATGGAGGTGTGTGAAGTCACAGAATGGAGGTGTGTGATGTCATAGAATGGAGGTGTGTGAAGTCACAGAATGGAGGTGTGTAAAGGCATAGAATGGAGGTGTGTGAAGTCATAGAATGGAGTTGTGTGAAGTCATAGAATGGGGGTGTGTGAAGTCACAGAATGGAGGTGTGTGAAGTCACACTATGGAGGGTTGTGAACTCAGATTTGAGGTGTGTGAGGTCACAGAATGGAGGTTTGTGAAGTCATATAACGAGGTGTGTGAAGTCACAAAATGGAGGTGTGTGAAGACACAGAATAGAGTTGTGTGAACTCAGAGTGGAGGTGTGTGAAGTCACAGAATGGAGGTGTGTGAAGTCAAAATTGTGATGTGTGAAGTCACAAATGGAGGTGTGTGAAGTCACAGAGTGGAGGTGTGTGAAATCAAAATGGAATTTTGTGAAGTCAAAGAAAGGAGATGTGTGAAGTCATAGAATGGATGTGTATGAAGTCATGGAATGGAGGTTGGTGAAGTCAAACATTTGAAGTGTGTGAAGTTCCAGAATGGAGGTGTGTGAAGTCATAGAAGGGAGATGTGTGAAGCCATAGATTGGAGGTGTGTGAAGTCAGAATGGAGATGTGTGAAGTCAGAGAATGGAGGGGTGAAGTCATAGAATGGAGGTGTGTGAAGTCATAGAATGGAGGTGTGTGAAGTCATAGAATGGAGGTGTGTGAAGTCATAGAATGGAGGTGTGTGAAATCACAGGATGGACGAATGTGAAGACACAGAATGGAGGTGTGTAAAGTCACAGAATGGAGGTGTGTGAAGTCACAGAATGGAGGTGTGTGAAGTCAGAGAATGGAGGTGTGTGAAGTCATAGAATGGAGGTGTGTGAAATCAAAGAATGGAAGTGTGAGTAGTCACAGAGTGGAGGTGTGTAAAGTCACAGATGGAGGTGTGTGAAGTCTCAGAATGGAGGTGTGTGAAGTCATAGAATGGAGGTGTTTGAATTCATAGAATGTTGGTTGTTGAAGTCAGAGAATGGAGGTGTGTGAAGTCATAGAATGGAGGTGTGTGAGGTCAGATTGGAGGTGTGTGAAGTCACAGAATGGAAGTGTGTCAACTCAGAAATGAGGTGTGTGAAGTCATAGAATGGAGGTGTGTGAAGTCACAGATGGAGGTGTGTGAAGTCATAGAATGGAGGTGTGTGAAGTCCCAGAATGGAGGTGTGTGAAGTCACAGAATGGAGGTGTGTGAACCCAGAATGGAGATGTGTGAATTCACAGAAGGGAGGTTTGTGAAGTCATAGAATGTATTGTGTGTGAAATCACAGAATGGAGGTGTGTGAAGTCACAGAATGGAGGTGTGTAAAGTCACAGAGTGGAGGTGTGTGAAGTCACAGAATGCAGGTTTGTGAAGTCATAGAATGGAGGTGTGTGAAGTCACAGAATGCAGGTGTGTGAAGTCAGAATAGAGGTGTGCGAAGTCCTAGAATGGAGGAGTGTGAAGGCAGAATGTAGCTGTGTGAAGTCATAGAATGGAAGTGTGTGAAGTCAAAATGGAGGTGTGTGAACTCATAGAATGGAGGTGTATAGAGTCACAATGGAGGTGTGTGAAGTCACAGAATGGATGTGTGTGAACTCAGAAAGGAGGTGTGTAAAGTCATAGAATGGAGGTCTGAGAAGTCATAGAATGCAGGTGTGTGAAATCATAGAATGGAGGTGTGTGAAATCACAGAATTGAGATGTGTGAAGTCAGAATGGAGGTGTGTGAAATCACAGAATGGAGGTGTGTGAAATCATAGAATGGAGGTGTGTGTAGTCACAGAGTGGAGGTGTGTAAAGTCACAGAGTGGAGGTGTGTGAAGTCTCAGAATGGAGGTGTGTGAAGTCATAGAATGGAGGTGTTTGAAGTCATAGAATGTTGGTTTTTGAAGTCAGAGAATGGAGGTGTGTGAAGTTATAGAATGGAGGTGTGTGAGGTCAGATTGGAGGTGTGTGAAGTCACAGAATGGAAGTGTGTCAACTCAGGAAGTAGGTGTGTGAAGTCATAGAAAGGAGGTGTGTGAAGTCATAGAACGGATGTGTGTGAAAGCATAGAATGGAGGTGTGTTAACTCACAGAAATGAGGTGTTTGAAGTCAAAATGGAAGTGTGTGAAGTCAGAATGGAGGTGTGTGAAGTCATGGAATGGAGTTGTGTGAATTCATAGAATGGAGGACTGTGAAGACATAGAATGGTCGTGTGTGAAGTCACAGATGGAGGTGTGTGAAGTCATAGAATGGAGGTGTGTGAAGTCACAGAATGGAGGTGGGGTGAAGTCACAGAATGGAGGTGTGTGAACCCAGAATGGAGGTGTGTGAATTCACAGAAGGGAGGTTTGTGAAGTCATAGAATGGATTGTGTGTGAAATCACAGAATGGAGGTGTGTGAAGTCACAGAATGGAGGTGTGTGAAGTCACAGAAGGCATGTGTGTGAAGCCACAGAATAGAGTTGTGTGAAGTCACAATGGAGGTGTGTGAATTCATAGAATGGAGATGTGTGAAGTCATAGACTGGAGGTGTGTGAAGTCATAGAACGGAGGTGTGTGAAATCACAAATGGAGGTGTGTGTAGTCACAGAGTGGAGGTGTGTAAAGTCACAGAATGGAGGTGTGTGAATTCTCAGAATGGAGGTGTGGGAAGTCACAGAATGGAGGTGTGTGAAGTCAAAGAATGGAGGTGTGTGAATTCATAGAATGGAGGTGTGTGAAGTCAAAGAATGGAGGTGTGTGAAGTCATACAATGGAGGTGTGTGAAGTCATAGAATGGAGGTGTGTGAGGTCAGATTGGAGGTGTGTAAAGTCACAGAATGGAAGTGTGTCAACTCAGAAAGGAGGAGTGTGAAGTCATAGAATGGAGATGTGTGAAGTCATAGAATGGAGGTGTGTGAAATCATAGAATGGAGGTGTGTGAAGTCACACAAATGAGGTCTTTGAAGTCAAAATGGAAGTGTGTGAAGTCAGGATGGAGGTCTCTGAAGTCATAGAATGGAGGTGTGTGAAGTCACAGAATGGAGGTGTGTGAACTCATAGAATGGAGGAGTGTGAAGTCATAGAATGGAGGTGTGTGAAGTCACAGATTGAGGTGTGTGAAGTCATAGAATGGAGGTGTGTGAAGTCACAGAATGGAGGTGTGTGAACCCAGAAATGATGTGTGTGTATTCACAGAAGGGAGGTTTGTGAAGTCATAGAATGGATGTTTCCGAAGTAAGAATGAAGGAGTGTGAAGTCATAGAATGGAGGTATGTGAAGTCACAGAATTGAGGTGTGTGAATTCAGAATGGAGGTGTGTGAAGTCAGAATGGAGGTGTGTGAAGTCAGAGAATGGAGGTGTGTGAAGTCACAATGCCGGTGTGTGAAGTCATAGAATGGAGGTGTTTGAAGTCATAGAATGGAGGCGTGTGAAGTCACAAAATAGAGGTGTGTGAAGTCATATATTGGAGGTGTGTGAAATCACAGAATGGAGGTGTGTGTGAAGTCACAATGTAGGTGTGTGAAGTCATAGAATGGAGGTGTGTGAAGTCATAGAATGGAGGTGTGCAAAGTCACAAAATGGAGGTGTGTGAAGTCATATATTGGAGGTGTGTGAAGTCACAGAATGGAGGTGTGTGAACTCAGAATGGAGGTGTGTGAAGTCACAGAATGGAGGTGTGTGAAATCATAGAATGGAGATGTGTGAAATCACAGAATGGAGGTGTGTGAAATCGTGGAATGGAGGTGTGTGAAGTCAGAGAATCAAGGTGTGTGAAGTCACAGAATGGAGGTGTGTGAACTCACAATGGCGGTGAGTGAAGTCACAGAATGGAGGTGTGTGAAGTCATAGAATGGAAGTGTGTGAAGTCATAGAATGTAGGTGTGTGATGTCAGAATGGAGGTGTGTGAAGTCACAGAATGGAGGTGTGTGAAGTCACAGAAGGCATGTGTGTGAAGTCACAGAATAGAGTTGTGTGAAGTCACAATGGAGGTGTGTGAATTCATAGAATGGAGATGTGTGAAGTCATCGAATGGAGGTGTGTGAAGTCATAGAATGGAGGTGTGTGAAATCACAAATGGAGGTGTGTGTAGTCACAGAGTGGAGGTGTGTAAAGTCACAGAATGGAGGTGTGTGAATTCTCAGAATGGAGGTGTGGGAAGTCACAGAATGGAGGTGTGTGAAGTCATAGAATGGAGGTGTGTGAAGTCATAGAATGGAGGTGTGTGAAGTCAAAAAATGGAGGTGTGTGAAGTCATAGAATGGAAGTGTGTGAAGTCATAGAATGGAGGTGTGTGAAGTCATAGAATGGAGGTGTGTGAAATCATAGAATGGAGGTGTGGGAAGTCACAGAAATGAGGTCTGTGAAGTCAAAATGGAAGTGTGTGAAGTCAGGATGGAGGTCTGTGAAGTAATAGAATGGAGGTGTGTGAAGTCACAGAATGGAGGTGTGTGAACTCATAGAATGAAGGAGTGTGAAGTCATAGAATTGAGGTGTGTGAAATCACAGATGGAGGTGTGTGAAGTCATAGAATGGAGGTGTGTGAAGTCAGAGAATGGAGGTGTGTGAACCCAGAATGGAGGTGTGTGTATTCACAGAAGGGAGGTTTGTGAAGTCATAGAATGGATGTTTCTGAAGTAAGAATGAAGGAGTGTGACGTCATAGAATGGAGGTGTGTGAAGTCAAAATGGAGGTGTGTGAAGTCAAACAATGTAGGTGTGTGAAGTCACAGAATGGAGGTGTGTGAAATCACAGAATGGAAGTGTGTGAAGTCAAAATAGAGGTGTGTGAAGTCAAAGAATGCACGTGTGTGAAGTCAAAATTGTGGTGTGTGAAGTCACAAATGCAGGTGTGTGAAGTCACAGAATGGAGGTGTGTGAAGTCAAAATGGAGGTGTGTGAGGTCAAAGAATGAATGTGTGTGAAGTCATAGAATGGAGGTGTATGAAGTCATGGAATGGAGGTTTGTGAAGTCAAACATTGGAAGCGTGTGAAGTTACAGAATGGAGGTGTGTGAAGTCATAGAATGGAGGTGTGTGAAGTCAGATAATGGAGGTGTGTGAAGTCAGATTGCAGGTTTGTGAAGTCATAGAATGGAGGTTTGTGAAGTCATAGATTGGAAGTGTGTGAAGTCATAGAATGGAGGTTGTGAAGTCATAGATTGAAGGTGTGTGGAAGTCATAGTATGGAGGTGTGTGAAGTCACAGAAAGGAGGTTTGTGAATTCACAGAATGGAGTTGTATGAAGTCACAATGCAGGTGTGTGAAGTCATAGAATGGAGGTGTGTGAAATCAATGAATGGAGGTTGGTGAAGTCATAGAATGGATTGTGTGTGAAATCACAGAAGGGAGGTGTGTGAAGTCACAGAATGGAGGTGTGTGAAGTCATAGAATGGAGGTGTGTGAAGTCATAGAATGGAGGTGTGTGAAGTCACAGAAGGGAGGTGTGTGAAGTCATAGAATGGAGGTGTGTGAAGTCACAGAAAGCAGTTGTGTGAAGTCAGAATAGAGGTGTGCGAAGTCATCGAGTGGAGGTGTGTGAAGTCAGAATGGAGCTGTGTGAAGTCATAGAATGGAAGTGTGTGAAGTCAGAATGGAGGTGTGTGAACTCATAGAATGGAGGTGTATGAAGTCACAATGGAGGTGTGTGAAGTCACAGAATGGATGTGTGTGAACTCAGAAAGGAGGTGTGTGAAGTCATAGAGTGGAGGTGTGTGAAGTCATAGAACGGAGGTGTGTGAAATCATAGAATGGAGGTGTGTGAAGTCACAGAATTGAGGTGTGTGAAGACCAGAATGGAGTTGTGTGAAGTCAGAGAATGGAGTTGTGTGAAGTCACAATGCAGGTGTGTGAACTCATAGAATGGAGGTGTGTGAAGTCACAATGTAGGTTTCTGAAGGCATAGAATGGAGGTGTGTGAAGTCATAGAATGGAGGTGTGCGAAGTCACAGAATGGAGGTGTGTAAAGGCATAGAATGGAGGTGTGTGAAGTCATAGAATGGAGTTGTGTGAAGTCATAGAATGGGGGTGTGTGAAGTCACAGAATGGAGGTGTGTGAAGTCACACTATGGAGGGGTGTGAACTCAGATTTGAGGTGTGTGAGGTCACAGAATGGAGGCGTGTGAAGTCATATAAGGAGGTGTGTGAAGTCACAGAATGGAGGTGTGTGAACTCATAGTGGAGGTGTGTGAAGTCACAGAATGGAGGTGTGTGAATTCACAGAATGGAGTTGTATGAAGTCACAATGCAGGTGTGTGAAGTCATAGAATGGAGGTGTGTGAAATCAATGAATGGAGGTTGGTGAAGTCATAGAATGGATTGTGTGTGAAATCACAGAAGGGAGGTGTGTGAAGTCACAGAATGGAGGTGTGTAAAGTCATAGAATGGAGGTGTGTGAAGTCACAGAAGGGAGGTGTGTGAAGTCACAGAATGGAGGTGTGTAAAGTCACAGAGTGGAGGTGTGTGAAGGCACAGAATGGAGGGGTGTGAAGTCAAAGAATGGAGCTATGTGAAGTCACAGAATGGAGGGGTGTGAAGTCAAAGAATGGAGGTATGAGAAGTCACAGAATGGAGGGGTGTGAAGTCAGAATAGAGGTGTACGAAGTCATAGAATGGAGGTGTGTGAAGTCACAATGGAGCTGTGTGAACTCATAGAATGGATGTGTGTGAAGTCACAATGGAGATGTGTGAAGTCATAGAATGGTGGTTTTTGAAGTCACAGAATGCAGGTGTGTGAAGTCATAGAATGGAGGTGTGTGAAGTCAGATTGGAGGTATGTGAAGTCACAGAATGGAGGTGTGTCAACTCAGAAATGAGGTATGTGAATGCATAGAAGGGAGGTGTGTGAAGTCACAGAATTGAGGTGTGTGAAGTCAGAATGGAGATGTGTGAATTCAGAATGGAGGTGTGTGAAGTCAGAGAATGGAGGTGTGTGAAGTCACAATGCAGGTGTGAAGTCATAGAATGGAGGTGTGTGAAGTCATAAAATGGAGGTGTGTGAAGTCACAAAATAGAGGTGTGTGAAGTCATATATTGGAGGTGTGTGAAGTCACAGAATGGAGGGGTGTGTGAAGTCACAATGTAGGTGTGTGAAGTCATAGAATGGAGGTGTGTGAAGTCATAGAATGGAGGTGTGCAAAGTCACAAAATGGAGGTGTGTGAAGTCATATATTGGAGGTGTGTGAAGTCACAGAATGGAGCTGTGTGAACTCAGAATGGAGGTGTGTGAAGTCTCAGAATGGAGGTGTGTGAAATCATAGAATGGAGATGTGTGAAATAACAGAATGGAGGTGTGTGAAATCGTAGAATGGAGGTGTGTGAAGTCAGAGAATCAAGGTGTGTGAAGTCACAGAATGGAGGTGTGTGAACTCACAATGGAGGTGAGTGAAGTCACAGAATGGAGGTGTGTGAAGTCATAGAATGGAAGTGTGTGAAGTCATAGAATGTAGGTGTGTGATGTCAGAATGGAGGTGTGTGAAGTCACAGAATGGAGGTGTGTGAAGTCACAGAAGGCATGTGTGGGAAGTCACAGAGTAGAGTTGTGTGAAGTCACAATGGAGGTGTGTGAATTCATAGAATGGAGATGTGTGAAGTCATAGAATGGAGGTGTGTGAAGTCATAGAATGGAGGTGTGTGAATTCTCAGAATGGAGGTGTGGGAAGTCACAGAATGGAGGTGTGTGAAGTCAAAGAATGGAGGTGTGTGAATTCATAGAATGGAGGTGTGTGAAGTCAAAGAATGGAGGTGTGTGAAGTCATAGAATGGAGGTGTGTGAAGTCATAGAATGGAGGTGTGTGAGGTCAGATTGGAGGTGTGTGAAGTCACAGAATGGAAGTGTGTCATCTCAGAAAGGAGGAGTGTGAAGTCATAGACTGGAGGTGTGTGAAGTCATAGAATGGAGGTGTGTGAAATCATATAATAGAGGTGTGTGAAGTCACAGAAATGAGGTCTTTGAAGTCAAAATGGAAGTGTGTGAAGTCAGAATGGAGGTGTGTGAAGTCAGAGAATGGAGGTGTGTGAAGTCACAGAATGGAGGTGTGTGAACCCATAGAATGGAGGAGTGTGAAGTCATAGAATGGAGGTGTGTGAAGTCACAGATGGAGGTGTGTGAAGTCATAGAATGGAGGTGTGTGAAGTCACAGAATGGAGGTATGTGAACCCAGAATGGAGGTGTGTGTATTCACAGAAGGGAGGTTTGTGAAGTCATAGAATGGATCTTTCTGAAGTAAGAATGAAGGTGTGTGAAGTCATAGAATGGAGGTGTGTGAAGTCAAAATGGAGGTGTGTGAAGTCACAAATGCAGGTGTGTGAAGTCACAGAATGGAGGTGTGTGAAGTAAAAATGGAGGTGTATGAGGTCAAAGGATGAATGTGTGTGAAGTCATAGAATAGAGGTGTATGAAGTCATGGAATGGAGGTTTGTGAAGTCAAACATTGGAAGCGTGTGAAGTTACAAAATGGAGGTGTGTGAAGTCATAGAATGGAGGTGTGTGAAGTCAGATAATGGAGGTGTGTGAAGTCAGATTGCAGGTTTGTGAAGTCATAGAATGGAGGTTTGTGAAGTCATAGATTGGAAGTGTGTGAAGTCATAGAATGGAGGTTGTGAAGTCATAGATTGAAGGTGTGTGGAAGTCATAGTATGGAGGTGTGTGAAGTCACAGAAAGGAGGTTTGTGAATTCACAGAATGGAGTTGTATGAAGTCGCAATGCAGGTGTGTGAAGTCATAGAATGGAGGTGTGTGAAATCAAAGAATGGAGGTTTGTGAAGTCATAGAATGGATTGTGTGTGAAATCACAGAATGGAGGTGTGTGAAGTCACAGAATGGAGGTGTATGAAGTCATAGAATGGAGGTGTGTGAAGTCACAGAATGCAGTTGTGTGAAGTCAGAATAGAGGTGTGCGAAGTCATCGAGTGGAGATGTGTGAAGTCAGAATGGAGCTGTGTGAAGTCATAGAATGGAAGTGTGTGAAGTCAGAATGGAGGTGTGTGAACTCATAGAATGGAGGTGTATGAAGTCACAATGGAGGTGTGTGAAGTCACAGAATGGATGTGTGTGAACTCAGAAAGGAGGTGTGTGAAGTCATAGAATGGAGGTGTGTGAAGTCATAGAACGGAGGTGTGTGAAATCATAGAATGGAGGTGTGTGAAGTCACAGAATTGAGGTGTGTGAAGTCAGAATGGAAGTGTGTGAAGTCAGAATGGAGTTGTGTGAAGTCAGAGAATGGAGTTGTGTGAAGTCACAATGCAGGTGTGTGAACTCATAGAATGGAGGTGTGTGAAGTCACAATGTAGGTTTCTGAAGTCATAGAATGGAGGTGTGTGAAGTCACAGAATGGAGGTGTGTAAAGTCACAGAGTGGAGGTGTGTGAAGGCACAGAATGGAGGGGTGTGAAGTCAAAGAATGGAGCTATGTGAAGTCACAGAATGGAGGGGTGTGAAGTCAAAGAATGGAGGTATGAGAAGTCACAGAATGGAGGGGTGTGAAGTCAGAATAGAGGTGTACGAAGTCATAGAATGGAGGTGTGTGAAGTCACAATGGAGCTGTGTGAACTCATAGAATGGATGTGTGTGAAGTCACAATGGAGATGTGTGAAGTCATAGAATGGTGGTTTTTGAAGTCACAGAATGCAGGTGTGTGAAGTCATAGAATGGAGGTGTGTGAAGTCAGATTGGAGGTATGTGAAGTCACAGAATGGAGGTGTGTCAACTCAGAAATGAGGTATGTGAATGCATAGAAGGGAGGTGTGTGAAGTCACAGAATTGAGGTGTGTGAAGTCAGAATGGAGATGTGTGAATTCAGAATGGAGGTGTGTGAAGTCAGAGAATGGAGGTGTGTGAAGTCACAATGCAGGTGTGAAGTCATAGAATGGAGGTGTGTGAAGTCATAAAATGGAGGTGTGTGAAGTCACAAAATAGAGGTGTGTGAAGTCATATATTGGAGGTGTGTGAAGTCACAGAATGGAGGGGTGTGTGAAGTCACAATGTAGGTGTGTGAAGTCATAGAATGGAGGTGTGTGAAGTCATAGAATGGAGGTGTGCAAAGTCACAAAATGGAGGTGTGTGAAGTCATATATTGGAGGTGTGTGAAGTCACAGAATGGAGCTGTGTGAACTCAGAATGGAGGTGTGTGAAGTCTCAGAATGGAGGTGTGTGAAATCATAGAATGGAGATGTGTGAAATAACAGAATGGAGGTGTGTGAAATCGTAGAATGGAGGTGTGTGAAGTCAGAGAATCAAGGTGTGTGAAGTCACAGAATGGAGGTGTGTGAACTCACAATGGAGGTGAGTGAAGTCACAGAATGGAGGTGTGTGAAGTCATAGAATGGAAGTGTGTGAAGTCATAGAATGTAGGTGTGTGATGTCAGAATGGAGGTGTGTGAAGTCACAGAATGGAGGTGTGTGAAGTCACAGAAGGCATGTGTGGGAAGTCACAGAGTAGAGTTGTGTGAAGTCACAATGGAGGTGTGTGAATTCATAGAATGGAGATGTGTGAAGTCATAGAATGGAGGTGTGTGAAGTCATAGAATGGAGGTGTGTGAATTCTCAGAATGGAGGTGTGGGAAGTCACAGAATGGAGGTGTGTGAAGTCAAAGAATGGAGGTGTGTGAATTCATAGAATGGAGGTGTGTGAAGTCAAAGAATGGAGGTGTGTGAAGTCATAGAATGGAGGTGTGTGAAGTCATAGAATGGAGGTGTGTGAGGTCAGATTGGAGGTGTGTGAAGTCACAGAATGGAAGTGTGTCATCTCAGAAAGGAGGAGTGTGAAGTCATAGACTGGAGGTGTGTGAAGTCATAGAATGGAGGTGTGTGAAATCATATAATAGAGGTGTGTGAAGTCACAGAAATGAGGTCTTTGAAGTCAAAATGGAAGTGTGTGAAGTCAGAATGGAGGTGTGTGAAGTCAGAGAATGGAGGTGTGTGAAGTCACAGAATGGAGGTGTGTGAACCCATAGAATGGAGGAGTGTGAAGTCATAGAATGGAGGTGTGTGAAGTCACAGATGGAGGTGTGTGAAGTCATAGAATGGAGGTGTGTGAAGTCACAGAATGGAGGTATGTGAACCCAGAATGGAGGTGTGTGTATTCACAGAAGGGAGGTTTGTGAAGTCATAGAATGGATCTTTCTGAAGTAAGAATGAAGGTGTGTGAAGTCATAGAATGGAGGTGTGTGAAGTCAAAATGGAGGTGTGTGAAGTCACAAATGCAGGTGTGTGAAGTCACAGAATGGAGGTGTGTGAAGTAAAAATGGAGGTGTATGAGGTCAAAGGATGAATGTGTGTGAAGTCATAGAATAGAGGTGTATGAAGTCATGGAATGGAGGTTTGTGAAGTCAAACATTGGAAGCGTGTGAAGTTACAAAATGGAGGTGTGTGAAGTCATAGAATGGAGGTGTGTGAAGTCAGATAATGGAGGTGTGTGAAGTCAGATTGCAGGTTTGTGAAGTCATAGAATGGAGGTTTGTGAAGTCATAGATTGGAAGTGTGTGAAGTCATAGAATGGAGGTTGTGAAGTCATAGATTGAAGGTGTGTGGAAGTCATAGTATGGAGGTGTGTGAAGTCACAGAAAGGAGGTTTGTGAATTCACAGAATGGAGTTGTATGAAGTCGCAATGCAGGTGTGTGAAGTCATAGAATGGAGGTGTGTGAAATCAAAGAATGGAGGTTTGTGAAGTCATAGAATGGATTGTGTGTGAAATCACAGAATGGAGGTGTGTGAAGTCACAGAATGGAGGTGTATGAAGTCATAGAATGGAGGTGTGTGAAGTCACAGAATGCAGTTGTGTGAAGTCAGAATAGAGGTGTGCGAAGTCATCGAGTGGAGATGTGTGAAGTCAGAATGGAGCTGTGTGAAGTCATAGAATGGAAGTGTGTGAAGTCAGAATGGAGGTGTGTGAACTCATAGAATGGAGGTGTATGAAGTCACAATGGAGGTGTGTGAAGTCACAGAATGGATGTGTGTGAACTCAGAAAGGAGGTGTGTGAAGTCATAGAATGGAGGTGTGTGAAGTCATAGAACGGAGGTGTGTGAAATCATAGAATGGAGGTGTGTGAAGTCACAGAATTGAGGTGTGTGAAGTCAGAATGGAAGTGTGTGAAGTCAGAATGGAGTTGTGTGAAGTCAGAGAATGGAGTTGTGTGAAGTCACAATGCAGGTGTGTGAACTCATAGAATGGAGGTGTGTGAAGTCACAATGTAGGTTTCTGAAGTCATAGAATGGAGGTGTGTGAAGTCATAGAATGGAGGTGTGTGAAGTCACAGAATGGAGGTGTGTGATGTCATAGAATGGAGGTGTGCGAAGTCACAGAATGGAGGTGTGTAAAGGCATAGAATGGAGGTGTGTGAAGTCATAGAATGGAGTTGTGTGAAGTCATAGAATGGGGGTGTGTGAAGTCACAGAATGGAGGTGTGTGAAGTCACACTATGGAGGGGTGTGAACTCAGATTTGAGGTGTGTGAGGTCACAGAATGGAGGCGTGTGAAGTCATATAACGAGGAGTGTGAAGTCACAGAATGGAGGTGTGTGAAGACACAGAATGGAGGTGTGTGAACTCATAGTGGAGGTGTGTGAAGTCACAGAATGGAGGTGTGTGAAGTCATAGAATGGAAGTGTGTGAAGTCATAGAATGGAGGTGTGTGAAGTCAGAATGGACGTGTGTGAAGTCACAAATGGAGGTGTGTTAACTCAGAATGGAGGTGTGTGAAGTCACAGAATGGAGGTGTGTGAAGTCAAAATTGTGATGTGTGAAGTCACAAATGGAGGTGTGTGAAGTCACAGAGTGGAGGTGTGTGAAATCAAAATGGAATTTTGTGAAGTCAAAGAAAGGAGTTGTGTGAAGTCATAGAATGGATGTGTATGAAGTCATAGAATGGAGGTTGGTTAAGTCAAACATTGGAAGTGTGTGAAGTTACAGAATGGAGGTGTTTGGAGTCATAGAAGGGAGATGTGTGAAGTCATAGATTGGAGGTGTGTGAAGTCAGAATGGAGATGTGTGAAGTCAGGGAATGGAGGTGTGAATTCATAGAATGGAGGTGTGTGAAGTCAGAATGCAGATGTGTGAAGTCATAGAATGGAGGTGTGTGAAGTCATAGAATGGAGGGTGTCTAGTCACAGAATAGAAGTGTGTGAAGTCATAGAATGGAGGTGTGTGAAGTCATAGAATGGAGGTGTGTGAAGTCATAGAATGGAGGTGTGTGAAGTCATAGAATGGAGTTGTGTGAAATCACAGGATGGAGGTGTGTGAAGACACAGAATGGAGGTGTGTAAAATCAGAGTGGAGGTGTGTGAAGTCACAGAATGGAGGTGTGTGAAGTCAGAGAATGGAGGTGTGTGAAGTCACAGGATGGAGGTGTGTGATGTGAGAATAGAGGTGTGCGAAGTCATAGAATGGAGTTGTGTGAAGTCATAGAATGGAGGTGTGTGAAATCACAGGATGGAGGTGTGTGAAGTCAAAATGGAGGGGTGTGAAGTCATAGAATGGTGGTTTTTGAAGTCAGAGAATGGAGGTGTGTGAAGTCATAGAATGGATGTTTCTGAAGTAAGAATGAAGGTGTGTGAAGTCATTGAATGGAGGTGTGTGAAGTCAAAATTGAGGTGTGTGAACTCATAGAATGGAGGTATGTGAGATCATAGAATGGAGGTGTGTGATGTCATGGAATGGAGGTGTGTGAAGTCAAAGAATGGAGTTGTGTGTAGTCAAACAATGGAGGTCTGTGAAGTCAAAGAAAGGAGGTGTGTGAATTCACAGAATGGAAGTGTGTGAAGTAAAAATGGAGGTGTGTGAAGTCAAAGAATGGAGGTATGTGAAGTCAAAGAATGGAGGTGTGTGAAGTCAAAATTGTGGTGTGTGAAGTCACAAATGGAGGTGTGTGAAGTCACAGAATGGAGGTGTGTGATGTCAAAATGGAGGTGTGTGAAGTCAAAGAATGGAGGTGTGTTAAGTCACAGAATGGAGGTGTGTCAAGTCACAGAAGGGAGGTGTGTGAACTCACAGAACGGAGATGTGTGAAGTCACAATGGAGGTGTGAGAGGTCATAGAATGGAGGTGTGTGAAGTCAAAGAATGGAGGTTTGTGAAGTCAAACATTGGAAGTGTGTGAAATTACAGAATGGAGGTGTGTGAAGTCATAGAATGGAGGTGTGTGAAGTCATAAAATGGAGGTGTGTCAAGTCACAGATGGGAGGTGTGTGAAGTCACAGAACGGAGAGGTGTGAACTCACAATGGAATTGTGTGAAGTCACAGAATGTAGGTGTGTGAAGTCAAAGAATGGAGGTGTGTGAAGTCATAGAATGGAGGTGTGTGAAATCACAGAACGGAGGTGTGAGAAGTCACAGAATGGAGGTGTGTAAAGTGACAGATATGAGGTGTGTGAAGTCGGAGAATGGAGGTGTTTGAAGTCATAGAATGGAGGTGTGTGAAGTCACAGAATGGAGGTGTATGAAGTCAGAATAGACGTATGCGAAGTCGTAGAATGGAGATGTGTTAAGTCAGAATGGAGCTGTGGGAATTCATAGAATGGAGGTGTGTGAAGTCAGATTGGAGGTGTGTGAACTCATAGAATGGAGGTATGTGAAGTCACAATGGAGGTGTGTGAAGTCATAAAATTGTGGTTTTTGAAATCACAGAATGGAGGTGTGTGGAGTCATAGAATGGAGGTGTGTGAAGTCAGATTGGAGGTGTGTGAAGTCAATGAATGGTGGTGTGTGAACTCAGAAAGGGGTATGTGAAGTCATAGAATGGAGGTGTGTTAAGTCAAAGAATGGAGGTGTGGGAAATCATAGAATGGAGGTGTGTGAAGTCACAGAATTGAGGTGTGTGAAGTCAGAATGGAGGTGTGTGAATTCAGAATGGAGGTGTGTGAAGTCATAGAATGGAGGTGTGTGAAGTCACAATGCAGGTGTGTGAACTGATAGAACGTATGTGTTTGAAGTCACAATGCAGGTGTGTGAAGTCATAGAATGGAGGTGTGTGAAGTCATAGAATGGAGGTGTGTGAAGTCACAAATTGGAGGTGTGTGAAGTAAAAATGGAGGTGTGTGAAGTCAAAGAATGGACGTGTGCGAATTCACAATTGTGGTGTGTGAAGTCACAAATGCAGGTGTGTGAAGTCAAAATGGAGGTGTGTGAGGTCAAAGAATGGATGTGTGTGAAGTCATAGAATGGAGGTGTATGAAGTCATGGAATGGAGGTTTGTGACATCAAACATTGGAAGCCTGTGAAATTACAGAATGGAGGTGTGTGAAGTCATAGAATGGAGGTGTGTGAAGTCATAAAATCGAGGTGTCAAGTAACAGAAGGGAGCTGTGTGAAGTCACAGAACGGCGATGTGTGAAGGCACAATGGAGGTGTGTGAAGTCATAGAATGGAGGTGTGTGAAGTCAAAGAATGTAGGTGTGTGAAGTCATAGAATGGAGGTGTGTGAAATCACAGAATGGAGGTGTGAGAAGTCACAGAATGGAGGTGTGTAAAGTGACAGAGTTGAGGTGTGTGAAGTCACAGAATGGAGGTGTTTGAAGTCATAGAATGGAGGTGTGTGAAGTCACAGAATGGAGGTGTATGAAGTCAGAATAGAGGTATGCGAAGTCATAGAACGGAGGTGTGTTAAGTCAGAATGGAGCTGTGGGAATTCATAGAATGGAGGTGTGTGAAGTCAGATTGGAGGTGTGTGAACTCTTAGAATGGAGGTATGTGAAGTCACAATGGAGGTGTGTGAAGTCATAGAATTGTGGTTTTTGAAATCACAGAATGGAGGTGTGTGGAGTCATAGAATGGAGGTGTGTGAAGTCAGATTAGAGGTGTGTGAAGTCAATGAATGGAGGTGTGTGAACTCAGAAAGGAGTTGTGTGAAGTCATAGAATGGAGCTGTGTGAAATCATAGAATGGAGGTGTGTGAAATCATAGAATGGAGGTGTGTGAAGTCAAAGAGTGGAGGTATGTGAACTCACAGAATGGAGGGGTGTGAAGTCAGAATAGAGTTGTGCGAAGTCATAGAATGGAGGTGTGTGAAGTCAAAATGGAGCTATGTGAACTCATAGAATGGAGGTGTGTGAAGTCACAATGGAGATGTGTGAAGTCATAGAACGGTGGTTTTTGAAGTCACAGAATGGAGGTGTGTGAAGTCATATAATGGAGGTGTGTGAAGTCAGATTGGAGGTATGTGAAGTCACAGAATGGAGGTGTGTCAACTCAGAATGGAGGTATGTGAAGTCATAGAATTGAGGTGTGTGAAGTCAAAGAATGGAAGTGTGGGAAATCATAGAATGGAGGTGTGTGAAGTCACAGAATTGAGGTGTGTGAAGTCAGAATGGAGGTGTGTGAATTCAGAATGGAGGTGTGTGAAGTCATAGAATGGAGGTGTGTGAAGTCACAATGCAGGTGTGTGAACTGATAGAACGTAGGTGTGTGAAGTCCCAATGTAGGTGTGTGAAGTCATAGAATGGAGGTGTGTGAAGTCATAGAATGGAGGTGTGTGAAGTCACAAGATGGAGGTGTGTGAAGTCAAAATTGTGGTGTGTGAAGTCAAAAATGCAGGTGTGTGAAGTCACAGAATGGAGGTGTGTGAAGTCAAAATGGAGGTGTGTGAGGTCAAAGAATGGATGTGTGTGAAGTCATAGAATGGAGGTGTATGAAGTCATGGAATGGAGGTTTGTGACATCAAACATTTGAAGCGTGTGAAGTTACAGAATGGAGGTGTGTGAAGTCATAGAATGGAGGTGTGTGAAGTCAGAGAATGGACGTGTGGGAAGTCAGATTGCAGGTGTGTGAAGTCATAGAATGGAGGTTTGTGAAGTCATAGATTGGAAGTGTGTGAAGTCATAGAATGGAGGTCTGTGAAGTCATAGAATGGAGGTGTGTGAAATCATAGAATGGACGTGTGTGAATTCACAGAATTGAGGTGTGTGAAGTCAGAATGGAGGTGTGTGAAGTCAGAATGGAGGTGTGTGAAGTCAGAGAATTTAGGTGGGTGAAGTCACAATGCAGGTGTGTGAACTAATAGAATGGAGATGTGCAAAGTCACAATGTAGGTTTCTGAAGTCATAGAATGGAGGTGTGTGAAGTCATAGAATGGAGGTGTGTGAAGTCACAGAATGGAGGTGTGTGATGTCGTAGAATGGAGGTGTGTGAAGTCACAGAATGGAGGTGTGTAAAGGCATAGAATGGAGGTGTGTGACGTCATAGAATGGAGGTGTGTGAAGTCACAGAATGCAGTTGTGTGAAGTCAAAATAGAGGTGTGCGAAGTCATAGAATGGAGGTGTGTGAAGTCAGAATGGAGCTGTGTGAAGTCATAGAATGGAAGTGTGTGAAGTCAGAATGGAGGTGTGTGATCTCATAGAATGGAGGTGTATGAAGTCACAATGGAGGTGTGTGAAGTCACAGAAAGGATGTGTGTGAACTCAGAAAGGAGGTGTGTGAAGTCAGAGAATGGAGGTCTGTGAAGTCATAGAATGGAGGTTTGTGAAATCATAGAATGGAGGTGCGTGAAGTCACAGAATTGAGGTGTGTGAAGTCAGAATGGAGGTGTGTGAAGTCAGCATGGAGGTGTGTGAAGTCAGAGAATGGAGGTGTGTGAAGTCACAATGCAGGTGTGTGAACTCATAGAATGGAGGTGTGTGAAGTCACAATGTAGGTCTGAAGTCATAGAATGGAGGTGTGTGAAGTCATAGAATGGAGGTGTGTGAAGTCACAGAATGGAGGTGTGTGATGGCATAGAATGGAGGTGTGTGAAGTCACAGAATGGAGGTGTGTAAAGGCACAGAATGGAGGTGTGTGAAGTCATAGAATGGAGGTGTGTGAAGTCATAGAATGGAGGTGTGTGAAGTCACAGAATGGAGGTGTGTGAAGTCACACTATAGAGGGGTGTGAACTCAGATTTCAGGTGTGTGAGGTCACAGAATGGAGGTGTGTGAAGTCATATAACGAGGTGTGTGAAGTCACAGAATGGAGGTGTGAAGACACAGAATGGAAGTGTGTGAACTCAGAGTGGAGGTGTGTGAAGTCACATAATGGAGGTGTGTGATGTCATAGAATGGAAGTGTGTGAAGTCATAGAATGGAGGTGTGTGAAGTCAGAATGGAGGTGTGTGAAGTCACAAATGGAGGTGTGTTAACTCAGAATGGAGGTGTGTGAGTCACAGAATGGAGGTGTGTGAAATCAAAATGGAATTTTGTGAAGTCAAAGAAAGGAGTTGTGTGAAGTCATAGAATGGATGTGTATGAAGTCATGGAATGGAGGTTTGTGAAGTCAAACATTGGAAGTGTGTGAAGTTACAGAATGGATGTGTGTGAAGTCAGAGAAGGGAGATGTGTGAAGTCATAGATTGGAGGTGTGTGAAGTCAGAATGGAGATGTGTGAAGTCAGAGAAGGGAGGTGTGCGAAGTCATAGAATGGAGGTGTGTGAAGTCAGAATGCAGATGTGTGAAGTCATAGAATGGAGGTGTGTGAAGTCATAGAATGGAGGTGTGTGAAGTCAAAATTGAGGTGTGTGAACTCATAGAATGGAGGTATGTGAGCTCATAGAATGGAGGTGTGTGATGTCATGGAATGGAGGTGTGTGAAGTCAAAGAATGGAGTTGTGTGTAGTCAAACAATGGAAGTGTGTGAAGTCACAGAATGGAGGTGTGTGAATTCACAGAATGGAAGTGTGTGAAGTCAAAATGGATGTGTGTGAAGTCAAAGAATGGAGGTGTGTGAAGTCAAAGAATGGAGGTGTGTGAAGTCAAAATTGTGGTGTGTGAAGTCACAAATGGAGGTGTGTGAAGTCACAGAATGGAGGTGTGTGAAGTCAAAATGGAGGTGTGTGAAGTCAACGAATGGAGGTCTGTGAAGTCATAGAATGGAGGTGTGTGAAGTCATAGAATTGAGGTGTGTCAGGTCACAGAAGGGAGGTGTGTGAAGTCACAGAACGGCGATGTGTGAAGTCACAATGGAGGTGTGTGAAGTCATAGAATGGAGGTGTGTGAAGTCAAAGAATGGAGGTGTGTGAAGTCATAGAATGGAGTTGTGTGAAATCACAGAATGGAGTTGTGAGATGTCACAGAATGGAGGTGTGTAAAGTGACAGAGTTGAGGTGTGTGAAGTCACAGAATGGAGGTGTTTGAAGTCATAGAATGGAGGTGTGTGATGTCACAGAATGGAGGTGTATGAAGTCAGAATAGAGGTATGCGAAGCCATAGAATGGAGGTGTGTTAAGTAAGAATGGAGCTGTGGGAATTCATAGAATGGTGGTGTGTGAAGTCAGATTGGAGGTGTGTTAACTTTTAGAATGGAGGTATGTGAAGTCACAATGGAGGTGTGTGAAGTCATAGAATTGTGGTTTTTGAAATCACAGAATGGAGGTATGTGGAGTGATAGAATGGAGGTGTGTGAAGTCAGATTGGAGGTATGTGAAGTCACAGAATGGAGGTGTGTCAACTCAGAAAGGAGGTATGTGAAGTCATAGAATGGAGGTGTGTGAAGTCAAAGAATGGAGGTGTGGGAAATCATAGAATGGAGGTGTGTGAAGTCAAAGAGTGGAGGTATGTGAAATCACAGAATGGAGTGGTGTGAAGTCAGAATAGAGGTGTGCGAAGTCATAGAATAGAGGTGTGTGAAGTCAGAATGGAGCTATGTGAACTCATAGAATGGAGGTGTGTGAAGTCACAATGGAGATGTGTGAAGTCATAGAATGGTGGTTTTTGAAGTCACAGAATGCAGGTGTGTGAAGTCATAGAATGGAGGTGTGTGAAGTCAGATTGGAGGTATGTGAAGTCACAGAATGGAGGTGTGTCAACTCAGAATGGAGGTATGTGAAGTCATAGAATGGAAGTGTGTGAAGTCAAAGAATGGAGGTGTGGGAAATCATAGAATGGAGGTGTGTGAAGTCACAGAATTGAGGTGTGTGATGTCAGAATGGAGGTGTGTGAATTCAGAATGGAGGTGTGTGAAGTCATAGAATGGAGGTGTGTGAAGTCACAATGCAGGTGTGTGAACTGATAGAACGTAGGTGTGTGAAGTCCCAATGTAGGTGTGTGAAGTCATAGAATGGAGGTGTGTGAAGTCATAGAATGGAGGTGTGTGAAGTCACAAGATGGAGGTGTGTGAAGGCAAAATGGAGGTGTGTGAAGTCAAAGAATGGACGTGTGTGAAGTCAAAATTGTGGTGTGTGAAGTCAAAAATGCAGGTTTGTGAAGTCACAGAATGTAGGTGTGTGAAGTCAAAATGGAGGTGTGTGAGGTCAAAGAATGGATGTGTGTGAAGTCATAGAATGGAGGTGTATGAAGTCATGGAATGGAGGTTTGTGACATCAAACATTGGAAGCGTGTGAATTTACAGAATGGAGGTGTGTGAAGTCAGATTGCAGGTGTGTGAAGTCATAGAATGGAGGTTTGTGAAGTCATAGATTGGAAGTGTGTGAAGTCATAGAATGGAGGTGTGTGAAGTCACAGAAAGGAGGTTTGTGACTTCACAGAATGGAGTTGTATGAAGTCACAATGGAGGTGTGTGAAGTCATAGAATGGAGGTGTGTGAAATCAAAGAATGGAGGATTGTGAAGTCATAGAATGCATTGTGTGTGAAATCACAGAATGGAGGTGTGTGAAGTCACAGATTGCAGATGTGTAAAGTCACAGAGTGGAGGTGTGTGAAGTCACAGAATGGAAGTGTGTGAAATCATAGAATGGAGGTGTGTGAAGTCACAGAATGCAGTTGTGTTAAGTCAGAATAGAGGTGTGCGAAGACATAGAAAGGAGGTGTGTGAAGTCAAAATGGAGCTGTGTGAATTCATAGAATGGAAGTGTGTGAAGTCAGAATGGAGGTGTGTGAACTCATAGAATGGAGGTGTATGAAGTCACAATGGAGGTGTGTGAAGTCACAGAATGGATGTGTGTGAACTCAGAAAGGAGGTGTGTGAAGTCATAGAATGGAGGTCTGTGAAGTCATAGAATGGAGGTGTGTGAAGTCAGAATGGAGGTGTGTGAAGTCAGAGAATGGAGGTGGGTGAAGTCACAATGCAGGTGTGTGAACTAATAGAATGGAGATGTGTAAAGTCACAATGTAGGTTTCTGAAGTCATAGAATGGAGGTGTTTGAAGTCATAGAATGGAGGTGTGTGAAGTCACAGAATGGAGGTGTGTGATGCCATAGAATGGAGGTGTGTGAAGTCACAGAATGGAGGTGTGTAAAGGCATAGAATGGAGGTGTGTAAAGTCATAGAATGGAGGTGTGTGAAGTCATAGAATGGAGGTGTGTGAAGTCACAGAATGCAGTTGTGTGAAGTCAAAATAGAGGTGTGCGAAGTCATAGAATGGAGGTGTGTGAAGTCAGAATGGAGCTGTGTGAAGTCATAGAATGGAAGTGTGTGAAGTCAGAATGGGGGTGTGTGATCTCATAGAATGGAGGTGTATGAAGTCACATGGAGGTGTGTGAAGTCACAGAAAGGATGTGTGTGAACTCAGAAAGGAGGTGTGTGAAGTCAGAGAATGGAGGTTTGTGAAGTCATAGAATGTAGGTTTGTGAAATCATAGAATGGAGGTGTGTGAAGTCACAGAAATGAGGTGTGTGAAGTCAGAATGGAGGTGTGTGAAGTCAGAATGGAGGTGTGTGAAATCAGAGAATGGAGGTGTGTGAAGTCACAATGCAGGTGTGTGAACTCATAGAATGGAGGTGTGTGAAGTCACAATGTAGGTCTGAAGTCATAGAATGGAGGTGTGTGAAGTCGTAGAATGAAGGTGTGTGAAGTCATAGAATGGAGGTGTGTGAAGTCATAGAATGGAGGTGTGTGAAGTCACAGAATGGAGGTGTGTGAAGTCATAGAATGAAAGTGTGTGAAGTCATAGAATGGAGGTGTGTGAAGTCAGAATGGAGGTGTGTGAAGTCACAAATAGAGGTGTGTTAACTCAGAATGGAGGTGTGTGAGTCACAGAATGGAGGTGTGTGAAGTCAAAATTGTGATGTGTGAAGTTACAAATGGAGGTGTGTGAAGTCACAGACTGGAGGTGTGTGAAATCAAAATGGAATTTTGTGAAGTCAAAGAAAGGTGTTGTGTGAAGTCATAGAATGGATGTGTATGAAGTCATGGAATGGAGGTTTGTGAAGTCAAACATTGGAAGTGTGTGAAGTTACAGAATGGAGGTGTGTGAAATCAGAGAAGGGAGATGTGTGAAGTCATAGATTGGAGGTGTGTGAAGTCAGAATGGAGATGTGTGAAGTCAGAGAAGGGAGGTGTGCGAAGTCATAGAATGGAGGTGTGTGAAGTCAGAATGCAGATGTGTGAAGTCATAGAATGGAGGTGTGTGAAGTCATAGAATGGAGGTGTGTGAAGTCAAAATTGAGGTGTGTGAACTCATAGAATGGAGGTATGTGAGCTCATAGAATGGAGGTGTGTGATGTCATGGAATGGAGGTGTGTGAAGTCAAAGAATGGAGTTGTGTGTAGTCAAACAATGGAAGTGTGTGAAGTCACAGAATGGAGGTGTGTGAATTCACAGAATGGAAGTGTGTGAAGTCAAAATGGAGGTGTGTGAAGTCAAAATTGTGGTGTGTGAAGTCACAAATGGAGGTGTGTGAAGTCACAGAATGGAGGTGTGTGAAGTCAAAATGGAGGTGTGTGAAGTCAAAGAATGGAGGTCAGTGAAGTCATAGAATGGAGGTGTATGAAGTCATGGAATGGAGGTTTGTGAAGTCAAACATTGGAAGTGTGTGTAATTACAGAATGGAGGTGTGTGGAGTCATAGAATGGAGGTGTGTGAAGTCACAGAGGGGAGGTGTGTGAAGTCACAGAAAGGCGATGTGTGAAGTCACTATGGAGGTGTGTGAAGTCATAGAATGGAGGTGTGTGAAGTCAAAGAATGGAGGTGAGTGAAGTCATAGAATGGAGGTGTGTGAAATCACAGAATGGAGGTGTGAGATGTCACAGAATGGAGGTGTGTAAAGTCACAGAGTTGAGGTGTGTGAAGTCACAGAATGGAGGTGTTTAAAGTCAAAGAATGGAGGTGTGTGAAGTCCCAGAATGGAGGTGTATGAAGTCAGAATAGAGGTATGCGAAGTCATAGAATGGAGTGTGTTAAGTCAGAATGGAGCTGTGGGAATTCATAGAATGGAGGTGTGTGAAGTCAGATTGGAGGTTTGTGAACTCTTAGAATGGAGGTATGTGAAATCACAATGGAGGTGTGTGAAGTCATAGAATTGTGGTTTTTGAAATCACAGAATGGAGGTGTGTGGAGTCATAGAATGGAGGTGTGTGAAGTCAGATTGGAGGTGTGTGAAGTCAATGAATGGAGGTGTGTGAACTCAGAAAGGAGTTGTGTGAAGTCATAGAATGGAGCTGTGTGAAATCATAGAATGGAGGTTTGTGAAATCATAGAATGGAGGTGTGTGAAGTAAAAGGCTGGAGGTATGTGAAATCACAGAATGGAGGGGTGTGAAGTCAGAATAGAGGTGTGCGAAGTCATAGAATGGAGGTGTGTGAAGTCAGAATGGAGCTATGTGAACTCATAGAATGGAGGTGTGTGAAGTCACAATGGAGATGTGTGAAGTCATAGAATGGTGGTTTGTGAAGTCACAGAATGGAGGTGTGTGAAGTCATAGAATGGAGGTGTGTGAAGTCAGATTGGAGGTATGTGAAGTCACAGAATGGAGGTGTGTCAACTCAGAAAGGAGGTATGTGAAGTCATAGAATGGAGGTGTGTGAAGTCAAAGAATGGAGGTGTGGGAAATCATAGAATGGAGGTGTGTGAAGTCACAGAATTGAGGTGTGTGAATTCAGAATGGAGGTGTGAGAATTCAAAATGGAGGTGTGTGAAGTAATAGAATGGAGTTGTGTGAAGTCACAATGCAGGTGTGTAAACTGATAGAACGTAGGTGTGTGAAGTCACAATGTAGGTGTGAAGTCATAGAATGGATGTGTGTGAAGTCATAGAATGGAGGTGTGTGAAGTCAAAATGGAGGTGTGTGAAGTCAAAGAATGGACGTGTGTGAAGTCAAAATTGTGGTGTGCGAAGTCACAAATGCAGGTGTGTTAAGTCACAGAATGGAGGTGTGTGAAGTCAAAATGGAGGTGTGTGAGGTCAAAGAATGGATGTGTGTGAAGTCATAAAATGGAGGTGTATGAAGTCCTGGAATGGAGGTTTGTGACTTCAAACATTGGAAGCGTGTGAAGTTACAGAATGGAGGTGTGTGAAGTCATAGAATGGAGGTGTGTGAAGTCAGAGAATGGAGGTGTGTGAAATCAGATTGCAGGTGTGTGAAGTCCTAGAATGGAGGTTTGCTAAGTCATAGATTGGAAGTGTGTGACGTCATAGAATGGAGGACTTGAAGTCATAGATTGTAGGTGTGTGGAAGTCATAGTATGGAGGTGTGTGCAGTCATAGAATGGAAGTGTGTGAAATCAAAGAATGGAGGTTTGTGAAGTCATAGAATGGATTGTGTGTGAAATCACAGAATGGAGGTGTGTGAAGTCACAGAGTGGAGGTGTGTGAAATCAAAATGGAATTTTGTGAAGTCAAAGAAAGGAGTTGTGCGAAGTCATAGAATGGAGGTGTGTGAAGTCACAGAATGAAGGTGTGTGAACTCATAGACTGGAGGAGTGTGAATTCATAGAATGGAGGTGTGTGAACTCACAGATGGAGGTGTGTGAAGTCATAGAATGGGGTTGTGTGAAGTCACAGAATGGAGATGTGTGAAGTCACAGAATGGAGTTGTTTGAACTCAGAATGGAGGTGTGAATTCACAGAAGGGAGGTTCGTGATGTCATAGTATGGATGTTTCTGAAGTAAGAATGAAGTTGTGTGAAGTCATAGAATGGAGGTGTGTGAAGACAAAATGGAGGTGTGTGAATTCAAACAATGGAGGTGTGTGAAGTCAGAGAATGGAGGTGTGTGAAGTCAAAGAATGGACGTGTGTGAAGTCAAAATTGTGGTGTATGAAGTCACAAATGCAGGTGTGTGAAGTCACAGAATGGAGGTGTGTGAAGTCAAAATGGAGGTGTGTGAAGTCAAAGAATGGAAGTGTGTGAAGTCACAGAATTGAGGTGTATGAAGTCATGGAATGGAGGTTTGAGAAGTCAAACATTGGAAGCGTGTGAAGTTACAGAATGGAGGTGTGTGAAGTCATAGAATGGAGGTGTGTGAAGTCAGAAAATGGAGGTGTGTGAAATCAGAATGCAGGTGTGTGAAGTCATAGAATGGAGGTGTGTGAAGTCATAGAATGGAGGTGTGTGAAGTCATAGAATGAAGGTGTGTGGAAGTCATAGTATGGAGGTGTGTGAAGTCACAGAAAGGAGGTGTGTGAAATCACAGAATGAAGTTGTGTGAAGTCACAATAGAGGTGTGTGAAGTCATAGAATGGAGGTGTGTGAAGTCAAAGAATGGAGGTTTGTGAAGTCATAGAATGGAGGTGTGAGAAGTCAGAGAATGCAGGTGTGTGAAGTCAAAATGCAGGTGTGTGAGGTCATAGAATGGAGGTGTGTGAAGTCATGGAATGGAGGTTTGTGAAGTCAAACATTGGAAGTGTGTGAAGTTAAAGAATGGAGGTGTGTGAAGTCATAGAATGGAGGTGTGTGAAGTCATAGGATGGAGGTGTGTCAAGTCACAGAAGGTAGGTGTGTGAAGTCACAGAATGGAGTTGTGTGAAGTCACAATTGAGGTGTGTGAAGTCATAGAATGGAGGTGTGTGAAGTCAAAGTATGGAGGTGTGTGAAGTCATAGAATGGAGGTGTGTGAAATCACAGAATGGAGATGTGAGAAATCACAGAATGGAGTTGTGTAAAGTCACAGAGTTGAGGTGTGTGAAGTCACAGAATGGAGGTGTGTGAAGTCATAGAGTGGAGGTGTGTGAAGTCACAGAATGGAGGTGTTTGAAGTCAGAATAGAGGTATGCGAAGTCATAGAATGGAGGTGTGTTAAGTCAGAATGGAGATGTGTGAATTCATAGAATGGAGGGGTGTGAATTCAGATTGGACTTGTGTGAACTCTTACAATGGAAGTGTGTGAAGTCAGATTGCAGGTGTGTGAAGTCAAAGAATGGAGGTGTGTGAACTCAGAAAGGAGGAGTGTGAAGTCATAGAATGGAGCTGTGTGAAGTCATAGAATGGAGGTGTACGAAATCATACAATGGAGGTGTGTGAAGTCACAGAATTGAGGTGTGTGAAGTCACAATGGTGGTGTGTGAAGTCAGAATGGAGGTGTGTGAAGTCATAGAATGGAGGTGTGTGAAGTCACAATGCAGGTGTGTGAACTCATAGAATGGAGGTGTGTGAAGTCACAATGTAGGTGTGTGAAGTCATAGAATGGAGGTGTGTGTAGTCACAGAGTGGAGATGTGTAAAGTCACAGAGTGGAGGTGTGTGAAGTCTCAGAATGGAGGTGTGTGATGTCATAGAATGGAGTTGAGTGAAGTCATAGAATGTTGGTTTTTGAAGTCACAAAATGGAGGTGTGTGAAGTCATAGAATGGAGGTGTGTGAAGTCAGATTAGAGGTGTATGAAGTCACAGAATGGAGGTGTGTCAACTCAGAAAGGAGGTGTGTGAAGTCATAGAATGGAGGTGTGTGAAGTCATAGAACGGAGGTGTGTGAAATCATAGAATGGAGGTGTGTGAAGTCACAGAAATGAGGTGTTTGAAGGAAAATGGAGTGTGTGAAGTCAGAATGGAGGTGTGTGAAGTCATAGAACGGAGGTCTGTGAAATCATAGAATGGAGGTGTGTGAACTCACAGAATTGAGGTGTGTGAAGTCAGAATGGAGGTGTGTGAAGTCAGAATGGAGGTGTGTGAAGTCATAGAATGGAGGTGTGTGAAGTCACAATGCAGGTGTGTGAACTCATAGAATGGAGGTGTGCGAAGTCACAATGTAGGTGTGTGAAATCATAGAATGGAGGTGAGTGAAGTCATAGAATGGAGGTGTGTGAAGTCACAGAATGGAGGTTTGTGAAGTCATAGAATGGAGGTGGGTGAAGTCAGAATAGAGGTGTGCGAAATCAAAATGGAGGTGTTTCAAGTCAGAATGCAGGTGTGTGAACTCATATAATGGATGTGTGTGAAGTCACAATACAGGTGTGTGAAGTCATAGAATGGGGTGTGTGTAGTAATAGAATGGAACTGTGAAGTCACAGAATGTAGGTATGTGAAGTCACAGAATAAAGGTGTGTGAAGTCATAGAATGGAGGGTTGTGGAGTCACAGAATGGAGGTGTGTGAAGTCACCGAATGGAGGTGTGTGAAGTCATAGAATGGAGGTGTGTGAAGTCATAGAATGAAGGTGTGTGGAAGTCATAGTATGGAGGTGTGTGAAGTCACAGAAAGGAGGTGTGTGAAATCACAGAATGAAGTTGTGTGAAGTCACAATAGAGGTGTGTGAAGTCATAGAATGGAGGTGTGTGAAGTCAAAGAATGGAGGTTTGTGAAGTCATAGAATGGAGGTGTGAGAAGTCAGAGAATGGAGGTGTGTGAAGTCAAAATGCAGGTGTGTGAGGTCATAGAATGGAGGTGTGTGAAGTCATGGAATGGAGGTTTGTGAAGTCAAACATTGGAAGTGTGTGAAGTTAAAGAATGGAGGTGTGTGAAGTCATAGAATGGAGGTGTGTGAAGTCATAGGATGGAGGTGTGTCAAGTCACAGAAGGGAGGTGTGTGAAGTCACAGAATGGAGTTGTGTGAAGTCACAATTGAGGTGTGTGAAGTCATAGAATGGAGGTGTGCGAAGTCAAAGTATGGAGGTGTGTGAAGTCATAGAATGGAGGTGTGTGAAATCACAGAATGGAGATGTGAGAAATCACAGAATGGAGTTGTGTAAAGTCACAGAGTTGAGGTGTGTGAAGTCACAGAATGGAGGTGTGTGAAGTCATAGAGTGGAGGTGTGTGAAGTCACAGAATGGAGGTGTATGAAGTCAGAATAGAGGTATGCGAAGTCATAGAATGGAGGTGTGTTAAGTCAGAATGGAGCTGTGTGAATTCATAGAATGGAGGGGTGTGAATTCAGATTGGACTTGTGTGAACTCTTACATTGGAGGTGTGTGAAGTCAGATTGCAGGTGTGTGAACTCATAGAATGGAGGTGTGCGAAGTCACAATGTAGGTGTGTGAAATCATAGAATGGAGGTGAGTGAAGTCATAGAATGGAGGTGTGTGAAGTCACAGAATGGAGGTTTGTGAAGTCATAGAATGGAGGTGGGTGAAGTCAGAATAGAGGTGTGCGAAATCAAAATGGAGGTGTTTGAAGTCAGAATGCAGGTGTGTGAACTCATATAATGGATGTGTGTGAAGTCACAATACAGGTGTGTGAAGTCATAGAATGGGGTGTGTGTAGTAATAGAATGGAACTGTGTGAAGTCACAGAATGTAGGTATGTGAAGTCACAGAATAAAGGTGAGTGAAGTCATAGAATGGAGGGTTGTGAAGTCAGAGAATGGAGGTGTGTGAAGTCACCGAATGGAGATACGTAAAGTCATAGAATGGAGATGTGTAATTTCACAGAATGTAGGTGTGTGACGTCACAGAATGGAGGTGTGTGAAGTCACAGAATGGAGGTGGGTGAAGTCATAGAATGGAGGTGTGTGAAGTCATAGAATGGAGGTGTGTGAAGTCAAAGAATGGAGGGATATGAAGTCATAGAATGGAGCTGTGTGAATTCACAGAATTGAGGTGTTTGAAGTCATAGATTGGAGGTGTGTGAAGTCCAAATGGATGTGTGAAATCATAGAAAGGAGGTGCGTGAAGTCACAGAATGGAGGTGTGTGAAGTCATAGAATGGAATTGTGTGAAGTCATAGAATGGAGTTCTGTGAAGTCACAGAATGGAGGTGTGTGAAATCGTAGAATGGAGGTGTCTGAAGTCAGAGCATCGAGGTGTGTGAAGTCACAGAATGCAGGTGTGTGAAGTCATAGAATGGAGGTGTGTGAACTGAAAATTGAGGTGAGTGAAGTCACAGAATGGAGGTGTGTGAAGTCATAGAATGGAAGTGTGCAAAGTCATAAAATGAAGGTGTGTGAAGTCATAGAATGTAGGTGTGTGAAGTCACAGAAGGCAGGTGTGGGAAGTCACAGAATAGAGTTGTGTGAAATCACAATGGAGGTGTGTGAAGTCATAGAATGGAGGTGTGTGAAGTCAGATTAGAGGTGTGTGAAGTCACAGAATGGAGGTGTGTCAACTCAGAAAGGAGTTGTGTGAAGTCATAGAATGGAGGTGTGTGAAGTCATAGAAAGGAGGTGTGTGAAATCATAGGATGGAGGTGTGTGACGTCACAGAAATGAGGTGTTTGAAGTAAAAATGGAAGTGTGTGAAGTCAGAATGGAGGTGTGTGAAGTCATAGTACTGAGGTGTGTGAAGTCATAAAATGGAGGTGTGTGAAGTCAAAGAATGGAGGTGTGTGAACTCATAGAATGGAGGAGTGTGAAGTCATAGAATGGAGGTGTGTGAAGTCACAGAATGGAGGTGTGTTAACTCACAGAATGGATGTGTGTGAACTCAGAATGGAGGTGTGTGAATTCACAGAAGGGAGTTTTGTGAAGTCATAGAATGGATGTTTCTGAAGTGAGAATGAAGGTGTGTGAAGTCATAGAATGGAGGTGTGTGAAGTCAAAATGGTGTTGTGTGAAGTCAGAGAATGGAGGTGTGTGAGGTCAATGAATGGACTTGTGTAAAGTCAAAATTGTGGTGTGTGAAGTCAAAAATGCAGGTGTGTGAAGTCACAGAATGGAGGTGTGTGAAGTCAAAATGGAGGTGTGTGAAGTCAAAGAATGGATGTGTGTGAAGTCATAGAATGGAGGTGTATGAAGTCATGGAATGGAGGTTTGTGAAGTCAAACATTGGAAGCGTGTGAAGTTACAGAATGGAGGTGTGTGAAGTCATAGAATGGAGGTGTGTGAAGTCAGATAATGGAGGTGTGTGAAGTCAGTTTGCAGGTTTGTGAAGTCATAGAATGGAGGTTTGTGAAGTCATAGATTGGAAGTGTGTGAAGTCATAGAATGGAGGTTGTGAAGTCATAGGTTGAAGGTGTGTGGAAGTCATAGTATGGAGGTGTGTGAAGTCACAGAAAGGAGGTTTGTGACTTCACACAATGGAGTTGTATGAAGTCGCAATGCAGGTGTGTGAAGTCATAGAATGGAGGTGTGTGAAATCAAAGAATGGAGGTTTGTGTAGTCATAGAATGGATTGTGTGTGAAATCACAGAATGGAGGTGTGTGAAGTCACAGAATGGAGGTGTGTAAAGTCACAGAGTGGAGGTGTGTGAAGTCACAGAATGGAGGTGTATGAAGTCATAGAATGGAGGTGTGTGAAGTCACAGAATGAAGTTGTGTGAAGTCAGAATAGAGGTGTGCGAAGTGATCGAATGGAGGTGTGTGAAGTCAGAATTGTGCTGTGTGAAGTCATAGAATGGAAGTGTGTGAAGTCAGAATGGAGGTGTGTGAACTCATAGAATGGAGGTGTATGAAGTCACAATGGAGGTGTGTGAAGTCACAGAATGGATGTGTGTGAACTCAGAAAGGAGGTGTGTGAAGTCAGAGAATGGAGGTCTGTGAAGTCATAGAACGGAGGTGTGTGAAATCATAGAATGGATGTGTGTGAAGTCACAGAATTGAGGTGTGTGAAGTCAGAATGGAGGTGTGTGAAGTCAGAATGGAGTTGTGTGAAGTCAGAGAATGGAGGTGTGTGTAGTCACAATGCAGGTGTGTGAACTCATAGAATGGAGGTGTGTGAAGTCACAATGTAGGTTTCTGAAGGCATAGAATGGAGGTGTGTGAAGTCATAGAATGGAGGTGTGCGAAGTCACAGAATGGAGGTGTGTGATGTCATAGAATGGAGGTGTGGGAAGTCACAGAATGGAGGTGTGTAAAGGCATAGAATGGAGGTGTGTGAAGTCATAGAATGGGGGTGTGTGAAGTCACAGAATGGAGGTGTGTGAAGTCACTCTATTGAGGGGTGTGAACTCAGATTTGAGGTGTGTGAGGTCACAGAATGGAGGTGTGTGAAGTCATACAACGAGGTGTGTGAAGTCACAGAATGGAGGTGTGTGAAGACACAGAATGGAGGTGTGTGAACCCATAGTGGAGGTGTGTGAAGTCACAGAATGGAGATGTGTGAATTCATAGAAAGGAAGTGTGTGAAGTCATAGAATGGAGGTGTGTGAAGTCAGAATGGAGGTGTGTGAAGTCACAAATGGAGGTGTGTTAACTCAGAATGGAGGTGTGTGAAGTCACAGAATGGAGGTTTGTGAAGTCAAAATTGTGATGTGTGAAGTCACAAATGGAGGTGTGTGAAGTCACAGAGTGGAGGTGTGTGAAATCAAAATGGAATTTTGTGAAGTCAAAGAAAGGAGTTGTGTGAAGTCATAGAATGGATGTGTATGAAGTCATAGAATGGAGGTTTGTGAAGTCAAACATTGGAAGTGTGTGAAGTTACACAATGGAGGTGTGTGAAGTCATAGAAGGGAGATGTGTGAAGTCATAGATTGGAGGTGTGTGAAGTCAGAATGGAGATGTGTGAAGTCAGAGAATGGAGGTGTGAAGTCATAGAATGGAGGTGTGTGAAGTCAGAATGCAGATGTGTGAAGTCATAGAATGGAGGTGTGTGAAGTCATAGAATGGAGGTGTGTGAGGTCATAGAATGGAGGTGTGTGAAGTCATAGAATGGAGGTGTGTGAAGTCATAGAATGGAGGTGTGTGAAGTCAAAATGGTGTTGTGTGAAGTCAGAGAATGGAGGTGTGTGAGGTCAATGAATGGACTTGTGTAAAGTCAAAATTGTGGTGTGTGAAGTCAAAAATGCAGGTGTGTGAAGTCACAGAATGGAGGTGTGTGAAGTCAAAATGGAGGTGTGTGAAGTCAAAGAATGGATGTGTGTGAAGTCATAGAATGGAGGTGTATGAAGTCATGGAATGGAGGTTTGTGAAGTCAAACATTGGAAGCGTGTGAAGTTACAGAATGGAGGTGTGTGAAGTCATAGAATGGAGGTGTGTGAAGTCAGATAATGGAGGTGTGTGAAGTCAGTTTGCAGGTTTGTGAAGTCATAGAATGGAGGTTTGTGAAGTCATAGATTGGAAGTGTGTGAAGTCATAGAATGGAGGTTGTGAAGTCATAGGTTGAAGGTGTGTGGAAGTCATAGTATGGAGGTGTGTGAAGTCACAGAAAGGAGGTTTGTGACTTCACACAATGGAGTTGTATGAAGTCGCAATGCAGGTGTGTGAAGTCATAGAATGGAGGTGTGTGAAATCAAAGAATGGAGGTTTGTGTAGTCATAGAATGGATTGTGTGTGAAATCACAGAATGGAGGTGTGTGAAGTCACAGAATGGAGGTGTGTAAAGTCACAGAGTGGAGGTGTGTGAAGTCACAGAATGGAGGTGTATGAAGTCATAGAATGGAGGTGTGTGAAGTCACAGAATGAAGTTGTGTGAAGTCAGAATAGAGGTGTGCGAAGTGATCGAATGGAGGTGTGTGAAGTCAGAATTGTGCTGTGTGAAGTCATAGAATGGAAGTGTGTGAAGTCAGAATGGAGGTGTGTGAACTCATAGAATGGAGGTGTATGAAGTCACAATGGAGGTGTGTGAAGTCACAGAATGGATGTGTGTGAACTCAGAAAGGAGGTGTGTGAAGTCAGAGAATGGAGGTCTGTGAAGTCATAGAACGGAGGTGTGTGAAATCATAGAATGGATGTGTGTGAAGTCACAGAATTGAGGTGTGTGAAGTCAGAATGGAGGTGTGTGAAGTCAGAATGGAGTTGTGTGAAGTCAGAGAATGGAGGTGTGTGTAGTCACAATGCAGGTGTGTGAACTCATAGAATGGAGGTGTGTGAAGTCACAATGTAGGTTTCTGAAGGCATAGAATGGAGGTGTGTGAAGTCATAGAATGGAGGTGTGCGAAGTCACAGAATGGAGGTGTGTGATGTCATAGAATGGAGGTGTGGGAAGTCACAGAATGGAGGTGTGTAAAGGCATAGAATGGAGGTGTGTGAAGTCATAGAATGGGGGTGTGTGAAGTCACAGAATGGAGGTGTGTGAAGTCACTCTATTGAGGGGTGTGAACTCAGATTTGAGGTGTGTGAGGTCACAGAATGGAGGTGTGTGAAGTCATACAACGAGGTGTGTGAAGTCACAGAATGGAGGTGTGTGAAGACACAGAATGGAGGTGTGTGAACCCATAGTGGAGGTGTGTGAAGTCACAGAATGGAGATGTGTGAATTCATAGAAAGGAAGTGTGTGAAGTCATAGAATGGAGGTGTGTGAAGTCAGAATGGAGGTGTGTGAAGTCACAAATGGAGGTGTGTTAACTCAGAATGGAGGTGTGTGAAGTCACAGAATGGAGGTTTGTGAAGTCAAAATTGTGATGTGTGAAGTCACAAATGGAGGTGTGTGAAGTCACAGAGTGGAGGTGTGTGAAATCAAAATGGAATTTTGTGAAGTCAAAGAAAGGAGTTGTGTGAAGTCATAGAATGGATGTGTATGAAGTCATAGAATGGAGGTTTGTGAAGTCAAACATTGGAAGTGTGTGAAGTTACACAATGGAGGTGTGTGAAGTCATAGAAGGGAGATGTGTGAAGTCATAGATTGGAGGTGTGTGAAGTCAGAATGGAGATGTGTGAAGTCAGAGAATGGAGGTGTGAAGTCATAGAATGGAGGTGTGTGAAGTCAGAATGCAGATGTGTGAAGTCATAGAATGGAGGTGTGTGAAGTCATAGAATGGAGGTGTGTGAGGTCATAGAATGGAGGTGTGTGAAGTCATAGAATGGAGGTGTGTGAAGTCATAGAATGGAGGTGTGTGAAATCACAGGATGGAGGTGTGTGAAGACACAGAATGGAGGTGTGTAAAATCACAGAGTGGAGGAGTGTGAAGTCACAGAATGGAGGTGTGTGAAGTCAGAGAATGGAGGTGTGTGAAGTCACAGGATGGAGGTGTGTGAAGTCAGAATAGAGGTGTGCGAAGTCATAGAATGGAGGTGTGTGAAGTCATAGAATGGAGGTGTGTGAAGTCATAAAATGGAGGTGTGTCAAGTCACAGATGGGAGGTGTGTGAAGTCACAGAACGGAGAGGTGTGAACTCACAATGGAGGTGTGTGAAGTCACAGAATGTAGGTGTGTGAAGTCAAAGAATGGAGGTTTGTGAAGTCATAGAATGGAGGTGTGTGAAATCACAGAACGGAGGTGTGAGAAGTCACAGAATGGAGGTGTGTTAAGTGACAGATATGAGGTGTGTGAAGTCGGAGAATGGAGGTGTTTGAAGTCATAGAATGGAGGTGTGTGAAGTCACAGAATGGAGGTGTATGAAGTCAGAATAGACGTATGCGAAGTCGTAGAATGGAGATGTGTTAAGTCAGAATGGAGCTGTGGGAATTCATAGAATGGAGGTGTGTGAAGTCAGATTGGAGGTGTGTGAACTCATAGAATGGAGGTATGTGAAGTCACAATGGAGGTGTGTGAAGTCATAGAATTGTGGTTTTTGAAATCACAGAATGGAGGTGTGTGGAGTCATAGAATGGAGGTGTGTGAAGTCAGATTGGAGGTGTGTGAAGTCAATGAATGGTGGTGTGTGAACTCAGAAAGGAGGTATGTGAAGTCATAGAATGGAGGTGTGTTAAGTCAAAGAATGGAGGTGTGGGAAATCATAGAATGGAGGTGTGTGAAGTCACAGAATTGAGGTGTGTGAAGTCAAATGGAGGTGTGTGAATTCAGAATGGAGGTGTGTGAAGTCATAGAATGGAGGTGTGTGAAGTCACAATGCAGGTGTGTGAACTGATAGAACGTATGTGTTTGAAGTCACAATGCAGGTGTGTGAAGTCATAGAATGGAGGTGTGTGAAGTCATAGAATGGAGGTGTGTGAAGTCACAAATTGGAGGTGTGTGAAGTAAAAATGGAGGTGTGTGAAGTCAAAGAATGGACGTGTGTGAATTCACAATTGTGGTGTGTGAAGTCACAAATGCAGGTGTGTGAAGTCACAGAATGGAGGTGTGTGAAGTCAAAATGGAGGTGTGTGAGGTCAAAGAATGGATGTGTGTGAAGTCATAGAATGGAGGTGTATGAAGTCATGGAATGGAGGTTTGTGACATCAAACATTGGAAGCCTGTGAAATTACAGAATGGAGGTGTGTGAAGTCATAGAATGGAGGTGTGTGAAGTCATAAAATCGAGGTGTCAAGTCACAGAAGGGAGGTGTGTGAAGTCACAGAACGGCGATGTGTGAAGTCACAATGGAGGTGTGTGAAGTCATAGAATGGAGGTGTGTGAAGTCAAAGAATGGAGGTGTGTGAAGTCATAGAATGGAGGTGTGTGAAATCACAGAATGGAGGTGTGAGAAGTCACAGAATGGAGGTGTGTAAAGTGACAGAGTTGAGGTGTGTGAAGTCACAGAATGGAGGTGTTTGAAGTCATAGAATGGAGGTGTGTGAAGTCACAGAATGGAGGTGTATGAAGTCAGAATAGAGGTATGCGAAGTCATAGAACGGAGGTGTGTTAAGTCAGAATGGAGCTGTGGGAATTCATAGAATGGAGGTGTGTGAAGTCAGATTGGAGGTGTGTGAACTCTTAGAATGGAGGTATGTGAAGTCACAATGGAGGTGTGTGAAGTCATAGAATTGTGGTTTTTGAAATCACAGAATGGAGGTGTGTGGAGTCATAGAATGGAGGTGTGTGAAGTCAGATTAGAGGTGTGTGAAGTCAATGAATGGAGGTGTGTGAACTCAGAAAGGAGTTGTGTGAAGTCATAGAATGGAGCTGTGTGAAATCATAGAATGGAGGTGTGTGAAATCATAGAATGGAGGTGTGTGAAGTCAAAGAGTGGAGGTATGTGAAATCACAGAATGGAGGGGTGTGAAGTCAGAATAGAGGTGTGCGAAGTCATAGAATGGAGCTGTGTGAAGTAAAAATGGAGCTATGTGAACTCATAGAATGGAGGTGTGTGAAGTCACAATGGAGATGTGTGAAGTCATAGAACGGTGGTTTTTGAAGTCACAGAATGGAGGTGTGTGAAGTCATAGAATGGAGGTGTGTGAAGTCAGATTGGAGGTATGTGAAGTCACAGAATGGAGGTGTGTCAACTCAGAATGGAGGTATGTGAAGTCATAGAATGGAGGTGTGTGAAGTCAAAGAATGGAAGTGTGGGAAATCATAGAATGGAGGTGTGTGAAGTCACAGAATTGAGGTTTGTGAAGTCAGAATGGAGGTGTGTGAATTCAGAATGGAGGTGTGTGAAGTCATAGAATGGAGGTGTGTGAAGTCACAATGCAGGTGTGTGAACTGATAGAACGTAGGTGTGTGAAGTCCCAATGTAGGTGTGTGAAGTCATAGAATGGAGGTGTGTGAAGTCATAGAATGGAGGTTTGTGAAGTCAAACATTGGAAGTGTGTGAAGTTACACAATGGAGGTGTGTGAAGTCATAGAAGGGAGATGTGTGAAGTCATAGATTGGAGGTGTGTGAAGTCAGAATGGAGATGTGTGAAGTCAGAGAATGGAGGTGTGAAGTCATAGAATGGAGGTGTGTGAAGTCAGAATGCAGATGTGTGAAGTCATAGAATGGAGGTGTGTGAAGTCATAGAATGGAGGTGTGTGAGGTCATAGAATGGAGGTGTGTGAAGTCATAGAATGGAGGTGTGTGAAGTCATAGAATGGAGGTGTGTGAAATCACAGGATGGAGGTGTGTGAAGACACAGAATGGAGGTGTGTAAAATCACAGATTGGAGGTGTGTGAAGTCACAGAATGGAGGTGTGTGAAGTCAGAGAATGGAGGTGTGTGAAGTCACAGGATGGAGGTGTGTGAAGTCAGAATAGAGGTGTGCGAAGTCATAGAATGGAGGTGTGTGAAGTCATAGAATGGAGGTGTGTGAAATCACAGGATGGAGTTGTGTGAAGTCAAAATTGAGGGGTGTGAAGTCATAGAATGGTGGTTTTTGAAGTCACAGAATGGAGATGTGTGAAGTCATAGAATGGATGTTTCTGAAGTAAGAATGAAGGTGTGTGAAGTCATTGAATGGAGGTGTGTGAAGTCAAAATTGAGGTGTGTGAACTCATAGAATGGAGGTATGTGAGATCATAGAATGGAGGTGTGTGATGTCATGGAATGGAGGTGTGTGAAGTCAAAGAATGGAGTTGTGTGTAGTCAAACAATGGAGGTCTGAGAAGTCAAAGAATGGAGGTGTGTGAATTCACAGAATGGAAGTGTGTGAAGTAAAAATGGAGGTGTGTGAAGTCAAAGAATGGAGGTATGTGAAGTCAAAGAATGGAGGTGTGTGAAAGTCAAAATTGTGGTGTGTGAAGTCACAAATGGAGGTGTGTGAAGTCACAGAATGGAGGTGTGTGATGTCAAAATGGAGGTGTGTGAAGTCAAAGAATGGAGGTGTGTTAAGTCACAGAATGGAGGTGTGTCAAGTCACAGAAGGGAGGTGTGTGAACTCACAGATCGGAGATGTGTGAAGTCACAATGGAGGTGTGAGAGGTCATAGAATGGAGGTGTGTGAAGTCAAAGAATGGAGGTTTGTGAAGTCAAACATTGGAAGTGTGTGAAATTACAGAATGGAGGTGTGTGAAGTCATAGAATGGAGGTGTGTGAAGTCATAAAATGGAGGTGTGTCAAGTCACAGATGGGAGGTGTGTGAAGTCACAGAACGGAGACGTGTGAACTCACAATGGAGGTGTGTGAAGTCACAGAATGTAGGTGTGTGAAGTCAAAGAATGGAGGTGTGTGAAGTCATAGAATGGAGGTGTGTGAAATCACAGAACGGAGGTGTGAGAAGTCACAGAATGGAGGTGTGTTAAGTGACAGATATGAGGTGTGTGAAGTCGGAGAATGGAGGTGTTTGAAGTCATAGAATGGAGTTGTGTGAAGTCACAGAATGGAGGTGTATGAAGTCAGAATAGAAGTATGCTAAGTCGTAGAATGGAGATGTGTTAAGTCAGAATGGAGCTGTGGGAATTCATAGAATGGAGGTGTGTGAAGTCAGATTGGAGGTGTGTGAACTCATAGAATGGAGGTATGTGAAGTCACAATGGAGGTGTGTGAAGTCATAGAATTGTGGTTTTTGAAATCACAGAATGGAGGTGTGTGGAGTCATAGAATGGAGGTGTGTGAAGTCAGATTGGAGGTGTGTGAAGTCAATGAATGGTGGTGTGTGAACTCAGAAAGGAGGTATGTGAAGTCATAGAATGGAGGTGTGTTAAGTCAAAGAATGGAGGTGTGGGAAATCATAGAATGGAGGTGTGTGAAGTCACAGAATTGAGGTGTGTGAAGTCAAATGGAGGTGTGTGAATTCAGAATGGAGGTGTGTGAAGTCATAGAATGGAGGTGTGTGAAGTCACAATGCAGGTGTGTGAACTGATAGAACGTATGTGTTTGAAGTCACAATGCAGGTGTGTGAAGTCATAGAATGGAGGTGTGTGAAGTCATAGAATGGAGGTGTGTGAAGTCACAAATTGGAGGTGTGTGAAGTAAAAATGGAGGTGTGTGAAGTCAAAGAATGGACGTGTGTGAATTCACAATTGTGGTGTGTGAAGTCACAAATGCAGGTGTGTGAAGTCACAGAATGGAGGTGTGTGAAGTCAAAATGGAGGTGTGTGAGGTCAAAGAATGGATGTGTGTGAAGTCATAGAATGGAGGTGTATGAAGTCATGGAATGGAGGTTTGTGACATCAAACATTGGAAGCCTGTGAAATTACAGAATGGAGGTGTGTGAAGTCATATAATGGAGGTGTGTGAAGTCATAAAATCGAGGTGTCAAGTCACAGAAGGGAGGTGTGTGAAGTCACAGAACGGCGATGTGTGAAGTCACAATGGAGGTGTGTGAAGTCATAGAATGGAGGTGTGTGAAGTCAAAGAATAGAGGTGTGTGAAGTCATAGAATGGAGGTGTGTGAAATCACAGAATGGAGGTGTGAGAAGTCACAGAATGGAGGTGTGTAAAGTGACAGAGTTGAGGTGTGTGAAGTCACAGAATGGAGGTGTTTGAAGTCATAGAATGGAGGTGTGTGAAGTCACAGAATGGAGGTGTATGAAGTCAGAATAGAGGTATGCGAAGTCATAGAACTGAGGTGTGTTAAGTCAGAATGGAGCTGTGGGAATTCATAGAATGGAGGTGTGTGAAGTCAGATTGGAGGTGTGTGAACTCTTAGAATGGAGGTATGTGAAGTCACAATGGAGGTGTGTGAAGTCATAGAATTGTGGTTTTTGAAATCACAGAATGGAGGTGTGTGGAGTCATAGAATGGAGGTGTGTGAAGTCAGATTAGAGGTGTGTGAAGTCAATGAATGGAGGTGTGTGAACTCAGAAAGGAGTTGTGTGAAGTCATAGAATGGAGCTGTGTGAAATCATAGAATGGAGGTGTGTGAAATCATAGAATGGAGGTGTGTGAAGTCAAAGAGTGGAGGTATGTGAAATCACAGAATGGAGGGGTGTGAAGTCAGAATAGAGGTGTGCGAAGTCATAGAATGGAGGTGTGTGAAGTCAAAATGGAGCTATGTGAACTCATAGAATGGAGGTGTGTGAAGTCACAATGGAGATGTGTGAAGTCATAGAACGGTGGTTTTTGAAGTCACAGAATGGAGGTGTGTGAAGTCATATAATGGAGGTGTGTGAAGTCAGATTGGAGGTATGTGAAGTCACAGAATGGAGGTGTGTCAACTCAGAATGGAGGTATGTGAAGTCATAGAATGGAGGTGTGTGAAGTCAAAGAATGGAAGTGTGGGAAATCATAGAATGGAGGTGTGTGAAGTCACAGAATTGAGGTTTGTGAAGTCAGAATGGAGGTGTGTGAATTCAGAATGGAGGTGTGTGAAGTCATAGAATGGAGGTGTGTGAAGTCACAATGCAGGTGTGTGAACTGATAGAACGTAGGTGTGTGAAGTCCCAATGTAGGTGTGTGAAGTCATAGAATGGAGGTGTGTGAAGTCATAGAATGGAGGTGTGTGAAGTCACAAGATGGAGGTGTGTGAAGTCAAAATTGTGGTGTGTGAAGTCAAAATGCAGGTGTGTGAAGTCACAGAATGGAGGTGTGTGAAGTCAAAATGGAGGTGTGTGAGGTCAAAGAATGGATGTGTGTGAAGTCATAGAATGGAGGTGTATGAAGTCATGGAATGGAGGTTTGTGACATCAAACATTTGAAGCGTGTGAAGTTACAGAATGGAGGTGTGTGAAGTCATAGAATGGAGGTGTGTGAAGTCAGAGAATGGACGTGTGGGAAGTCAGATTGCAGGTGTGTGAAGTCATAGAATGGAGGTTTGTGAAGTCATAGATTGGAAGTGTGTGAAGTCATAGAATGGAGGTCTGTGAAGTCATAGAATGGAGGTGTGTGAAATCATAGAATGGACGTGTGTGAATTCACAGAATTGAGGTGTGTGAAGTCAGAATGGAGGTGTGTGAAGTCAGAATGGAGGTGTGTGAAGTCAGAGAATTTAGGTGGGTGAAGTCACAATGCAGGTGTGTGAACTCATAGAATGGAGATGTGCAAAGTCACAATGTAGGTTTCTGAAGTCATAGAATGGAGGTGTGTGAAGTCATAGAATTTAGGTGTGTGAAGTCACAGAATGGAGGTGTGTGATGTCGTAGAATGGAGGTGTGTGAAGTCACAGAATGGAGGTGTGTAAAGGCATAGAATGGAGGTGTGTGAAGTCATAGAATGGAGGTGTGTGAAGTCACAGAATGCAGTTGTGTGAAGTCAAAATAGAGGTGTGCGAAGTCATAGAATGGAGGTGTGTGAAGTCAGAATGGAGCTGTGTGAAGTCATAGAATGGAAGTGTGTGAAGTCAGAATGGGGGTGTGTGATCTCATAGAATGGAGGTGTATGAAGTCACAATGGAGGTGTGTGAAGTCACAGAAAGGATGTGTGTGAACTCAGAAAGGAGGTGTGTGAAGTCAGAGAATGGAGGTCTGTGAAGTCATAGAATGGAGGTTTGTGAAATCATAGAATGGAGGTGTGTGAAGTCACAGAATTGAGGTGTGTGAAGTCAGAATGGAGGTGTGTGAAGTCAGAATGGAGGTGTGTGAAGTCAGAGAATGGAGGTGTGTGAAGTCACAATGCAGGTGTGTGAACTCATAGAATGGAGGTGTGTGAAGTCACAATGTAGGTCTGAAGTCATAGAATGGAGGTGTGTGAAGTCATAGAATGGAGGTGTGTGAAGTCACAGAATGGAGGTGTGTGATGGCATAGAATGGAGGTGTGTGAAGTCACAGAATGGAGGTGTGTAAAGGCATAGAATGGAGGTGTGTGAAGGCATACAATGGAGGTGTGTGAAGTCATAGAATGGAGGTGTGTGAAGTCACAGAATGGAGGTGTGTGAAGTCACACTATAGAGGGGTGTGAACTCAGATTTGAGGTGTGTGAGGTCACAGAATGGAGGTGTGTGAAGTCATATAACGAGGTGTGTGAAGTCACAGAATTGAGGTGTGTGAAGACACAGAATGGAAGTGTGTGAACTCAGAGTGGAGGTGTGTGAAGTCACATAATGGAGGTGTGTGATGTCATAGAATGGAAGTGTGTGAAGTCATAGAATGGAGGTGTGTGAAGTCAGAATGGAGGTGTGTGAAGTCACAAATGGAGGTGTGTTAACTCAGAATGGAGGTGTGTGAGTCACAGAATGGAGGTGTGTGAAATCAAAATGGAATTTTGTGAAGTCAAAGAAAGGAGTTGTGTGAAGTCATAGAATGGATGTGTATGAAGTCATGGAATGGAGGTTTGTGAAGTCAAACATTGGAAGTGTGTGAAGTTACAGAATGGATGTGTGTGAAGTCAGAGAAGGGAGATGTGTGAAGTCATAGATTGGAGGTGTGTGAAGTCAGAATGCAGATGTGTGAAGTCATAGAATGGAGGTGTGTGAAGTCATAGAATGGAGGTGTGTGAAGTCAAAATTGAGGTGTGTGAACTCATAGAATGGAGGTATGTGAGCTCATAGAATGGAGGTGTGTGATGTCATGGAATGGAGGTGTGTGAAGTCAAAGAATGGAGTTGTGTGTAGTCAAACAATGGAAGTGTGTGAAGTCACAGAATGGAGGTGTGTGAATTCACAGAATGGAAGTGTGTGAAGTCAAAATGGATGTGTGTGAAGTCAAAGAATGGAGGTGTGTGAAGTCAAAGAATGGAGGTGTGTGTAGTCAAAATTGTGGTGTGTGAAGTCACAAATGGAGGTGTGTGAAGTCACAGAATGGAGGTGTGTGAAGTCAAAATGGAGGTGTGTGAAGTCAACGAATGGAGGTCTGTGAAGTCATAGAATGGAGGTGTGTGAAGTCATAGAATTGAGGTGTGTCAGGTCACAGAAGGGAGGTGTGTGAAGTCACAGAACGGCGATGTGTGAAGTCACAATGGAGGTGTGTGAAGTCATAGAATGGAGGTGTGTGAAGTCAAAGAATGGAGGTGTGTGAAGTCATAGAATGGAGGTGTGTGAAATCACAGAATGGAGGTGTGAGATGTCACAGAATGGAGGTGTGTAAAGTGACAGAGTTGAGGTGTGTGAAGTCACAGAATGGAGGTGTTTGAAGTCATAGAATGGAGGTGTGTGATGTCACAGAATGGAGGTGTATGAAGTCAGAATAGAGGTATGCGAAGTCATAGAATGGAGGTGTGTTAAGTAAGAATGGAGCTGTGGGAATTCATAGAATGGTGGTGTGTGAAGTCAGATTGGAGGTGTGTGAACTTTTAGAATGGAGGTATGTGAAGTCACAATGGAGGTGTGTGAAGTCATAGAATTGTGGTTTTTGAAATCACAGAATGGAGGTGTGTGGAGTCATAGAATGGAGGTGTGTGAAGTCAGATTGGAGGTGTGTGAAGTCAATGAATGGAGGTGTGTGAACTCAGAAAGGAGTTGTGTGAAGTCGTAGAATGGAGCTGTGTGAAATCATAGAATGGAGGTTTGTGAAATCATAGAATGGAAGTGTGTGAAGTCAAAGATTGGAGGTATGTGAAATCACAGAATGGAGGGGTGTGAAGTCAGAATAGAGGTGTGCGAAGTCATAGAATGGAGGTGTGTGAAGTCAGAATAGAGCTATGTGAACTCATAGAATGGAGGTGTGTGAAGTCACAATGGAGATGTGTGAAGTCATAGAATGGTGGTTTTTGAAGTCACAGAATGGAGGTGTGTGAAGTCATAGAATGGAGGTGTGTGAAGTCAGATTGGAGGTATGTGAAGTCACAGAATGGAGGTGTGTCAACTCAGAAAGGAGGTATGTGAAGTCATAGAATGGAGGTGTGTGAAGTCAAAGAATGGAGGTGTGGGAAATCATAGAATGGAGGTGTGTAAAGTCAAAGACTGGAGGTATGTGAAATCACAGAATGGAGTGGTGTGAAGTCAGAATAGAGGTGTGCGAAGTCATAGAATGGAGGTGTGTGAAGTCAGAATGGAGCTATGTGAACTCATAGAATGGAGGTGTGTGAAGTCACAATGGAGATGTGTGAAGTCATAGAATGGTGGTTTTTGAAGTCACAGAATGGAGGTGTGTGAAGTCATAGAATGGAGGTGTGTGAAGTCAGATTGGAGGTATGTGAAGTCACAGAATGGAGGTGTGTCAACTCAGAATGGAGGTATGTGAAGTCATAGAATGGAAGTGTGTGAAGTCAAAGAATGGAGGTGTGGGAAATCATAGAATGGAGGTGTGTGAAGTCACAGAATTGAGGTGTGTGATGTCAGAATGGAGGTGTGTGAATTCAGAATGGAGGTGTGTGAAGTCATAGAATGGAGGTGTGTGAAGTCACAATGCAGGTGTGTGAACTGATAGAACGTAGGTGTGTGAAGTCCCAATGTAGGTGTGTGAAGTCATAGAATGGAGGTGTGTGAAGTCATAGAATAGAGGTTTGTGAAGTCACAAGATGGAGGTGTGTGAAGGCAAAATGGAGGTGTGTGAAGTCAAAGAATGGACGTGTGTGAAGTCAAAATTGTGGTGTGTGAAGTCAAAAATGCAGGTTTGTGAAGTCACAGAATGTAGGTGTGTGAAGTCAAAATGGAGGTGTGTGAGGTCAAAGAATGGATGTGTGTGAAGTCATAGGATGGAGGTGTATGAAGTCATGGAACGGAGGTTTGTGACATCAAACATTGGAAGCGTGTGAAGTTACAGAATGGAGGTGTGTGAAGTCAGATTGCAGGTGTGTGAAGTCATAGAATGGAGGTTTGTGAAGTCATAGATTGGAAGTGTGTGAAGTCATAGAATGGAGGTTGTGAAGTCATAGATTGAAGGTGTGTGGAAGTCAAAGTATGGAGGTGTGTGAAGTCACAGAAAGGAGGTGTGTGAATTCACAGAATGGAGTTGTATGAAGTCACAATGGAGGTGTGTGAAGTCATAGAATGGAGGTGTGTGAAATCAAAGAATGGAGGATTGTGAAGTCATAGAATGGATTGTGTGTGTGAATTCACAGAATGGAGGTGTGTGAAGTCACAGATTGGAGATGTGTAAAGTCACAGAGTGGAGGTGTGTGAAGTCACAGAATGGAGGTGTGTGAAATCATAGAATGGAGGTGTGTGAAGTCACAGAAAGGAGGTTTGTGACTTCACAGAATGGAGTTGTATGAAGTCACAATGGAGGTGTGTGAAGTCATAGAATGGAGGTGTGTGAAATCAAAGAATGGAGGATTGTGAAGTCATAGAATGCATTGTGTGTGAAATCACAGAATGGAGGTGTGTGAAGTCACAGATTGGAGATGTGTAAAGTCACAGAGTGGAGGTGTGTGAAGTCACAGAATGGAAGTGTGTGAAATCATAGAATGGAGGTGTGTGAAGTCACAGAATGCAGTTGTGTGAAGTCAGAATAGAGGTGTGCGAAGTCATAGAAAGGAGGTGTGTGAAGTCAAAATGGAGCTGTGTGAATTCATAGAATGGAAGTGTGTGAAGTCAGAATGGAGGTGTGTGAACTCATAGAATGGAGGTGTATGAAGTCACAATGGAGGTGTGTGAAGTCACAGAATGGATGTGTGTGAACTCAGAAAGGAGGTGTGTGAAATCATAGAATGGAGGTCTGTGAAGTCATAGAATGGAGGTGTGTGAAGTCAGAATGGAGGTGTGTGAAGTCAGAGAATGGAGGTGGGTGAAGTCACAATGCAGGTGTGTGAACTAATAGAATGGAGATGTGTAAAGTCACAATGTAGGTTTCTGAAGTCATAGAATGGAGGTGTGTGAAGTCATAGAATGGAGGTGTGTGAAGTCACAGAATGGAGGTGTGTGATGCCATAGAATGGAGGTGTGTGAAGTCACAGAATGGAGGTGTGTAAAGGCATAGAATGGAGGTGTGTAAAGTCATAGAATGGAGGTGTGTGAAGTCATAGAATGGAGGTGTGTGAAGTCACAGAATGCAGTTGTGTGAAGTCAAAATAGAGGTGTGCGAAGTCATAGAATGGAGGTGTGTGAAGTCAGAAGGGAGCTGTGTGAAGTCATAGAATGGAAGTGTGTGAAGTCAGAATGGGGGTGTGTGATCTCATAGAATGGAGGTGTATGAAGTCACAATGGAGGTGTGTGAAGTCACAGAAAGGATGTGTGTGAACTCAGAAAGGAGGTGTGTGAAGTCAGAGAATGGAGGTCTGTGAAGTCATAGAATGGAGGTTTGTGAAATCATAGAATGGAGGTGTGTGAAGTCACAGAATTGAGGTGTGTGAAGTCAGAATGGAGGTGTGTGAAGTCAGAATGGAGGTGTGTGAAGTCAGAGAATGGAGGTGTGTGAAGTCACAATGCAGGTGTGTGAACTCATAGAATGGAGGTGTGTGAAGTCACAATGTAGGTCTGAAGTCATAGAATGGAGGTGTGTGAAGTCATAGAATGGAGGTGTGTGAAGTCACAGAATGGAGGTGTGTGAAGTCAAAATGGAGGTGTGTGAGGTCAAAGAATGGATGTGTGTGAAGTCATAGAATGGAGGTGTATGAAGTCATGGAATGGAGGTTTGTGACATCAAACATTTGAAGCGTGTGAAGTTACAGAATGGAGGTGTGTGAAGTCATAGAATGGAGGTGTGTGAAGTCAGAGAATGGACGTGTGGGAAGTCAGATTGCAGTTGTGTGAAGTCATAGAATGGAGGTTTGTGAAGTCATAGATTGGAAGTGTGTGAAGTCATAGAATGGAGGTCTGTGAAGTCATAGAATGGAGGTGTGTGAAATCATAGAATGGACGTGTGTGAATTCACAGAATTGAGGTGTGTGAAGTCAGAATGGAGGTGTGTGAAGTCAGAATGGAGGTGTGTGAAGTCAGAGAATTTAGGTGGGTGAAGTCACAATGCAGGTGTGTGAACTAATAGAATGGAGATGTGCAAAGTCACAATGTAGGTTTCTGAAGTCATAGAATGGAGGTGTGTGAAGTCATAGAATGGAGGTGTGTGAAGTCACAGAATGGAGGTGTGTGATGTCGTAGAATGGAGGTGTGTGAAGTCACAGAATGGAGGTGTGTAAAGGCATAGAATGGAGGTGTGTGAAGTCATAGAATGGAGGTGTGTGAAGTCACAGAATGCAGTTGTGTGAAGTCAAAATAGAGGTGTGCGAAGTCATAGAATGGAGGTGTGTGAAGTCAGAATGGAGCTGTGTGAAGTCATAGAATGGAAGTGTGTGAAGTCAGAATGGGGGTGTGTGATCTCATAGAATGGAGGTGTATGAAGTCACAATGGAGGTGTGTGAAGTCACAGAAAGGATGTGTGTGAACTCAGAAAGGAGGTGTGTGAAGTCAGAGAATGGAGGTCTGTGAAGTCATAGAATGGAGGTTTGTGAAATCATAGAATGGAGGTGTGTGAAGTCACAGAATTGAGGTGTGTGAAGTCAGAATGGAGGTGTGTGAAGTCAGAATGGAGGTGTGTGAAGTCAGAGAATGGAGGTGTGTGAAGTCACAATGCAGGTGTGTGAACTCATAGAATGGAGGTGTGTGAAGTCACAATGTAGGTCTGAAGTCATAGAATGGAGGTGTGTGAAGTCATAGAATGGAGGTGTGTGAAGTCACAGAATGGAGGTGTGTGATGGCATAGAATGGAGGTGTGTGAAGTCACAGAATGGAGGTGTGTAAAGGCATAGAATGGAGGTGTGTGAAGGCATACAATGGAGGTGTGTGAAGTCATAGAATGGAGGTGTGTGAAGTCACAGAATGGAGGTGTGTGAAGTCACACTATAGAGGGGTGTGAACTCAGATTTGAGGTGTGTGAGGTCACAGAATGGAGGTGTGTGAAGTCATATAACGAGGTGTGTGAAGTCACAGAATTGAGGTGTGTGAAGACACAGAATGGAAGTGTGTGAACTCAGAGTGGAGGTGTGTGAAGTCACATAATGGAGGTGTGTGATGTCATAGAATGGAAGTGTGTGAAGTCATAGAATGGAGGTGTGTGAAGTCAGAATGGAGGTGTGTGAAGTCACAAATGGAGGTGTGTTAACTCAGAATGGAGGTGTGTGAGTCACAGAATGGAGGTGTGTGAAATCAAAATGGAATTTTGTGAAGTCAAAGAAAGGAGTTGTGTGAAGTCATAGAATGGATGTGTATGAAGTCATGGAATGGAGGTTTGTGAAGTCAAACATTGGAAGTGTGTGAAGTTACAGAATGGATGTGTGTGAAGTCAGAGAAGGGAGATGTGTGAAGTCATAGATTGGAGGTGTGTGAAGTCAGAATGCAGATGTGTGAAGTCATAGAATGGAGGTGTGTGAAGTCATAGAATGGAGGTGTGTGAAGTCAAAATTGAGGTGTGTGAACTCATAGAATGGAGGTATGTGAGCTCAAAGAATGGAGGTGTGTGATGTCATGGAATGGAGGTGTGTGAAGTCAAAGAATGGAGTTGTGTGTAGTCAAACAATGGAAGTGTGTGAAGTCACAGAATGGAGGTGTGTGAATTCACAAAATGGAAGTGTGTGAAGTCAAAATGGATGTGTGTGAAGTCAAAGAATGGAGGTGTGTGAAGTCAAAGAATGGAGGTGTGTGAAGTCAAAATTGTGGTGTGTGAAGTCACAAATGGAGGTGTGTGAAGTCACAGAATGGAGGTGTGTGAAGTCAAAATGGAGGTGTGTGAAGTCAACGAATGGAGGTCTGTGAAGTCATAGAATGGAGGTGTGTGAAGTCATAGAATTGAGGTGTGTCAGGTCACAGAAGGGAGGTGTGTGAAGTCACAGAACGGCGATGTGTGAAGTCACAATGGAGGTGTGTGAAGTCATAGAATGGAGGTGTGTGAAGTCAAAGAATGGAGGTGTGTGAAGTCATAGAATGGAGGTGTGTGAAATCACAGAATGGAGGTGTGAGATGTCACAGAATGGAGGTGTGTAAAGTGACAGAGTTGAGGTGTGTGAAGTCACAGAATGGAGGTGTTTGAAGTCATAGAATGGAGGTGTGTGATGTCACAGAATGGAGGTGTATGAAGTCAGAATAGAGGTATGCGAAGTCATAGAATGGAGGTGTGTTAAGTAAGAATGGAGCTGTGGGAATTCATAGAATGGTGGTGTGTGAAGTCAGATTGGAGGTGTGTGAACTTTTAGAATGGAGGTATGTGAAGTCACAATGGAGGTGTGTGAAGTCATAGAATTGTGGTTTTTGAAATCACAGAATGGAGGTGTGTGGAGTCATAGAATGGAGGTGTGTGAAGTCAGATTGGAGGTGTGTGAAGTCAATGAATGGAGGTGTGTGAACTCAGAAAGGAGTTGTGTGAAGTCGTAGAATGGAGCTGTGTGAAATCATAGAATGGAGGTTTGTGAAATCATAGAATGGAAGTGTGTGAAGTCAAAGATTGGAGGTATGTGAAATCACAGAATGGAGGGGTGTGAAGTCAGAATAGAGGTGTGCGAAGTCATAGAATGGAGGTGTGTGAAGTCAGAATAGAGCTATGTGAACTCATAGAATGGAGGTGTGTGAAGTCACAATGGATATGTGTGAAGTCATAGAATGGTGGTTTTTGAAGTCACAGAATGGAGGTGTGTGTAGTCATAGAATGGAGGTGTGTGAAGTCAGATTGGAGGTATGTGAAGTCACAGAATGGAGGTGTGTCAACTCAGAAAGGAGGTATGTGAAGTCATAGAATGGAGGTGTGTGAAGTCAAAGAATGGAGGTGTGGGAAATCATAGAATGGAGGTGTGTAAAGTCAAAGACTGGAGGTATGTGAAATCACAGAATGGAGTGGTGTGAAGTCAGAATAGAGGTGTGCGAAGTCATAGAATGGAGGTGTGTGAAGTCAGAATGGAGCTATGTGAACTCATAGAATGGAGGTGTGTGAAGTCACAATGGAGATGTGTGAAGTCATAGAATGGTGGTTTTTGAAGTCACAGAATGGAGGTGTGTGAAGTCATAGAATGGAGGTGTGTGAAGTCAGATTGGAGGTATGTGAAGTCACAGAATGGAGGTGTGTCAACTCAGAATGGAGGTATGTGAAGTCATAGAATGGAAGTGTGTGAAGTCAAAGAATGGAGGTATGGGAAATCATAGAATGGAGGTGTGTGAAGTCACAGAATTGAGGTGTGTGATGTCAGAATGGAGGTGTGTGAATTCAGAATGGAGGTGTGTGAAGTCATAGAATGGAGGTGTGTGAAGTCACAATGCAGGTGTGTGAACTGATAGAACGTAGGTGTGTGAAGTCCCAATGTAGGTGTGTGAAGTCATAGAATGGAGGTGTGTGAAGTCATAGAATAGAGGTTTGTGAAGTCACAAGATGGAGGTGTGTGAAGGCAAAATGGAGGTGTGTGAAGTCAAAGAATGGACGTGTGTGAAGTCAAAATTGTGGTGTGTGAAGTCAAAAATGCAGGTTTGTGAAGTCACAGAATGTAGGTGTGTGAAGTCAAAATGGAGGTGTGTGAGGTCAAAGAATGGATGTGTGTGAAGTCATAGGATGGAGGTGTATGAAGTCATGGAACGGAGGTTTGTGACATCAAACATTGGAAGCGTGTGAAGTTACAGAATGGAGGTGTGTGAAGTCAGATTGCAGGTGTGTGAAGTCATAGAATGGAGGTTTGTGAAGTCATAGATTGGAAGTGTGTGAAGTCATAGAATGGAGGTTGTGAAGTCATAGATTGAAGGTGTGTGGAAGTCAAAGTATGGAGGTGTGTGAAGTCACAGAAAGGAGGTGTGTGAATTCACAGAATGGAGTTGTATGAAGTCACAATGGAGGTGTGTGAAGTCATAGAATGGAGGTGTGTGAAATCAAAGAATGGAGGATTGTGAAGTCATAGAATGGATTGTGTGTGTGAATTCACAGAATGGAGGTGTGTGAAGTCACAGATTGGAGATGTGTAAAGTCACAGAGTGGAGGTGTGTGAAGTCACAGAATGGAGGTGTGTGAAATCATAGAATGGAGGTGTGTGAAGTCACAGAAAGGAGGTTTGTGACTTCACAGAATGGAGTTGTATGAAGTCACAATGGAGGTGTGTGAAGTCATAGAATGGAGGTGTGTGAAATCAAAGAATGGAGGATTGTGAAGTCATAGAATGCATTGTGTGTGAAATCACAGAATGGAGGTGTGTGAAGTCACAGATTGGAGATGTGTAAAGTCACAGAGTGGAGGTGTGTGAAGTCACAGAATGGAAGTGTGTGAAATCATAGAATGGAGGTGTGTGAAGTCACAGAATGCAGTTGTGTGAAGTCAGAATAGAGGTGTGCGAAGTCATAGAAAGGAGGTGTGTGAAGTCAAAATGGAGCTGTGTGAATTCATAGAATGGAAGTGTGTGAAGTCAGAATGGAGGTGTGTGAACTCATAGAATGGAGGTGTATGAAGTCACAATGGAGGTGTGTGAAGTCACAGAATGGATGTGTGTGAACTCAGAAAGGAGGTGTGTGAAGTCATAGAATGGAGGTCTGTGAAGTCATAGAATGGAGGTGTGTGAAGTCAGAATGGAGGTGTGTGAAGTCAGAGAATGGAGGTGGGTGAAGTCACAATGCAGGTGTGTGAACTAATAGAATGGAGATGTGTAAAGTCACAATGTAGGTTTCTGAAGTCATAGAATGGAGGTGTGTGAAGTCATAGAATGGAGGTGTGTGAAGTCACAGAATGGAGGTGTGTGATGCCATAGAATGGAGGTGTGTGAAGTCACAGAATGGAGGTGTGTAAAGGCATAGAATGGAGGTGTGTAAAGTCATAGAATGGAGGTGTGTGAAGTCATAGAATGGAGGTGTGTGAAGTCACAGAATGCAGTTGTGTGAAGTCAAAATAGAGGTGTGCGAAGTCATAGAATGGAGGTGTGTGAAGTCAGAAGGGAGCTGTGTGAAGTCATAGAATGGAAGTGTGTGAAGTCAGAATGGGGGTGTGTGATCTCATAGAATGGAGGTGTATGAAGTCACAATGGAGGTGTGTGAAGTCACAGAAAGGATGTGTGTGAACTCAGAAAGGAGGTGTGTGAAGTCAGAGAATGGAGGTCTGTGAAGTCATAGAATGGAGGTTTGTGAAATCATAGAATGGAGGTGTGTGAAGTCACAGAATTGAGGTGTGTGAAGTCAGAATGGAGGTGTGTGAAGTCAGAATGGAGGTGTGTGAAGTCAGAGAATGGAGGTGTGTGAAGTCACAATGCAGGTGTGTGAACTCATAGAATGGAGGTGTGTGAAGTCACAATGTAGGTCTGAAGTCATAGAATGGAGGTGTGTGAAGTCATAGAATGGAGGTGTGTGAAGTCACAGAATGGAGGTGTGTGATGGCATAGAATGGAGGTGTGTGAAGTCACAGAATGGAGGTGTGTAAAGGCATAGAATGGAGGTGTGTGAAGTCATACAATGGAGGTGTGTGAAGTCATAGAATGGAGGTGTGTGAAGTCACAGAATGGAGGTGTGTGAAGTCACACTATAGAGGGGTGTGAACTCAGATTTGAGGTGTGTGAGGTCACAGAATGGAGGTGTGTGAAGTCATATAACGAGGTGTGTGAAGTCACAGAATGGAGGTGTGTGAAGACACAGAATGGAAGTGTGTGAACTCAGAGTGGAGGTGTGTGAAGTCACATAATGGAGGTGTGTGATGTCATAGAATGGATGTGTGTGAAGTCATAGAATGGAGGTGTGTGAAGTCAGAATGGAGGTGTGTGAAGTCACAAATGGAGGTGTGTTTACTCAGAATGGAGGTGTGTGAGTCACAGAATGGAGGTGTGTGAAGTCAAAATTGTGATGTGTGAAGTTACAAATGGAGGTGTGTGAAGTCACAGACTGGAGGTATGTGAAATCAAAATGGAATTTTGTGAAGTCAAAGAAAGGTGTTGTGTGAAGTCATAGAATGGATGTGTATGAAGTCATGGAATGGAGGTTTGTGAAGTCAAACATTGGAAATGTGTGAAGTTACAGAATGGAGGTGTGTGAAATCAGAGAAGGGAGATGTGTGAAGTCATAGATTGGAGGTGTGTGAAGTCAGAATGGAGATGTGTGAAGTCAGAGAAGGGAGGTGTGCGAAGTCATAGAATGGAGGTGTGTGAAGTCAGAATGCAGATGTGTGAAGTCATAGAATGGAGGTGTGTGAAGTCATAGAATGGAGGTGTGTGAAGTCAAAATTGAGGTGTGTGAACTCATAGAATGTAGGTATGTGAGCTCATAGAATGGAGGTGTGTGATGTCATGGAATGGAGGTGTGTGAAGTCAAAGAATGGAGTTGTGTGTAGTCAAACAATGGAAGTGTGTGAAGTCACAGAATGGAGGTGTGTGAATTCACAGAATGGAAGTGTGTGAAGTCAAAATGGAGGTGTGTGAAGTCAAAATTGTGGTGTGTGAAGTCACAAATGGAGGTGTGTGAAGTCACAGAATGGAGGTGTGTGAAGTCAAAATGGAGGTGTGTGAAGTCAAAGAATGGAGGTCAGTGAAGTCATAGAATGGAGGTGTATGAAGTCATGGAATGGAGGTTTGTGAAGTCAAACATTGGAAGTGTGTGTAATTACAGAATGGAGGTGTGTGAAGTCATAGAATGGAGGTGTGTGAAGTCACAGAAGGGAGGTGTGTGAAGTCACAGAAAGGCGATGTGTGAAGTCACTATGGAGGTGTGTGAAGTCATAGAATGGAGGTGTGTGAAGTCAAAGAATGGAGGTGAGTGAAGTCATAGAATGGAGGTGTGTGAAATCACAGAATGGAGGTGTGAGATGTCACAGAATGGAGGTGTGTAAAGTGACAGAGTTGAGGTGTGTGAAGTCACAGAATGGAGGTGTTTAAAGTCAAAGAATGGAGGTGTGTGAAGTCCCAGAATGGAGGTGTATGAAGTCAGAATAGAGGTATGCGAAGTCATAGAATGGAGTGTGTTAAGTCAGAATGGAGCTGTGGGAATTCATAGAATGGAGGTGTGTGAAGTCAGATTGGAGGTGTGTGAACTCTTAGAATGGAGGTATGTGAAATCACAATGGAGGTGTGTGAAGTCATAGAATTGTGGTTTTTGAAATCACAGAATGGAGGTGTGTGGAGTCATAGAATGGAGGTGTGTGAAGTCAGATTGGAGGTGTGTGAAGTCAATGAATGGAGGTGTGTGAACTCAGAAAGGAGTTGTGTGAAGTCATAGAATGGAGCTGTGTGAAATCATAGAATGGAGGTTTGTGAAATCATAGAATGGAGGTGTGTGAAGTAAAAGACTGGAGGTATGTGAAATCACAGAATGGAGGGGTGTGAAGTCAGAATAGAGGTGTGCGAAGTCATAGAATGGAGGTGTGTGAAGTCAGAATGGAGCTATGTGAACTCATAGAATGGAGGTGTGTGAAGTCACAATGGAGATGTGTGAAGTCATAGAATGGTGGTTTGTGAAGTCACAGAATGGAGGTGTGTGAAGTCATAGAATGGAGGTGTGTGAAGTCAGATTGGAGGTATGTGAAGTCACAGAATGGAGGTGTGTCAACTCAGAAAGGAGGTATGTGAAGTCATAGAATGGAGGTGTGTGAAGTCAAAGAATGGAGGTGTGGGAAATCATAGAATGGAGGTGTGTGAAGTCACAGAATTGAGGTGTGTGAATTCAGAATGGAGGTGTGAGAATTCAAAATGGAGGTGTGTGAAGTCATAGAATGGAGGTGTGTGAAGTCACAATGCAGGTGTGTGAACTGATAGAACGTAGGTGTGTGAAGTCACAATGTAGGTGTGAAGTCATAGAATGGATGTGTGTGAAGTCATAGAATGGAGGTGTGTGAAGTCACAAAATGGAGGTGTGTGAAGTCAAAATGGAGGTGTGTGAAGTCAAAGAATGGACGTGTGTGAAGTCAAAATTGTGGTGTGCGAAGTCACAAATGCAGGTGTGTTAAGTCACAGAATGGAGGTGTGTGAAGTCAAAATGGAGGTGTGTGAGGTCAAAGAATGGATGTGTGTGAAGTCATAGAATGGAGGTGTATGAAGTCCTGGAATGGAGGTTTGTGACTTCAAACATTGGAAGCGTGTGAAGTTACAGAATGGAGGTGTGTGAAGTCATAGAATGGAGGTGTGTGAAGTCAGATAATGGAGGTGTGTGAAATCAGATTGCAGGTGTGTGAAGTCCTAGAATGGAGGTTTGCTAAGTCATAGATTGGAAGTGTGTGACGTCATAGAATGGAGGATTTGAAGTCATAGATTGTAGGTGTGTGGAAGTCATAGTATGGAGGTGTGTGCAGTCATAGAATGGAAGTGTGTGAAATCAAAGAATGAAGGTTTGTGAAGTCATAGAATGGATTGTGTGTGAAATCACAGAATGGAGGTGTGTGAAGTCACAGAGTGGAGGTGTGTGAAATCAAAATGGAATTTTGTGAAGTCAAAGAAAGGAGTTGTGTGAAGTCATAGAATGGAGGTGTGTGAAGTCACAGAATGAAGGTGTGTGAACTCATAGACTGGAGGAGTGTGAATTCATAGAATGGAGGTGTGTGAACTCACAGATGGAGGTGTGTGAAGTCATAGAATGGGGTTGTGTGAAGTCACAGAATGGAGATGTGTGAAGTCACAGAATGGAGTTGTTTGAACTCAGAATGGAGGTGTGAATTCACAGAAGGGAGGTTCGTGATGTCATAGTATGGATGTTTCTGAAGTAAGAATGAAGTTGTGTGAAGTCATAGAATGGAGGTGTGTGAAGTCAAAATGGAGGTGTGTGAATTCAAACAATGGAGGTGTGTGAAGTCAGAGAATGGAGGTGTGTGAAGTCAAAGAATGGACGTGTGTGAAGTCAAAATTGTGGTGTATGAAGTCACAAATGCAGGTGTGTGAAGTCACAGAATGGAGGTGTGTGAAGTCAAAATGCAGGTGTGTGAAGTCAAAGAATGGAAGTGTGTGAAGTCACAGAATTGAGGTGTATGAAGTCATGGAATGGAGGTTTGAGAAGTCAAACATTGGAAGCGTGTGAAGTTACAGATTGGAGGTGTGTGAAGTCATAGAATGGAGGTGTGTGAAGTCAGAAAATGGAGGTGTGTGAAGTCATAGAATGGAGGTGTGTGAAGTCATAGAATGGAGGTGTGTGAAGTCATAGAATGAAGGTGTGTGGAAGTCATAGTATGGAGGTGTGTGAAGTCACAGAAAGGAGGTGTGTGAAATCACAGAATGAAGTTGTGTGAAGTCACAATAGAGGTGTGTGAAGTCATAGAATGGAGGTGTGTGAAGTCAAAGAATGGAGGTTTGTGAAGTCATAGAATGGAGGTGTGAGAAGTCAGAGAATGCAGGTGTGTGAAGTCAAAATGCAGGTGTGTGAGGTCATAGAATGGAGGTGTGTGAAGTCATGGAATGGAGGTTTGTGAAGTCAAACATTGGAAGTGTGTGAAGTTAAAGAATGGAGGTGTGTGAAGTCATAGAATGGAGGTGTGTGAAGTCATAGGATGGAGGTGTGTCAAGTCACAGAAGGGAGGTGTGTGAAGTCACAGAATGGAGTTGTGTGAAGTCACAATTGAGGTGTGTGAAGTCATAGAATGGAGGTGTGTGAAGTCAAAGTATGGAGGTGTGTGAAGTCATAGAATGGAGGTGTGTGAAATCACAGAATGGAGATGTGAGAAATCACAGAATGGAGTTGTGTAAAGTCACAGAGTTGAGGTGTGTGAAGTCACAGAATGGAGGTGTGTGAAGTCATAGAGTGGAGGTGTGTGAAGTCACAGAATGGAGGTGTTTGAAGTCAGAATAGAGGTATGCGAAGTCATAGAATGGAGGTGTGTTAAGTCAGAATGGAGCTGTGTGAATTCATAGAATGGAGGGGTATGAATTCAGATTGGACTTGTGTGAACTCTTACAATGGAGGTGTGTGAAGTCAGATTGCAGGTGTGTGAAGTCAATGAATGGAGGTGTGTGAACTCAGAAAGGAGGAGTGTGAAGTCATAGAATGGAGCTGTGTGAAGTCATAGAATGGAGGTGTACGAAATCATACAATGGAGGTGTGTGAAGTCACAGAATTGAGGTGTGTGAAGTCACAATGGTGGTGTGTGAAGTCAGAATGGAGGTGTGTGAAGTCATAGAATGGAGGTGTGTGAAGTCACAATGCAGGTGTGTGAACTCATAGAATGGAGGTGTGTGAAGTCACAATGTAGGTGTGTGAAGTCATAGAATGGAGGTGTGTGTAGTCACAGAGTGGAGATGTGTAAAGTCACAGAGTGGAGGTGTGTGAAGTCTCAGAATGGAGGTGTGTGATGTCATAGAATGGAGTTGAGTGAAGTCATAGAATGTTGGTTTTTGAAGTCACAAAATGGAGGTGTGTGAAGTCATAGAATGGAGGTGTGTGAAGTCAGATTAGAGGTGTATGAAGTCACAGAATGGAGGTGTGTCAACTCAGAAAGGAGGTGTGTGAAGTCATAGAATGGAGGTGTGTGAAGTCATAGAACGGAGGTGTGTGAAATCATAGAATGGAGGTGTGTGAAGTCACAGAAATGAGGTGTTTGAAGGAAAATGGAGTGTGTGAAGTCAGAATGGAGGTGTGTGAAGTCATAGAACGGAGGTCTGTGAAATCATAGAATGGAGGTGTGTGAACTCACAGAATTGAGGTGTGTGAAGTCAGAATGGAGGTGTGTGAAGTCAGAATGGAGGTGTGTGAAGTCATAGAATGGAGGTGTGTGAAGTCACAATGCAGGTGTGTGAACTCATAGAATGGAGGTGTGCGAAGTCACAATGTAGGTGTGTGAAATCATAGAATGGAGGTGAGTGAAGTCATAGAATGGAGGTGTGTGAAGTCACAGAATGGAGGTTTGTGAAGTCATAGAATGGAGGTGGGTGAAGTCAGAATAGAGGTGTGCGAAATCAAAATGGAGGTGTTTCAAGTCAGAATGCAGGTGTGTGAACTCATATAATGGATGTGTGTGAAGTCACAATACAGGTGTGTGAAGTCATAGAATGGGGTGTGTGTAGTAATAGAATGGAACTGTGAAGTTACAGAATGTAGGTATGTGAAGTCACAGAATAAAGGTGTGTGAAGTCATAGAATGGAGGGTTGTGGAGTCACAGAATGGAGGTGTGTGAAGTCACCGAATGGAGGTGTGTGAAGTCATAGAATGGAGGTGTGTGAAGTCATAGAATGAAGGTGTGTGGAAGTCATAGTATGGAGGTGTGTGAAGTCACAGAAAGGAGGTGTGTGAAATCACAGAATGAAGTTGTGTGAAGTCACAATAGAGGTGTGTGAAGTCATAGAATGGAGGTGTGTGAAGTCAAAGAATGGAGGTTTGTGAAGTCATAGAATGGAGGTGTGAGAAGTCAGAGAATGGAGGTGTGTGAAGTCAAAATGCAGGTGTGTGAGGTCATAGAATGGAGGTGTGTGAAGTCATGGAATGGAGGTTTGTGAAGTCAAACATTGGAAGTGTGTGAAGTTAAAGAATGGAGGTGTGTGAAGTCATAGAATGGAGGTGTGTGAAGTCATAGGATGGAGGTGTGTCAAGTCACAGAAGGGAGGTGTGTGAAGTCACAGAATGGAGTTGTGTGAAGTCACAATTGAGGTGTGTGAAGTCATAGAATGGAGGTGTGTGAAGTCAAAGTATGGAGGTGTGTGAAGTCATAGAATGGAGGTGTGTGAAATCACAGAATGGAGATGTGAGAAATCACAGAATGGAGTTGTGTAAAGTCACAGAGTTGAGGTCTGTGAAGTCACAGAATGGAGGTGTGTGAAGTCATATAGTGGAGGTGTGTGAAGTCACAGAATGGAGGTGTATGAAGTCAGAATAGAGGTATGCGAAGTCATAGAATGGAGGTGTGTTAAGTCAGAATGGAGCTGTGTGAATTCATAGAATGGAGGGGTGTGAATTCAGATTGGACTTGTGTGAACTCTTACAATGGAGGTGTGTGAAGTCAGATTGCAGGTGTGTGAACTCATAGAATGGAGGTGTGCGAAGTCACAATGTAGGTGTGTGAAATCATAGAATGGAGGTGAGTGAAGTCATAGAATGGAGGTGTGTGAAGTCACAGAATGGAGGTTTGAGAAGTCATAGAATGGAGGTGGGTGAAGTCAGAACAGAGGTGTGCGAAATCAAAATGGAGGTGTTTGAAGTCAGAATGCAGGTGTCTGAACTCATATAATGGATGTGTGTGAAGTCACAATACAGGTGTGTGAAGTCATAGAATGGGGTGTGTGTAGTAATAGAATGGAACTGTGTGAAGTCACAGAATGTAGGTATGTGAGGTCACAGAATAAAGGTGAGTGAAGTCATAGAATGGAGGGTTGTGAAGTCAGAGAATGGAGGTGTGTGAAGTCACCGAATGGAGATACGTAAAGTCATAGAATGGAGGTGTGTAATCTCACAGAATGTAGGTGTGTGACGTCACAGAATGGAGGTGTGTGAAGTCACAGAATGGAGGTGAGTGAAGTCATAGAATGGAGGTGTGTGAAGTCATAGAATGGAGGTGTGTGAAGTCAAAGAATGGAGGGATATGAAGTCATAGAATGGAGCTGTGTGAATTCACAGAATTGAGGTGTTTGAAGTCATAGATTGGAGGTGTGTGAAGTCCAAATGGATGTGTGAAATCATAGAAAGGAGGTGCGTGAAGTCACAGAATGGAGGTGTGTGAAGTCATAGAATGGAATTGTGTGAAGTCATAGAATGGAGTTCTGTGAAGTCACAGAATGGAGGTGTGTGAAATCGTAGAATGGAGGTGTCTGAAGTCAGAGCATCGAGGTGTGTGAAGTCACAGAATGGAGGTGTGTGAAGTCATAGAATGGAGGTGTGTGAACTGAAAATTGAGGTGAGTGAAGTCACTGAATGGAGGTGTGTGAAGTCATAGAATGGAAGTGTGTAAAGTCATAAAATGAAGGTGTGTGAAGTCATAGAATGGAGGTGTGTGAAGTCACAGAAGGCAGGTGTGGGAAGTCACAGAATAGAGTTGTGTGAAATCACAATGGAGGTGTGTGAAGTCATAGAATGGAGGTGTGTGAAGTCAGATTAGAGGTGTGTGAAGTCACAGAATGGAGGTGTGTCAACTCAGAAAGGAGTTGTGTGAAGTCATAGAATGGAGGTGTGTGAAGTCATAGAAAGGAGGTGTGTGAAATCATAGGATGGAGGTGTGTGACGTCACAGAAATGAGGTGTTTGAAGTAAAAATGGAAGTGTGTGAAGTCAGAATGGAGGTGTGTGAAGTCATAGAACGGAGGTGTGTGAAGTCATAAAATGGAGGTGTGTGAAGTCAAAGAATGGAGGTGTGTGAACTCATAGAATGGAGGAGTGTGAAGTCATAGAATGGAGGTGTGTGAAGTCACAGAATGGAGGTGTGTTAACTCACAGAATGGATGTGTGTGAACTCAGAATGGAGGTGTGTGAATTCACAGAAGGGAGTTTTGTGAAGTCATAGAATGGATGTTTCTGAAGTGAGAATGAAGGTGTGTGAAGTCATAGAATGGAGGTGTGTGAAGTCAAAATGGTGTTGTGTGAAGTCAGAGAATGGAGGTGTGTGAGGTCAATGAATGGACTTGTGTAAAGTCAAAATTGTGGTGTGTGAAGTCAAAAATGCAGGTGTGTGAAGTCACAGAATGGAGGTGTGTGAAGTCAAAATGGAGGTGTGTGAAGTCAAAGAATGGATGTGTGTGAAGTCATAGAATGGAGGTGTATGAAGTCATGGAATGGAGGTTTGTGAAGTCAAACATTGGAAGTGTGTGAAGTTACAGAATGGAGGTGTGTGAAGTCATAGAATGGAGGTGTGTGAAGTCATAGAATGGAGGTGTTTGAAGTCAGAATGCAGGTGTGTGAAGTCATAGAATGGAGGTGTGTGAAGTCATAGATTGGAAGTGTGTGAAGTCATAGATTGGAGGTGTGTGAAGTCATAGAATGTAGGTGTGTGAAGTCAAAGAATGGAGGTGTGTGAAGTCATAGAATGGAGGTGTGTCAAGTCACAGAATGGTGGTGTGTGAATTCAGAATGGAGATGTGTGAAGTCATAGAATGGAGGTGTGTGAAGTCACAATGCAGGTGTGTGAACTCCTAGAATGGAGGTGGGTGAAGTCACAATGCAGGTGTGTGAAGTCATAGAATGGAGGTGTGTAAAGTCATAGAATGGAGGTGGTGAAGTGACAGAATGGAGGTGTGTGAAGTCACAGAATGGAGGTGTGTGAAGTCACAGAATGGTGGTGTGTGATGTCATAGAATGGAGGTGTGTGAAGTCATAGAATGTTGGTGTGTTAAGTCATAGAATGGAGGTGTGGAAGTCACAGAATGGAGGTGGGTGAAGTCACAGAATGGTGTTGTGTGAACTCAGAATTGAGGTGTGTGAAGTCACAGAATGGAGGTGTGTGAAGTCATACAATGGAGGTGCTTGAAGTCACAGAATGGAGGTGTGTGAATTCATAGAATGGAGGTGTGTGAAGTCATAGAATGGAGGTTTGTGAAGTCACAGAATGGAGGTGTGTGAAGTAAAAGAATGGAGGTGTGTGAAGTCACAGAATGGAAGTGGGTGAACTCACAATGGAGGTGTGTGAAGTCACAGAACGGAGGTGTGTGAAGTCAGAAGGGAGGTGTGTGAAGTCACAGAATGGAGATGTGTGAACTCAGAATGGAGGAGTGGGAAGTCACAGAATGGAGGTTTGTGAAGTCATAGAATGGATGTGTGTGAGGTCATAGAATGGATGTTTCTGAAGTAAGAATGAAGGTGTGTGAAGTCATAGAATGGAGGTGTGTGAAGTCAGAAGGGAGGTGTGTAAAGTCACAGAATGGAGGTGTGTGAAGTCAGAATGGAGGTGTGAAGTCATAGAGTGGAGGTGGGTGAAGGCATAGAAAAGAGTTGTGGGAAGTCATAGAATAGAGGAGTGTGAAGTCATAGAATGGAGGTGAGTGAAGTCACAGATTCGAAGTCTGTGAAGTCATAGAATGGAAGTGTGTGATGTCAGAATGGAGGTGTGTGAAGTCCTAGAATGGTGTGTGAACTCATAGAATGGAGGTGTGTGATGTCAAATGGAAGTGTGTGAATCCACAGAATGTAGGTGTGTGAAGTCATACATTGGAGGTGTGTGAAGTCAGAATGGAGGTGTGTGAAGTCACAGAATGGAGGTGTGTGAACTCAGAATGGAGGTGTTTGAAGTCATAGATGGATGTGTGTGAAGTCACAGTATGGAGGTGTGTGAAATCATAGAATATAATTTTGTGAATTCACAGAATGGAGCTGTGTGAAGTCAGAATGGAGGAGTGTGAAGTCATAGAATGGAGGTGTGTGAAGTCAGAATGGAGGTGAGTGAACTCATAGAATGGACGTGTGTGAAGTCACAATGGAGGTGTGTGATGACATAGAATGGAGGTGTGTGAAGTCACAGAATGGAGGTGTGTGAAGTCATAGAATGGAGGTGTGTGAAATCATAGAATGGAGGTGTGTGAAGTCATAGAATGGATGTTTCTGATTTAAGAATGAAGGTGTTTGAAGACATAGAATGGAGGTGTGTGAACTCAGAATGGAGGTGTTTGAAGTCATAGATGGATGTGTGTGAAGTCACAGTATGGATGTGTGTGAAATCATAGAATATAATTTTGTGAATTCACAGAATGGAGCTGTGTGAAGTCAGAATGGAGGAGTGTGAAGTCATAGAATGGAGGTGTGTGAAGTCAGAATGGAGGTGTGTGAACTCATGGAATGGTGGTGTGTGAAGTCACAGAATGGAGGTGTGTGAAGTCAGAATGGAGGTTTGAAGTCATAGAATGGGGGTGGGTGAAGTCATAGAAAGGAGGTGTGGGAAGTCATAGAATGGAGAAGTGTGAAGTCATAGAGTGGAGGTGAGTGAAGTCACAGATTCGAAGTCTGTGAAGTCATACAATGGAGGTTTGTGAAGTCAGAATGGAGGTGTGTGAACTCATAGAATGGAGGTGTGTGAAGTCACAATGGAGGTGTGTGAAGTGATAGAATGGAGGTGTTTGAAGTTACAGAATGGAGGTGTGTGAAGTCATAGAATGGAGGTGTGTGAAGTCACAATGGAGGTATGTGAAGTTACAGAATGGAGGTGTGTGAAGTCATAGAATGGAGGTGTGTGAAGTCACAGAATGGAGGTGTGTGAAGTCATAGAATGGAAGTGTGTGAAGTCATAGAATGGAGGTTTGTGAAGTCAGAGAATGGAGGTGTGTGAAGTCTTGGAATGGAGGTGTGTGAAGTCACAGAATGGAGGTGGGTGAACTCAGAATGGAGGTGTGTGAAGTCACAGAATGTAGGTGTGTGAAGTCCTAGAATGGAAGTTTGTGAAGTCATAGAATGGAGGTGTGTGAAGTAAAAATGGAGATGTGTGAAGTCAGAGAATGGAGGTGTTTGAAGTCATAGAATGGAAGTGTGTGAAGTCATAGAATGGAGGTGTGTGAAGTCACAGAATGGAGGTGTTTGAAGTCACGGAATGGAGGTGTGTGAGGTCACAGAATGGAGGTGTGTGAACTCAGAATGGATGTGTGAGAAGTCACAGAATGGAGGTGTGTGAAGTCATAGAATGGAAGTGTGTGAAGACATAGAATGGAGGTTTGTGAATTAAGAATGGAGGTGTGTGAAGTAACCGAATGGAGTTGTGTGAGCTCAGAATGGAGGTGTGTGATGTCAGAGAATGGAGGTGTTTGAAGTCATAGAATGGAGGTGTGTGAAGTCACAGAATGGAGGTATCTGAAGTCAGAAACGAGGTGTGAAGTCATAGAATAGAGGTGGGTAAAGTCATAGAAAGGAGGTGTGGCAAGTCATAGAATGGAGCAGTGTGAAGTCATAGAATGGAGTTGAGTGAAGTCACAGATTCGAGGTCTGTGAAGTCATAGAATGGAGGTGTGTAAAGTAAGAATGGAAGTGTGTGAATCATAGAATGGAGGTGTGTGAACTCATAGAATGGAGGTGTGTGACGTCACAAAGGAAGTGTGTGAATTCACAGAATGGAGGTGTTTGAAGTCATACATTGGTGTGTGAAGTCAGAATGGAGGTGTGTGAAATCACAGAACTGAGGAGTGTGAAGTCAGAATGGCGGAGTGTGAATTCATAGAATGGAGTTGTGTGAAGTTAGAATGGAGGTGTGTGAACTCATAGAATGGAGGTGTGTGAAGTCACAATGGAGGTGTGTGAAGACATAGAATGAAGGTGTGTGAAGTCACAAATTGGAGTTGTGTGAAGTCATAGAATGGAGGTGTATGAAGTCATAGAATGGAGCTGTGTGAATTCAGAATGGAGGTGTGTGCAGTCATAGAATGGATGTTTCTGAAGTAGGAATGAAGGTGTGTGAAGTCATAGAATGGAGGTGTGTGAAGTCAAAATGGAGGTGTGTGAAGTCATAGAACGGAGGTGTGTGAAGTCATAAAATGGAGGTGTGTGAAGTCACAGAATGGAGGTGTGTTAACTCACAGAATGGATGTGTGTGAACTCAGAATGGAGGTGTGTGAATTCACAGAAGGGAGGTTTGTGAAGTCATAGAATGGATGTTTCTGAAGTGAGAATGAAGGTGTGTGAAGTCATAGAATGGAGGTGTGTGAAGTCAAAATGGTGGTGTGTGAAGTCAGAGAATGGAGGTGCGTGAGGTCAATGAATGGACTTCTGTAAAGTCAAAACTGTGGTGTGTGAAGTCAAAAATGCAGGTGTGTGAAGTCACAGAATGGAGGTGTGTGAAGTCAAAATGGAGGTGTGTAAAGTCAAAGAATGGATGTGTGTGAAGTCATAGAATGGAGGTGTATGAAGTCATGGAATGGAGGTTTGTGAAGTCAAACATTGGAAGTGTGTGAAGTTACAGAATGGAGGTGTGTGAAGTCATAGAATGGAGGTGTGTGAAGTCAGAGAATGGAGGTGTTTGAAGTCAGAATGCAGGTGTGTGAAGTCATAGAATGGAGGTGTGTGAAGTCATAGATTGGAAGTGTGTGAAGTCATAGATTGGAGGTGTGTGAAGTCATAGAATGTAAGTGTGTGAAGTCAAAGAATGGAGGTGTGTGAAGTCATAGAATGGACGTGTGTCAAGTCACAGAATGGTGGTGTGTGAAGTAAGAATGGAGATGTGTGAAGTCATAGAATGGAGGTGTGTGAAATCACAATGCAGGTGTGTGAACTCCTAGAATGGAGGTGGGTGAAGTCACAATGCAGGTGTGTGAAGTCATAGAATGGAGGTGTGTAAAGTCATAGAATGGAGGTGGTGAAGTGACAGAATGGTGGTGTGTGATGTCATAGAATGGAGGTGTGTGAAGTCATAGAATGGAGGTGTGTTAAGTCATAGAATGGAGGTGTGGAAGTCACAGAATGGAGGTGGGTGAAGTCACAGAATGCTGTTGTGTGAACTCAGAATTGAGGTGTGTGAAGTTACAAAATGGAGGTGTGTGAAGTCATACAATGGAGGTGCTTGAAGTCACAGAATGGAGGTGTGTGAATTCATAGAATGGAGGTGTGTGAAGTCAAGAATGGAGGTGTGTGAAGTCACAGAATGGAGGTGTGTGAAGTAACAGAATGGAGGTGTGTGAAGTCACAGAATGAAAGTGGGTGAACTCACAATGGAGGTGTGTGAAGTCACAGAACGGAGGTGTGTGAAGTCAGAAGGGAGGTGTGTGAAGTCACAGAATGGAGATGTGTGAACTCAGAATGGAGGTGTGGGAAGTCACAGAATGGAGGTTTGTGAAGTCATAGAATGGAGGTGTGTGAGGTCATAGAATGGATGTTTCTGAAGTAAGAATGAAGGTGTGTGAAGTCATAGAATGGAGGTGTGTGAAGTCATAGAAGGGAGGTGTGTAAAGTCACAGAATGGAGGTGTGTGAAGTCAGAATGGAGGTGTGAAGTCATAGAGTAGAGGTGGGTGAAGGCATAGAAAAGTGTTGTGGGAAGTCATAGAATAGAGGAGTGTGAAGTCATAGAATGGAGGTGAGTGAAGTCACAGATTCGAAGTCTGTGAAGTCATAGAATGGAAGTGTGTGATGTCAGAATGGAGGTGTGTGAAGTCCTAGAATGGTGTGTGAACTCATAGAATGGAGGTGTGTGACGTCAAATGGAAGTGTGTGAATTCACAGAATGTAGGTGTGTGAAGTCATACATTGGAGGTTTGTGAAGTCAGAATGGAGGTGTGTGAAGTCACAGAATAGAGGTGTGTGAACTCAGAATGGAGGTGTTTGAAGTCATAGATGGATGTGTGTGAAGTCACAGTATGGAGGTGTGTGAAATCATAGAATATAATTTTGTGAATTCACAGAATGGAGCTGTGTGAAGTCAGAATGGAGGAGTGTGAAGTCATGGAATGGAGGTGTGTGAAGTCAGAATGGAGGTGTGTGAACTCATAGAATGGACGTGTGTGAAGTCACAATGGAGGTGTGTGAAGACATAGAATGGAGGTGTGTGAAGTCACAGAATGGAGGTGTGTGAAGTCATAGAATGGAGGTGTGTGAAATCATAGAATGGAGGTGTGTGAACTCAGAATGGAGGTGTTTGAAGTCATAGATGGATGTGTGTGAAGTCACAGTATGGAGGTGTGTGAAATCATAGAATATAATTTTGTGAATTCACAGAATGGAGCTGTGTGAAGTCAGAATGGAGGAGTGTGAAGTCATAGAATGGAGGTGTGTGAAGTCAGAATGGAGGTGTGTGAACTCATAGAATGGAGGTGTGTTTAGTCAAAAAGGAGGTGTGTGAAGTCATAGAATGGTGGCTTTTGATGTCAAAGAATGGAGGTGTGTGAAGTCATAGACGGGAGGTGTGTAAACTCAGATTGGAGGTGTGTGAAATCACAGAAAGCAGGTGTGTCAACTCAGAAACGAGGTGTGTGAACTCATAGAATGGAGGTGTGTGAGGTCATAGAATCGAAGTATGTGAAATCACAGAATGGAGGTGTGTGAAGCCAGAATGGAGATGTGTGAAGTCATAGAATGGAGGTGAGTGAAGTCAGAATGCAGGTGTGTGAACTCATAGAATTGAGGTGGGTGAAGTCACAATGCAGGTGTGTGAAGTCATAGAATGGAGGCGCGTGAAATCATAGACTGGAGGTGGTGAAGTGACAGAATGGAGGTGTGTGAAGTTATAGAATGGAGGTGTGTGAAGTCACAGAATGGTGGTGTGTGAAGTCATAGAATGGAGGGGTGTGAAGTCATAGAATGGAGGTGTGTTAAGTCATAGAATGGAGGTGTGGAAGTCACAGAATGGAGGTGTGTGAAGTCACAGAATGGAGGTGTGTGAACTGAGAATGGAGGTGTGTGAAGTCACAGAATGGAGGTGTGTGAAGTCATACAATGGAGGTGTGTGAAGTCACAGAATGGAGGGGTGTGACTTCATAGAAGGGAGGTGTGTGAAGTCATAGAATGGAGGGGTGTGAAGTCACATAATGGAGGTGTGTGAAGTCACAGCATGGAGGTGTGTGAAGTCAGAGAATGGAAGTGTGTGAATTCATAGAAGGGAGGTGTGTGAAGTCATAGAATGGAGGTGTGTGAACTCACAGAATGGAAGTGTGTGAAGTCAAAATGGAGGTGTGTGAAGTCAGAGAATGGAGGTGTGTGAAGTCAATGAATGGACTTGTGTGAAGTCAAAATTGTGGTGTGTGAAGTCAAAGAATGGATGTGTGTGAAGTCACAGAATGGAGGTGTGTGAAGTCAAAATGGAGGTGTGTGAACTCATAGAATAGAGGTGGGTGAAGTCATAGAATGGAGGGGTGTGATGTCATAGAATGGAGTTGTGTTAAGTCACAGAATGAAGGTGTGGAAGTCACAGAATGGAGGTGTGTAAACTGAGAATGGAGGTGTGTGAAGTCATAGAATGGAGCTGCGTGAAGTCATAGAATGGATGTTTGTGAAGTAAGAATGAAGGTGTGTGAAGTCATAGAATGGAAGTGTGTGAAGTCACAGAATGGAGGTGTGTGAAGTCATAGAATGGAGCTGTGTAAATTCAGAATGGAGGTGTGTGAAGTCATCGAATGGAGGTGTGTGCAGTCATAGAATGGATGTTTCTGAAGTAGGAATGAAGGTGTGTGAAGTCATAGAATGGAGGTGTGTGAAGTCAAAATGGAGGTGTGTGAACTCAAAGAATGGAGGTGTGTGAACTCATAGAATGGAGGTGTGTGAAGTCATGGAATGGAGGTGTGTGAAGTCATAGAATGGAGGTGTGTGAAGTCAGAATGGAGGTGTGTGAAGTTACAGAATGGAGGTGTGTGAAGTCATAGAATGGAGGTGTGTGAAGTCACAGAATGGAGGTGTGTGAAGGCATACAATGGAAGTGTGTGAAGTCATAGAATGGAGGTGTGTGAAGTCACAGAATGGAGGTGTGTGAAGTCACGGAATGGAGGTGTGTGAAGTCACAGAATGGAGGTGGGTGAACTCAGAATGGAGGTGTGTGAAGTCACAGAATGGAGGTGTGTGAAGTCCTAGAATGGAAGTTTGTGAAGTCATAGAATGGAGGTGTGTGAAGTAAGAATGGAGATGTGTGAAGTCAGAGAATGGAGGTGTTTGAAGTCATAGAATGGAGGTGTGTGAAGTCATAGAATGGAGGTGTGTGAAGTCACAGAATGGAGGTGTTTGAAGTCACGGAATGGAGGTGTGTGAGGTCACAGAGTGGAGGTGTGTGAACTCAGAATGTAGGTGTGAGAAGTCACAGAATGGAGGTGTGTGAAGTCATAGAGTGGAAGTGTGTGAAGTCATAGAATGGAGGTTTGTGAATTAAGAATGGAGGTGTGTGAAGTAACCGAATGGAGTTGTGTGAGCTCAGAATGGAGGTGTGTGATGTCAGAGAATGGAGGTGTTTGAAGTCATAGAATGGAGGTGTGTGAAGTCAAAGAATGGAGGTATCTGAAGTCAGAAACGAGGTGTGAAGTCATAGAATAGAGGTGGGTGAAGTCATAGAAAGGAGGTGTGGGAAGTCATAGAATGAAGCAGTGTGAAGTCATAGAATGGAGTTGAGTGAAGTCACAGATTCGAGGTCTGTGAAGTCATAGAATGGAGGTGTGTAAAGTAAGAATGGAAGTGTGTGAATCATAGAATGGAGGTGTGTGAACTCATAGAATGGAGGTGTGTGACATCACAATGGAAGTGTGTGAATTCACAGAATGGAGGTGTGTGAAGTCATATATTGGTGTGTGAAGTCAGAACGGAGGTGTGTGAAATCACAGAATTGAGGTGTGTGAACTCAGAATGGAGGTGTGTGAAGTCATAGATGGAGGTGTGTGATGTCATAGTATGGAGGTGTGTGAAATCATAGAATGGAGTTTTGTGAATTCACAAAATGGAGGAGTGTGAAGTCAGAATGGCGGAGTGTGAAGTCATAGATTGGAGTTGTGTGAAGTTAGAATGGAGGGGTGTGAACTCATAGAATGGAGGTGTGTGAAGTCACAATGGAGGTGTGTGAAGACATAGAATGGAGGTGTGTGAAGTCACAAATTGGAGATGTGTGTAGTCATAGATTGGAGGTGTGTGAAGTCATAGAATGGATGTTTGTGAAGTAAGACTGAAGGTGTGTGAAGTCATAGAATGGAAGTGTGTGAAGTCACAGAATGGAGGTGTGTGAAGTCATAGAATGGAGCTGTGTGAATTCAGAATGGAGGTGTGTGCAGTCATAGAATGGATGTTTCTGAAGTAGGAATGAAGGTGTGTGAAGTCATAGAATGGAGTATCTGTGAAGTCAAAATGGAGGTGTGTGAACTCATAGAATGGAGGTTTGTGAAGTCATGCAATGGAGGTGTGTGAAGTCCAAGAATGGAGGTGTGTGAAGTCAAACAATGGAGGTGTGTGAAGTCACAGAATGGAGGTGTGTGAAGTCACAGAATGGAGGTGTGTGAAGTCACAGAATGGAGGTGTGTGAAGTCAAAATGGTGGTGCGTGAATTCACAAATGGAGGTGTGTGAAGTCAGAATGGAGCTGAGTGAAGTCATAGAATGGAGGTGGGTGAGGGCAGAATGGAAGTGTGTGAACTCGTAGAATGGAGGTGTGTGTAGTCAAAATGGAGGTGTGTGAAGTCAGAGAATGGTGCCTTTTGATGTCAAAGAATGGAGGTGTGTGAAGCCATAGACGGGAGGTGTGTAAACTCAGATTGGAGGTGTGTGAAATCACAGAAAGCAGGTGTGTCAACTCAGAAACGAGGTGTGTGAACTCATAGAATGGAGGTGTGTGAGGTCATAGAATCGAACTATGTGAAATCATAGAATGGAGGTGTGTGAAGCCAGAATGGAGATGTGTGAAGTCATAGAATGGAGGTGAGTGAAGTCAGAATGCAGGTGTGTGAACTCATAGAATTGAGGTGGGTGAAGTCACAATGCAGGTGTGTGAAGTCATAGAATGGAGGCGTGTGAAGTCATAGACTGGAGGTGGTGAAGTGACAGAATGGAGGTGTGTGAAGTTATAGAATGGAGGTGTGTGAAGTCACAGAATGGTGGTGTGAGAAGTCATAGAATGGAGGGGTGTGAAGTCATAGAATGGAGGTGAGTTAAGTCATAGAATGGAGGTGTGGAAGTCACAGAATGGAGGTGTGTGAAGTCACAGAATGGAGGTGTGTGAACTGAGAATGGAGGTGTGTGAAGTCACAGAATGGAGGTGTGTGAAGTCATACAATGGAGGTGTGTGAAGTCACAGAATGGAGGGGTGTGACTTCATAGAAGTGAGGTGTGTGAAGTCATAGAATGGAGGGGTGTGAAGTCACATAATGGAGGTGTGTGAAGTCACAGAATGGAGGTGTGTGAAGTCAGAGAATGGAAGTGTGTGAATTCATAGAAGGGAGGTGTGTGAAGTCATAGAATGGAGGTGTGTGAACTCACAGAATGGAAGTGTGTGAAGTCAAAATGGAGGTGTGTGAAGTCAGAGAATGGAGGTGTGTGAAGTCAATGAATGGACTTGTGTGAAGTCAAAATTGTGGTGTGTGAAGTCAAAGAATGGATGTGTGTGAAGTCACAGAATGGAGGTGTGTGAAGTCAAAATGGAGGTGTGTGAACTCATAGAATAGAGGTGGGTGAAGTCATAGAATGGAGGGGTGTGAAGTCATAGAATGGAGTTGTGTTAAGTCACAGAATGAAGGTGTGGAAGTCACAGAATGGAGGTGTGTGAACGGAGAATGGAGGTGTGTGAAGTCATAGAATGGAGCTGCGTGAAGTCATAGAATGGATGTTTGTTAAGTAAGAATGAAGGTGTGTGAAGTCATAGAATGGAAGTGAGTGAAGTCACAGAATGGAGGTGTGTGAAGTCATAGAATGGAGCTGTGTGAATTCAGAATGGAGGTGTGTGAAGTCATCGAATGGAGGTGTGTGCAGTCATAGAATGGATGTTTCTGAAGTAGGAATGAAGGTGTGTGAAGTCATAGAATGGAGGTGTGTGAAGTCAAAATGGAGGTGTATGAACTCAAAGAATGGAGGTGTGTGAACTCATAGAATGGAGGTGTGTGAAGTCATGGAATGGAGGTGTGTGAAGTCCAAGAATGGAGGTGTGTGAAGTCCAAGAATGGAGGTGTGTGAAGTCAAACAATGGAGGTTTGTGAAGTCACAGAATGGAGGTTTGTGAATTCACAGAATGGAGGTGTGTGAAGTCACAGAATGGAGGTGTGTGAAGTCAAAATGGTGGTGTGTGAATTCACAAATGGAGGTGTGCGAAGTCAAAAGGCAGCTGAGTGAAGTCATAGAATGGAGGTGGGTGAAGGCAGAATGGAAGTGTGTGAACTCGTAAAATGGAGGTGTGTGAAGTCAAAATGGAGGTGTGTGAAGTCATAGAATGGTGGTTTTTGATGTCAAAGAATGGAGGTGTGTGAAGTCATAGACTGCAGGTGTGTGAACTCAGATTGGAGGTGTGTGAAATCACAGAAAGCAGGTGTGTCAACTCAGAAACGAGGTGTGTGAAGTCATAGAATGGAGGTGTGTGAAGTCATAGAATCGAAGTGTGTGAAATCATAGAATGGAGGTGTGTGAAGTCAGAATGGAGATGTGTGAAGTCATAGAATGGAGGTGTGTGAAGTCACAATGCAGGTGTGTGAACTCATAGAATTGAGGTGGGTGAAGTCACAATGCAGGTGAGTGAAGTCATAGAATGGAGGTGTGTGAAGTCATAGAATGGAGGTGGTGAAGTGACAGAATGGAGGTGTGTGAAGTCATAGAATGGAGGTGTGTGAAGTCACAGAATGGTGGTGTGTGAAGTCATAGAATGGAGGGGTGTGAAGTCATAGAATGGAGGTGTGTGAAGTCACAGAATGAAGGTGTGGAAGTCACAGAATGGAGGTGTGTGAAGTCACAGAATGGAGGTGTGTGAACTGAGAATGGAGGTGTGTGAAGTCACAGAATGGAGCTGTGTGAAGTCATACAATGGATGTGTGTGAATACACAGAATGGAGGTGTGAGAATTCATAGAAGGGAGGTGTGTAAAGTCACATAATGGAGGTGTGTGAAGTCACAGAATGGAGGTATGTGAAGACACAGAATGGAAGTGGGTGAACTCACAATGGAAGTGTGTGAAGTCACAGAATGGAGGTGTGTGAATTCATAGAAGGGAGGTGTGTGAAGTCAAAATGGAGGTGTGTGAAGTCAGAGAATGGAGGTGTGTGAAGTCACAGAATGGAAGTGTGTGAAGTCAAAATGGAGGTGTGTGAAGTCAGAGAATGGTGGTGTGTGAAGTCAATGAATGGACTTGTCTGAAGTCAAAATTGTGGTGTGTGAAGTCAAAGAATGGATGTGTGTGAAGTCACAGAATGGAAGTGTGTGAAGTCAAAATGGAGGTGTGTCAAGTCAAAGAATGGATGTGTATGAAGTCAAAGAATGGAGGTGTATGAAGTCATGGAATGGAGGTGTGTGAAGTCAGAGAATGGTGGTGTGTGAAGTCAATGAATGGACTTGTCTGAAGTCAAAATTGTGGTGTGTGAAGTCAAAGAATGGATGTGTGTGAAGTCACAGAATGGAAGTGTGTGAAGTCAAAATGGAGGTGTGTCAAGTCAAAGAATGGATGTGTATGAAGTCAAAGAATGGAGGTGTATGAAGTCATGGAATGGAGGTGTGTGAAGTCAAACATTGGAAGTGTGTGAAGTTACACAATGGAGGTGTGTGAAGTCATAGAATAGAGGTGTGTGAAGTCAGAGAATGGAGGTGCGTGAAGTCAGAATGCAGGTGTGTGAAGTCATAGAATGGAGGTGTGTGAAGTCATAGATCGGAAGTGTGTGAAGTCATAAATTGGAGGTGTGTGAAGTCACAGAGGGAGGTGTGTGAAGTCATAGAATGGAGTTCTATGAAGTCACAGTGGAGGTGTGTGAAGTCATAGAATGGAGGTGTGTGAAGTGAAAGAATGGAGGTGTGTGAAGTCAGAATGGAGGTGTGTGAAGTCAGAGCATGGAGGTGTGTGAAGTCAGAATGGAGATGTGTGAAGTCATAGAATGGAGGTGTGTGAAGTCACAATGCAGGTTTGTGAACTCATAGAATGGAGGTGGGTGAAGTCACAATGCAGGTGTGTGAAGTCATAGAATGGAGTTGTGTGAACTCAGAAAGGAGGTGTGTGAAGTCACAGAATAGAGGTGTGTGAAGTCATACAATTGAGGTGTGTGAAGTCACAGAATGGAGGTGTGTGAATTCATAGAATGGAGGTGTGTGAAGTCATAGAATGGAGATGAGTGAAGTCACAGAATGGAGGTGTGTGAAGTAACAGAATGGAGGTGTGTGAAGTCACAGAAAGGAAGTGGGTGAACTCACAATGGAGGTGTGTGAAGTCACAGAAGGGAGGTGTGTGAAGTCAGAAGGGAGGTGTGTGAAGTCACAGAATGGAGATGTGTGAACTCAGAATGGAGGTGTGGGAAGTCACAGAATGGAGATTTGTGAAGTCATAGAATGGAGGTGTGTGAGGTCATAGAATGGATGTTTCTCAAGTAAGAATGAAGGTGTGTGAAGTCACAGAGGGAGGTGTGTGAAGTTACAGAATGGAGTTCTGTGAAGTCACAGTGGAGGTGTGTGAAGTCATAGAATGGAGGTGTGTGAAGTCAAAGAATGGAGGTGTGTGAAGACAGAATGGGGGTGTGTGAAGTCACAGCATGGAGGTGTGTAAAGTCAGAATGGAGATGTGTGAAGTCATAGAATGGAGGTGTGTGAAGTCACAATGCAGGTGTGTGAACTCATAGAATGGAGGTGGGTGAAGTCACAATGCAGGTGTGTGAAGTCATAGAATGGAGTTGTGTGAACTCAGAAAGGAGGTGTGTGAAGTCACAGAATAGAGGTGTGTGAAGTCATACAATGGAAGTGTGTGAAGTCACAGAATGGGGGTGTGTGAATTCATAGAATGGAGGTGTGGGAAGTCATAGAATGGAGGTGTGTGAAGTCACAGAATGGAGGTGTGTGAAGTAACAGAATGGAGGTGTGTGAAGTCACAGAATGGAAGTGGGTGAACTCACAATGGAGGTGTGTGAAGTCACAGAAGGGAGGTGTGTGAAGTCAGAAGGGAGTTGTGTGAAGTCACAGAATGGAGATGTGTGAACTCAGAATGGAGGTGTGGGAAGTCACAGAATGGAGATTTGTGAAGTCATAGAATGGAGGTGTGTGAGGTCATAGAATGGATGTTTCTGAAGTAAGAATGAAGGTGTGTGAAGTCATAGAATGGAGGTGTGCGAAGTCATAGAATGGAGGTGTGTGAAGTCACAGAATGGAGGTGTGTGAAGTCAGAATGGAGAAGTGAAGTCATAGAATAGAGGTGGGTGAAGTCATAGAAAGGAGTTGTGGGAAGTCATAGATAGAGGAGTGTGAAGTCATAGAATGGAGGTGAGTGAAGTCACAGATCCGAGGTCTGTGAAGTCATAGAATGGAGTTGTGTGATGTAAGAATTGAGGAGTGTGAAGTCCTAGAATGGATGTGTGTGAACTCATAGAATGGAGGTGTGTGACGTCACAATGGAAGTGTGTGAAGTCACAGAATGGAGGTGTGTGAGGTCATATATTGGAGGTGTGTGAAGTCAGAATGGAGGTGTGTGAACTCATAGAATGGACGTGAGTGAAGTCACAATGGAGGTGTGTGAAGACATAGAATGGAGGTGTGTGAAGTCACAGAATGGAGGTGTGTGAAGTCATAGAATGGATGTGTGTGAAGTCATAGAATGGAGGTGTGTGAAGTCATAGAATGTATGTTTCTGAAGTAAGAATGAAGGTGTGTGAAGTCATAGAATGGAGTTGTGTGAAGTCAAAATGGAGGTGTGTGAACTCATAGAATGGAGGTGTGTGAAGGCACAGAATGAAGGTGTGTGAAGTCAGAATGGAGGTGTGAAGTCATAGAATGGGGGTGGGTGAAGTCATGGAAAGGAGGTGTGGGAAGTCATAGAATGGAGAAGTGTGAAGTCATTGAGTGGAGGTGAGTGATGTCACATATTCAAAGTCTGTGAAGTCATAGAATGGAGGTTTGTGAAGTCAGAATGGAGGTGCATGAACTCATAGAATGGAGGTGTGTGAAGTCAAAATGGAGGTGTGTGAAGTCATAGGATGGAGGTGTGTGAAATCAAAGAATGGAGGTTTGTGAAGTCATAGAATGGATTGTGTGTGAAATCACAGAATGGAGGTGTGTGAAGTCACAGAATTGAGGTGTGTAAAGTCACAGAGTGGAGGTGTGTGAAGTCACAGAATGGAGGTTTGTGAAGTCATAGAATGGAGGTGTGTGAAGTCACAGAATGCAGGTGTGTGAAGTCAGAATAGAGGTGTGCGAAGTCATAGAATGGAGGTGTGTGAAGTCAGAATGGAGCTGTGTGAAGTCATAGAATGGATGTGTGTGAAGTCAGAATGGAGGTGTGTGAACTCATAGAATGGAGGTGTATGAAGTCACAATGGAGGTGTGTGAAGTCACAGAATGGATGTTTGTGAACTCAGAAAGGAGGTGTGTGAAGTCATAGAATGGAGATCTGTGAAGTCATAGAATGGAGGTGTGTGAAATCATAGAATGGAGGTGTGTGAAGTCACAGAATTGAGGTGTGTGAAGACAGAATGGAGGTGTGTGAAGTCAGAATGGAGGTGTGTGAAGTCAGATAATGGAGGTGTGTGAAGTCAAATTGCAGGTGTGTGAACTCATAGAATGGGGGTGTGTGAAGTAACAATGTATGTTTCTGAAGTCATAGAATGGAGGTTTTTGAAGTCAGAATGGAGGTGTATGAACTCATAGAATGGAGGTGTGTGACGTCACAATGGAGGTGTGTGAAGTCATAGAATGGGGGTGTGTGAAATCAGAGAACGGAGGTGTGTGAATTCAGAATGCAGATGTGTGAAGTCATAGAATGGAGGTGTGTAAGTCATAGAATGGAGGTGTGTGACGTCATAGATTGGAAGCGTGTGAAGTCATAGAATGGAGGTGTGTGAAGTCATAGATTGAAGGTGTGGGGAAGTCATAGCATGGAGGTGTGTGAAGTCACAGAATGGAGGTGTGTGAAGTCACAGAATGGAAGTGGGTGAACTCACAATGGAGGTGTGTGAAGTCACAGAAGGGAGGTGTGTGAAGTCATAGAATGGATGTATGTGAAGTCACAGAAGGGAGGTGTGTGAAGTCACAGAATGGAGGTGTGTAAAGTCACAGAGTGGAGGTGTGTGAAGGCACAGAATGGAGGGGTGTGAAGTCAAAGAATGGAAGAATGTGAAGTCACAGAATGGAGATGTGTGAAGTCAGAAAAGAGGTGTGTGAAGTCATAGAATGGAGGTGTGTGAAGTCAGAATGGAGCTGTGTGAACTCATAGAATGAAGGTGTGTGAAGTCACAATGGAGATGTGTGAAGTCATAGAATGGTGGTTTTTGAAGTCACAAAATGGAGGTGTGTGAAGTCATAGAATGGAAGTGTGTGAAGTTAGATTAGAGGTATGTGAAGTCACAAAATGGAGGTGTGTCAACTCAGAAATGAGGTATGTGAAGTCATAGAATGGAGGTGTGTGAAGTCACAGAATTGAGGTGTGTGAAGTCAGAATGGAGGTGTGTGAATTCAGAATGGAGGTGTTTGAAGTCAGAGAATGGAGGTGTGTGAAGTCACAATGTAGGTGTGTGAACTCATAGAACGTAGCTGTGTGAAGTCACAATGTAGGTGTTTGAAGTCATAGAATGGAGGTGTGTGAAGTCATAGAATGGAGGTGTGTGAAGTCATAGAATGGAGGTGTGTGAAGTCACAAAATGGAGGTGTGTGAAGTCATATAATGGAGGTGTGTGAAGTCACAGAATGGAGGTGTGTGAACTCAGAATGGAGGTGTGTGAAGTCACAGAATGGAGGTGTGTGAAGTCATAGAATGGAGATGTGTTAAGTCACAGAATGGAGGTGTGTGAAATCGTAGAATGGAGGTGTGTGAAGTCATAGAATGGAGGTGTGTGAAGTCATAGAATGGAGGTGTGTGAAGTCACAAAATGGAGGTGTGTGAAGTCATAGAATGGAAGTGTGTGAAGTCACAGAATGTAGGTGTGTGATGTCAGAATGGAGGTGTGTGAAGTCACAGAATGGAGGTGTGTGACGTCATAAATGTTGGTGTGTGAAGTCATAGAATGGAGGTGTGAAGTCATGGAATGGAGGTGTGAAGTCACAGAATGGAGGTGTGTGAAGTCACAGAAGGCAGGTGTGTGAAGTCAGAGAATAGAGTTGTGTGAAGTCACAATTGAGGTGTGTGAATTCATAGAATGGAGGTCTGTGAAGTCAAACAATGGAATTGTGTGAAGTCATAGAATGGATGTGTGTGAAGTCAAAATGGAGGTGTGTGAAGTCAGAGAATGGCGGTGTGTGAAGTCAAAGAATGGACGTGTGTGAAATCAAAATTGTGGTGTGTGAAATCACAAATGCAGGTGTGTGAAGTCACAGAATGGAGGTGTGTGAAGTCACAATGGAGGTGTGTGAAGTCAAAGAATGGATTTGTGTGAAGTCATAGACTGGAGGTGTATGAAGTCATGGAATGGAGGTTTGTGAAGTCAAACATTGAAGCATGTGAAGTTACAGAATGGAGGTGTGTGAAGTCACAGAATGGAGGTGTGTGAAATCAGAGAATGGAGGTGTGTGAAGTCAGAATGCAGGTGTGTGAAGTCATAGAATGGAGGTGTGTGAAGTCATAGAATGGAGGTATGTGAAGTCATAGATTGCAAGCGTGTGAAGTCATAGAATGGAGGTGTGTGAAGTCATAGATTGAAGGTGTGGGGAATTCATAGTATGGAGGTGTGTGAAGTCACAGAATGGAGGTGTGTGAAGTCACAGAATGGAGTTGTGTGAAGTCACAATGGAGGTGTGTGAAGTCATAGGATGGAGGTGTGTGAAATCAAAGAATGGAGGTTTGTGAAGTCATAGAATGGATTGTGTGTGACATCACAGAATGGAGGTGTGTGAAGTCACAGAATGGAGGTTTGTGAAGTCATAGAATGGAGGTGTGTGAAGTCACGGAATGCAGGTGTGTGAGTGAGAATAGAGGTGTGCGAAGTTATAGAATGGAGGTGTGTGAAGTCAGAATGGAGCTGTGTGAAGTCATAGAATGGATGTGTGTGAAGTCAGAATGGAGGTCTGTGAACTCATAGAATGGAGGTGTATGAAGTCACAATGGAGGTGTGTGAAGTCACAGAATGGATGTGTGTGAAGTCACAGAATGGAGGTGTGTGAAGTAACAATGTAGGTTTCTGAAGTCATAGAATGGACGTGTGTGAAGTCATAGAATGGAGGTGTGTGAAGTCATAGAACGGAAGTGTGTGAAGTCATAGAATGGAGGTTTGTGAAGTAAGAATGGAGGTGGGTGAAGTCACCGAATGGAGTTGTGTGAGCTCAGATTGGAGGTGTGTGAAGTCAGAGAATGGAGGTGTTTGAAGTCATAGAATGGAGGTGTGTGAAGTCACAGAATGGAGGTATCTGAAGTCAGAATCGAGGTGTGAAGTCATAGAATAGAGGTGGGTGAAGTCATAGAAAGGAGGTGTGGGAAGTCATAGAATGGAGCAGTGTGAAGTCATAGAATGGAGGTGAGTGAAGTCACAGATTCGAGGTCTGTGAAGTCATAGAATGGAGGTGTGTGAAGTAAGAATGGAGGTGTGTGAAGTCATAGAATGGAGGTGTGTGAACTCATAGAATGGAGGTGTGTGTCGTCACAATGGAAGTTTGTGAAGTCACAGAATGGAGGTGTGTGAAGTCATACATTGGTGTGTGAAGTCAGAATGGAGGTATGTGAGGTCACAGTATTGAGGTGTGTAAACTCAGAATGGAGGTGTGTGAAGTCATAGATGGAGGTGTTTGAAGTCATAGTATGGAGGTGTGTGAAATCATAGAATGGAGTTTTGTAAATTCACAGAATGGAGGAGTGTGAAGTCAGAATGGCGGAGTGTGAAGTCATAGAATGGAGGTGTGTGAAGTTAGAATGAAGGTGTGTGAACTCATAGAATGGAGGTGTGTGAAGTCACAATGGAGGTGTGTGAAGACATAGAATGGAGGTGTGTGAAGTCACAGAATGGAGCTGTGTGAAGTCATAGAATGGATGTTTGTGAAGTAAGAATGAAGGTGTGTGAAGTCATAGAATGGAAGTGTGTGAAATCCAAGAATGGAGGTGTGTGAAGTCCAAGAATGGAGGTGTGTGAAGTCAAACAATGGAGGTGTGTGAAGTCACAGAATGGAGGTGTGTGAAGTCACAGAATGGAGGTGTGTGAAGTCACAGAATGGAGGTGTGTGAAGTCAAAATGGTGGTGTGTGAATTCACAAATGGAGGTGTGTGAAGTCAGAAGGCAGCTGAGTGAAGTCATAGAATGGAGGTGGGTGAAGGCAGAATGGAAGTGTGTGAACTCGTAGAATGGAGGTGTGTGAAGTCACAATGGATGTGTGTGAAGTCACAGAATGGGTGTGTGTGAACTCAGAAAGGAGGTGTGTGAAGTCATAGAATGGAGGTCTGTGAAGTCATAGAATGGAGGTGTGTGAAATCATAGAATGGAGGTGTGTGAAGTCAGAGAATTGAGGTGTGTGAAGACAGAATGGAGGTGTGTGAAGTCAGAATGGAGGTGTGTGAAGTCAGATAATGGAGGTGTGTGAAGTTACAATGCAGGTGTGTGAACTCATAGAATGGACGTGTGTGAAGTAACAATGTATGTTTCTGAAGTCATAGAATGGAGGTGTGTGAAGTCATAGAATGGAAGTGTGTGAAGTCATAAAATGGAGGTTTGTGAAGTAAGAATGGAGGTGTGTGAAGTCACCGAATGGAGTTGTGTGAGCTCAGAATGGAGGTGTGTGAAGTCAGAGAATGGAGGTGTTTGAAGTCATAGAATGGAGGTGTGTGAAGTCACAGAATGGAGGTATCTGAAGTCAGAATCGAGGTGTGAAGTCATAGAATAGAGGTGGGTGAAGTCATAGAAAGGAGGTGTGGGAAGTCATAGAATGGAGCAGTGTGAAGTCATAGAATGGAGGTGTGTGAAGTCACAATGGATGTGTGTGAAGTCACAGAATGGGTGTGTGTGAACTCAGAAAGGAGGAGTGTGAAGTCATAGAATGGAGGTCTGTGAAGTCATAGAATGGAGGTGTGTGAAATCATAGAATGGAGGTGTGTGAAGTCAGAGAATTGAGGTGTGTGAAGACAGAATGGAGGTGTGTGAAGTCAGAATGGAGGTGTGTGAAGTCAGATAATGGAGGTGTGTGAAGTTACAATGCAGGTGTGTGAACTCATAGAATGGACGTGTGTGAAGTAACAATGTATGTTTGTGAAGTCATAGAATGGAGGTGTGTGAAGTCATAGAATGGAAGTGTGTGAAGTCAGAATGGAGATGTGTGAAGTCATAGAATGGAGGTGTGTGAAGTCACAATGCAGGTGTGTGAACTCATAGAATTGAGGTGGGTGAAGTCACAATGGAGGTGTGTGAACTGAGATTGGAGGTGTGTGAATTCACAGAATGGAGGTGTGTGAAGTCATACAATGGAGGTGTGTGAAGTCACAGAATGGAGGGGTGTGAATTCATAGAAGGGAGGTGTGTGAAGTCATAGAATGGAGGTATGTGAAGTCACATAATGGAGGTGTGTGAAGTCACAGAATGGAGGTATGTGAAGACACAAAATGGAAGTGGGTGAACTCACAATGGAGGTGTGTGAAGTCACAGAATGGAAGTGTGTGAATTCATAGAAGGGCGGTGTGTGAAGTCATAGAATGGAGGTGTGTGAAGTCACAGAATGGAAGTGTGTGAAGTCAAAATGGAGGTGTGTGAAGTCAGAGAATGGAGGTGTGTGAAGTCAATGAATGGACTTGTGTGAAGTCAAAATTGTGGTGTGTGAAGTCAAAGAATGGATGTGTGTGAAGTCACAGAATGGAGGTGTGTGAAGTCAAAATGGAGGTGTGTGAAGTCAAAGAATGGATGTGTTTGAAGTCATAGAATGGAGGTGTATGAAGTCATGGAATGGAGGTGTGTGAAGTCAAACATTGGAAGTGTGTGAAGTTACAGAATGGAGGTGTGTGAAGTCATAGAATGGAGGTGTGTGAAGTCAGAGAATGGAGGTGTGTGAAGTCATAGATTGGAAGTGTGTGAAGTCATAGATTGGAGGTGTGTGAAGTCACAGAGGGAGGTGTGTGAAGTCACAGAATGGAGTTCTGTGAAGTCACAGTGGAGGTGTGTGAAGTCATAGAATGGAGGTGTGTGAAGTCACAGAATGGAGGTGTTTGAAGTCATAGAATGGAGGTGTGTGAAGTCACAGCATGGAGGTGTGTGAAGTCAGAATGGAGATGTGTGAAGTCATAGAATGGAGGTGTGTGAAGTCACAATGCAGGTGTGTGAACTCATAGAATGGAGGTGGGTGAAGTCACAATGCAGGTGTGTGAAGTCATAGAATGGAGTTGTGTGAACTCAGAAAGGAGGTGTGTGAAGTCATAGAATGGAGGTGTGTGAAGTCACAGAATGGAGGTGTGTGAAGTAACAGAATGGAGGTGTGTGAAGTCACAGAATGGAAGTCGGTGAACTCACAATGGAGGTGTGTGAAGTCACAGAAGGGAGGTGGGTGAAGTCAGAAGGGAGGTGTGTGAAGTCACAGAATGGAGATGTGTGAGGTCATAGAATGGATGTTTCTGAAGTAAGAATGAAGGTGTGTGAAGTCAATGAATGGAGGTGTGTGAAGTCATAGAATGGAGGTGTGTGAAGTCACAGAACGGAGGTGTGTGAAGTCAGAATGGAGGTGTGAAGTCATAGAATAGAGGTGGGTGAAGTCATAGAAAGGAGTTGTGGGAAGTCAAAGAATAGAGGAGTGTGAAGTCATAGAATGGAGGTGAGTGAAGTCACAGATCCGAGGTCTGTGAAGTCATAGAATGGAGCTGTGTGATGTCAGAATTGAGGAGTGTGAAGTCCTAGAATGGATGTGTGTGAACTCATAGAATGGAGGTGTGTGACGTCACAATGGAAGTGTGTGACGTCACAGAATGGAGGTGTGTGAAGTCATAGATTGGAGGTGTGTGAAGTCAGAATGGAGGTGTGTGAAGTCACAGAATGGAGGTGTGTGAACTCACAATGGAGGTGTTTGAAGTCATAGATGGAGGTGTGTGAAGTCACAGTATGGAGGTGTGTGAAATCATAGAATGGAATTTTGTGAATTCACAGAATGGAGCTGTGTGAAGTCAGAATGGAGGAGTGTGAAGTCATAGAATGGAGGTGTGTGATGTCAGAATGGAGGTCTGTGAACTCATAGAATGGACGGGTGTGAAGTCACAATGGAGGTGTGTGAAGACATAGAATGGAGGTGTGTGAAGTCACAGAATGGAGGTGTGAAGTCATAGAATGGAGGTGTGTGAAGTCATAGAATGGAGGTGTGTGAAATCATAGAATGGATGTTTATGAAGTAAGAATGAAGGTGTGTGAAGTCCTACAATGGAGGCGTGTGAAGTCAAAATGGAGGTGTGTGAACTCATAGAATGGAGGTGTGTGAAGTCACAGAATGGAGGTGTGTGAAGTCAGAATGGAGGTGTGTGAAGTCATAGGATGGAGGTGTGTGAAATCAAAGAATGGAGGTTTGTGAAGTCACAGAATGGAGGTTTGTGAAGTCATAGAATGGAGCTGTGTGAAGTCACAATGGAGGTGTGTGAAGTCACAGAATGGAGCTGTGTGAAGTCACAATGGAGGTGTGTGAAGTCATAGGATGGAGGTGTGTGAAATCAAAGAATGGAGGTTTGTAAAGTCATAGAATGGATTGTGTGTGAAATCACAGAATGGAGTTGTGTGAAGTCACAGAATGGAGGTTTGTGAAGTCATAGAATGGAGGTGTGTCAAGTCACAGAATGCAGGTGTGTGAAGTCAGAATAAAGGTGTGCGAAGTCATAGAATGGAGGTGTGTGAAGTCAGAATGGAGCTGTGTGAAGTCATAGAATGGATGTGTGTGATGTCAGAATGGAGGTGTGTGAACTCATACAATGGAGGTGTATGAAGTCACAATGGAGGTGTGTGAAGTGACAGAATGGATGTGTGTGAACTCAGAAAGGATGTGTGTGAAGTCATAGAATGGAGGTCTGTGAAGTCATAGAATGGAGGTGTGTGAAATCATAGAATGGAGGTGTGTGAAGTCACAGAATTGAGGTGTGTGAAGACAGAATGGAGGTGTGTGAAGTCAGAATGGAGGTGTGTGAAGTCAGATAATGGAGGTGTGTGAAGTCACAATGCAGGTGTGTGAACTCATAGAATGGAGGTGTGTGAAGTAACAATGTAGGTTTTTGAAGTCATAGAATGGAGGTGTGTGAAGTCATAGAATGGAGGTGTGTGAAGTCATAGAATGGAAGTGTGTGAAGTCATAGAATGGAGGTTTGTGAAGTAAGAATGGAGGTGTGTGAAGTCACCGAATGGAGTTGTGTGAGCTCAGAATGGAGGTGTGTGAAGTCAGAGAATGGAGGTGTTTGAAGTCATAGAATGGAGGTGTGTGAAGTCACAGAATGGAGGTGTGTGAAGTCACAGAACGGAGGTGTGTGAAGTCAGAATTGAGGTGTGAAATCATAGAATAGAGGTGGGTGAAGTCATAGAAAGGAGTTGTGGGAAGTCAAAGAATAGAGGAGTGTGAAGTCATAGAATGGAGGTGAGTGAAGTCACAGATCCGAGGTCTGTGAAGTCATAGAATGGAGCTGTGTGATGTCAGAATTGAGGAGTGTGAAGTCCTAGAACGGATGTGTGTGAACTCATAGAATGGAGGTGTGTGACGTCACAAAGGAAGTGTGTGAAGTCACAGAATGGAGGTGTGTGAAGTCATATATTGGAGGTGTGTGAAGTCAGAATGTAGGTGTGTGAAGTCACAGAATGGAGGTGTGTGAACTCAGAATGGAGGTGTTTGAAGTCATAGATGGAGGTGTGTGAAGTCACAGTATGGAGGTGTGTGAAATCATATAATGGAATTTTGTGAATTCACAGAATGGAGCTGTGTGAAGTAAGAATGAAGGATTGTGAAGTCATAGAATGGAGGTGTGTGATGCCAGAATGGAGGTGTGTGAACTCATAGAATGGACGTGTGTGAAGTCACAATGGAGGTGTGTGAAGACATAGAATGGAGGTGTGTGAAGTCACAGAATGGAGGTGTGAAGTCATAGAATGGAGGTGTGTGAAGTCATAGAATGGAGGTGTGTGAAATCATAGAATGGATGTTTCTGAAGTAAGAATGAAGGTGTGTGAAGTCCTAGAATGAAGGCGTGTGAAGTCAAAATGGAGGTGTGTGAACTCATAGAATGGAGGTGTGTGAAGTCACAGAATGGAGGTGTGTGAAGTCAGAATGGAGGTGTGAAGTCATAGAATGGGGGTGGGTGAAGTCATGGAAAGGAGGTGTGGGGAAGTCATAGTATGGAGGTGTGTGAAGTCACACAATGGAGCTGTGTGAAGTCACAATGGAGGTGTGTGAAGTCATAGGATGGAGGTGTGTGAAATCAAAGAATGGAGGTTTGTGAAGTCATAGAATGGATTGTGTGTGAAATCACAGAATGGAGGTGTGTGAAGTCACAGAATGGAGGTGTGTAAAGTCACAGAGTGGAGGTGTGTGAAGTCACAGAATGGAGGTTTGTGAAGTCATAGAATGGAGGTGTGTGGAAGTCATAGAATGCAGGTGTGTGAAGTCAGAATAGAGGTGTGCGAAGTCATAGAATGGAGGTGTGTGAAGTCAGAATGGAGCTGTGTGAAGTCATAGAATGGATGTGTGTGAAGTCAGAATGGAGTTGTGTGAACTCATAGAATGGAGATGTATGAAGTCACAATGGAGGTGTATGAAGTCACAGAATGGATGTGTGTGAACTCAGAAAGGAGGTGTGTGAAGTCATAGAATGGAGGTCTGTGAAGTCATAGAATGGAGGTGTGTGAAATCATAGAATGGAGGTGTGTGAAGTCACAGAATTGAGGTGTGTGAAGACAGAATGGAGGTGTGTGAAGTCAGAATGGAGGTGTGTGAAGTCAGATAATGGAGGTGTGTGAAGTCACAATGCAGGTGTGTGAACTCATAGAATGGAGGTGTGTGAAGTAACAATGTAGGTTTCTGAAGTCATAGAATGGAGGTGTGTGAAGTCATAGAATGGAGGTGTGTGAAGTCATAGAATGGAAGTGTGTGAAGTCATAGAATGGAGGTTTGTGATGTAAGAATGGAGGTGTGTGAAGTCAGAATAGAGGTGTGCGAAGTCATAGAATGGAGGTGTGTGAAGTCAGAGAATGGAGGTGTTTGAAGTCATAGAATGGAGGTGTGTGAAGTCACAGAATGGAGGTATCTGAAGTCAGAATCGAGGTGTGAAGTCATAGAATAGAGGTGGGTGAAGTCATAGAAAGGAGGTGTGGGAAGCCAGAATGGAGGTATGTGAAGTCATAGAATGGAGGTGTGTGAACTCATAGAATGGAGGTGTGTGTCGTCACAATGGAAGTGTGTGAGACACAGAATGGAGGTGTGTGAAGTCATATATTGGTGTGTGAAGTCAGAATGGAGGTGTGTGACCTCACAGAATTGAGGTGTGTGAACTCAGAATGGAGGTGTGTGAAGTTATAGATGGAGGTGTGTGAAGGCATAGTATGGAGGTGTGTGAAATCATAGAATGGAGTTTTGTGAATTCACAGAATGGAGGAGTGTGAAGTGAGAATGGCGGAGTGTGAAGTCATAGAATGGAGGTGTGTGAAGTTAGAATGGAGGTGTGTGAACTCATAGAATGGAGGTGTGTGAAGTCACAATGGAGGTGTGCGAAGACATAGAATGGAGGTGTGTGAAGTCACAGAATGGAGGTGTGTGAAGTCATAGAATGGAGGTGTGTGAAGTCATAGAATGCATGTTTGTGAAGTAAGAATGAAGGTGTGTGAAGTCATAGAATGGAAGTGTGTGAAGTCACATAATGGAGGTGTGTGAAGTCATAGAATGGAGCTGTGTGAATTCAGAATGGAGGTGTGTGAAGTCATCGAATGGAGGTGTGTGCAGTCATAGAATGGATGTTTCTGTAGTAGGAATGAAGGTGTGTGAAGTCATAGAATGGAGGTGTGTGAAGTCAAAATGGAGGTGTGTGAACTCAAAGAATGGAGGTGTGTCAACTCATAGAATGGAGGTGTGTGAAGTCATGGAATGGAGGTGTGTGAAGTCCAAGAATGGAGGTGTGTGAAGTCAAACAATTGAGGTGTGTTAAGTCACAGAATGGAGGTGTGTGAAGTCACAGAATGGAGGTGTGTGAAGTCACAGAATGGAGGTGTTTGAAGTCAAAATGGTGGTGTGTGAATTCACAAATGGAGGTGTGTGGAGTCAGAAGGCAGCTGAGTGAAGTCATAGAATGGAGGTGGGTGAAGGCAGAATGGAAGTGTGTGAACTCGTAGAATGGAGGTGTGTGAAGTCAAAATGGAGGTGTGTGAAGTCATAGAATGGTGGTTTTTGATGTCAAAGAATGGAGGTGTGTGAAGTCATAGAATGGAAGTGTGTGAAGTCACATAATGGAGGTGTGTGAAGTCATAGAATGGAGCTGTGTGAATTCAGAATGGAGGTGTGTGAAGTCATCGAATGGAGGTGTGTGCAGTCATAGAATGGATGTTTCTGTAGTAGGAATGAAGGTGTGTGAAGTCATAGAATGGAGGTGTGTGAAGTCAAAATGGAGGTGTGTGAACTCAAAGAATGGAGGTGTGTCAACTCATAGAATGGAGGTGTGTGAAGTCATGGAATGGAGGTGTGTGAAGTCCAAGAATGGAGGTGTATGAAGTCAAACAATGGAGGTGTGTGAAGTCACAGAATGGAGGTGTGTGAAGTCACAGAATGGAGGTGTGTGAAGTCACAGAATGGAGGTGTTTGAAGTCAAAATGGTGGTGTGTGAATTCACAAATGGAGGTGTGTCAAGTCAGAAGGCAGCTGAGTGAAGTCATAGAATGGAGGTGGGTGAAGGCAGAATGGAAGTGTGTGAACTCGTAGAATGGAGGTGTGTGAAGTCAAAATGGAGGTGTGTGAAGTCATAGAATGGTGGTTTTTGATGTCAAAGAATGGAGGTGTGTGAAGTCATAGACTGGAGGTGTGTGAACTCAGATTGGAGGTGTGTGAAATCACAGAAAGCAGGTGTGTCAACTCAGAAACGAGGTGTGTGAAGTCATAGAATGGAGGTGTGTGAAGTCATAGAATCAAAGTGTGTGAAATCATAGAATGGAGTTGTGTGAAGTCAGAATGGAGATGTGTGAAGTCATAGAATGGAGGTGTGTGAAGTCACAATGCAGGTGTGTGAACTCATAGAATTGAGGTGGGTGTAGTCACAATGCAGGTTTGTGAAGTCATAGAATGGAGGTGTGTGAAGTCATAGAATGGAGGTGGTGAAGTGACAGAATGGAGGTGTGTGAAGTCATAGAATGGAGGTGTGTGAAGTCACAGAATGGTGGTGTGTGAAGTCATAGAATGGAGGTCTGTTAAGTCATAGAATGGAGGTGTGGAAGTCAAAGAATGGAGGTGTGTGAAGTCACAGAATGGAGGTGTGTGAACTGAGAATGGAGGTGTGTGAAGTCACAGAATGGAGGTGTGTGAAGTCATACAATGGAGGTGTGTGAAGTCACAGAATTGATTGTGTGTGAAGACAGAATGGAGGTGTGTGAAGTCAGAATGGAGGTGTGTGAAGTCAGATAATGGAGGTGTGTGAAGTCACAATGCAGGTGGTGAACTCATGGAATGGAGGTTTGTGAAGTAACAATGTAGGTTTCTGAAGTCATAGAATGGAGGTGTGTGAATTCATAGAATGGAGGTGTGTGAAGTCATAGAATGGAAGTGTTTGAAGTCATAGAATGGAGGTTTGTGAAGTAAGAATGGAGGTGTGTGAAGTCACCGAATGGAGTTGTGTGAGCTCAGAATGGAGGTGTGTGAAGTCCCAGAATGGAGGTATCTGAAGTCAGAATCGAGGTGTGAAGTCATAGAATAGAGGTGGGTGAAGTCATAGAAAGGAGGTGTGGGAAGTCATAGAATGGAGCAGTGTGAAGTCATAGAATGGAGGTGAGTGAAGTCACAGATTCGAGGTCTGTGAAGTCATAGAATGGAGGTGTGTGAAGCCAGAATGGAGGTATGTGAAGTCATAGAATGGAGGTGTGTAAACTCATAGAATGGAGGTGTGTGTCGTCACAATGGAAGTATGTGAAGTCACAGAATGGAGGTGTGTGAAGTCATATATTCGTGTGTGAAGTCAGAATGGAGGTGTGTGAAATCACAGAATTGAGGTGTGTGAACTCAGAATGGAGGTGTGTGAAGTCATAGATGGAGGTGTGTGAAGTCATATTATGGAAGTGTGTGAAATCATAGAATGGAATTTTGTGAATTCACAGAATGGAGGAGTGTGAAGTCAGAATGGCGGAGTGTGAAGTCATAGAATGGAGGTGTGTGAAGTTAGAATGGAGGTGTTTGAACTCATAGAATGGAGGTGTGTGAAGTCACAATGGTGGTGTGTGAAGAGATAGAATGGAGGTGTGTGAAGTCACAGAGTGGAGGTGTGTGAAGTCATAGAATGGAGGTGTATGAAGACATAGAATGGATGTTTGTGAAGTAAGAATGAAGGTGTGTGAAGTTATAGAATGGAAGTGTGTGAAGTCACAGAATGTAGGTGTGTGAAGTCATAGAATGGAGCTGTGTGAATTCAGAATGGAGGTGTGTGAAGTCATCGAATGGAGGTGTGTGCAGGCATAGAATGGATGTTTCTGAAGTAGGAATGAAGGTGTGTGAAGTCATAGAATGGAGGTGTGTGAAGTCAAAATGGAGGTGTGTGAACTCAAAGAATGGAGGTGTGTGAACTCATAGAATGGAGGTGTGTGAAGTCATGGAATGGAGGTGTGTGAAGTCCAAGAATGGAGGTGTGTGAAGTCAAACAATGGCGGTCTGTGAAGTCACAGAATGGAGGGGTGTGAAGTCACAGAATGGAGGTGTGCGAAGTCACAGAATTGAGGTGTGTGAAGTCACAGAATGGATGTGTGTGAAGTCAAAATGGTGGTGTGTGAATTCACAAATGGAGGTGTGTGAAGTGAGAAGGCAGCTGAGTGAAGTCATAGAATGGAGGTGTGTGAAGTCATAGAATCGAAGTGTGTGAAATCATAGAATGGAGTTGTGTGAAGTCAGAATGGAGATGTGTGAAGTCATAGAATGGAGGTGTGTGAAGTCACATTGCAGGTGTGTGAACTCATAGAATTGAGGTGGGTGAAGTCACAATGGAGGTGTGTGAAGTCATAGAATGGAGGTGTGTGAAGTCATAGAATGGAGGTGGTGAAGTGACAGAATGGAGGTGTGTGAAGTCATAGAATGGAGGTGTGTGAAGTCACAGAATGGTGGTGTGTGAAGTCATAGAATAGAGGGGTGTGAAGTCATAGAATGGAGGTGTGTTAAGTCATAGAATGGAGGTGTGGAAGTCACAGAATGGTGGTGTGTGAAGTCACAGAATGGAGGTGTGTGAAGTCATACAATGGAGGTGTGTGAAGTCACAGAATGGAGGGGTGTGAATTCATAGAAGGGATTTGTGTGAAGTCATAAAATGGAAGTGTGTGAAATCACATAATGGAGGTGTGTGAAGTCACAGAATGGAGGTGTGTGAAGACACAGAATGGAAGTGGGTGAACTCACAATGAGGTGTGTGAAGTCACAGAATGGAGGTGTGTGAATTCACAACAGGGAGGTGTGTGAAGTCATAGAATGGAGGTGTGTGAAGTCACAGAATGGAAGTGTGTGAAGTCAAAATGGATGTGTGTGAAGTCAGAGAATGGAGGTGTGTGAAGTCACAGAATGGAGGTGTGTGAAGTCAAAATGGAGGTGTGTGAAGTCAAAGAATGGATGTGTTTGAAGTCATAGAATGGAGGTGTATGAAGTCATGGAATGGAGGTGTGTGAATTCAAACATTGGAAGTGTGTGAAGTTACAGAATGGAGGTGTGTGAAGTCATAGAATGGAGGTGTGTGAAGTCAGAGAATGAGGTGTGTGAAGTCACAATGCAGGTGTGTGAAGTCATAGAATGGAGGTGTGTGAAGTCATAGAATGGAGGTCTGTAAAGTCATAGAATGGATGTTTTTGAAGTAAGAATGTAGGGGTGTGAAGTCATAGAATGGAGGTGTGTGCAATCAAAATGGTGGTATGTGAACTCATAGAATGGATGTGTGTGAACTGATCGAGTGGAGGTGTGTGAAGTCATGGAATGGAGGTGTGTGAAGTCAAAGAATGGAGGTGTGTTAAGTCAAACAATGGAGGTGTGCGAAGTCACATAATGGAGGTGTGTGAAGTCAAAGAATGAAAGTGTGTGAAGTCAAAATGGAGGTGTGTGAAGTCACAGAATGGAGGTTTGTGAAGTCACAGAATGGAGGTGTGTGAAGTCAAAATGGTGGTGTGTAAAGTCACAAATGGAGGTGTGTGAAGTCACAGAATGTAGGTGTGTGAACTCAAACTGGAGGTGTGTGAAGTGAAAGAATGGAGGTGTGTGAAGTCATAGAATGGAGGTGTGTGAAGTCATAGAATGAATGTTTCTGAAGTAAGAATGAAGGTGTGTGAAGTAATAGAATGGAGGTGTGTGAAGTCAAAATGTACGTGTGTGAACTCATAGAATAGAGGTGTGTGAAGTCACAGAATGGAGGTGTGTGAAGTCAGAATGTAGGTGTGAAATCATAGAATGGGTGTGGGTGAAGTCATAGAAAGGAGGTGTGGGAAGTCAGTGAATGGAGAAGTGGGAAGTCATAGAGTTTAGGTGAGTGAAGACAGAGATTCGAAGTGTGTGAAGTCATAGAATGGAGGTTTGTGAAGTCAGAATGGAGGTGTGTGAACTCATAGAATGGAGGTGTATGAAGACATAATGGAGGTGTGCAAAGTCATAGAATGGAGGTGTTTGAAGTCACAGAATGGAGGTGTGTGAAGTCATAGAATGGAGGTGTGTGAAGTCAGAATGTAGGTGTGTGAATTCACAAAATGGAGGTGTGTGAAGTCATAGAATGGAGGTGTGTGAAGTCATAGAATGGAGGTGTGTGAAGTCACAGAATGGAGGTGTGTGAAGTCACGGAATTGAGGTGTGTGTAGTCACAGAATGGAGGTGTGTGAACTCAGAATGGAGGTGTGTGAAGTCACAGAATGGAGGTGTGTGAAGTCCTAGAATGGAAGTGTGGGAAATCATAGAATGGAGGTGTGTGAAGTAAGAATGGAGGTGTGTGAAGTCAGAGAATGGAGGTGTGTGAAGTCAAAATTGTGTTGTGTGAATTCACAAATGGAGGTTTGTGAAGTCAGAATGGAGCTGAGTGAAATCATAGATTGGAGGTGTGTGAAGTCATAGAATGGAGGTGTGTGAAGTCACAGAATGGAGGTATGTGAAGTCATAGATTGGAGGTGTGTGAAGTCATAGAAAGGAGGTGTGTGAAGTCATAGAATGGATGTTTGTGAAGTAAGAATGAAGGTGTGTTAAGTCATAGAATGGAGGTGTGAGAAGGCACAGAATGGAGGTGTGTGAAGTCATGGAATGGAGCTGTGTGAAGTCAGAATGGAGGTGTGTGAAGTCATACAATGGAATTGTGTGAACTAACAATGGAGTTGTGTGAAGTCAAAGAATGGTGGTGTGTGAAGTCAGAGAATGGAGGTGTGTGAAGTCATAGAATGGAGGTGTGTAAAGTCATAGAATGGAGGTGTGTGTAGTCACAGAATTGATGTTCGTGAAGTCAGAATGGAGGTGTGTGAACTCACAATGCAGGTGTGTGAAGTCAAAGAATGGAGGTGTGTGAAGGCACAGAATTGATATTTGTGAAGTCAGGAAGGAGGTGTGTGAAGTCAGAATGGAGGTGTGTGAAGTCATAGAATGGAGGTGTGTGAAGTCACAATGCAGGTGTGTGAACTCATAGAATGGAGATGTGTGAAGTCACAGAATGGAGGTGTGTGAAGTCATAGAATGGTGGTTTTTGATGTCAAAGAATGGAGGTGTGTGAAGTCATAGACTGGAGGTGTGTGAACTCAGATTGGAGGTGTGTGAAATCACAGAAAGCAGGTGTGTCAACTCAGAAACGAGGTGTGTGAAGTCATAGAATGGAGGTGTGTGAAGTCATAGAATCGAAGTGTGTGAAATCATAGAATGGAGTTGTGTGAAGTCAGAATGGAGATGTGTGAAGTCATAGAATGTAGGTGTGTGAAGTCACAATGCAGGTGTGTGAACTCATAGAATTGAGGTGGGTGTAGTCACAATACAGGTTTGTGAAGTCATAGAATGGAGGTGTGTGAAGTCATAGAATGGAGGTGGTGAAGTGACAGAATGGAGGTGTGTGAAGTCATAGAATGGAGGTGTGTGAAGTCACAGAATGGTGGTGTGTGAAGTCATAGAATGGAGGGGTGTGAAGTCATAGAATGGAGGTGTTTTAAGTCATAGAATGGAGGTGTGGAAGTCACAGAATGGAGGTGTGTGAAGTCACAGAATGGAGGTGTGTGAACTGAGAATGGAGGTGTGTGAAGTCACAGAATGGAGGTGTGTGAAGTCATACAATGGAGGTGTGTGAAGTCACAGAATTGATTGTGTGTGAAGACAGAATGGAGGTGTGTGAAGTCAGAATGGAGGTGTGTGAAGTCAGATAATGGAGGTGTGTGAAGTCACAATGCAGGTGAGTGAACTCATGGTATGGAGGTTTGTGAAGTAACAATGTAGGTTTCTGAAGTCATAGAATGGAGGTGTGTGAATTCATAGAAGGGAGGTGTGTGAAGTCATAGAATGGAAGTGTTTGAAGTCATAGAATGGAGGTTTGTGAAGTAAGAATTGAGGTGTGTGAAGTCACCGAATGGAGTTGTGTGAGCTCAGAATGGAGGTGTGTGAAGTCACAGAATGGAGGTATCTGAAGTCAGAATAGAGGTGTGAAGTCATAGAATGGAGGTGTGTGAAGTCATAGAATGAATGTTTCTGAAGTAAGAATGAAGGTGTGTGAAGTAATAGAATGGAGGTGTGTGAAGTCAAAATGTAGGTGTGTGAACTCATAGAATGGAGGTGTGTGAAGTCACAGAATGGAGGTGTGTGAAGTCAGAATGTAGGTGTGAAATCATAGAATGGGTGTGGGTGAAGTCATAGAAAGGAGGTGTGGGAAGTCAGAGAATGGAGAAGTGTGAAGTCATAGAGTTTAGGTGAGTGAAGTCACAGATTCGAAGTGTGTGAAGTCATAGAGTGGAGGTTTGTGAAGTCAGAATGGAGGTGTGTGAACTCATAGAATGGAGGTGTATGAAGACATAATGGAGGTGTGCGAAGTCATAGAATGGAGGTGTTTGAAGTCACAGAATGGAGGTGTGTGAAGTCATAGAATGGAGGTGTGTGAAGTCACAGAATTGATGTTCGTGAAGTCAGAATGGAGGTGTGTGAACTCACAATGGAGGTGTGTGAAGTCAAAGAATGGAGGTATGTGAAGGCACAGAATTGATATTTGTGAAGTCAGAATGGAGGTGTGTGAAGTCAGAATGGAGGTGTGTGAAGTCATAGAATGGAGGTGTGTGAAGTCACAATGCAGGTGTGTGAACTCATAGAATGGAGATGTGTGAAGTCACAGAATGGAGGTGTGTGAAGTCATAGAAAGGCGGTGTGAGAAGTCATAGAATGGAGGTGTGTGAAGTCATAGAATGGAGGTGTGTGAAGTCATAGAATGGACGTTTGTGAACTCATAGAATGGAGGTCTGTAAAGTCATAGAATGGATGTATTTGAAGTAAGAATGTAGGGGTGTGAAGTCATAGAATGGAGGTGTGTGCAATCAAAATGGTGGTATGTGAACTCATAGAATGGATGTGTGTGAACTGATAGAGTGGAGGTGTGTGAAGTCATGGAATGGAGGTGTGTGAAGTCAAAGAATGGAGGTGTGTGAAGTCAAACAATGGAGGTGTGCGAAGTCACATAATGGAGGTGTGTGAAGTCAAAGAATGAAAGTGTGTGAAGTCAAAATGGAGGTGTGTGAAGTCACAGAATGGAGGTTTGTGAAGTCACAGAATGGAGGTGTGTGAAGTCAAAATGGTGGTGTGTAAAGTCACAAATGGAGGTGTGTGAAGTCACAGAATGTAGGTGTGTGAACTCAAAATTGAGGTGTGTGAAGTGAAAGAATGGAGGTGTGTGAAGTCATAGAATGGAGGTTTGTGAAGTCATAGAATGAATGTTTCTGAAGTAAGAATGAAGGTGTGTGAAGTAATAGAATGGAGGTGTGTGAAGTCAAAATGGAGGTGTGTGAACTCATAGAATGGAGGTGTGTGAAGTCACAGAATGGAGGTGTGTGAAGTCAGAATAGAGGTGTGAAATCATAGTATGGGTGTGGGTGAAGTCATAGAAAGGAGGTGTGGGAAGTCAGAGAATGGAGAAGTGTGAAGTCATAGAGTTTAGGTGAGTGAAGTCACAGATTCGAAGTGTGTGAAGTCATAGAATGGAGGTTTGTGAAGTCAGAATGGAGGTGTGTGAACTCATAGAATGGAGGTGTATGAAGACATAATGGAGGTGTGCGAAGTCATAGAATGGAGGTGTTTGAAGTCACAGAATGGAGGTGTGTGAAGTCATAGAATGTAGGTGTGTGAAGTCAGAATGTAGGTGTGTGAAGTCACAGAATGGAGGTGTGTGAAGTCATAGAATGGAGGTGTGTGAAGTCATAGAATTTAGGTGTGTGAAGTCACAGAATGGAGGTGTGTGAAGTCACGGAATTGAGGTGTGTGAAGTCACAGAATGGAGGTGTGTGAAGTCCTAGAATGGAAGTGTGTGAAGTCATAGAATGGAGGTGTGTGAAGTCAGAATGGAGGTGTGTGAAGTCATAGAATGGAGGTATGTGAAGGCATAGATTGGAGGTGTGTGAAGTCATAGAATGGATGTTTGTGAAGTAAGAATGAAGGTGTGTTAAGTCATAGAATGGAGGTATGTGAAGGCACAGAATGGAGGTGTGTGAAGTCATGGAATGGAGCTGTGTGAAGTCAGAATGGAGGTGTGTGAAGTCATAGAATGGAATTGTGTGAACTCACAATGGAGTTGTGTGAAGTCAAAGAATGGTGGTGTGTGAAGTCAAAGAATGGAGGTGTGTGAAGTCATAGAATGGAGGTGTGTGAAGTCATAGAATGGAGGTGTGGGAACTCACAATGGAGGTGTGTGAAGTCAAAGAATGGAGGTGTGTGAAGGCACAGAATTGATACTTGTGAAGTCAGAATGGAGGTGTGTGAAGTCAGAATGAAGGTGTGTGAAGTCATAGAATGGAGGTGTGTGAAGTCACAATGCAGGTGTGTGAACTCATAGAATGGAGATGTGTGAAGTCACAGAATGGAGGTGTGTGAAGTCATAGAATGGAGGTGTGTGAAGTCATAGAATGGACGTTTGTGAACTCATAGAATGGAGGTCTGTAAAGTCATAGAATGGATGTTTTTGAAGTAACAATGTAGGGGTGTGAAGTCATAGAATGGAGGTGTGTGCAATCAAAATGGTGGTATGTGAACTCATAGAATGGACGTGTGTGAACTGATAGAGTGGAGGTGTGTGAAGTCATGGAATGGAGGTGTGTGAAGTCAAAGAATGGAGGTGTGTGAAGTCAAACAATGGAGGTGTGCGAAGTCACAGAATGGAGGTGTGTGAAGTCAAAGAATGAAATTGTGTGAAGTCAAAATGGAGGTGTGTGAAGTCACAGAATGGAGGTTTGTGAAGTCACAGAATGGAGGTGTGTGAAGTCAAAATGGTGGTGTGTAAAGTCAGAAATGGAGGTGTGTGAAGTCACAGAATGTAGGTGTATGATCTCAAAATGGAGGTGTGTGAAGAGAAAGAATGGAGGTGTGTGAAGTCATAGAACGGAGGTGTGTGAAGTCATAGAATGAATGTTTCTGAAGTAAGAATGAAGGTGTGTGAAGTCAGAATGCAGTTGTGTGAAGTCATAGAATGGAGGTGTGTGAAGTCAGAATGGAGGTGTGTGAAGTCATAGAATGGAGGTGTGTGAAGTCAGAATGGAGGTGTGTGAACTCATAGAAGGGAGGTGTGTGAAGTCACAATGGAGGTGTGTGAAGTCATAGAATGGAGGTGTGTGAAGTCATAGAATGGAGATGTGTGAAGTCATAGACAGGGGCTGTGTGAAGTCAGATTGGAGGTGTGTGAAGTCACAGAATGGAGGTGTGTGAACTCAGAATGGAGGTGTGTGAAGTCACAGAATGGAGGTGTGTAAAGTCATAGAATGGAGGTGTGTGAAGTCAGAATGGAGTTGTATGAAGTCATAGAATGGAGGTGTGTGATGTCAGAATGGAGGTGTGTGAAGTCATAGAATGGAGGTGTGTGAAGTCAGATTGGAGGTGTATGAAGTCACAGAATGGAGGTGTGTGAACTCAGAATGGAGGTGTGTGAAGTCACAGAATGGAGGTGTGTGAAGTCATAGAATGGAGGTGTGTGAAGTCATAGATTGGAGGTGTGTGAAGTCACAGAATGGAGGTGTGTGAAGTCACAGAATGGAGGTATGTGAAGTCATAGATTGGAGGTGTGTGAAGTCATAGAATGGAGGTGTGTGAAGTCATAGAATGGATGTTTGTGAAGTAAGAATGAAGGTGTGTTAAGTCATAGAATGGAGGTGTGTGAAGGCACAGAATGGAGGTGTGTGAAATCATGGAATGGAGCTGTGTGAAGTCAAAATGGAGGTGTGTGAAGTCACAGAATGGAGGTTTGTGAAGTCACAGAATGGAGGTGTGTGAAGTCAAAATGGTGGTGTGTAAAGTCACAAATGGAGGTGTGTGAAGTCACAGAATGTAGGTGTGTGAACTCAAAATGGAGGTGTGTGAAGTGAAAGAATGGAGGTGTGTGAAGTCATAGAATGGAGGTGTGTGAAGTCATAGAATGAATGTTTATGAAGTAAGAATGAAGGTGTGTTAAGTCATAGAATGGAGGTGTGTGAAGTCAGAAGGCAGTTCTGTGAAGTCATAGAATGGAGGTGTGTGAAGTCAGAATGGAGGTGTGTGAAGTCACAGAATGGAGGTGTGTGAAGTCAGAATGTAGGTGTGAAATCATAGAATGGGTGTGGGTGAAGTCATACAAAAGGAGGTGTGGGAAGTCAGAGAATGGAGAAGTGTGAAGTCATAGAGTTTAGGTGAGTGAAGTCACAGATTCGAAGTGTGTGAAGTCATAGAATGGAGGTTTGTGAAGTCAGAATGGAGGTGTGTGAACTCATAGAATGGAGGTGTATGAAGACATAATGGAGGTGTGCGAAGTCATAGAATGGAGGTGTTTGAAGTCACAGAATGGAGGTGTGTGAAGTCATAGAATGGAGGTGTGTGAAGTCAGAATGTAGGTGTGTGAATTCACAAAATGGAGGTGTGTGAAGTCATAGAATGGAGGTGTGTGAAGTCATAGAATGGAGGTGTGTGAAGTCATAGAATGGAGGTGTGTGAAGTCAAAATTGTGTTGTGTGAATTCACAAATGGAGGTTTGTGAAGTCAGAATGGAGCTGAGTGAAGTCATAGATTGGAGGTGTGTGAAGTCATAGAATGTAGGTGTGTGAAGTCACAGAATGGAGGTATGTGAAGTCATAGATTGGAGGTGTGTGAAGTCAGAGAATGGAGGTGTGTGAAGTCACAGAATGGATGTTTGTGAAGTAAGAATGAAGGTGTGTTAAGTCATAGAATGGAGGTGTGTGAAGGCACAGAATGGAGGTGTGTGAATTCATGGAATGGAGCTGTGTGAAGTCAGAATGGAGGTGTGTGAAGTCATATAATGGAATTGTGTGAACTGACAATGGAGTTGTGTGAAGTCAAAGAATGGTGGTGTGTGAAGTCAAAGAATGGAGGTGTGTGAAGTCATAGAATGGAGGTGTGTGAAGTCATAGAATGGAGGTGTGTGAAGTCACAGAATTGATGTTCGTGAAGTCAGAATGGAGGTGTGTGAACTCACAATGGAGGTGTGTGAAGTCAAAGAATGGAGGTATGTGAAGGCACAGAATTGATATTTGTGAAGTCAGAATGGAGGTGTGTGAAGTCAGAATGGAGGTGTGTGAAGTCATAGAATGGAGGTGTGTGAAGTCACAATGCAGGTGTGTGAACTCATAGAATGGAGATGTGTGAAGTCACAGAATGGAGGTGTGTGAAGTCATAGAAAGGCGGTGTGAGAAGTCATAGAATGGAGGTGTGTGAAGTCATAGAATGGAGGTGTGTGAAGTCATACAATGGACGTTTGTGAACTCATAGAATGGAGGTCTGTAAAGTCATAGAATGGATGTATTTGAAGTAAGAATGTAGGGGTGTGAAGTCATAGAATGGAGGTGTGTGCAATCAAAATGGTGGTATGTGAACTCATAGATTGGATGTGTGTGAACTGATAGAGTGGAGGTGTGTGAAGTCATGGAATGGAGGTGTGTGAAGTCAAAGAATGGAGGTGTGTGAAGTCAAACAATGGAGGTGTGCGAAGTCACATAATGGAGGTGTGTGAAGTCAAAGAATGAAAGTGTGTGAAGTCAAAATGGAGGTGTGTGAAGTCACAGAATGGAGGTTTGTGAAGTCACAGAATGGAGGTGTGTGAAGTCAAAATGGTGGTGTGTAAAGTCACAAATGGAGGTGTGTGAAGTCACAGAATGTAGGTGTGTGAACTCAAAATGGAGGTGTGTGAAGTGAAAGAATGGAGGTGTGTGAAGTCATAGAATGGAGGTTTGTGAAGTCATAGAATGAATGTTTCTGAAGTAAGAATGAAGGTGTGTGAAGTAATAGAATGGAGGTGTGTGAAGTCAAAATGGAGGTGTGTGAACTCATAGAATGGAGGTGTGTGAAGTCACAGAATGGAGGTGTGTGAAGTCAGAATGGAGGTGTGAAATCATAGAATGGGTGTGGGTGAAGTCATAGAAAGGAGGTGTGGGAAGTCAGAGAATGGAGAAGTGTGAAGTCATAGAGTTTAGGTGAGTGAAGTCACAGATTCGAAGTGTGTGAAGTCATAGAATGGAGGTTTGTGAAGTCAGAATGGAGGTGTGTGAACTCATAGAATGGAGGTGTATGAAGACATAATGGAGGTGTGCGAAGTCATAGAATGGAGGTGTTTGAAGTCACAGAATGGAGGTGTGTGAAGTCATAGAATGTAGGTGTGAGAAGTCAGAATGTAGGTGTGTGAAGTCACAGAATGGAGGTGTGTGAAGTCATAGAATGGAGGTGTGTGAAGTCATAGAATTTAGGTGTGTGAAGTCACAGAATGGAGGTGTGTGAAGTCACGGAATTGAGGTGTGTGAAGTCACAGAATGGAGGTGTGTGAAGTCCTAGAATGGAAGTGTGTGAAGTCATAGAATGGAGGTGTGTGAAGTCAGAATGGAGGTGTGTGAAGTCAGAGAATGGAGTTGTTTGAAGTCATAGAATGGAGGTGTGTGAAGTCATAGAATGGAGGTGTGTGAAGTCAAAATTGTGTTGTGTGAATTCACAAATGGAGGTTTGTGAAGTCAGAATGGAGCTGAGTGAAGTCATAGATTGGAGGTGTGTGAAGTCATAGAATGGAGGTGTGTGAAGTCACAGAATGGAGGTATGTGAAGGCATAGATTGGAGGTGTGTGAAGTCATAGAATGGATGTTTGTGAAGTAAGAATGAAGGTGTGTTAAGTCATAGAATGGAGGTATGTGAAGGCACAGAATGGAGGTGTGTGAAGTCATGGAATGGAGCTGTGTGAAATCAGAATGGAGGTGTGTGAAGTCATAGAATGGAATTGTGTGAACTCACAATGGAGTTGTGTGAAGTCAAAGAATGGTGGTGTGTGAAGTCAAAGAATGGAGGTGTGTGAAGTCATAGAATGGAGGTGTGTGAAGTCATAGAATGGAGGTGTGGGAACTCACAATGGAGGTGTGTGAAGTCAAAGAATGGAGGTGTGTGAAGGCACAGAATTGATACTTGTGAAGTCAGAATGGAGGTGTGTGAAGTCAGAATGAAGGTGTGTGAAGTCATAGAATGGAGGTGTGTGAAGTCACAATGCAGGTGTGTGAACTCATAGAATGGAGATGTGTGAAGTCACAGAATGGAGGTGTGTGAAGTCATAGAATGGAGGTGTGTGAAGTCATAGAATGGAGGTGTGTGAAGTCATAGAATGGATGTTTGTGAACTCATAGAATGGAGGTCTGTAAAGTCATAGAATGGATGTTTTTGAAGTAAGAATGTAGGGGTGTGAAGTCATAGAATGGAGGTGTGTGCAATCAAAATGGTGGTATGTGAACTCATAGAATGGACGTGTGTGAACTGATAGAGTGGAGGTGTGTGAAGTCATGGAATGGAGGTGTGTGAAGTCAAAGAATGGAGGTGTGTGAAGTCAAACAATGGAGGTGTGCGAAGTCACAGAATGGAGGTGTGTGAAGTCAAAGAATGAAATTGTGTGAAGTCAAAATGGAGGTGTGTGAAGTCACAGAATGGAGGTTTGTGAAGTCACAGAATGGAGGTGTGTGAAGTCAAAATGGTGGTGTGTAAAGTCAGAAATGGAGGTGTGTGAAGTCACAGAATGTAGGTGTGTGAACTCAAAATGGAGGTGTGTGAAGAGAAAGAATGGAGGTGTGTGAAGTCATAGAACGGAGGTGTGTGAAGTCATAGAATGAATGTTTCTGAAGTAAGAATGAAGGTGTGTGAAGTCAGAATGCAGTTGTGTGAAGTCATAGAATGGAGGTGTGTGAAGTCAGAATGGCGGTGTGTGAAGTCATAGAATGGAGGTGTGTGAAGTCAGAATGGAGGTGTGTGAACTCATAGAATGGAGGTGTGTGAAGTCACAATGGAGGTGTGTGAAGTCATAGAATGGAGGTGTGTGAAGTCATAGAATGGAGATGTGTGAAGTCATAGACAGGTGCTGTGTGAAGACAGATTGGAGGTGTGTGAAGTCACAGAATGGAGGTGTGTGAACTCAGAATGGAGGTGTGTGAAGTCACAGAATGGAGGTGTGTGAAGTCATAGAATGGAGGTGTGTGAAGTCAGAATGGAGTTGTATGAAGTCATAGAATGGAGGTGTGTGATGTCAGAATGGAGGTGTGTGAAGTCATAGAATGGAGGTGTGTGAAGTCAGATTGGAGGTGTATGAAGTCACAGAATGGAGGTGTGTGAACTCAGAATGGAGGTGTGTGAAGTCACAGAATGGAGGTGTGTGAAGTCATAGAATGGAGGTGTGTGAAGTCATAGATTGGAGGTGTGTGAAGTCACAGAATGGAGGTGTGTGAAGTCACAGAATGGAGGTATGTGAAGTCATAGATTGGAGGTGTGTGAAGTCATAGAATGGAGGTGTGTGAAGTCATAGAATGGATGTTTGTGAAGTAAGAATGAAGGTGTGTTAAGTCATAGAATGGAGGTGTGTGAAGGCACAAAATGGAGGTGTGTGAAATCATGGAATGGAGCTGTGTGAAGTCAAAATGGAGGTGTGTGAAGTCACAGAATGGAGGTTTGTGAAGTCACAGAATGGAGGTGTGTGAAGTCAAAATGGTGGTGTGTAAAGTCACAAATGGAGGTGTGGGAAGTCACAGAATGTAGGTGTGTGAACTCAAAATGGAGGTGTGTGAAGTGAAAGAATGGAGGTGTGTGAAGTCATAGAATGGAGGTGTGTGAAGTCATAGAATGAATGTTTATGAAGTAAGAATGAAGGTGTGTTAAGTCATAGAATGGAGGTGTGTGAAGTCAGAATGCAGTTCTGTGAAGTCATAGAATGGAGGTGTGTGAAGTCAGAATGGAGGTGTGTGAAGTCATAGAATGGAGGTGTGTGAAGTCAGAATGGAGGTGTGTGAACTCATAGAATGGAGGTGTGTGAAGTCACAATGGAGGTGTGTGAAGTCATAGAATGGAGGTGTGTGAAGTCACAGAATGGAGATGTGTGAAGTCATAGACAGGGGCTGTGTGAAGTCAGATTGGAGGTGTGTGAAGTCACAGAATGGAGGTGTGTGAACTCAGAATGGAGGTGTGTGAAGTCACAGAATGGAGGTGTGTGAAGTCATAGAATGGAGGTGTGTGAAGTCAGAATGGAGTTGTATGAAGTCATAGAATGGAGGTGTGTGATGTCAGATTGGAGGTGTGTGAAGTCATAGAATGGAGGTGTGTGAAGTCAGAATGGAGGTGTGTGAACTCATAGAATGGAGGTGTGTGAAGTCACAATGGAGGTGTGTGAAGTCATAGAATGGAGGTGTGTGAAGTCACAGAATGGAGGTGTATGAAGACATAGAATGGAGCTGTGTGAAGTCAGATTGGAGGTGTATGAAGTCACAGAATGGAGGTGTGTGAACTCAGAATGGAGGTGTGTGAAGCCACAGAATGGAGGTTTGTGAAGTCATAGAATGGAGGTGTGTGAAGTCATAGATTGGAGGTGTGTGAAGTCATAGAATGGAGGTGTGTGAAGTCACAGAATGGAGGTATGTGAAGTCATAGATTGGAGGTGTGTGAGTCATAGAATAGAGGTGTGTGAAGTCATAGAATGGATGTTTGTGAAGTAAGAATGAAGGTGTGTTAAGTCATAGAATGGAGGTCTGTGAAGGCACAGAATGGAGGTTTGTGAAGTTATGGAATGGAGCTGTGTGAAGTCAGAATTGAGGTGTGTGAAGTCATAGAATGGAATTGTGTGAACTCACAATGGAGTTGTATGAAGTCAAAGAATGGTGGTGTGTGAAGTCAAAGAATGGAGGTGTGTGAAGTCATAGAATGGAGGTGTGTGAAGTCATAGAATGGAGGTGTGTGAAGTCACAGAATTGATGTTTGTGAGGTCAGAATGGAGGTGTGTGAAGTCAGAATGGAGGTTTGTGAAGTCAGAGAATGGAGGTGTGTGAAGTCATAGAATGGAGGTGTGTGAAGTCATAGAATGGAGGTGTGTGAAGTCACAGAATTGATGTTCGTGAAGTCAGAATGGAGGTGTGTGAACTCACAATGGAGGTGTGTGAAGTCAAAGAATGGAGGTGTGTGAAGGCACAGAATTGATATTTGTGAAGTCAGAATGGAGGTGTGTGAAGTCAGAATGTAGGTGTGTGAACTCATAGAATGGAGATGTGTGAAGTCACAGAATGGAGGTGTGTGAAGTCATAGAATGGAGGTGTGTGAAGTCATAGAATGGAGGTGTGTGAAGTCATAGAATGGAGGTGTGTGAAGTCATAGAATGGACGTTTGTGAAGTTATAGAATGGAGGTCTGTAAAGTCATAGAATGGATGTTTTTGAAGTAAGAAAGTAGGTGTGTGAAGTCATAGAATGGAGGTGTGTGCAATCAAAATGGTGGTATGTGAACTCATAGAATGGATGTGTGTGAACTGATAGAGTGGAGGTGTGTGAAGTCATGGAATGGAGGTGTGCGAAGTCACAGAATGGAGGTGTGTGAAGTCAAAGAATGAAAGTGTGTGAAGTCAAAATGGAGGTGTGTGAAGTCACAGAATGGAGGTGTGTGAAGTCAAAGAATGGAGGTGTGTGAAGTCAAATAATGGAGGTGTGCGAAGTCACAGAATGGAGGTGTGTGAAGTCACAGAATGTAGGTGTGTGAACTCAAAATGGAGGTGTGTGAAGTGAAATAATGGAGGTGTGTGAAGTCATAGAATGGAGATGTGTGAAGTCACAGAATGGAGGTGTGTGAAGTCATAGAATGGAGGTGTTTGAAGTCACAGAATGTAGGTGTGTGAAGTCATAGAATTGAGGTGTGTGAAGTCAGAATGTAGGTGTGTGAAGTCACAGAATGGAGGTGTGTGAAGTCATAGAATGGAGGTGTGTGAAGTCATAGAATGGAGGTGTGTGAAGTCACAGAATGGAGGTGTGTGAAGTCACGGAATTGAGGTGTGTGAAGTCACAGAATGGAGGTGTATGAACTCAGAATGGAGGTGTGTGAAGTCACAGAATGGAGGTGTGTGAAGTCCTAGAATGGAAGTGTGTGAAGTCATAGAATGGAGGTGTGTGAAGTAAGAATGGAGGTGTGAGAAGTCAGAGAATGGAGTTGTTTGAAGTCATAGAATGGAGGTGTGTGAAGTCATAGAATGGAGGTGTGTGAAGTCAAAATTGTGTTGTGTGAATTCACAAATGGAGGTTTGTGAAGTCAGAATGGAGCTGAGTGAAGTCATAGATTGGAGGTGTGTGAAGTCATAGAATGGAGGTGTGTGAAGTCACAGAATGGAGGTATGTGAAGTCATCGATTGGAGGTGTGTGAAGTCATAGAATGGAGGTGTGTGAAGTCATAGAATCGATGTTTGTGAAGTAAGAATGAAGGTGTGTTAAGTCATAGAATGGAGGTTTGTGAAGGCACAGAATGGAGGTGTGTGAAGTCATGGAATGGAGCTGTGTGAAGTCAGAATGGAGGTGTGTGAAGTCATAGAATGGAATTGTGTGAACTCACAATGGAGTTGTGTGAAGTCAAAGAATGGTGGTGTGTGAAGTCAAAGAATGGAGGTGTGTGAAGTCATAGAATGGAGGTGTGTGAAGTCATAGAATGGAGGTGTGTGATGTCACAGAATTGATGTTCGTGAAGTCAGAATGGAGGTGTGTGAACTCACAATGGAGGTGTGTGAAGTCAAAGAATGGAGGTGTATGAAGGCACAGAATTGATATTTGTGAAGTCAGAATGGAGGTGTGTGAAGTCAGAATGGAGGTGTGTGAACTCATAGAATGGAGATGTGTGAAGTCACAGAATGGAGGTGTGTGAAGTCATAGAATGGAGGTGTATGAAGACATAATGGAGGTGTGCGAAGTCATAGAATGGAGGTGTTTGAAGTCACAGAATGGAGGTGTGTGAAGTCATAGAATGGAGGTGTGTGAAGTAAGAATGTAGGTGTGTGAAGTCACAGAATGGAGGTGTGTGAAGTCATAGAATGGAGGTGTGTGAAGTCATAGAATGGAGGTGTGTGAAGTCACAGAATGGAGGTGTGTGAAGTCATAGAATGGAGGTGTGTGAAGTAAGAATGTAGGTGTGTGAAGTCACAGAATGGAGGTGTGCGAAGTCATAGAATGGAGGTGTTTGAAGTCACAGAATGGAGGTGTGTGAAGTCATAGAATGGAGGTGTGTGAAGTAAGAATGTAGGTGTGTGAAGTCACAGAATGGAGGTGTGTGAAGTCATAGAATGGAGGTGTGTGAAGTCATAGAATGGAGGTGTGTGAAGTCACAGAATGGAGGTGTGTGAAGTCACGGAATTGAGGTGTGTGAAGTCACAGAATGGAGGTGTGTGAACTCAGAATTGAGGTGTGTGAAGTCACAGAATGGAGGTGTGTGAAGTCCTAGAATGGAAGTGTGGGAAGTCATAGAATGGACGTGTGTGAAGTCAAAATGGAGGTGTGTGAAGTCAGAGAATGGAGTTGTTTCAAGTCATAGAATGGAGGTGTGTGAAGTCATAGAATGGAGGTGTGTGAAGTCAAAATTGTGTTGTGTCAATTCACAAATGGAGGTTTGTGAAGTCAGAATGGAGCTGAGTGAAGTCATAGATTGGAGGTGTGTGAAGTCACAGAATGGAGGTATGTGAAGTCATAGATTGGAGATGTGTGAAGTCATAGAATGGAGGTGTGTGAAGTCATAGAATGGATGTTTGTGAAGTAAGAATGAAGGTGTGTTAAGTCATAGAATGGAGGTATGTGAAGGCACAGAATGGAGGTGTGAGAAGTCATGGAATGGAGCTGTGTGAAGTCAGAATGGAGGTGAGTGAAGTCATAGAATGGAATTGTGTGAACTCACAATGGAGTTGTGTGAAGTCAAAGAATGGTGGTGTGTGAAGTCAAAGAATGGAGGTGTGTGAAGTCATAGAATGGAGGTGTGAAGTCATAGAATGGAGGTGTGTGAAGTCACAGAATTGATGTTCGTGAAGTCAGAATGGAGGTGTGTGAAGTCACAGAATGGAGGTGTGTGAAGTCACAATGCAGGTGTGTGAACTCATAGAATGGAGATGTGTGAAGTCACAGAATGGAGGTGTGTGAAGTCATAGAATGGAGGTGTGTGAAGTCATAGAATGGAGGTGTGTGAAGTCATAGAATGGAGGTGTGTGAAGTCATAGAATGGACGTTTGTGAACTCATAGAATGGAGGTCTGTAAAGTCATAGAATGGATGTTTTTGAAGTAAGAATGTAGGGGTGTGAAGTCATAGAATGGAGGTGTGTGCAATCAAAATGGTGGTATGTGAACTCACAGAATGTATGTGTGTGAACTGATAGAGTGGAGGTGTGTGAAGTCATGGAATGGAGGTGTGTGAAGTCACAGAATGGAGGTGTGTGAAGTCACAATGCAGGTGTGTGAACTCATAGAATGGAGATGTGTGAAGTCACAGAATGGAGGTGTGTGAAGTCATAGAATGGAGGTGTGTGAAGTCATAGAATGGAGGTGTGTGAAGTCATAGAATGGAGGTGTGTGAAGTCATAGAATGGACGTTTGTGAACTCATATAATGGAGGTCTGTAAAGTCATAGAATGGATGTTTTTGAAGTAAGAATGTAGGGGTGTGAAGTCATAGAATGGACGTGTGTGCAATCAAAATGGTGGTATGTGAACTCATAGAATGTATGTGTGTGAACTGATAGAGTGGAGGTGTGTGAAGTCATGGAATGGAGGTGTGTGAAGTCACAGAATGGAGGTGTGTGAAGTCACAATGCAGGTGTGTGAACTCATAGAATGGAGGTGTGTGAAGTCACAGAATGGAGGTGTGTGAAGTCATAGAATGGAGGTGTGTGAAGTCATAGAATGGAGGTGTGTGAAGTCATAGAATGGAGGTGTGTGAAGTCATAGAATGGACGTTTGTGAACTCATAGAATGGAGGTCTGTAAAGTCATAGAATGGATGTTTTTGAAGCAAGAATGTAGGGGTGTGAAGTCATAGAATGGACGTGTGTGCAATCAAAATGGTGGTATGTGAACTCATAGAATGTATGTGTGTGAACTGATAGAGTGGAGGTGTGTGAAGTCATGGAATGGAGGTGTGTGAAGTCACAGAATGGAGGTTTGTGAAGTCACAGAATGGAGGTGTGTGAAGTCAAAATGGTGGTGTGTAAAGTCACAAATGGAGGTGTGGGAAGTCACAGAATGTAGGTGTGTGAACTCAAAATGGAGGTGTGTGAAGTGGAAGAATGGAGGTGTGTGAAGTCATAGAATGGAGGTGTGTGAAGTCATAGAATGAATGTTTATGAAGTAAGAATGAAGGTGTGTTAAGTCATAGAATGGAGGTGTGTGAAGTCAGAATGCAGTTCTGTGAAGTCATAGAATGGAGGTGTGTGAAGTCAGAATGGAGGTGTGTGAAGTCATAGAATGGAGGTGTGTGAAGTCAGAATGGAGGTGTGTGAACTCATAGAATGGAGGTGTGTGAAGTCACAATGGAGGTGTGTGAAGTCATACAATGGAGGTGTGTGAAGTCACAGAATGGAGATGTGTGAAGTCATAGACAGGGGCTGTGTGAAGTCATATTGGAGGTGTGTGAAGTCACAGAATGGAGGTGTGTGAACTCAGAATGGAGGTGTGTGAAGTCACAGAATGGAGGTGTGTGAAGTCATAGAATGGAGGTGTGTGAAGTCATCATGGAGTTGTATGAAGTCATAGAATGGAGGTGTGTGATGTCAGATTGGAGGTGTGTGAAGTCATAGAATGGAGGTGTGTGAAGTCAGAATGGAGATGTGTGAACTCATAGAATGGAGGTGTGTGAAGTCACAATGGAGGTGTGTGAAGTCATAGAATGGAGGTGTGTGAAGTCACAGAATGGAGGTGTATGAAGTCATAGAATGGAGCTGTGTGAAGTCAGATTGGAGGTGTATGAAGTCACAGAATGGAGGTGTGTGAACTCAGAATGGAGGTGTGTGAAGCCACAGAATGGAGGTGTGTGAAGTCATAGAATGGAGGTGTGTGAAGTCATAGATTGGAGGTGTGTGAAGTCATAGAATGGAGGTGTGTGAAGTCACAGAATGGAGGTATGTGAAGTCATAGATTGGAGGTGTGTGAGTCATAGAATGGAGGTGTGTGAAGTCATAGAATGGATGTTTGTGAAGTAAGAATGAAGGTGTGTTAAGTCATAGAATGGAGGTGTGTGAAGGCACAGAATGGAGGTGTGTGAAGTTATGGAATGGAGCTGTGTGAAGTCAGAATGGAGGTGTGTGAAGTCATAGAATGGAATTGTGTGAACTCACAATGGAGTTGTATGAAGTCAAAGAATGGTGGTGTGTGAAGTCAAAGAATGGAGGTGTGTGAAGTCATAGAATGGAGGTGTGGGAAGTCATAGAATGGAGGTGTGTGAAGTCACAGAATTGATGTTTGTGAAGTCAGAATGGAGGTGTGTGAAGTCAGAATGGAGGTTTGTGAAGTCAGAGAATGGAGGTGTGTGAAGTCATAAATGGAGGTGTGTGAAGTCATAGAATGGAGGTGTGTGAAGTCACAGAATTGATGTCCGTGAAGTCAGAATGGAGGTGTGTGAACTCACAATGGAGGTGTGTGAAGTCAAAGACTGGAGGTGTGTGAAGGCACAGAATTGATATTTGTGAAGTCAGAATGGAGGTGTGTGAACTCATAGAATGGAGATGTGTGAAGTCACAGAATGGAGGTGTGTGAAGTCATAGAATGGAGGTGTGTGAAGTCATAGAATGGAGGTGTGTGAAGTCATAGAATGGAGGTGTGTGAAGTCATAGAATGGACGTTTGTGAAGTTATAGAATGGAGGTCTGTAAAGTCATAGAATGGATGTTTTTGAAGTAAGAATGTAGGTGTGTGAAGTCATAGAATGGAGGTGTGTGCAATCAAAATGGTGGTATGTGAACTCATAGAATGGATGTGTGTGAACTGATAGAGTGGAGGTGTGTGAATTCATGGAAAAGAGGTGTGCGAAGTCACAGAATGGAGGTGTGTGAAGTCAAAGAATGAAAGTGTGTGAAGTCAAAATGGAGGTGTGTGAAGTCACAGAATGGAGGTGTGTGAAGTCAAAGAATGGAGGTGTGTGAAGTCAAATAATGGAGGTGTGCGAAGTCACAGAATGGAGGTGTGTGAAGTCACAGAATGTAGGTGTGTGAACTCAAAATGGAGGTGTGTGAAGTGAAATAATGGAGGTGTGTGAAGTCATAGAATGGAGATGTGTGAAGTCACAGAATGGAGGTGTGTGAAGTCATAGAATGGAGGTGTTTGAAGTCACAGAATGGAGGTGTGTGAAGTCAAAGAATGAAAGTGTGTGAAGTCAAAATGGAGGTGTGTGAAGTCACAGAATGGAGGTTTGTGAAGTCACAGAATGGAGGTGTGTGAAGTCAAAATGGTGGTGTGTAAAGTCACAAATGGAGGTGTGTGAAGTCACAGAATGTAGGTGTGTGAACTCAAAATGGAGGTGTGTGAAGTGAAAGAATGGAGGTGTGTGAAGTCATAGAATGGAGGTTTGTGAAGTCATAGAATGAATGTTTCTGAAGTAAGAATGAAGGTGTGTGAAGTAATAGAATGGAGGTGTGTGAAGTCAAAATGGAGGTGTGTGAAATCATAGAATGGAGGTGTGTGAAGTCACAGAATGGAGGTGTGTGAAGTCAGAATGGAGGTGTGAAATCATAGAATGGGTGTGGCTGAAGTCATAGAAAGGAGGTGTGTGAAGTCACAGAATGGAGGTGTGTGAAGTCACGGAATTGAGGTGTGTGAAGTCACAGAATGGAGGTGTGTGAACTCAGAATTGAGGTGTGTGAAGTCACAGAATGGAGGTGTGTGAAGTCCTAGAATGGAAGTGTGGGAAGTCATAGAATGGACGTGTGTGAAGTCAAAATGGAGGTGTGTGAAGTCAGAGAATGGAGTTGTTTCAAGTCATAGAATGGAGGTGTGTGAAGTCATAGAATGGAGGTGTGTGAAGTCAAAATTGTGTTGTGTCAATTCACAAATGGAGGTTTGTGAAGTCAGAATGGAGCTGAGTGAAGTCATAGATTGGAGGTGTGTGAAGTCATAGAATGGAGGTGTGTGAAGTCACAGAATGGAGGTATGTGAAGTCATAGATTGGAGATGTGTGAAGTCATAGAATGGAGGTGTGTGAAGTCATAGAATGGATGTTTGTGAAGTAAGAATGAAGGTGTGTTAAGTCATAGAATGGAGGTATGTGAAGGCACAGAATGGAGGTGTGAGAAGTCATGGAATGGAGCTGTGTGAAGTCAGAATGGAGGTGAGTGAAGTCATAGAATGGAATTGTGTGAACTCACAATGGAGTTGTGTGAAGTCAAAGAATGGTGGTGTGTGAAGTCAAAGAATGGAGGTGTGTGAAGTCATAGAATGGAGGTGTGAAGTCATAGAATGGAGGTGTGTGAAGTCACAGAATTGATGTTCGTGAAGTCAGAATGGAGGTGTGTGAAGTCACAGAATGGAGGTGTGTGAAGTCACAATGCAGGTGTGTGAACTCATAGAATGGAGATGTGTGAAGTCACAGAATGGAGGTGTGTGAAGTCATAGAATGGAGGTGTGTGAAGTCATAGAATGGAGGTGTGTGAAGTCATAGAATGGAGGTGTGTGAAGTCATAGAATGGACGTTTGTGAACTCATAGAATGGAGGTCTGTAAAGTCATAGAATGGATGTTTTTGAAGTAAGAATGTAGGGGTGTGAAGTCATAGAATGGAGGTGTGTGCAATCAAAATGGTGGTATGTGAACTCACAGAATGTATGTGTGTGAACTGATAGAGTGGAGGTGTGTGAAGTCATGGAATGGAGGTGTGTGAAGTCACAGAATGGAGGTGTGTGAAGTCACAATGCAGGTGTGTGAACTCATAGAATGGAGATGTGTGAAGTCACAGAATGGAGGTGTGTGAAGTCATAGAATGGAGGTGTGTGAAGTCATAGAATGGAGGTGTGTGAAGTCATAGAATGGAGGTGTGTGAAGTCATAGAATGGACGTTTGTGAACTCATAGAATGGAGGTCTGTAAAGTCATAGAATGGATGTTTTTGAAGTAAGAATGTAGGGGTGTGAAGTCATAGAATGGACGTGTGTGCAATCAAAATGGTGGTATGTGAACTCATAGAATGTATGTGTGTGAACTGATAGAGTGGAGGTGTGTGAAGTCATGGAATGGAGGTGTGTGAAGTCACAGAATGGAGGTGTGTGAAGTCACAATGCAGGTGTGTGAACTCATAGAATGGAGGTGTGTGAAGTCACAGAATGGAGGTGTGTGAAGTCATAGAATGGAGGTGTGTGAAGTCATAGAATGGAGGTGTGTGAAGTCATAGAATGGAGGTGTGTGAAGTCATAGAATGGACGTTTGTGAACTCATAGAATGGAGGTCTGTAAAGTCATAGAATGGATGTTTTTGAAGCAAGAATGTAGGGGTGTGAAGTCATAGAATGGACGTGTGTGCAATCAAAATGGTGGTATGTGAACTCATAGAATGTATGTGTGTGAACTGATAGAGTGGAGGTGTGTGAAGTCATGGAATGGAGGTGTGTGAAGTCCCAGAATGGAGGTTTGTGAAGTCACAGAATGGAGGTGTGTGAAGTCAAAATGGTGGTGTGTAAAGTCACAAATGGAGGTGTGGGAAGTCACAGAATGTAGGTGTGTGAACTCAAAATGGAGGTGTGTGAAGTGGAAGAATGGAGGTGTGTGAAGTCATAGAATGGAGGTGTGTGAAGTCATAGAATGAATGTTTATGAGTAAGAATGAAGGTGTGTTAAGTCATAGAATGGAGGTGTGTGAAGTCAGAATGCAGTTCTGTGAAGTCATAGAATGGAGGTGTGTGAAGTCAGAATGGAGGTGTGTGAAGTCATAGAATGGAGGTGTGTGAAGTCAGAATGGAGGTGTGTGAACTCATAGAATGGAGGTGTGTGAAGTCACAATGGAGGTGTGTGAAGTCATACAATGGAGGTGTGTGAAGTCACAGAATGGAGATGTGTGAAGTCATAGACAGGGGCTGTGTGATGTCATATTGGAGGTGTGTGAAGTCACAGAATGGAGGTGTGTGAACTCAGAATGGAGGTGTGTGAAGTCACAGAATGGAGGTGTGTGAAGTCATAGAATGGAGGTGTGTGAAGTCATCATGGAGTTGTATGAAGTCATAGAATGGAGGTGTGTGATGTCAGATTGGAGGTGTGTGAGTCATAGAATGGAGGTGTGTGAAGTCAGAATGGAGATGTGTGAACTCATAGAATGGAGGTGTGTGAAGTCACAATGGAGGTGTGTGAAGTCATAGAATGGAGGTGTGTGAAGTCACAGAATGGAGGTGTATGAAGTCATAGAATGGAGCTGTGT